>CM052707.1:42474610-42606082 GCA_028551405.1 Uromys caudimaculatus
TTTTTTTTTTTTACAAGATCTCACTGTGTATCCCTGTCTGTCCTAGAACTCACTATGTAGACCAGGCTGGCCTTGAACATAGAGATCCCCCAATATCCGACTCCAAAGTAGTGAAATTAAAGGCATACCCCATCACATCCCAGCTACTTTATACCTTTAAAAGGTTGAAATCTATCACTAAAGAGTTTTTACAAATGAATATTTCAAATTACAGGTTTCTTGACACTTTTACTGAAAACTTATTGCCATTGCCATTTTATTTATTCTTTGATAATTTTATATGTGCATACAATATATCTTACTAATACCTACCCTCACTTTCTCTTTCCACTCCTTCCAGGACTCCACAACATGTTCCCTTCCCACTTATAGGTCCCTTTTAAAATTAGTGATACCTGCATGAACATGAGTAGACTCCAAAAGCCACATCACTGAAGAAAAACTGACCCCTGTTCCCCTAGCTATCACCAATTGCCAATAACCCCCCAGCTGGGTGGAACCTCCTGAGTCCCTCTGAAATCCATGCTAGAATGTTGACTGGATTTATCTTGAGTAGATCTTATGCAGGGAACCATGGCTGGTGTGAGTTCACCAGTGCAGCAGGCATATCATGTGTAGAAGGTAGCATATTTCACAGCATTCTCCCAAATCTCTGGCTCCTACGTACTTTCCAAAGTATTCTCTGATCCATAAAGGGATTTATATAGATGTATCTTTTATGTATGAGCACTTAACTGTCACTTTTGCTCAGTTATAAGTCTCTGCATTAACTTCTGCCCACTTCAAGAAGAGGCTTCTCTGAGCAAGGCTGACCTCAGCATGAGTTCGTGGACATAAATGTAAATCTGTTTTACATGTCCATTTAGCAAAATAACAATAGTAGATACACACACACACACACGCACGCACGCACACACGCACGCACACACACACACACATGACCTTCCAAGTCATGGGGTTTTAATTACATTTACAGTTCCAGGTATGACTTTTCTCCAATGTCCATGCCTTAAATCTACTATAAAGCAGTTGGTTAACACCATAATAACCAAGCCACAATTGCTCCAGCAGGCATACCTTGTCTGTCAGTTTAGTACCATAGCATACAGGGTCCACCATTGGGTAAGTTAATTAATGCCCTTTCTCCCCAGGAGCCTACATTGCACCTTTTAGTACTATGAAAGCTATTTCAGAAGGGAGCAAGATTCCACATCAGTTACAACTTGATTTCTCTGTGTCCTTCATCAAACATATGCTCTGTCTTCAGCAACAGGGTCTAGAGAGGGTGGACAACCAAAAGTAATTACAGCCACCTGTGTAAGCTTATTTTTAAATCTCAATTGTGTACCTGTGGTTCATATAAAATACATGTGATACACATATGTGTGTGTATACATGTATGTGTATGGAGACCAGAGGTCAATCTCAGTCTCTTTCTATCATTCTTGTGTTTCTGAGGCCATTCATCCCTAGAGATTCACCTTCCCCTGCCTCCCAGTGCTGGGGCTGTACTTGTACACTGGTACACCAGACTTTTTATACCTGAGTGCTAACAATCAACCTCAGATCCTTATGACTTCACAGCAAGCATGTTTACTGCCTATGCCATCTCCCTAGCCACGTGACAAAATTTTAATATCCCTGGATGTTTGTAGAGTGGCACTAGCTATTTCTAAATGTAAGCATAACCCACTCTATCCATCACAGACTCAGGGCCATGTGAATCAGACTGGCTTTCTCAAGCAATGGGAAATAATTCTTTTCTCAAAGAGAAAATAGGACCCTGCCACCCTCCAACACCGCTACCCTCTCTCTTTACCCCTTAGGTTATCTAGGAAATATTCTTTTCACAATGCAGGGGAAAGAAACACATGAGATAAACTTGGGAACATAGCTCATCCTATCATCACCAACCTCTGAGGACACTGTCCTGGGCAATGATGTGCAAATGGATTAACACTTAGACCCTTGCTGTAAGCAGTATGAACTCAAGTACAGACTACTGACCAGCCAGGAAAAATAACAGACCCTTAAATTACATAGTTGTGGGTGCAGAGTCTTTCAACCCTGGCTCTCAGTCCACGTACAGAATGTGCTGAGACATAAAGAGAGTTCTATATCGATGGTAATGTTCATCTGGAGAAATCTAAAAATAGTCCTCTACTTCACTGTGGCTGCCCAAGGAGGTTTTCTCGCTTTATTCTAAGGGAAATTCAGGCCAAAATAATCTGGTAAACTACCAATAGACAGATCCTATCTGCAACTCAGTAGGATAAAGTAGATGTCAAAGTCCTTATCATTAGCTTAACATCAAAGAATATACAATTGATTGGTTAGGTCTGCCACAGCTTTAGAAATAGGAAGAAATGGCATGAATACCATAGACTTGCTGACAGTTTCTTTATATTACTGTGTTAATTAAGCATCATCTAATTTCCAGAACTTTGCATTAAATTCCCCATCCTTGGAAATTCTGAAGTTGTTTCCTTCTGTTTCTCATGTGATATTTATAATATTCCACCCTTTATCATTTACATGTGTCTGCTTTCCCTTTCTAAGCTATTCGTCCCCCAGGACAGGAAACCATGTTTTATTTATAATTTATTTATTTATTTATAATTCCTTTCCAATTCTAATGCATGCAATCTTCTGCCCATCATGTGCCACTGCTCTGGTCAACGTGTGGTAGTATTCTCACTCAGTGTATATGATGGAATCTAAGATGGAAAGTGAATAGTGTTGAAATATGGATCTAGGGGCATCATTAAGCTATGAGGTCTCCACTCTCACAAAAAGAATCAGGAGCACCCTTTTTTGTCTTATTAGTCTTTTGCCTGCTGTGTGTGTGTGTGTGTGTGTGTGTGTGTGTGTGTGTGTTTTGTGAGGGTGCATTTTTGTTTGCTTTGACAGACACAGAGAGAGAGAGAGAGAGAGAGAGAGAGAGAGAGTCAAAAGCACAAAGTTGAGAAGTTGAGTAGGGAGGGAGGGAGGTAGAGAGGAGGAACTGGGAGGGGCTGGAGAAGGGGAACATGATTAAAATATATTGAATGAAAAATATCTTTAATAAAGAAGAAGGAAACTCCAAAAAGAGATATCTAAGGGAATTCCTCTGCCCTGTAAAGAACTGAGAGAAGTCAGCGTCTATGAAGAACAGTCTCTTGATCATAAACGTCACAGCCTCAGGACCACAGGTAATCCATTTCTATTGTTTATACACTGTGTGGTCTAAGACTAAGATATTTTGAAGAGCAGTTTGAAATAACTACATCTACTCAGTGGGAGCTGGCTAGCCTCTGGAATACAGCTGTATTCTACATCTTCAACAATTTTGGCCTTGTAGATGATTCAAAGGGATGCTAAAAATCATATCCGGTTCCTTGATGGAATGGTCCAGAGTTTCATGTTTATAGTCTTTGAAACATGGTATATAATGACATTATGCCAGGCAATTTGGCAGAGTCATGAGAACTGAAGAAGCCAAAATGTTTCCCACGAGCTTCTGGAATAAATAAATTGCTTAAAAAAAAAAAAAAAAAGTAGCCATGAAACAAACACAGACCTGCATTGCAGTGTTGTAATCTAACTTCTGAGCTTTGAGAATCAGCCCAGTTTCAAACATGCAGCGAGAGCAGTTGTGTTCAATGTAGACTAAATAATGATCATGCAAAGAAGCTGGGTCCCAGTCTCTAGAACCTGTGAATATGTGAGCTTGTACCAGGAGGGGGATCCCAGAGTAATCACAGGCACTATATACATAGTAGGGGAGAGGGAAGTAGAGAACCAGAGAGATGACAACCTCAGATGAGCCCCACCAGACATGATGGCTGTGAAGATGGAGGAGGGGGAACCACTGCCAAGGAATGCAGGCACCCCTAGAAGCTAGGAAAGTGAGGAAACAGATTCCTCCCTGGACCCTCCAAGAGGAATCCAGTCCTGCCAACACCTTCACTTTAGTCCTTCTGACTTCCAGAACTATTGGGAAATAGAAAAATGTGTTTTGTTTTAAAACCTCTAAGTTTGCGGTAATTTATTACAAAAGCAATCAATAGGAATCTCATACAAGATTCTTGTGTGCAAGCCAATTTCAACATATTCTTTTATACTGTGTGTGTGTGTTAAATAAATATACTAGATACTTGGTATATGTTAAATAAGCAACTATACCTGGTGTATACATAATAAATAAGTTATTATAGGCTTCGTGGTTGTGGGTGTATGTGTTGAATAAGAAACTAGGACCAACAAGATAGCTCGACAACAGCAAAGGGTACCTGCCACAAACCTGATGACTTTAGTTTGATCTCAAGAATTTACATGATAGAATGACAGAACAGACTCCCAAAAGTTGTCCTCTGATCTTCATGTGTCTGTGTGACAGGTATATGCCCACTCACATGCATACAAAATAAATGATAGGACCAAAAGTGCTTTAAAGAAACCATATACCTGGTGTTTGTGTTAATAAGTGAGTAAATACCTGGTGTGTGTGTGTGTGTGTGTGTGTTATGCGTGCATATCCATGTGCGAATATGCATGTGTGTTTGTGAGTGCATTTGTGTATGCATGTGTTAAATAAGACATTATTCTTCTATTCAACAAAGTAGCCAACATCTATCCGTTATCTTCCCCTCTCTTTAAGAAACATTACGCAGTAACTGGATTTTTGTTTGTTTGTTGTTTGCCTCACTTGATATATTATAATTTAAACACGTTCTGTCCTATCCTATCCCCTGACAACATTATAAAAGATAAACCCAAACCCCCTTCACAGAGAGTAGATCTCTACCTTAACTACAAATGAAATTCACCTGGGGAGAATTTTAAAGGTCCCGCTGTCTGGGCCCCACATTCCAGACCAGGCCTATTTACAGGTTCCCAGTCACAACTCTGTTTTGCCAAAGCCATCTTAAAAGAGCCCCAGACAAAAGCATGTAAAACAAGCTCAAAAGAAATCCTTCCACTACTCTGTCTTCAAGTAGTTCTTTATCATACATATAATTATATATTTTTTAAAGAAAATAAATTTAAACACTAATGAGAGGGGTGTGTCTTTGTGCAATGCATGAAATCTGCCTGATCATCTGATACTGTGGGAAGCAAAGCGCCTTTAATGTTTGTAAACGTTGATTGACAGTTCGTCTTTACTATCAACAAAGCCAAGAACACCCCTTTACAATAGCACTCAGTAGAGCCAGCAGCAGCAGAAACTGCTGGAAAAGCTGACTTCATCCCAGTCCAACATTCAGTTAATGATTTTGTCTTGAAGTGCAAGGCAGTCACTCAAGTACCAGTTTTTAAAACCAAGCATTCCAACACCATACAATTGAGAACCACACTGATCTGACACACACTGAGGAACCTAGAGAAATCTCTGATTTCCCTAATTGAACCATTGTGTTTCTGTAAGGACAGAAGCCTACGTATGTGCAGTAAAAACCACCATGATTCAGAACCATGCACACTGTTGGATCTGAGCCGAGTGCTTCAGGCAGCGATGGATGGCAGACATTGCATGGCATACCCAGTGCAAAGCGGACATGTTGTATGTTCAGAGTCAAGACTGTAGTGAGGTCACGTGATGCGACATGAGTGGGAACTACTAGGAACACTTCTATCTATTCCTTACATGTTTGATCTTGACGTAACTTTTCCCCGTTGTGTATTCTGAAACATTCAACTATTGCCAGTTTCTTGCAAGTGTCCCATCCGGTCACACAACTCCAAATGGAGTGGAGACCCACAACTTAAGAAACCGACTCTTACGCTAGGCATTAAGCAGCTCCCTTCTTTCATGAAGAATGTAATCATGGACTGGTGAGATGGCTCAGTGGGTAAAGGCACCTGCCACCGAGCCTGATGGCTTAAGTTTAATTCCTGAGACCTACCTACATGGTGGAAGAAGAAGCTTAATTTGATTTCCCTGGATTCCTGTAGTAAAAAGAAAAAAAGCCAGCTCCTACAAGCTGTCCTCTGGCCTCTATACGAGCACTCTGACATACATACTGCTACATATGTACATAGGTGTGTGCACATACATGAACACAAAATAAGCATGTAGTAAAACAGTGGAATTCTCAGATACATGAAGAGTTGTGAGTTCCCATACAAAAGCTATATGGTGTCCTTGAGCAGTAGCCATGACGTGCCTTAGTGGCTCATACCAGAGTCCAGTACCCTTTGTTCTGACTCTACTTGTGCCCACCAGGACCATGACCAAAACCTCTTAGCTTCTTCCAAGTATGCTGTTTCTCCCATTTTGTTTTTGGTTGCAGAAGGCTCTCTAGGTAAAGAAAATAGACACACAATTCTGGTAGATAAGAGATGACATTAGAGAACTTAGAATACTTCTGATTGGAGAGTCCTGCCCATTCCTGACCTGTGGTCCCGGAATTAGCATGGATGCTTCCTGTGATGACCACAGAACTGGCCTGGGACTGTCATCCAGTAATGTCTTTCACCATAATCTACCAAACACCAGACCTTTATGCTGTCAGGGGATATAGTCCATTGTGGCAGGGAAAGCAGGTGGCTGGGGCTCTGTGGAGGGTGGCAGGAGCTTGTTATATCTGCATGGATCAGGAAGTGGAAAACTTGGATAAAAACAGGGCTGCTCTACAATTCTCAGACCCTGCCTGCCAGCAACCCTCTTTCTCACACTATCCCTGACTTTATAGGCATCCATAAACTTCCAAGACATCCCCATTACCTGGAGATCATGTGTTCGAACACGTGAGCATGAAGTGGGACATTTTATGTCTACATCATAAGGGATGCTGTCAGGGAGAAACAAAATAGCTGTGAACCCAACACTTCCTCAAGTCTTTGCCTAATGAATTAGTTGGCAAGAAAAGACTGTCATCCTAGAGATCGAGTTTGGAAACTCCACTTCTTTCCTGTAAAAGATACATAACAGGGGGCTGGGGATGTGATATAATTTTTAGAGACTGAAATAAGGTTACCAGCATTTCTCCAAGTCCACTTCGGCCAACTAGAATCCTACTGATCTGGGCTGTCTCCTGCAAGCTGGTAGATTCCCATGTTGGAGTGACTGCCTTGTGTCCATTTGAGAACTCTCTGCTCTCATAGAGATCTGTTCTGGGCAGAGGACCTGGTACAGAAATATCCTGTAGCATGGGTGTGCTCAGATGAACTCCCAGAGGGTCTTCAAGACCAGTATGCCCTGGTTGCTCATTACAGAATACTGCCTATCAGTGTCCCTTTTGAGAGCTTTGCTCCCTCCCCTACCCCTAGCCCTTTGTCCTCACCTATGGAACCCACTCATGAAACTCCTGGTCATCGTCTCTGTAAAGTCTGCTTTGATGAGACAGTAGCAACAAGCTACCCACAAAGCAACTTAAGAAAAACCTAAAGTTAGATCCAATTCAGACCTACACGGACAATTTGATTTTCATTCACAAAATCAGATTGTAGATCAGACATCCGATTTTTAAGTAGTCAGACATTTTATCTTGATACAAAGCAGTTAAATTCTTCCAAAAATCAAAATAAGGTCAGTTTTCCAGTTTTCTAATCTTTAAAAAAAAAATGAGAAAAAAATGGATGTTAGAGACAAAACAACTTGCTTTTTCTTCAGGAAGTCAGTAGGGCTTCCGCACCTGTGTGCCCTTCGGTGAAAGGCCATGGTGATCTGGGGTGAAAGAATTTTTCTTTCAGCATTAAGCAGGAAATAAATGCTCAAGAATGCTGAACTCCGGCTTTCTAAACAGGCCATGTACATCTGTGCATCTGAGGTGACTCCTAGCTGCCAACTTTTTTTTTTTTTTTTCTTTAACTGTGAATAAATTTGCTCAGGAAATTAGCTGCCGATAGCAGGGGGTAAATACTCAGCTAGAGCTTAAGGTTTGGCTGAAGGTTCTCAAACTCTTTTCCAGAAATTTGAGGATTAGTTAAGTCTAAGACATTTTATTCAATAACTTTCACACCCTTTGGATTCCCAAATCCCCAAATTAGAAGGAAAATTTAAAAGCACTGGGTGACATCAGCAGGTAGAATTTTCTGGTTATGCTGATGAGTATTATCTTCAAGAAACTCACTTGAGAGTGTGCACAAAGCTGCAGGCTGGCCAGGGGGTGCTGAAACTTGAAATCCCATGGAAAAGAGCCTATAGGAATAAAGAAGGAGTCCCATGGGGCTTAAGAGAGCTGAGGGGAGAAATACCTGCTGAGGTACAAAACCACAGCCTTTTCCCTTTTCCCTCCAAAGAGTCCCATGAAGTCTAAGCAGTCTAGACTAGTGTTACAAAAAAAACGAAAAAGAAGGACGAAGAGGAGGAGGAGGAAGGGGAAGAAGAAGAAGGAGGAGGAGGAGGAGGAGGAGGAGGAGGAGGAGGAGGAGGAGGAGGAGGAGGAGGAGGAGGAGGAGAAGAAGAAGAAGAAGAAGAAGAAGAAGAAGAAGAAGAAGAAGAAGAAGAAGAAGAAGAAGAAGAAGAAGAAGAAGAAGAAGAAGAAGAAGAAGAAATAGTCATTTGACATCATTTTCTCTGCTACCAGCTTTTCAAAACCTGGCTAAGGGTACTGGAGAGATGGCTCAGTGGTTAAGAGCATGGAAGTTTGGTTTTCATCACCCCCACCACTTTCTATAACCAGGTCAGAATGGTCTGAAGCCCCTGGCTTCTGTGGGTGCATGCACACACATGCCCTCCCCACACACTAAAATCAACAAATCAAAAAGAAAAAGCACATTTAAAAGAAAATGTGGAGAAAATCTAATATTATCACCTATGGAGACCCATGGCAAGAGGACAAGAAAAATGAAGACTACAATGTTTGACTTACACACTCTGCTCTTCAGAACTGAATGATTTCAGCACTATGGGTCAGGAGAGTCAGACGATCTTCCCATTTGTCTAGGATTGAAGTCAGACCTCGGGACAATGGGGACTCTGGCAATGGACCCAATGAAAGCTGAGGAACAAGAAGTTGATTAGAAAGGAGATTCGGGTCATGTTATCTTGGGGTTCAAAAGCCCCTAGAGTGGACTTCTAGGCTACTGTGATATTTGGTGAGGAACAGTCAAATATAGTTATGTATTCTAGGATACAATATGTGTGTTATAATTATTTTTAAATATGTGTGATTTATGTGTCTAGGTATGTGTCTGCATGTGTGTGTGGGGGTATCTGCCTGTATGTGTGTCCATGTGTCTGGTTCTGTGTTTCTGTGTTTATCTGTGCCTGTATGGTTAGTGTCTCTGTGTGTGTGTGTGTGTGTGTGTGTGTGTGTGTGTGTGTGTGTGTGTGTGTGTGTGCGCACACGCACGAACACATTATGGGATCTTGAATGAGATATGGTTATCTAGGAGCACTAGCAGGCTCATTCCATAAAAGGTACAAAGAATTGAACATGGTGGAAAGAAGACCCATTCCAACAACAAGAAGAAAAGACAGAAAGAAGGGAGTCATTGTCAGAGTGTGACAGTTGGAGATAAAAGGGGGACACCAAAACAGCTGTCTCTGGGAAAGAAAGCAATAGCTACAGATCCTGAGCAGCCACAGTGTGAGAGCAAGTTACGGCCTGATTCAAAACAGAGAAACACCAGCCACAGAGAGAAAAAAGACCAAAACCCCACAAACTTGATTAGAACATAGAAACATCAAGGGGATAGAAGGGGCCCTAGAGGTAGGAGTCCACCTCAGGATGCTGTTCTGTAACAGTTAACAACTTCTCTAGGTATGGTGGAAAAGACACATTATCCCCGGGAAAACAGAATCAATAGCATACACAGAGGTACCTTAAAAGACACACATTAGGAAGGGCAAGCTTTTGTTCTAGAAAAGGCTAGGAACCCCCACAGTGTGCTATCTGTAACCTGGATGCCCAGGAAAGCTTACAATTGTTTTGTGATTAAACCTAAAAGCCCGAGGAGAACCAGGGGACAAATGGTGTCTCCAGTCTTAGTGCCTGGAGTCCAGGAGAACCAATGTTAGAATGTGCATGATGTCTCAGTTCAAGCCCCGACTGAACCACTCCACCTCCACCCTTCTGCTCCATTCTGGCTCTCAGTAGATTGGCTGGTGCCCAGGCCTAATGGAGAAAAGTGGCTTTTCTCTTTAGTCTAACTGTCCAAATGCTATTTCTTCTAGCAATACTCTTAAATTTGCCCCAAAACAACGTTTTACAAGCTATCTGGGAGTCCCTTCACCTAGCCAAGTTAGTATATAAAACTAACCATTACAATCTCTCATAAAGAACACTTTCAAGGAGTGATGGAAGAAGATATTTCTTTAACCAAACACATTAGTCCTAGCAATCTGTCACTGGAGTGGAAAAACTCCCCCATTCAACTCACTTCCCTGGATCAAAAACACTGAGAGTAATCGATGAGAGACATGCTGGATGGTGGAGTCATTATCACATTGGGCACCAAGGCCAAAATGAACTTTCCATCATGGCTGATGGCATGGAGCCATGCACATACAATACACATGTAGGGAGCTACAAGGAAAGATGCCTGCCTGACCCACATCACGCTAAGAAATAAGTGTTTGTCCTTGGTGGTGGGACTCAGGAAGAGGAAGCAAGCAGCATGAGATGATTCAATGGCGTCATAGAGAAAAGTTACCTAACCTGAGGTAGAGACACTCCCATTGAAGAGAAATGATGGCAGAAACAACGGCTGCCATCTGGTAAGAATCTCCCATCTGGTAAGAAGGCAGTGTCAGGAATTTTACTACATTATCTCATTTGGTTTTCTGGATTCCATTCCTAGACAGATATTCTCATCTTCACAGTGCAGAAGAGTAAACTGAAGTTCATAGATAATCCATCCCTCACCTAGTGGCACCCACAAGTGGTAGGTAGGAGGTTCAAACTCAGTTTAACCTCCAGAGGTTATAATCATTCCATTTGGAATACAATCTTTCTAATGCTGGGCTAGTTGTGGCGGGAGTTGCAGGGCCTGCAGCATAGAGTTCTCACCTTAATATGAGGTTCTCTGACAAGTCGGAAACTCAAGTCCCATAGGCAAATAATCCACAAAAGAAAAAAATTTGCCCCAGCTACATGGAAACTCTGGCTTCTAACACTCAAAATTCCACATGCAACCAGGCCAGAAAAGTAGCAAGAAGAATGACCTGCTAGTATAGTCACAGCATATCAGTTACTTTTCTATTTCTGTAAAAAAGCACCATGACCAAAGCAACTTATAAGACAAAGTGTTCAATTGGTTTTATGGTTCAGAGGATTAGAGTCCATGATGGTGGAGGAATGGCATGTCTGCAAGGCTAAGAGCTCACATCTTGGTCTGCAGGAAGCAGAAAGCACACTGGGAATGGTGCCAGTCTTTTGAAACTTCAAAGCCTATCCCCAGTGACACACATTACCTCCTCCAACAAGGTCATATCTCCTAATCCTTCTCAAACAGTTCTATCAACTGGAGACCAAGTTTTCAAATATAGGAGCTATGAGGACCATTCTCATTCACACCACCATACATAACAACTACAACAGAAACTTTTTGCAGCCCTTCCCTGATTGGTTCGAATTCTCACCTTATTTGCATACCCACACTTGTCCAATCATGACTTAGCTGGAATACTATAAATTCAGAGGCTCTAGGGCTGCAGAAATCTCACAAAGAAGAAAGAAAAGGAAGACTGCCAGAAATAGACTCATTGGAAGCTCCCAGTACCCAGGGTTCCCACTTTAGTTAAGGACCTAGCTTAGTCAGCCTTCAGGATTGATGAACAGCTTGACCAGTGGCTGCAAGTAGGGGGACTCATAGTTGCCTCAGCCTCTAATAGCAGACTCTGGGTGCAGAAGAGAATTTGCTACTACAGCTGCTTCTAGCTTTTGAGACCTGCCAGAAACTGACCCACTACTCCTGTTGTTCTTGCCAGGACTTTTCTACAGACTTTCTCTGCAAGGAACCACTCTCTGATGACCACCCCTCAAAGTCCCCAAAGAGCTTCCCAGAGCTGTTCCATTTTCAGAACCTTAATATCGCCCAACAATTCTCCTATTAAGAAAATTCAAGCCTGCTCTAAGTGAATTCGGAAATTCCAAATGGTACTCTGCTTAAAGTTACGTAACTCATCTAAAGTGATTAGTTCTGAGTTAGTAATGAAGCACCCCAATGACAGTCTTTGATCTCTCTTATTCTGTTCTTGAGATAAAGAGGATAAGAATCTGGTTGGAGATAGAGGATAGCCTCTGTCCACTGACACCCTCAGCTATATAATATTTGGAGAATGTATGTGTGCCTTCTTAGAGACAAAACAAAAAGGAAGCAACTGAAACAATTCTACTAGATTTCCATGATTCATGGTTTGACCTAGAGGAGTATAAACAGCAGTGAATTTGATGTATGATTGCTCTATGTCCCTCCTCCTAACTCTGTGACTTCAGCTGGGGACTCAGCATTACTGCCAAGGATATATGTACTCTTATGTACCCTAAACGTCATCTTCAGGCAGAATAAATTGCACACAGAAAAAGCTATTTCCAGGCTGGGGGTGTAATTCAGTTTGCAGAATGCTTACCTAGCAAGCACAGAGCCTTGGATTTGATACTAGCTTCATATAAACATGGTGGCACACACATATAATCCTAGCACTTAAAGGTTTGAGACAAAGAGTCAGAAGTTCAAGGTCTTGCCTAGCCCCCTACAAAGTTCAAGGCTAGTCTGGAACACCTGAGTCCCTATCAAAAGTGGCATTTCTGTGGGTAGTCATATACCAAGTTGATATGCCATGTTATTAAATTCAGAGTAGATCTTTATTGTTATGCATTTCCCAACCCAGGGATGTTTAAGGTATAATTAGAATCATGTGGGGTGGACGTTTTGTTCATTCAAAAGAGATTTTTAGTTTTAAGATCCAGAAATCCCATTCCTAGATTTTAACTGAACAGAAATGCATCAATCTACTCATCTATAAAGAGCATTACACAAAAACAGTTATATCATATTCATAATTTTCCAAAGTGGAAATTATTCCAAATACCAGTGAAAGTTGAGAGGATAAACACAAGTCATATTGTTAAATGCCTAACAGCAACAAAAGCCAACAGCTGTACCCAACAGGATGACAGCACATCTCGTAAGTGTGATGACACCGAGTAGAGAGGCCAGGCACATTAAGCAGCACACCCTGAGTAATTCTATTTATACAATATTCAAAGTCAAACATAGTGAATCAGTGACTCAAGACACAAAGGCTGTCTTGAGGGGTACAAGAGTGAAGGGAGTAAAGAGATGGGGCTTCTGGAGGAGGGTGTGGGACTGGGGAACTTAATAACTTTAAAGACTCAAGAAGTACAAAAAATCAGAAGACGCACAAATCCCCTTTCTCCAAGGCTACGTAAGCGGTTGTCACTGCTGAGGATGGTCTCTGGTAGGGCTGCATGCAAGTTGGGCAGGGAAGCTCCAAAATTGTAACTTTGGTTATTTGTCATCCATGGGGCTTTTGAGTAATGCAACCTGACCACCTTTGAGTCACTCATGCCCCTATGAGTAACCCCAAGACACCCACTGGCTCACTAAGCTCAATTTGAGTAGACTTATTTCTTTGGGCTGCCTTCAGCATCCTCTCTGGAGTGAACAGTTGTTTGCTACATCTCTAAAGAAACATCGAGCAACACAACGTTCTTGATTTGAGGGGTGGTTACATGCGTATAATTCAATTTATGGAAATCTGAGTTATGCAAGTGATTGCTGTGTGTGTTTATATTTTAATAAAACAATAAAATGGAAGGGAGAGGCACACCAATGATACAAACGTCCCACTGCTCAGGGTTATATCCTGGCTAACTTGTGTGTCTATTCTGCCTACTCTGATGCTTTTGCCTCCCATGTTTGCTCAAACTATCACCCCAACTTCAAATAACTCACCCACCATGTGTCTTAAAATCATTCACATTCATAGTAATACCACTCCTGAGGAAGATTTCCACTTTGCAACCTGAAATAATTCTTTATTGCTTTACATTCCAGAGCGCTTTGACACCATTTCTCTAATGACATTGTGGTCTTGGGACCCTCATATACAGCCTTGGAGGTGATAGAATCAATGATAACATTGATTTTCCATGTAGCAGCATCTAAATCTTAACTAGGTAATGATTTAAGCCCCTGTCAATCACTCCTGTCAAGCAGCTCATAGTCTGGGGAAAAGGGTTCCTACTCATTTTTTTTTTAACTCATCACTACAACCATTCCTTGTCATTCTTAGCAATAGGTGACTTCTGATGCTTTGGAGTGATGACACAGTCACTCACAAAAGAGAACTTGAAGTAAGTATATACGCTGAAGATCTAAGAGATTCTAGTTCATAACTTCACAGGAAGAAATAAAGCTTTCAATAATGAGCCTGATTCTTTCTTCCCACTGCCTGGCATTCCACTGGGTTTGTAATAGGCTGAAAACGCTCTTGTGGGTATAATTAGCTACATGGGCATAAATGTGAGTTTTTAAATAAAAAAGATGAAGGCAGCTGATGTATCTGGATGGTGGCGATGGAAGCAGCTTGGAGTGATGACTCAGTGGATATAATCTGTCATGCAAGCATGAGGACCTGAGTTCTTACTCAGAGCCTATAGTTGGTAGCGTGCTGCTGTAACTCCAGCTATAGGGAGACAGAGACAGGAAGATCCCGGCGGCTTGGTGTCCGGGCAGTCTAACTTAATCAGCAAGCTCTGAGTTCAGTGAAAGACCATGCCTTGAGAGTTAAGTTACACGGTGGCTGAGGAAGATAGAGGATATCTATTTCTGGTTTCCATATACATACTCACACATATACATACGCTACACACACATCCACACATAGGCAATGGTCAAGCCCAATTTTAAGTCCCTTGGCTCAGGATCAGCATATATTTTCACCCATTAAGAGAAGGCATCCAACAATCCATAAGTAAGACATAATAAAAACGACAAAAACAAAACAAAACAAAACAAAAAACCAAATAGCATCAACGGAAAAACTTCCGCTACAGTCCTGTCTTTTTTCTCCCCTGTCAGAGCAATGGCATTTCTGAGTTGTCCCTAGTATGTCCTCAACCTACAGTTCCCTGTCTCCATTCCCTTTTTCCTTCCCTTTCCTCAATTACGTGTACACAATTCAGGATATCTTCAGTGTGAAATTTCTACCCCACCCCCTAAACAAAAAACCCATTAGGGCAGAATGAGCAGTATTGGAGGGCTAAGATTCCTGAATTCAAAATATCTCTGCCATTCGTGATTTTTTAACTTTCTTTTCTCAGTGGGCAGAAGCCCAGCCATTAGAAGATATTTTCCAGTGTTACAGTCAAACTGTGCATTTTTAGATTTGTGGGCAGGCTGAGTGATCTCCAGCCAGAGGCTCAGCCCTCAGCCTGCATTCCTGTGTCATTCCCTACCACAGCCTCACTGCTGGCCTCCCCCGAGTCATCGCTCTGGAGAAAATGAAGCACATTTTCAGAATTTAATTTAGGAATAACCCAGGCAACCTAAGGCCAACGAACCAGGCAGCTGGTGAACTCATCAGTGCGAAGAGCTGAGGCTGGCAAGATGAAGGCAGGCAATGTGAGGGGTATTGTGCAGGCTCTAACCCCACCTTGGGAATGTTCTGGAAGGTGGCACTTACAGGTTTGAATAGCCTAAAGTGGCCACATCTTTCTCTACTTACCACAGCACTAGAATTTAACAGTTACATCATGACTAAGGTATCTGTCCTTCTAGGTATCAACCTGAAATTCTCTTCTCATCAGAGCTTGGCCCAGTCTCTTGTCAGTACCATTGCCCTTCCTATGGCTTGTAGCCACTACCTTCTTGGGCTTGGGCGGTTAGACAGATGGATGATGCATTGGTTACTTTTCTGTTGCTGTGATAAACTACCTTAACAAAAATCAGCTTAGAGGAGAATTGGGTTCTTTTAGCTCACAATTCCAGAGAGGATACTGTCCATCATGGCTAAAAAGGCGTGGAGACCTGGCCGTGAAGCAAGCAGGCAGGCAAGAAGCAGAAAAAAACACAGGAAGTGGGGGAGGTTATCAATCCACAAAGCCTGCCCCAGTGATACACTATCTCCAGCATGGTTTCTGATCCCAAAGATTCCATAACCTCCCCAGACATCATTACCAACTAGGGTCCAAATGTTCAAATACATGAGCCTATGGGAGACATTTCTCATTAAAATTACCCAATATCATGTCTATCTCTCCATGGAAATATTCTCTCCCTGAGGACAAGGGTCACTGGCTGTACCCAGCACCACAGGCTTAGAGGTAGTATTTGATAAACAGTTGGTGTTCTAGTTCAAACCATCTAGCTGACTGCACTGAATTCAAGACCCTAGTAAGGTCCACTTGCAGAGGGTGAATAACAGGAATTAAACAAATCCCTCCCCTTTGCTCTCTTCATTCACCTTGGTTTGGTACACTACTGCCATTCTTTATGTCTCTGACCTTCGTTTCTTGTTTTAATCAGATGTTGAGGTTAGATCTGAAATAGACTCCAACAGCTGCTGTGTTGAAGGCTTGATTCCCCCACTACAGCAGTGCAACAGAGGTAGATATGGGGAAGGACCAACTTTGCTTGATGATTGGATCCTGAAGTCTCTGAACTCATCAACAGATTAATCTATTGATGATTTTTATAGCTTGGGCAGCTACTGGGAGGTGGTAGAAACTGAAGAAGGCAGGGTCTAGGGTAGAGGAGGTCAACCAAAGAGACATGCTCTCTCACGGTATACTTATCCCAGACTTTCTTCTCCCTCTTCTTCGTGGCCACCATGAGAGGAGCAGCTTCTGCCTACATGGCCACCATGAGATGAGCAGCTTCCCTCTGTATGTCTTTCCACCATGGCGTATTGCCTTACCACAGGCCTATAAATGAGGGACCACGTGACCATGTATCAAAACCACGAGGCAAAGTAAGTCTTGCTTTCTTCTAAGTTATTCATCTTCAGGATTTAGTCTGAATGACAGGAAGCTAGCATGCTGAATCTCTTCGTATCTAATCTAGCTAGCAGGTAATTTACAATACTTTTAGATCATCCCTATAAGGAAAGTACTACGAAAACTCATACATTGATGAATAAAATAGACATTATATATCTTATAATGCTAAGACAACCTACATCTATCTCCAGGTCCTTCCTATATGATCTATCAATGCTGTTAAAATGGTACTTCGTGTAGGAAGCCCTTTGTAATCTTTTACTATTTGATGGTGCCACCATATACTCCCACCAAAGTTTTTAGAAATGTAAAACTATTTAATTTTGCTATTTGTCTTAGTTAGGGTTTCTATCCCTGCACAAACATCATGACCAAGATGCAAGTTGGGGAGGAAAGGGTTTATTGAGCTTACACTTTTGCTGCTCATCACCAAAGGAAGTCAGGACTGGAACTCAAGCAGGTCAAGGAGCAGGAGCTGATGCAGAGGCCATGGAGGAATGCTGCTTACTGGCTTGCTTGCTTCTCCTGGCTTGCTCCAGCCTGCTTTCTTATAGAACCCAAGACTACCAACCCACAGATGGTACCACCCACAAGGGCCCCCCCCCCATCACTAACTGAGAAAATGCCTTACCGCTGGATCTCATGGAGGCATTTTCTCAACTGAAACTCCTTTCTCTGTGATAACTTCAGTTTGTGTCAAGTTGACACACAAAACTAGCCAGTACACTATTTGTCTGCTTACTTATGTTTGAGACAACGTCTTGGGTAACCCAGCCTGGCCTTGAGCTCACTGTATGGCTAAGATTGCCCTCAACCTCCTTAACATACTGTTTTCTTCGCTCAAGTCCTGGGATTGCCACGTGCAGTTCATGCAGTGCTGGAAACTGAGTCCAGAGCGTGCATGCTAGGCGAGTACTCTGCATCTGAACTACCTTCCCAGCCTGTGAGTATTAAATACCATATAAAGTGTCTGCTGTATTATTCCTATTTGTCTGGAAAGATCTATTTGCCATAACTTAGATTATATTTGCCTTTGTTTATATTGGCCATTGCTATGTTTGTCTGTGTGGTACCCGATACCTTTTTAAATAACATTTCTAGAACTCGGTCAAGTTTATTCTTTGAAACATCCAGTCTCTGTTTACCAACCATTCAATCCCACCGATAGTGTAAAATAATTGTGTGACCCTAAGCACATAACCTTAGATCTTCTAACCTTAGTTTCTTCATCTAGAAAAAAAAGAGCAATGGTATATGTGAAACAAAACAAAACAAACAGACAAAAGCAGTGTATATAAAGAACTTAGCCTAGTACCTGAAACATCGTATCTATTCAATAAATATAATCTCATCTCATTACTATCATGATTGTTATTTTCTCCCACGGAATCTGTTGGATTGCTAGGCAGGTGTAATTACTACCACATCCTTCTGAATTCTGAATCACAGTATATCTCCTTACAGCATCTGTTCACTAAGCTTAGTTCCTTCTAAATTCTGAATTACAGTATACCTTCTTACAGCGTCTGTTCACTAAGCTTAGTTCCTTCGCTGCTGGACAAGAACCCAAGTGACTTCAAAGAAGGCTCAGTCAACATTCTTGAAAACCTGATTCTTGGCCTCAGGCCTGAAAGAGCAAAGGAACAGGGAGTTCAACTGGGGACGAAGAGCTGGACTTCATTAATGCCATGGGTTTCTGAAAGGAGTAAAGTCATGTAAGTTGGTGTTCATTTGCCACCATAGACGTTTTGCTCAAAAGCCCAATATGCTGCTTAAATTTCACTGATTTCCTTTAGCTGTAGGATTCGGGTAAGGAAGGAAAACTGGGGAATGACTTCACCACTGGCAGCAACCTGCCTCTGGCCGATTCATTGGTAATTACTCTAAGGGCATCAGATTTTTCCAAATTGGCTTAGCCCTTGCCTGGTGCTGAGTAGGCTCTCGGGTGCCTCATGTCTATTGCTTGAGTCTAGAGTAAGATAGATGACCCAGCTGTCTCTGTGTGTGGTGTGTGCCCACTGTCCTCAATTCCCCTACACCTGACTCAGTTCCTGCCTGTGACTACAGCACTTACGAACTTGATTCTGTTTTCTCGGTTTGCTGCACACTCTCCCACCAAGCTCTTCTACTGCTGGGCTAATTATTTTCTAAATAAATAGTCTTCTGCAGACTAAAGTTTCTTTCTTCAGGACCCTGGACTTTCCGCTTTCTTTGGTGAATTGTTATGTCAACCTATCATGTTCTACAGATGAACAAACCATGCTGGAAAGAAGCTTCCACATGCAGGGGCCAATGGTGTTTTAAGATTTCTGTTTATTTGCCTCAGAGATCTGATGACAACTGAGAAATGTCAAGAAGGACCTATGCCTCTCTAGTACCTGGGAGACCTTATTTCCACGTATACATAACTTTAGAGCAATGTGTAATTTTTTTCCAACTCTAACACCTAGAAGGAAATGAATGACATCATTCACAAAGTACTTACTATGTTCTATTGCACAATATCAGTGACCCTCGGCTGACCCTCTATCTCTACTTTGGCTATTAATAGTCTATTTTCTACCAGATCATCTGGAAGACTTTCCCAAAATATATAGCACAGGAACTCAGAGTCCTGCTTCAGTGACCGGCGGAAGGACATGATGACCTTCAGCGTTTTACATACTCTGGCTTTTCCCATCTCTCTGCTCACATCATCTTCACTTTGATTCACGCCAACCAAGCAGGCACAGCCTCTTGTAGTCCGCCAAATAAGCCATGCCTTTGCTAGGAAAGAGATCATGAGATTTTTTCACAATGTCTTACTTCTCTTCCAGTGGGCCTATTTTCATGTGCCTGGCCATCCATCATCTGTACTTTCTAAACTTCCCCAACATTAATTGCTTGCCTTTTTATCACACAGCCATTATGAACCTCTATTTTAATCTCTCTGTCACCCCCTTACTCAGTGTCTAGCATACTACCTTGTGTCTGGATCCCAACACTGCAATATGCTATGTAGGTACTGATGAAACTTGTTCATTAATAATAATCTATTATTTTTATTTATGTGTATGTAAGTACACCTGCCTGAGTTTCTGTGTATTGCATGTGTGCACGTGCCTGAAGAGGCCAGAGGGCCACAGATCTCCTGTAGCTGTACACACAGGTAGTATACACCGCCTGATGTGGGCACTGGGAACCAAATCCAGGTCTTCTGTAAGAGTGGCAAGTGCCCTTAACTACTGAGCCATCTCTCAAGCCCTGCCATCAAACTCTTAATTAACCTCCTCTCAGGTCAAGCACTGTCATCTTAAATGGGATGACGGTAAAGTCCTCATCGTGTTCTATGGGAGTTCTTGTGCACAGTTCAATTTCAAAAAATTAAATAAATAAACAGTAGGAGGGGTCACTCTGGTGCAAAATAAAACATTTAGCTTTTGAGGAACTTTGTGTGCATGATTCTTACCAATATTCCCAAATTTGTCTCATGCTGATGACTTCCCAAAAGTGTCGTACCCTCAGGTTTACGTTCTCTTCTGGGCCAGCATTCTGCTAAGTGTGGAACTTAGAGTTTTCGTATCGTCTTCATCCATCAAGACTTTAAAGTCCATGTTCCAGAGTCTCACCTTGGCTATGTCCCTCAGGCCTTTGTGGATGGGTCTTAACTGTCTTCAGTTTTAACCGGACCTCTCAACCCAGGCAATATACATGTGCGCCCATAACAAATTCTTCCTGCTCGGTGACAATATTCTGTCTGTCCAAGAGTCCTTCCAGCTTTCCGCCCTGCCACGCAGGTCATCAACAATTCTGAACCTGATTTAATTTCTCTCTTCAGAAAAAAAAAAATCCGTCTCTGCTTCTAATGATCATGACATTTGTGTGTGTGTACATTGATGATTCTTAATATGTTTAAGCTCCTTGAGGTGACAATTGGTGTGCCACTCACAGTAAATTTCCATGTTACTGTCATCGGACCATGTATGGACAGGTGCTTTATGAAACAGAACCCAATGGACATACAGAACCCAGTGCTAACATTTTAAGTCATTCCTGATAACTCATGCATATTAAAAGAGTAACCTGACTTGTTTTAGGGAATAGACAGAGGGAAAGTTGGCAGAGACAGATCCTCCTCCTCCCCCTCCTTCCCCTCCTCCCACTTGCTCCTCCTCTTTCCTCCTCCCTCCTCCTCTCTCTTCCTCCTCCCCCTCCTCCTCTCCCTTCTTCTCTCCCTCTTCCTGCTCCTCCTCCATCCTCCTCCCACTCTTCTCTCCCCTCCTCTCCCTCCTCCCCCTAGCTTCTCTTCTTTCCTCCTCCCTCCTCCTCTCTTTTCCTCCTCCCCCCTCCTCCTCCCTCCTCTTCTCTGATTCCCACCACAGCTACCTCCAGGATTGCCTCTTCTTTCTTCAGGACCAACTCCTAGGAAGGGCCAAGAGCAGAAGTCTTCCTCACTCTCCTTTAGCACAGTGGAGGCTGGCTGTGAAAATCAGGTAACTTCTGTTTAAGGATGAGCACAGAAAGAGTGTGGTAACTTAAGAGCAGATAATGTAGAACTATCCAGGCTTCCTCGGACTGGTTCTTGGTTAGCCTGAATGGTTTAAGCTGAATCCACTTCTCCATCCTATTATATATCTTCTGTTGCCATTGTCATCAGTTTGGGGTCACGCTCATCGATGCTTAACAGACACTAAAACACTGCTGTACCAGGCTGTCATCTTGTTTTGTTTTTGTTGGTTTCTGTATTTAACATTCCTACCTCAGTTTCCCCTCCCTCCTCTCCTCCCAGTGCTCCCACCTCCCCTGTGCTCCACCCATCGGCTACTCCTCCCTTTCTCTTTAGAAGAGGGTAGGCCTCCCACGGATATCAACCAAACATGGCATATCAAGTTGCAGTAAGATGAGGAACCTCCCCATGTATTAAGACTGTACAAGGCAACAGAGTATAAGGGTCCCAAAAGCAGCAAAAGGGTCAGAGACAGCCCCCGCTCCCATTGTTAGGAGTCCCACAGAAGATGGAGATACACAACACCTTGCCATCTTAAAGCATTGCTCATTCTTCCTCCCTCCGCTCACATGAACTATACAGCCCTTCCTCGGTGTTGCTGAAAGGAACATGCCCTGTCCTCAGGAAGTGTCTGTGACCATGATAGTGTAATCACAGATACAACAGGATAATCACATGTCAACCATAATATTCATATTCCACCCACACTTGCCTCATTGGGTTCAAAGTCACTCACCCTATAGACCTGCAAAGACGTTACACTCTTCCCTATGCTAAGTCTGCATATGAGCAAGTTCTTGCATGGGATACTCTTTCCCCCTATTTACATGAACACAGGAATATTTCCTTTAAAAATTATTCTTTAGGGTCTGCAGAGTTGGCTCAGGAATTAAAAGCACATACCTCTCCTCTTTGGGTTCCCAGTATTCATGGAGAGAAGCTCACAATCCCCTCTAACACCAGCTCCAGGATTTCCAACAACCCTGGCTTCTGCAGGCAGCCACACTAATATGTATACACTCACACATACACACACACACACACACACACACACACACACACACATACACACACACACACAAAATTAAAAATAAAATAAGCCTTTAATTTTTTAAAGAATCATCTTTTCCTTTCAGCTTTCAAAAAGAAGCATCCATGGCTACATATTTTAACTGAGACATTCACCTTCTCAAATCTCAGTTCCTTACTTACTACTCCTTCCTAGCACATTCTAGAGCCTTCCATTCTTCCATTCTTTTTATTACTGGGTTGTCCCTTGTCTTTATTTCCAAAAACAATACAAACCGAGCAATCCAAAAGCTGAGTTCATCTTAGTCACCATTCCTGACACAAGCTGGCAGCACCATAAATATTGCTTGAACAAGTGAATAAAATCATTGCACACCAGGGACATCAAATCCTTTCTTCTTATAAATTTCTATAACCAAGAAATATTGATTTAATTTTATGACAATATAAGATCTCCATATTAGCTTTCTTTTTTAAAAAAAAAAACTATTTTTAAATTTTAATTGCATTTATTTACTGTTTGAGGTGGGAGAAATCGAGGTCCCACCCAGCACATGTGGAAGAAAGAGGATAACTTGAGAGAGTCGATTTTCTCCCTCAGTCTTGCTGATCTCAGGAGCTGGGACTAGAACTGGCGTTTTCAGGCTTGTCAGCAAGCACCTTGACCCACTGAACCATGTTGCTGGCCCATATCATTAGTTTTATGATATTATGTTGCTACTAAATGAAACGGGACCTCTTCTTTCTGGTGGATTCTGATGTACCATGATTCTTTTCTAATAGACTGGATAACAAACCTTACCTCCCCCGATGGAATTCACCTCCTCAGGACTACATGTTGACATCGTTTTGTGACAGTAAAGATAGCTTGAAGGAGCAGATGGGACTATTTTAGAGGGGGACTGGAAAGAAGCTACATTTTGTTTTAACTTAGCAAGTCTCAAAGAATTTTTTCATGACAATACACTGAGACTACTTTGGGAAAATAAATAGCCACAAAGGAGTATGGGTTTAATCGCCTGGATTGCTACATTTGCTAAAATAAACCAGCTGTGATCACATTCTGGGGTAAAAATCATTGTTCAACAAAGTGTTCTATTAAAGATCACCACTGGGCTGTGTCTGGCTTTCTAAAGTCGGGCATCTCACTTCCTGGACCACACATGACCCTCAGGATAACCGTGATTCCAATTTAAAGGGCATCTTGAGTTGGAGAGATGTTGTCTAGGGCACAGGGCACAGGATGCTAGATCTATTTTTTCTTCTCTCCCATAACTACACAGCTCAAATTACCCAAAATTACTCAACAAAACAAATTCCTTTCACATTTCTCTAATCCCAGGACACCAGAAAGGTGCTGGGCTGGCAGCTCTGGATGCTAAGAGTCCCAAGTCGCTAAAAGAAGAAAGAAAAAGTAGATTTTGTTTTTTTAAATCCATGGTCCTCATGGGTAATCATAGTGAGCAGACCCTCAAGGTCCCTCAGACATGAATCTCTAAGGCCATGATTTCTGATCAGAAATAGCCTTGAGAGACGGATAAACCACTGGAATATGAATTATGATAAATGGTCGCATGCTGTTGCGCTTGTTGGGCACCGCTTATCATTTGATTGGCAGGCTTCATTCCACCACCAAAGTCCCTTTCCTAAGGCTGAAAACCTTTTCACAGATGCGGCACAAGGGGGCGCAGACCTCCTAGGCCAGATCGTCCCTATAGCAATCACCTGCCCTTTTCACACATCCCTCAAGACATCCTTTTCCACAGTCACTCCTAAGGATTCCACTCTAGTCTGGAAAATCCCCCATTAAGCCGAGTTCACCCATCAGTTCTGAGCTAAAAGCAGAGACAGCTACCTTCACTGTTCTCTAGTTGTCTCGCGTTTCCGTTCCCTCCTACCTGATTCCGACATTTGTGGAAGCCAAGCTTTCGAGAGCAGGGAACATGAGAGTGGGTGTATATGTCTGTGTGTTGTGTGTATATGTCTGTATGAGGGTGTGAAGGCCAGAAGTCTCTCTTGGCTATCTTCTTGTATTGGTCTCCACCTTATTTTTTCAGTCATTGCCTCTCACTAAATCTAGACTTCACTGTTTCCGCTAGGCTGGCTAGCCCGCAAGCCTTTAGGTTCTGCCTGTCTCTGCCTCCCTGGTATTAGGGTGCTACTATGCTCAACTTTTACATGGGTACTAGATATACAAACTCAGATACTCATATTCGCATTGCAAGTACGTTGCCCAGTGAGCCATCTTTTGTTCTAGAGGAAGCTAATCCCATCCTCATTTTAGCAGTGGACACGTGATATAGGTTGAGCCAATCAGTACAACCCGTCTGCCTGACCACAATGACTGATTCACAGGACCCAAACTGGGTCAGTGAGGTTCAGTTCCAGACCTTGGCTATATACAACTATCAAAAGAATAGTCTGGGTATTAATGCCTGGAAGTAAACAGTTCTACCGTATGGTGTCTCTTCTAGTAAGTAGGGAAGATCTGACGAAGAATGAAAGAACGAAAGAACAAACAGGGGGCAGGGATGAGATACAGAGGTCCGATGGTCACTGAATCCAGCCTCACTACCAACCTGTCTATCCCTCAAGCTTTTGTTTTGTTTTGTTTTTGGTGGTTTTTTGGGGTTTTTTCGAGACAGGGTTTCTCTGTGTAGCCCTGGCTATCCTGGAACTCACTCTGTAGACCAGGCTGGCCTCGAACTCAGAAATCCGCCTGCCTCTGCCTCCCGAGTGCTGGGATTAAAGGCGTGCGCCACCACTGCTGGGCCTCCCTCAAGCTTCTCACTCACAGTATTTGAATCCAGTTACAGTGTGCTCTTTTATCTCAACTCACGGACAGCATCCAGGTTGGCTGAATGCGTGGGACTGCTCACTAGCTGAATGCATACTCAGCTTTGCTCCTGAGAAACGTTGGACCTGTTTGGGTTGTTAATACCTCTGTAACACCATTTTCACCAAAGATTAAGGGTACAAAGATCTGGTAAAGACCTATGTGATCATAACCCCAACTTCAGAGACCAGATATCCGAATCGATGTCCCAGCTCAGACACTTACAATTTGCACAACCTCTTGGGTGAGTGTGGGATGTTGGGAACCTTGAGAAAGATCACAGTATAGCACAGAAGCTGGGGGATAGACATGTTTATGTCAACAGTGAACTGAGACTTCGGAGGCAGAGGCCAGATGACATCACCCATTCTCGGGCAAGTCACAACAGCAGGTAAGAATGTACACTACTACCGCAGTGGCATTTAAGTTGTGGAGCAAGAGATAGACCACAAAAATGATAAGACTGTGGCAAAATGGTATGGGGCATACAGGGATGGAAGGCTCAGAGCTCCTGGAGACGTGCGCATTATTGGTTGACATTAAAACAGAGAAAACACTGTTGAAGATGAAGCTCATTTGGTAGCGCACATAGAAGTCCTGGATTATAGCCCCTGCTTATCATCCCAGCACTCAGGAGTTCAGGGTTATCCAAAGCTAGCCTGGCCTACTAGAGGTCCTAGCTCAAAATAAATGAATAGAGAAATCCAGCCTGCTATTCAGGCAGCAAGACGTCCTTTGGGATAGACCCATGTTTTCCTTACCCTTGGCATAAGAGGGAGAGCTTTCTGGAAGATGGTGTCCACATGTCAACACAAGTGTTAGAAGAATCCCACTCTCGGAATGTAGGGTGCGTTTGGATGATGTTTTGAGAATTTTCTCCCCTGAGGGAAGAAGATTAGGCACCATTTACCCAGCTCCTTAAGGTTCCACTGACAAACCAAAGTTCTTTCTGAGGGAGGAACAAGGAGTTTATTATGTTTAATTGCAGAGTATTGGTGAGAGGTTGTTTATAGGACTGTGGGTGATCCCAAAGCAGCTGCACTTCAGAGTGCATGGATGAAGCCACATAGATGGAAGCCCTTCTCATCTTCCCCAGAACTATGCTCTAGCTCCTCTCAAAGCCTCCGAGGCCATGTGTAGTTAGGGCAGAAGCAAGATGAACAGATGAGGGCCTAACGACCCATTCTGCCTCTTCCTTCTCTGAGAGAATGAAGGACAACAGTCAACAAGCTCAGCTCTGACAATCTCTGCCAAGCAGACACGCCTGGTCTTAGAAGATGGCAGATGCTCTGCTCCAAGGACAGTGCTCTGCAAAAGGTGAATAGCAAGAGGAATGGCTGCTCATTGATACAACATTAAATACGGGAGTCATTGGACAATGAGGTGGCTCATCCAATAAAGGTGCTTGCCCCGAAGCCCGATGACCTGAGTTTGATACCTCAGGACCCACATGGTAGAAGGAGAAACTGACTCCTGAAAAGCTGTCCTCTGATCTCCTCCATGGCATGGGCAAACCACACACACACACACACACACACACACACACACACACACACACACACACATATTAAATAAACAATAACTGAGCTAATAGGAGAAAGCCATTCCCTTTCAGGCCTCTTTATTATTTTATCAAGGAGGAAAAAAAACATTTGCAGCCATGAGCATCTCCTTGAACACCCCTTCATAGCACTTGAAAATCCCCGTGTTCACTAGGGAACAGGTCTCAGGTTCAAAGCCCGTGGGAAGCCCCTGTATCTGGTTAGATTTTAATAGTATTGTCTTTTGTTTCAATAAGCCATTGTATTCCATATTATCATATATGTTCATTTATTTCAACTTACGCTTAATTATGTTTTGTTAGCATATAAAAATATTGGGTTTAATTTTGATACTTTAATTCTCTCTATATTACTGTGATTCACTCTTTTGTACAACTTTCACGTCAGCCCTGCTCAGGTACATCTCTCGGCATCTCAGGGTGTCTGTTCCCCAGCCCTGCTAGGCCTGCGGCATCCCAGAAGCACCTGGGAGTCCAGAGAAACTTTCTATACATCTCTTTCTTTTGTGCAATCTGGGAGTTGGTTGAATGGTTTTGAATAAACCTATGCAGCCTTGCTTTGGGGAGCTGCCCAAGCTCACCGGATTGGCTACACCCACCAGGACCCAAGTCAACCACGGTCTTATAGAACGATCCTAACACCTATGTAGAAAAGCCCTCCTAAATGCACAGCCAACCACCTAGCATACAAGCATTTTATCTTCGCTAACAATCCCTTGTTTATGAGCAATTTCTGCAAAATTAAAACATCCTTGCTGGCCCAACAAAATCTTAACACTACTAAATGTCTCCCCCTAGTGGATTTGTTTGGAGACTTGAAAACACTCAAGTTAAAAAAACAAAAAACAAAAAACAAAGACATCCAGTCTGTGCTTTTAAATATCACAGTTAGAACTACTATTAAAAATGTATAGAATAAAAAACTGTAGAACCATATGAAGTGCCTTCATTGTGTATAATTTTTTATAAAATCATTTAAAAAACAAACAAAATTTATTACCTGAAATCACCCAAAACGCATAAAAAGCATGGTATTTTGTTTTGACATCAAAAAGCAGGAGGGTCAGAATCCAGAAGGGCGAGCCTAGCAGTAGATGTTCCATGAGCTGTAAGGATGGGGCTTGGGGAAGTCTTGGTCTCATGTTCTTTCTCCTCTGGCTACTTAAAATGACATGTTAGAAGCAAACTCATGTGGCCAGCAGAAACGGTTCATAAGGTAAAGGGGCCTGCCACCAAGCTTGGCCACCTGAGTTTGACCTTCAGGTAGGAGAGAACTGGCTCCCACTCTAGCATAGAAACAGATTAACATTCTTACACACACACACACACACACACACACACACACACACACACACACACACACGATGACTCTGGATCACAGGCCTGGGAGCTTAAGAGAATAACTTGGATGGTTTTGTTTGGTAGTAACTCCCTAGCTATAATACTAAAGGTTTGACCTGGGAAATAAAAACAAGATGAGGCTCACTGAATTAAAATCTCCTGATCTGTGAAAAACACAGTCAAGAGAACCAGTGTGCCCAACACAGACTGGGGAAAGGTGCTTATAAAAGATAGATCTGGGGCTGCAGAGATGGCTCAGCGGTGAAGAGCACTGGCTGCTCTTCCATAGGTCCCGAGTTCAATTCCCAGCAACCCCTTGATGGCTCACAACCATCTGTGATAGGATTTAATACCTTCTTCTGGTGTGTCTGAAGACAGCTACAGTGTACTCATATCAATAAAATAAATAACTCTTAAAAAAAAAAAAGAATGGGAGTTTAGAATTAAAAAAAAATAAAATAAAACTATATCTGATCAACAATCGTTACCTAAACTACAGAGAGCACCTAAAATTGTCCAGGCAGGGTTGAAGACTCCCTACTTGTGTCCCTATCCTGGGCCATCAGACCACTGAGACCATGGGACCTCTGCCTCAAGGATTTAGGGAAGAAATAAAGAGCCTGTCAGGGCAAATCAGAGGAAACACTTGTCTTCGGGAGAATGGCTCAGTTAACTTTCCACCTTCTGTGGTACTTTAGCACCTCATGAGACCATGAGGCTAAAGGCAGCTGTGAGAGAACATGTACAGCTGGCTAGGAAGTACGGGACGGAATGGCACAAATCAGTCAGATGGTCTCCCCAACTCCTTACTCTAAAGGGAAGCTCAACAATATACAAGCAAGATCTTGATAGTAGCCACCGCCTCTATAATGCTAACGGTGGTTCTTATACTCCCACTCCATGGTTCTTGCACTCCAGAATGACCCTCTAGAGTAAGCAGTTTTGTTAATGACTGTCAAGACTTGGTAGTAACCAAGTGTCCAGTAGAAGAATAGATTGGAGTTATGGGTAAACTCTAACATATCTGTGTAAGGGAACTATTCTAGAATGATACCGGCTATATCAAAGCATATCCTCTTTACTTCCAGGGCAAAGCATCTACAAACAAAGCTCTCATAAGCATCTGTGATCAGGTCTTTGTGTACATACACTGGACTTTTCTGGGACCAACAGCTTCACTTCACTGAGAACATTCTAGAAACACAAAGTCTCGATTATTAACACAGACTTGCTCATTAGACTGCATTTTAACAAGCTCCTTAGGTGGCTTGCGTTAAAATTGGTGGTGGGTTCAGTAGAATACGTGTACATACCCTCGATTTCAGTCTTTAGAACTCTGAGAGGATACATGAGAGGCTGGAGGAGGATTGCTATAATTCTGGCCAGTCTGGGATGCTGAGGCTGAAAGGTTGTGAGCTTGAAACCATCTTGGGCTACAGGGAGTTCCAAGCAAGCCTGGGTGAAAGAGTAAGACCCTATCTCAAGAAACAAACAAATCACAAAACAGAATCCTGGGGTGGGGGCGGGGAAGGGAAAGTGTCTTTGGTGCATTCTGAGATGTGAAGAACAGAATCAGGACCATTCCTAATAAACTTCCTACTTTTGATCTCATTTCTAACTCCGTGCTTCACGGGTTTTTCCCATCTGAGATGTCTTTATCTCTTCTTCCTGTGCCCAATACATATGTAAAAAAGTATCAGGCAACACCAGAGACTTGCTTTATGCCAACACAAAGCATAGAGTCTTAAGAAGTAGGCAGAGGCTAGAGATACTTTGACTTGAGGGATTCTTGCCTAACATGAACAGAGCTCTAGGTCCGATCCTCACATGTATAAACTAGGCGTGGCACAGCACATTTGTGATTCAGCACTCAACTAATGGAAACAAGAGGGTCAGGGGGGCAGGGTCATTCTAGGATACTTGAGACCTTGTCTCAAAAAACCACACCAACAAAAAAAGGCACGCAAAAAGTATAATACACTCCCTTTCCATTAAATATCATAATGGGATCAAGTAGAAGACAGCGCTGGAAGGGAGCCAGATACCAGACTCTGCCAGTGACTTATAACAATGAGAATTGTTTTCCTGGGCTGAAGAGATGGCTCAGTGATTAAGAGCACTGGCTGCTCTTCCAGAGGTCTTGAGTTCAATTCCCAAGCAACCACATAGTGGTTCAAGACCATCTGTAATGGGATATGATGCCCTCTTCTGGTGTGCATGAAGACAGAGCACCCATATATATATAAAATAAATATTTTATTAAATAAAAAAAGAATTATTTTCCTTATTTGATAGGGAAACTGAGTCAGTAAGTTATTTGAAAATTTGCCTAAAGCCTCATAGTTGAAAGCTGTTATTTGCCACAGCTCCTTAGACCCCACATCTGGTCACTTCCTGCCTGCTGACATTGATTTATAATATTGTGTCATACAGTTCTCAGGAATGTGAGCCACAGATATGATACAGAACCCCATTTCCCATGAATGGGAAGGGTGGGGCTCATGCCAGCTAGTTCCTATGGATCCAGAGCCATCACCTCTCGGCTGGGTTATCCTGTAAATTAAGCCCTCTAATCCCTGAATCCTGAGATAGGAAAAGACCGACTTTCCTTCCTCCTTCCCTTCCTTCCTCTTTCCTTCCGTCCACTTCTCCCCCACACCCCCTCTCCGCTCTCCCTCCCTTCCCCCTTCCCCTCCTCCTCTGTATTTTGTTTTGAGATAGTCTCATTCTGTAGTCCAAACTGACTTCAAACTCACCATGATCCTCCTGACTTAGCCTTAGGAATGCTAGGATTACAGGCTTGAGAACCAAGGTCAGCTTCGTTTACTGGTTCTTAAAGTGTTTTTGCCTCTTGGACAGAGTATTGAAGACTCAGAGAACAAGAAAGAAATGGGAGGGGTGATTTTGTTTTAATATGCAAGTCCAATCACATGACTACTTTGTTTAAAAGCTTTTAGTAACTTCCCCCATGTCCTGGGTCATGGTAAGGATTTGGGTCTTGATGAATTGGTCTTTGAATGTCTTGTACTATGGCAATCTCTCAATAGCATTATGCTCCCTGCTCCTGATTTCTTTCAAGTCCAACCATATTTACTTTTTACTGTTCTCTCTCAAATTGCACTCCCCTCCTGCCACAGGACCTTTGCACATGATCTTTCAGCTTGGCCTCTTTCATTTAATAAATTCCTGTTCATATTTAGACCTCAGTCAAAAATAGCCATTCCTCCTCACCAAAAAGAGCCTGTATCTCTCCAACCAGATATAGAGCCTGGTCCTATGTCTCCTAACCATGAACAGCACTCCTTCAAAACTTTCTGGTTTTGCAACTGAGCTTTTATTTCTAAGGTTGTTTAATGGTAATTACCTTCTCCAGACATACATTTTCAATATGGTAACCCCTTGTCACAGATGGTATTGAGCACTTGTCTTACTGTTAATACAACCAAAAAAAAAAAGAAAAAAAGAAAAAGAAAGAAAAGAAAAGAAAAGAAAAGAAAAGAAAAGAAAAGAAAAGAAAAGAAAAGAAAAGAAACCATCCATCAATTTTACTTAAAAAGCCAATAGTTGGCTTCCTTAATGGTAATAAGATTGACTTTTAATGTGCATCTGTGGGTGTATGTATGTATGTATGTATGTATCCGTGTGTGAACCTCTCTCTCTCTCTCTCTCTCTCTCTCCCTCTCCCCCCCCCGTGTGTGTGTGTGTGTGTGTGTGTGTGTGTGTACATGAGTGCATAAGCCGATAGAGACCAAGAGAGGGTATCTGATCTCTTAAAGATGGAGTTACAGGCAGCTGTGAGCCATCTAATGTGGTTCTGGAAACTGAACCAGTAGCCTCTGAAAGAACAGCAAGCCGCTCTCAACCACTGAACCACCTCTTCTTTTATTTTTAATGGACTACAGCACTCTGTATTCTAAAGAAAGTCTTGAAGTGTGGCATCATTTCTTGATTTAACTATTTAATGCTCAATACCTAATAAAGTGTCTAGAAAACACGAGGGTCTAAATATATACATTCTATAGTCACATCTTTCCAGGCAAGCAAAGGGCACATAGGCTAGTTGGCCTGTGTTTTCTAACTCCATGTTTTTTTTTTTTCATAGAACTTTGAATACAGTGATTATACTGTGTTCAAATGACAGGAACTGCTATCATTTTCAGTTGTTTACAATGTGCAGGGCCCTTCTCACCTCTCCAAGATGTGCTGTCAAAATCAAAGACAGACGAACATGAAGTAACTTGCCGCAAGTGCCGTTCTTGGTAAATAGCATTTAGCAAATGTTTGCTTGTGAGCAACTGTGTGAATAAATAAATAACCCATCAAAGCCTAACAAGACTTGGGATGAAATCTTTGGAGACTTCTGTTGCCTTGGATACAAATGAATCTTTCTATTTAATCTGACTCAAGATCGTTGGCCTCAGCTTATAAAGGCTCATAGGAGATATTTTAAATGTTCAACTCCAGAACAGAGACAGAAACAATATTCTATTAACCAGACACTGAATTGCTAGCTACAATAGGAAGTCAGATTGGAAAGTACCAACATACCTGTCCCTAGGAGCTTGAGAGAAGGCCTGAGTCTCAGCCTCCTGTTCATCTGAAAGTTTGCCAGAAGTATTCTAGATACATTGCATTATCTGACTCCTCACAAGTAGATGCCCCTGTAGGTATCTGAGCTGATCAACACCCAAGCCCAGTGATTAGGCCCTCCTAAAAAGTTCCAAGAGTGTGGAGCAGGCATATACTTTGCATTCCACTATTAAGACCCTATAAATATGCTCGCGAAAATGTAATCCATATTCGTCAAACGGTTCGCACTTGGTTTGTTGAAAAGCATGGCACTCTCGGTTTCATCTCAGCTAACCTTCTCAGTGAGCCCTGCTAGACACAAGCTTTACCAGGAATGTTTGCATTACCTGAGCACCACAGAGGTTAAGAATGAGGACCATCACTGCAGCTATGGTTATGCTCACAAGATAAATTTGAGAAGACCAGTCAACAGGCAACAATAATGGGACTCAGTGAATTATTGATCAAAAAAAAAAGGAGAGGATGGGCTGGAAAGATGGCTCAGCAGATAAGATCACTGGCTGGTCTTGAGTTCAATTCCCAGCAACCACATGGTGGCTCACAACCATCTGTAAAGGGATCTGATGCCCTCTTCTGGTGTGTCTGAAGAGAGTGACAGTGTACTCATGTACAATAAAATAAATAAATAATTTTTAAAAGGAGAAGGCATAAATGGGAAAGGATGTGTCTAGGGTGCTTGGGGGAACGGGAGAGGGGAGTAGGGGTACATATGATCAAAGTGCATTGATTACATGCATGCATTTGTCAAAGAGTAAGTAAAAGATATTCTATCAAAACAGGAGCATCGACCGTGATAGGAGATAGGCCAAGATCAAACCCATGGCTCACTACTTGGAATATGTATGACTTTGGACTTACTTTCTATAATTGTAAAATAACAGTAACCTTTGTGGGTGAACTAACTATTTCTCTCAGTGCTGTGACAAAATGGCCCCAGAAGAGCAATTTGAGGAAGGAAGAGTTTACTTGGGCTCACAGTCTGAAGGTGAGGAGGCCATTGCAGCAGGAGCATGAGGGAGCAGGTCACATTGTGTTCCCAGTCAGGAAGCAGAATGAGATCAAGGCTGGTTGGTGCTCAGGTAACTTTCTGCTTTTTACTCAGTCCAGGACACCAGCCCACATCTAAGTTTGGTCTTCCAACTTCATGTAACCCAGTCTAGAAACTTCCACACAGACATACCCAGAGATTTATCTTCCATGTGATCCCCCAGAGCTGACAATCATAATCAATAACACAGCAGGTTATAAGTTAGTCAGTGTCAAACTTTCCCTCGGTGAAGCAGCTGTAGGGCAGACAGTGTTCTAAGCACTAGTCATTATTGTTGTGAGGATTGTCTGAAGGGACTGAAAAGTACCATCAGAATGAATAGTGTTAAGATAATTCTTTCCAGGGCTGGAGAGATGGTTCAGTGGCTCCTCTTTCAGAGATCCTGAGTTCAATTCCCAGCAACCTCATGGGGGTTCATAATCATCCATAATGGGATCTGGTGCTCTCTTCTGGCATGCCAGTGTACATGCAGATAGAGCACTCATATATGTGAAAGATAGATAGATAGATAGATAGATAGATAGATAGATAGATAGAGTGCATTCAACTGGCCCAAGGCTGATGTGATGGCCTCACGCTCATCAAAAAACCCAAGTGCTTTGTGTTTTGCTTCTGCTCCAATCTTAACACATAGAACTCACTTCATAATGTAAGTCAACAAACCCAGCTCCAGTCATCTTGCTCACGCCCCAGTCCAAAAGGAGGGAAAGGGGAAGCCACACCCACTCCTTTAGGAGCATGTAGCACTCACTACTCAGAGTGGTAACCAGGCTGCATAGTGAGTCTGAGCATCTGGCAACAGAAGAATGGATAAAGGAAATGTGTTACATGCATGCAAGGGAGTGGTGTGTGTCAATAACACATTAATGATAACCTCAGAGAATTTATCAATGTCACATTAGGTCTGAAAATGAAGCCCCTTCCTTCTAGAGAAATTTGGCCAAAAGAGCGTCCAACTATGAGCTCACTATTCCTCTCCCTATAGCGCCATCTGTACGTAGTTTGTGGTCACTGCTTGTCTGTGACCTGTCTGTTGCCTGAGTCTGAATCTGTGACCTGTTGAGCAGCACAGAAAATATGGCGTGGGAAAGGAATTGGGGATACTTTATGGAAGTCTTTAGTAGACTCTTAACAAGGAATGAAGCAACTTCGCTGACCTCAACTGATCCAGAATAGCTACCACCACTGCAGACAGGCATTTTAAAGCTATAGCCACATTTTTTGCAGTATTTAAGGTGGTTATTTGGTGTGTAAGATTGCTTTCCACCTGTTGACTTTGTTAGCAAATGATTAGCACAACATACATGTGTGTGCACTCATTATTCTGGGTCAGGGCATGGGAGAGCACAGAACTTAAGAGAAGAGCTACACATTAACTCGAGGGGAGATGGGGTGGGGAAAAGGTAGAGGAAGAATCATACCACCACCACCACTATCACCACCACCACCACCACCACCACCACCACCACCACCACCACCACCATCACCACCACCACTATCACTACCATCACCACCACCACCATCATCACCACCATCATCATCATCACCATCATCATCATCATCATCAATTGGGGAACAATGACCTGTCTCCATCACATGTTTGAAGTTGAAGATTAGACAGACACTCCATTCCTAGTGCTAAGTAGAACCCAGAGTCACAATGGACACCACATCAGAATGCTTGGACTTGGAGTGTGTGGCATGAGTGGTGTCTCTGCAATTCAGGGCTCAACAGTCTCCACATAGTTTGCTTTGAAATCCCATAAATACATGATGTAAAAAACACACTAAATAAATGTTTATTCCCATTGTTGTACCCATGTGACCACAAATCTCTTCTTTCCACTCTCTCAGGATTATACCCATGGGCGGCTTTCTATGCTTGTGGGTTTAGCAAGAAAAGGGAGATCTTGTGACTTTGAATGCTGCTTCAGCTGAAGAGGCAGGCCCCTCAAACACTCTCATGCAACCACATGCTAGCCCTAGCTCTTCACTGTCACCGAGAAAGTGATGATGCTCAGAAAAAGACTTGAGTCTGCTCTCCCAGCGCCTGACCGCAGACGCTCAGTGTAAAAGACACCTTCCCATCCAGCTGAGCCTTACATATAGAAGCCGTTGACAGTGCACACACAGATTATAGAAAACATATTTTTGGCTGGTGACTTACTTCTGGGTCAGCTCTAGAGGACTAGAGCAGATATTTGTTGGAAACTTCCCAAGCTTCCCACTCTACCTTCTCCTTCCAACCAGGACCTGTACTCCCCAACCTTGCAATTCAATTCTATGTAGGACCGACTTAAGACAATGTTAGTATGCCCCATACCCCCAATAGTTATTTCAGAAGTATATATGCGGCTGAATGAGTGTGAAGGTGTGAGGGACGCAGACGAATGCACACTTCATTCAATGCTGAGCATCACAGGAGCTAACATAGTAGCATATGGCACTTCTGACTTCTAGTAAGTACTACAAAAGATACATAACTTAGGACAAACTAAATTATTAATCTTTAGTTTTATTAAGTTTAATTTATGGGAATATTTTGGTTTGTTGTTGTTTTGACTTTTTAGTTTTGTTTTGGGTTCTTGGTTTGTTTTTTGCTTTTTGTCTTTTGTTTTTGTTTTGAGACAGGGTGTGGTGGTGGTTTGAATGTGCTTGGCCCGTGGGAAGTGGCACTACTAAGAGGTGTGGCCTTATTGGAGGCGGTGTGGCCTTTATAGAGGAAGTGCATCACTGTGGGGGCAGGCTTTGAGGTCTCATATATATGCTCAAGCTCCACCCAGTGTGGAATCAGAGTCTCCTTGAAGATATAGAACTCTTGGTTCCTCCAGCACCGTGTCTGCCTGCATTCTGCCATGCTTCCTGCCATGATGATAATGGACTAAACCTCTGAAACTATAATCCAGCCCCAATTAAATATTTGCCTTTATAAGGGTTGCTTTAGTCATGGTGTCTCTTCACAGCAATAAAACACTAATTAAGACACAGGATTTCTCTGTGTAGATTTGGCTATCCTGGGACTCACTATATAAACCAGGCTGGCCTCAAACTCACAGATATTTGCCTTCCCATGTGTTGGGATTAACAGCATGACCACCTCCTGGAAATCTTCAATTTTATAATATGAAAGTAATGCATGCCTCCATAGAAACCATGTGTTGGATTCTGAATTCTGATCGTCTCCCAGGCTAGTGATACGCAGTACGATACTTTCTCGTGATGGTAAGCATTGGACATAACCAGTTCCCAAGTGGCCATAGCACCCTGAGAGTAAACACCTGATCCTCTATGGTGGAGTGTGCCGTTCAGATGTGCTAGCTGTACTCCGTGCTGCCTTAGTTACTTGTGTTACTGTTAAGGCAAATCACCCGACAATGCGACTTAAGGAAGGAAGGATTTGTTTTGACTCACGATTTGGAGGCTCAGTGCATCATATCAGGAAAGCGCAGAGGCAGGATGTGTTGTAATCACATTACATCAGCACTCAGGAAGCACAGAGAGACAATGTTGTTGTTCTGATTGCTTTCTGATTTTTAAAAATTAAATCCATAACAGCCAGGGCTACACAGAGAAACCCTGTCTTGAAAAACCAAAAAAAAAAAAAAAAATTAAATCCATAATCCCAAACCATACAATTGTGCTGCTCAAATTCAGTTAAGCCTTTCTAGAAATGCCCTCATAGACAAGCCTGGAGGTGTGCCTTCTAGACAATTCTCATTATGCTGACTATCAAGATGAAAAAAATCTGATATATTTTCCCTTCATTTTTATTGCATGTGTATGAGTTGCTTTGTTGTTATTGTTGTCTTTGTTGTGTTTTTCGGTTTGTTTTGCTTTGCATATATGGTATCTATGTCTGAGCCTTGTAGGTGCAGTGCTCATGGAAGCCAGCAGAGGGCATCAGATTCCCTCCCCTCTGTCTGGAGTTCCAGACAGTTGTGAGCTACCATGTGGGTGCTGAGACTTGAACTGGCGTCTTCTGGAAGAGCAACCAGCACTCTTAGCCATTGAGCCGTCTCTCCAGTCCCTCATGTGCACTTTTGACTTGAGATATTTTCACTCCATGATGTGTTTATCTAAACAAGATACCAGCATTAATCAAAAAGCATCAGATTCTAATCCATACTGCGTCACCGAAGATCTGACATTTCACACAAAATAATATTTACTCAGGAAGCCCAAGCTCACACTGATCCTGCATCAGCATCATGCAATAAGTCTTCTGGTGTAAAAGAAACTGCCCAGTACTACTCTGTGGCCTGAATACAAAATAAATGAAGATCTGGAAAGCAAACACTGTTGCTTTCTGACTACTGGAAGATATACATGGTTCGATGAAAATCATGCAAAGTGGCAAAGTGTGTACAGGAGGATCACTGGGTGGAGGACGGATGTCACTTGTGGATCACAGACTTCCTATGATATCACAGGCATATCAGGGATCCCAGGGCCTGGGTAAAACTGCCATACTTTTCAAAAAGGCTTTCTAATTGTATATTTCAAGTTTGGACATAAGCATAGAGTTATATATCGCTGTGGCACTCAAGACCAGGCACACTTATCACCTACCGAGTTTTTCCTGACGCCACTCTGATCTTTCCATCCTCCAGCTCTAAACTCCACCCTGGAAGGATCAGAAGACCACATGCACATTTCCCAACCCTGCAGCCTGCGCTGTCCCAGCATTTCACATAAACGGAATCACATATCTTATGGCTTTTTCAGTCTGGCATCTTCCATATTGCATTGAGGTGCCAGTAAGGATATTGCTTTTATTCCCATCCATCAAAAGGAGATTAAAACCTGCCCGTCTTCTTACTAGAATCAACTGTGATGTGTGACAGAGGGTGGAGACAGGTTCTGACGAATGCTTCCCGATAACTATAATGTTGGAAACACTAAATTGTGCTAAGAACTGTGTCCTCCCAAAGACCCTGTGTTGAAGACCCAGCCCTCAGCATGGCTGCATGTGAGAATGTTCCCTAACTGAGAACAGGATCTTCAGAAGAGGTTGTACTTTGAAGATGAACCCTCACAGGCTCCTGTGTTTGAGCATGTGATCTCAGTTGGTGGTGCTGTTGGGTACGGAACCTTGAGGGAAGGAGTCTTGCTGGAGGGACTATGTCACTGGGTGGGCCTTGAGACTTTGCAGCCTGCCCCCTCTCCTCCACCCTCGATCTGTCTCTGTCTGTCTGCCTGCCTCTCTGTCTCTCTGTGTGTCTCTCTGTGTCTTTGTTTCTCTTTGTGTGTCTCTTTCTGTCTGTCTCTGTCTCTGTGTCTCTGTCTCTGTGTGTGTGTCTCTGCCTCTGTGTCTCTTTCTCTGTCTTTTTCTCTCAGCTCCTTGTGTGTAGATAAGATGTGATCAGTCTGCTAATTACTGGCCTCATGCTTCTGCTACTGTGCCTTTTCAGACATGGTGGATTGTTGTCCCCTCTGGACTGTAAGCTAAAATGAATCCCTTTTTCCATAACTTGACTTTTATCAGAGTTCTTTTAATCACAGCCACAGAAAAGTAGCTAAACCCGAAGATCAATAAAATTACACGAAATCGTAAAAGTTTGGCCCTAATCTAATAGGATCAGATGTTCTAATAGGAAGAGGAAGAGAAGTCAGAGCTAGCCAGCATTCTGCGGCTCCTCCCAAACTCAGCCACTCAAAGATGTGGCAAGATGGCTATCAGCAAAATAGGAAGAAAGCCTACAACAGGAGTGGACCACACTGGCGCTTAATAAAAGGACATTAGCCTCCTGCAACATGGATAAGTGGTAAACGAGTCTTATCGTCTATGCTGAGAGAGAAATGTGGTGGGACTCAGAAGAAGACATGCATTTGGTCCTAAACATCTGTTTCCTTCTTCAGAGGATGGTGATGAAACTAACTTCATATACCAGCTTACTATGGAGACTAAACCACACAATAGGTATGAAAATGGCTTAACCCAGTGGTTAGCACCAGGAAATGCTGTCTGACACTTCATAGTGGCCAACCTCATGCCCATCCCTACACATAATAGGAACTGGTGCTGGTTAGTTTTTGTCCACTTACTACAAACACCTGGTCAAAGGGAACCTTAACTGAGGGACTGGCTCCATCAGATTGGCCTGTATGGAATTTTCTTGATTAACAGTTCATGTGAAATGGTCCAGACTACCGTGGGCGGTGCCACCTGCTGAGCAGGTCTTCCTGAGGTGTATAAGAAAGCAAACTGAGCCAGCAAGCCAGTAAGCAGAGTTCCTCTGCGGTCTTTGCTTCAGCGCCCCCCCCCCCCATAGATTTCTATCATGAGGAACTGTAACCCATAAGTCAAAAAAAAAAAAAAATCTCTGTGGCTTTGGTAGTGTTTGATCCCAGAAACAACGACTCAAAGCACAATAGGACCTTATATACACAGAGACATTCAGAAAATACTTGTTTTTAAAAAGTAATAATAACTGAACAGTCGCTGATTAAGCTAAGGAATCTGCCTTGGTGTTGTTAGCATTTAAAATGCAGTTCTTCGTACAGTGGCATAACTCTGACATCCAACGCTGGCTGAGCTTCCCACAATTTAAACAGAAAAGAGCTGGAGAAATCATCTCTGTTTCCATAGATGCAGATATCAGCTGTTCCCACAATAAGATGTTTGCATGTTAACACTGTTCTCAAGTAATCAAGGAAAAGCACCGTGTGTGTGTGTGTGTGTGTGTGTGTGTGTGTGTGTGTGTGTGTGTGTGTGTGTGTGTAACATATGGAGTCCCTTCAGTTAGAGATACAAGGAGCATTGCTGGGGGGTGGAACTCAGTGCCAGACAACTTGGCCAGCACGCAGGAGGTCCTAGGTTAAATACCTTGGAGGTGGGAGTTTAGGGGAGGGGGGTTAGAGTCTCCACAGATAGATGCAGAAAATTCCCAGGATGGAGCAGTGACAGTGGGGTTTTCTTGTTGTTCAATTCACCTGAATTTACAACTATTTTCTTTTCATAAGATATAATGGGGATTGCCTGTAAAATCAGTACTTAGAAGGCTGAGGCAGAGGATCATGCGTTCCAGGCTAGCCTGGACAATATCAAAACCTTGTCTCAACTCAAACAACAATAAGGAGCAACAAGAAGACTGATTCTTTTCAAGGCTGTGACAAAGAAGCTAAAGCAAAGATAAACGGAAAGAGTGACTGCTTCCTGGACTTTACTGAATCCTTGGGAAAGGAAGTGGTTGGCTAGCTACACACAGAGGTGGGCTGAAGGTGGCTGGGTCCAGCTATTCCCAACTTTAGTTACAATGACACAATCGGGAAGCTGGAAACTGGCCAGTCAGAATGCTTTTGACCATAAAAATAAAAAGTAGGCACATGACTGCTTCTCTCACTTCTCTGGAGAGCTAAATATTAAACTCTTTTGAGCATACTGTTAGGCCATAGATCAGAGTTGCTACTACCTTTCCTCAGGGAAAGAGTTGAAGGCAACCAGAATTTTCTCAGGAAACCCTAAGAGTTAAGAGTCTATAGCAGGCATTGGAATGAAAGGATCAAAATAAAGATTGAAACACACACACACACACACACACACACACACACAACTTATACATATATAAATATATGGAAACACACATATATATGGATATATGAATGAATGACTTAAATTATTCTACATGGGGGAATGGTGCTCTCCAAGAAACCATAGATTGGTAAATACAAAGTCTAGAGCCAGGTGTGAGCTGCTGGCCCTAGAGTTGTCATCAGGAGTGTCCCAAAGGCACACAAGATGGCACAGGCTGTTGCCACTGTTTCTCGTTACTCACCAGCACTCAGATGGTGAAACCCTACTGCTGAAGACATCATATCCTAGCTACAGGACATGGGGAAATAAAGCTTGGACTGACCAGTAAGTTTCTCACTAACTGTCACAGTACTGGAAGGTGCTATAAAGGCTTTGGAGAGACGAGTCATCACCAATCCTACCCAGTTGGGAGCCTTGAAAACTATGATAACTTTTGGCCTAATACGATACAATGGTGAGGGGCTGGAGAGATGGCTCAGTGGTTAAGAGGTCTATTAACTGCTCTGTTCTTCTGGAGGTCCTGAGTTCAATTCCCAGCAGCCACATGGTGTCTCACAGGTATCTGTACTGGGATCTGACGCCCTCTTCTTGCATTCAGGTGTACATGCAGATAGAGCCACTCATATACTTGAAATGAATAAATAAAATCTAAATTTAAAAGTATGCACGTACAGACGCAATAGTGGACACAACAGTGGCATGAATGTTACGGAAATATCCAACCACTCTTTGCTTGGGTTTAAAGCTCCCTCCAAAGGAGGGACTGCTGCCTGGTGCTGGAAATCTGCACAAGAACCAGTGGCAAGGAAAGTCACAAGCCCTAAGAGAAAATCTACTCCCATTCCTCTGCTATAAGTGCATATGGTACCAAGCTGCCTTCTAGATGTCTGTCTCTACCCATGGATGTATACAGTTCTCAGGCTCCGTCAGCTTCTTAGTATAAAGGAAAGGTTCAAAAAGGATAAAGAATCCCAGAATCTCGAGTTCAAGTACAACCCCCTGTTAATTTTCACCGTCTCTAACATTCAGTGCCTATCTGTGCCCTGCTCATGATCCCTAAGCTATGTGTAATGTAGAGAAGAGCATTCTTGTGGCTGCCAGTTTCATATTTTGATCTAGCAACACCACTGCCAGGGAACTGATTCCCAGTAGACGTTTCAAGAATGACAAAGTGAGGTGGCTCGTGCTGGTCATCCCAGCAGTCTAAAGACAGGAGGGTCAATAATTCAAGACCCAACCTGGGTTATGCAGGGAGACCCTGTCTCCAAAACTGCATTGAGAACGTATGCGAATATTTCACTTTCGGGAGCTTTCATAGGACACTCATCATCACAAGTCACAATGTGGAGCCATGTAACGTCCTGCCATGGGGAGTTATTTAACGCTATGGTCAGTCCTTCCATGTGGAGAATGTCCAGCCTACAAGCATTCTTCGATGCTAGGTATGGTGCGCAACAATAACCCCAGCACCTAGGAGGTAGAGGCAGGAAGTTCACCTAGACTACAGGCCAACAGGGGCTACATGAGACTATCTCAACACACACACACACACACACACACACACACACACACACACCACATACACACTCATACTGCAAGAGCATACTCACAAGCATAAAGGATGTCTCAAATGTAAACTGTAGATCTGACTCAGATCAACAGGGCTTTAATAAGTTATAAATTTATTACATTATTGATCACCTGGTGTATACAAGGCAATATGACTTAATACCAGGATGAAACATAATGAAGCCAACACGGTAGACATTGCCCTGTTCTTGTGGATCGCTGGAGTCTGACAAGAGTCACTAAGAGTCAATAAGCAAGACCAATGTCACACACAGGCTCCACTCTGAACTGCCTCCTCCCTGACATGATAAGGACACCCCATGGCTATTTAAAGCCTGGCCCACCTTTACCATCTGTCTCCTAACTCGGATGTATTTGCAAATCTTTGATTTACTCTTTACATGTGCTCAGTCAGGTCTTTTTGATCCATTTTGCCCACGGGCTAGTGTGCAAGATGGTTTAGAGGATACAGGCACTTGCGCTGCTAGCCTGACAACTCCCAGTTCTGGCCTTGAAACCCTCATAAAGGTGAAAGGAGAGAGCTGACTCATAAACGCTGCCCACTGAGCTCCACATGCATGGTGCAGCAGACACACACACACACACACACACACACACACACACACACACACACACACACACCAATTCAATAACACAAATGTCCACGGGCTTCTAAATCAGGAAAACTGGGATTCTCGTAAAATGCCTTTTTTAATACTCAGGATTTGCCATCCAGAAGAGTGGAAATTAATCAGGAGGACAAATTGGTAGCTTTTCCAAAATTCCTGAAATCTTGAAGATTGTTAGGAACACAAACACCTTTTCTAACCGACTCCTGCTTTTTAAAATAAAACTATCTTCTCACACCGGTACTCAATTTTCAGAAATTCCCTCTTGCATACTACTAAGGCACCGGACATTATGGTCTCCTGACTGCTTCTTGCAGCATTTTGCTCACAGCGTGGTGATGTTGGCCTTATTTTTCTGGTTCTTTAGGGGCAGCCTGGTGGAGGTGGATTTCTCCTTACTGTAGTATGTGTTCCAACCAGCAGAGGGCAGGATTACACAACACACACACCCAACTTCCTCTGTTCTGGGTCTAAACAAGCAAATGGAGCACAAAACAAATTATTGCCAATGCACTCAGAGATGACAGCACATGAAATATATGGAGATGACAGTCACCGTGCCTGGCCCAGAGCGTCACTCCACTATTAACTTAGCGATGTCAGCTTCCCATAGCTATAAAGCATTACACAAATGACCCCCAAATTTAATTTTCCTTCTAAAGGTCTACAGTATTCATGGTTTACCCTTATCCCACTGTCCTGAAGCTTTGAACTTGCTAAAATGTAAGTCAGACCATGTGTCTCCTGAGTTACATTCAGAGGGCGATTAGTGTGGGAAATTATTCACACCTCGGTGGCTCCGATTGTCTCCTTCAAATCAGAGGTAATAGTCTCTTTCCCAGTGTGAGAGTCAGAGGTTGTGTGGGCGTGGGAGCAGAGATGACAGGAGCAGCTTTTCCAGTGATGCCATGGGCTTGAGCAAGGCATGTACATGGACGGATGCGGCCCTCCCACCACCTCAATAAAGCAAATAATATTAATGTTCATTTTCCAGACAAGGACACAAAGCCTCAGAGTGATGAAGTAAATTACCTAGGTGTTAGCATTTCTTGTAGGCTCCACCCAACAGTTACCTAGCAACAGCCAGGTACAAGCCTGGCTTGCCATAAAAGGACTGTGTGGTCTCTCTCCTTCTCCTTCTCCTTCTCCTTCTCCCTCTCCCTCTCCCTCTCTCTCCCTCTTCCTCTCCCTCCCTCTCCCCCCTCTCTCCTCTTTCTCTGCCTCTACTCCCTTCTCAACTCCACTCCTCATTCCCCAAAATAAACTTCATTTTATACTAGCCTTGTCATATGGTTGGAACCTCATGGGAGGATGTCTCCGTATGGACCTGCTAAGGCACCCCTCCCACCGTGTCATGCCACCACATTACAAAACATTTCACATCCACAGGGGTGTGGTGATAGACAGCCACAGATCTGAGCTCGGAACTCCAGAAGATAGGCTCCAGCCACTGTCCAACATTGTTTTCAGGGGCTTCCACTCAGGTAAGCCTGCTGACCACCAAGAGCTATTGGCCCTTATTCAAACGAGGACCCCTTGCTACCCTCAGTCACTCACGCCTTCTTAATAAAGGCCCACCAACATCCTCATGTGTGCTGGTCACACCACTAAGCACTGGAATCCACAAATGTGCAGCAATGGTGTCATTCGATGGCTTTGGCCTTAAAGCTCAAAAGGTATCGCAGAAGCATAGGAAAGGCGAAGTCCTCAGAGCTCCAAGGTAAAGTTTTGACGGGAAGGCTCCATGCAAAGCAGGATTCAACTGCTAATCCATCAGGCATGAACTCGGGTTACAAAAGTTCCAGAAAGGTTCACACCTGTAATCTAGGCACTCCAGAGGCTGAGGCATGAAGACCACCATGAACTTAAAATCAGCCTGGGCTACACTGTAAGTTCCAAACAAATTTTAGCTACACAGTGAGATGCAAAAGCTCCTTCCTGAGCTACAGCCTATGGTGTTTTATAATTCTGCCTTCCTTTATTTTTTCAACACCACCCTCATTCTGTGTTCCTAGTGGGCTGAATACTTTCAATGGGGAAGCCACATTACTGGGTTCCATCAGAGCTCTGCTGCTTCCGGGGCACTCACTGTCTCTGTACGTTGCTTATCTCGTCTGTACAATCAAGCACCATTTGGCTCAATGGGTAAAGGTATTTTTATAGAGCAGTGACCATATGCCTGGTACTGCACTTTGTGCTACAAACACAGATGACAACTGCCCTCCCACAAAAAGCTCACCTACTAGAGCATTCTGACAAGATGGACTCCATAAATCCAATAGAAGATGTCATGGGAATCATAGCTATTTTCATTCACAGCCAATAAATGAGAGTTAAGAGAATTCCATCAGGGACTGGATGGATGACTCGGGGGTTAGAAGACTCACTGCTCCTGCAAAAGATCCAGATTGGGCACCTAACCTTCACGCAGGAGCTCACTCTGCCTATAACTTCAGTTCCAGGGGATCTGATGCCCTCTTCTGGCCACCATGGGCACCTGTACATACCTGGCACACACAAACTCATTCAGGTACACATCTATATAAATAAATGAGTGGATGAATGAATGAATGAATGAACAAATGCATTATAAATAAATAAATTTTTAAAGATTCAGTTACCAAAAGCTGAAGGGTTGCAGGATCAGAACAGGCTCATCTTGTTTCCATTTTCTATGTAAGCTCAGACCAAGGAGCCCAGATGAGAGTTTAAGCTAGAAATTTCAGATAGTCCTTATCTGTATCCTACCCATCTTCTGTGTTCTGTATGTATGTGTATTTGTGTTTCTCTCTCTCTCTCTGTGTGTGTGTGTGTGTGTGTGTGTGTGTGTGTGTGTGTGTGTGTGTGTATCTGTGGATATGTGCCTGTCTGCTTGTCTGTGTGTATCTCTCTGTGTGTATCTCTGTATCTGTGTCTTTCTGTCTGTGTCTGTGTCTGTGTCTGTGTCTGTCTGTCTGTCTCTCTCTCTCTCTCTCTCTCTCTCTCTCTCTCTGATGTGTGTATGTGTGTGTGTTTGTGTGTGCAAGTGGGTATAAGCCAGAGGCTAAATGTCTCTTAATTGTTCAGCAACTGCTTTAAAAAAAAACCAAAAGATTAGGGTTTTCTCACTGAACTTGGAGTGCACAGATTCAATTAGTCTGGCTATCCAGCCAGCCACAAGGATCCTCCTGTCCCCACTCCCCCAGTTCTGGGACTACAGGAGTATGTTTTCCCACCTCTCTTTTGTTCATGGATGCTGGGAATCGAACTTAGGTCTTCATTCTTGTACATCAAGCCCTTTACCTAGCAGGTCCTCTCCCCAACACCTTGCCTGGATTCTTGTGAATAATTTGTGATGCCTTGATAAATCTCTCTGGGGGCTAAGCCTTTCTCCTGGTATTTTAGTATTTGTGCAAGCAAAGCTGGTTTAATATTCTGAAGTGGAATTCAAGCAAACTGTATTTCTTTCCATGCCTTCCAAGCTCTTCAGTAAGATATGAAGTGTCATTTTAGTAGATAACCCTCAAAAACCTCCAAACTCTATTTCTCTCAGATAATTTATAATGAATAGATAAGCAACACCATTTCTTTCCAGGGTTAACCTTGGATACAGTGTTAGGATACTGTGCACGGTGTTAGGACTGTTGGCACTAATCTTTCCATCATACGCCCTGAAAGTTCTAAAGATTCAGAATTGCTGACAAGAAGTCTAGATGCATTGAAAAGCACCCATAAGTCATGCTTCTCTTGATTTCAGCGAGCAGAGTGGGAAGTTTTGGCTTTAGTGATGTTGTAAATCTCTGAGCCACCAAGCTTCACGTTCTTCACTTCCTTAAGTCCCTAAGCCAGAGAATGAAGCAGCTACACAAGTTAATTTTAAAAGAGCCCAGCATGAGATGACTCTTACAGATGCTTAACCTGATGGGTACGCAGCTGGAGAAATGGCTCAGTGGTTAAGGACACCAGCTACTCTTTCGGGAGACCAGGATTTCATTCCCAGCACCCACAAAACAACTTTTGATTGTAGCTAACTCCACTTCCAGGGAATCTGATTCCCTCTCCTGGCCTCTGTGTGCACTGCGTTCATACAGGCAAAACACTCACACACATAAAACAAAATATTTAATGGTATATACTCCATCTGTCTTAAACAAAAATCTTGATGGGCTCCTGGTTGATTTCTTAAATTTTTATAAAGGTATAATTTATGTCATCAAATTTATTTGCTTGCAGGATATACTTAAGTGATCACAGACAATTATTAGTCCCTATTCAGACTGGGACAGTCCCTTCCTTCTGTCACTCACACCCTCTCCTTTAAAAGGCCACCAAGTGTGCCCTGTTCTCTAAGCACATCGGCAAACACTGGAAGCTATGTGTGTAGGGGGGTGGCATTCTGTCCCATCACGTGGTATCTGTCTCTGAGCCCAGAATTCCAGGATCATCTCTCTAATTCGGTTTTAGAACATTTTGTACCAATAAAAAAAAAAAAATCCCTTATGCTTGTATGATGTGAGCTTCTCCAACCCCTGTAATCAAGTGTGCATCTTCTTCATTCTCACAATACTATGTGTATGCCTCTCATGTCTAGGGTATGCCCAAGCTACTCTGCTCACTGTTGTCTCCTTGATATTCGGGAAAGACTTCACCACACAAGCTGACCTCAACAACACTCCACAGACTGGTTCATATCAGTGGATGGGAACATACCCTGGCTGTCAAGTGTATCATTGGGGTCCTGATTTCACACAACTGTGCTATGTTACAAGCACAGAGGAGAAGGCACTTTGGCCCCTACCTCAGCAACTCTCATTTTCTTCAGCAGTTACTAGGAAATGACCCAACCATCAGCTCCACCTCCCATCAGCGTTGTGCTCTGGGCCTTGTGGCTTAACAACTCCAAGCAGGCTTCTTCATCTAACACTTTACTGTGAATATTAAGCTACCTGCACAAAGCTCTCTCAGATGTTATTTTATTACGTCACCTTGGTGTTCGTTTGTGACGGTCAGGGTTAATTATCAATGGGACAAAATCTAGACTCATCTGGGAGACAGGTTGCTGGGAATTGGAGTTGGGAAGATCTACCCTCTGTGGGTGGCACCATTCCCCAGTTAGGCTCCTAGACTGTATACATGGAGAGAGGGAGGTGAGAGCTAGCATTCATTCATGGCTCTCTGTGCCTAACTATGACAAAGTGACTTCCCTGCCAGGATTGTCCTTAGCCTGGAGCTGTGAGGTAGAGTAAATCCTCACTCCTTAAGTTGTTTTTGTCAGAGTATTCCATCACAGCAATAGGAAAGAAACCAAGAGAGTACGTGTATGGGTTAAGGTGTATGTGTGTATGAGGTCCATGTTGGGAGCACATAGGTGTGTACACATACATGTGGAGCCCAGAACTCAACTTAGATGTTCCTCAGGGTCCATCCACCCGTGGTCATTTTATTTTGTTTTTTGACAAGATCTCACATTGGAACATAAGGTTCACATTTAGGTTAGTCCGGCTGGCCAAAGAGCCCCAAGACCTGTCTGTCCCTGGCTCCCCAGTGCTGGGATTACAAGCACATGCTGCCACACATGGCTTTTAACATGTAGCAGCAAGCTTAGGTCCTCATGCTTGTGGCAAGCAATTTAACCAACTAAACTATCGCCCAGACTCTAGTATGTCACCCTTCTGACAATTTTTTTTAGAAGTGTTAGATGTGTGCCTATATGTGCAAGTACCTAACATTTATTATGTACTAAAAGTTTTGCAAATATAGATACGGAGGCTGGTGGACCTTGCTTGTAAATGCAACACTCCTTGTCATAGGAAGCCCTAAAAAGTGATGACGCATGTCACAGCCCTAGAGACTTTTGGGTTCTGTCTGTATCACCATACCAAAGCACTGAACGTGCCTCCAACATGGACCTGAGAGCTCCTGAGAAACAGGAGCTGCTAAAAGCCACAAGTCTTGGCTTACAATAAATACCTGCACTCATGTGCTCCGTTTTTCTTTATATCTCAGAATCTTTACGCAGCGATGATGTCTCTGTAAGGGCAGTACTGGTGAAAGTTCAGTCTTACACTCATCAGCTGAAGCTCCTGACCCTAGAGCCAGCCTCATGTGCATCTTTCATTAAGGGGTAGCCTGGTATTCCATATTTTTACTGAAGACCACCCATCTTTTTAGCCTTCTTTAGGGAGACAAATACAGACCTCTGGAAAGTTAAAAACAGGAGGGGTGAACAAACTGTCTGGAAAGTTTTTGTGAACCCCCCAAGTGGAAAATTTCAGAAATCCATTCACCACAACCATATGGTCCAGCAGGAGAATGAAATGGTTGCCAGGCTGCAATATCCTTGGTGCTATGTTGCTTGCCACCCAGCTATGAGAAATGCGAAAACAGATGGAGAGGCATGTTCGCAGGGATGCAGAAACACAGGCATTCACACACAGTCACCATAGGACCAAGCAGATCTCCTGAGCCTCACTCATTCACAAACAGTCCCCATAGGGCAGAGCAGATCACGCCGCTTTTCTGAGCCTCAGTTTCTTCCTATGGACGCAGAGAGAAAGCACTGTTGGGAGATAATTGTATTAGATTTTTTGTATTACATTCAATAGAGACAGAACTGCCTACCAAAGTGAATGGCTAATTGCAGTCACTTAAGAAATAATTGGAATGTGAATCTATACTATACATATGAATATACTTACACACACACACACACACACACACACACACACACACACACACACACACACACACACCTGCCTGAGGCTAAGCCAATGACTCAATTCTACCTAAGTAGCACACATCCCACAGATAGAAAAGCAAAGGCAGGCACTTTATGGGGTTCTTGTTTCCATTTAGTCTACAGTCTCTTACGCTGCTCTTTTCTGTTTGCACACCATATTCTATTGTTTGGTTTGGCTGAAACATCATGTCACTTACTTTTGAAGAAAATGAATGCACTTGCCTGGATCAGCCAGTCTGTCCTCCCAAAGCCTAGCTGACTACTCCACAGGAAGATCAAGAAATGGAGAAAAGCCAGGGGTAACAATGAATACCTATAAATTCCAGCACTTGGGGGGTGACAGGTCCTAGGAGGGCCATAAGGTTAACATCAACTTGGGTGATAGCCTGTCTCAACAAAACACAGGCTAGGATACAAGCTGATGAAAGAGTGCTTGCCTGGTATACAGGGGTTCTGGGTAGGGGGGAAGGGAAGAAGTGGGGAGGAAAGGAGAAGAGAAAGGGAAACAAATAAAAGAGAAGGAAGAAAAGAGGAGGATCCCACAGGCAGTGTCAGCTGAGTCCTGCTCAGCCCTCAAGTTTCTAAGAAAAGTGCAAGGCTCTCCAATGTCAGGTATGAGATGTCAGGAGCTGGTGGCTCCACCCTGCTCTCTCCCCCTCAAGGCCCTGAATATTATAGAATGTGCTTTGCAAAGGACAAATGGTTGTTCCACACAGTTTGGAGTTGTCTCTCTTTTTTTCATTTCACAGTTGCCCATTAGAAGAGGGGGTACCCTGGTGTCATGGTCAATGACATCCTGCTATGACATAGGACACTGGGTTTTCCTAAATGCTTCTGTGATGCATTCTCCAGTGTTGTGTGACTAGGCTTGAGACCAGTAGCCCTGAGTGAATTCAACAGATGTCAGCTGTTCTCTACTGGAACAACCTTAGGGGAAAAATGGGATTATAGAAGGAAGGACCGAGTACAAAGCTGAGATACTCCATATCTGATGCTCTGATTCTGGATTCATAATGATGCCATTGATTCTGGACTCGTGTTCATTAGTACGTTATCATTTTGCATCAGGGATCTTGGGGATGCTCTCCTTATCCCGGAATCCTCATTGGATGTTGCTATGGAGATGGGAACTGCTCTGACATCCACACGCACTCACCTCAGCCCTGTTTGCTAGCTTTTTCGGTAAACACGTAATTATGTGCTGTACTCTACAATCAGTGTGGTTGGAAGAGAGTTTGCTTAGCTGATTCCAGACTAAAGATGAGGTATTCCTTGCAAGGAGATGCTTTCATATGTCTGTGGAGTGTAATTTTAAATAAGTGGAGTGAAATCTCTAAGCATTCGTGAGAAAATCAGACAAATAAGAAGGCAAGGAATGGGGCTAATTGCTTCTGAAACCTTAGCTGTATAAAAGCTTACCAGCATCACACAAACAAATTTTACTCCATGCTGGAAACTCTGAGAGTTTGGGAAGAAAGAAAGATGGTTTCTACATCATGACCTAAGCAGGAAAATCAAACAATAATTGAACAGATTTGGAGACTTATCTATCTTGGGGCAAGGTCTTAAGCACAATATAACTTTTTGTTAGGTTGGAGATCATCAACTCAAGAATGGGCCTCTTGGGTCTGTGACTCAGTGTCATATGTATACAAAGATTATTGTTTCTGTTTATATAGACACATCTTTCTGTAGAGAGTCTGTAACTATGCTGGTTAGTTATTATTGTCAACTTTCCTGGCTCAAGTAAGAACCACCATAGAACACAATTCCAGAAGTTCCTATAAGGGCTTTTCTAGGCCAGCTTAACTAAGCTGGGAAGGTTCACTTCTCCCTTCCTCTTGACTGCAGATGCAATGTGACTAGCTGCTTCATGTTCCCACTGCCATGTCTTCTTCACTGTGATGGACTGTTCTTTCCAACTGTGAGCCAAAATAAGCCTTCCCTGAGCTGCTTTGGTGGCGTGTTTAGTAACAGCAGTGAGCAAGATGACTAATGTAATAAGCGTACACAGGAACTGAGAAATCAGACAAACAAGATAAAGGACCAGTGACCAACACCCATGTTGTGGAAAACAGCCTGTGGTGCTCTGAGAAGGCATGCTCACTGCCCCTCAGGATCTATCAAGAAAGAGTTGTTTATAGGAAGCAACCCACCCCTAGTCTGCACTCTGAATTTTGGTACATACTTAAAATATTTTTCTCATTTGAAGGAACAGGTTCTAAGTTTAAACTTCTAGATAGGTATGGTATGACCCACAGCCAGAGCTCTAAGTCCCAAAAAGCTGCATCCTGTGAACAACATAGTTCTAACAAACTGGTTCAATTCGGAGAAGCATCTGTGTGACAGAATCGTGTGAGGGAGATCACTGCCTGATTTGTGCTTTGATGGAAAATACTGTGGGCCAAGTATGCCCTTCCTTACTCTCTGCTTAGATCAAGCCCTTGCAGAGAGCTTGATCTAAGTGGAATCCACAACAGAAGCAACTTTATGAATGAAAGTGGTGTTTAGGAAACTTGTGGCAAGAATGTTTTTCTGCCTCATCTTCATTGTTACCACTTCAATTATGAATAATCAAGTAGCCAATAAAACATGTAATCCATACCCTTGGACTCACGAGATTAAATAACATATATTTCTTATAATTATCTGTGGTTCTTCGAGGTCTAGAGAGGACAGCTTCATGAGATCTGGATCATTCAAGAGCTTGATTCAGTTGTCTAAAAGCTGCACGGTGCTAATCTCATGACAGCTTCTTTATGCAACCTTGGAGCCTCTGCACATGCTTGTTTCTGTGCTCTCCCTAGGTTGTGTGACACTTTTTTCCTAAGAAGATTTGACAGAAACATTTACTTATCCGAGGAAACCAATGACAGATCAGAGTAATGATACCACCAAAGTCTAACTTGTTGAACCAAATAGTTTACTGGTGTTAGTTATAGGAATATGGGTGAATGGTTACTTACAGGAGTAGGATCCCCTCAAAGGTAGCTGTATCACTGAAAGCCCTTCCCAGCATGAGTGACAACTCATGGAAACTAGAGCCCTGGAGTTTTCTGCACATCTTACAGGCATCTTGATAGGTCAAAATCTCTTTCCTGAAGTTAGGCTAGACTATGTCTCCTTTGCAAGCCTTACTGGTTATGTAACCTTGGGGAAAGTGGTACCATGTACATTTGGTCAGTTTCAGGGACTTCCTAAGACTTATAAGTTGTTTATTTCCTGATTCTTAATGAGAATCCTGGTAGAACTTTCAGAGTCTGAGTGAACTTCCCTCCTGGATGGTATGCTTCAACTCAGAAGAAATTATTTCATAACACTTCAATGTTAAATAATAATAAAGAGAAAAGCAATGGCCTGTCCTGGGCAGAAAAGCTGACAAATAGTTCCCTCCATAGAGTGCAGTTCATTAGGAGAAGGGGCATGGAGACCATAACTGAGGCTCAAGGCAGGAGAGGAAGCACTAGATAGGAAGCAGTAAGGAAGACAGGAGATGGTTGGTTTTTAAACAGTCAGAAAACTAGGAGAAGAGGTCTTGGTTTGGATTAAGCTAAACCTTGATTACTTTCTGAACTGAAATGGTATGCTATGTGTGAGAGGGAAACATGATGGAGACCTTAAAGGAAATGGGAGGGGTTCTCCTTTCAGGCTTTGGGACTATAAAGAAAGGTGTCACATATAAGTTTGAGTACTAACTGTGATGGAGGTAGAGCCCTTGAAAAATAGATGTTGGCAAAACAAATACACTCATAAAAATGAAATTAGCAAGAAATTGGTTATCAATAAAATATGAACCTCAAAAGGAACACACACAATATTCTCTTAGAAAATATTTTCTTTTGCAGCACCTGTGGTGGCTAATTCTGACTGTCAACTTTACTTTAGAAGTCGTACCTGCCTTTTCCTGCTCCTGCTCTGTCTCCAGCTCCTGACCCATTTCGTTTGCTTCAGTCTTTCATCCTGCAGCTGAACTCTGCAGCTTTGCTCTCAAGCCTGAGTGCAGCAGCTCCGATAGCAGTTCACTCCCAGCACTGCTCTGCCTTCTTACCCTCTCTATGAAGACTTTCTCAGCCAGCTTCTGAAACCCTTGGATTCTGCTGCAGCCTCTTTGCCTTGGGTTCATTCTGTAACCTATACCTAGACAAATGATAGATAGATAGATAGATAGATAGATAGATAGATAGATAGATAGATAGATAGATCGATGGATGGATGGATGGATGGATGGATGGATGGATGGATGGATGGATAGATAGATAGATAGATAGATAGATAGATAGATAGATAGATAGATAGATAGATAGATAGATAGATGATAGATCAATATATAAATAGATGATAGATAGATAGATAGATAGATAGATAGATAGATAGATAGATAGATAGACAGACAAATGGACAGACAGACAGATAGATGATAATGATTGATTTACTGTGTGCTGTGTGATATTAGTTAACATTAGTAATTAAATGCAATAAAGGAACCTGTATGTGTCTTGGTCAAGCTACCATGGTAAAATGATTACACAACAAATTGCTCTCATTGAAACCACTAAACATTCTGCACTTACTGCTATCTGATACGTTGTGACATGTGGAAATAACACAAATGTGCTCATCTATACTTCTGGCAGAGTGTGCTTGCAACACAACTGGAGCATCACCAAGGGGAAGAGCCCTGGGACCTCAGATGAGATGCAAACAGGAAGAGATGGCCAACATCTCCCCGAGCATGGCAGAAAGGCTTGGCACAGACAGCCCTGGACTCCCTGGACTCCCTGGACTCCAGCTCCAACACTGTCTTTGTGCTGTGTGTGAGAGCCACTTTGAGAAAGCAGGGAGGGCTGGGAGATCCCTAGAGACATACCCTTCCTCTGGGTCTTGTCTGAAGCTGAACCTTGTCTAATAGATAATTTTCTCTCTAATGAGAGTACTTGAAGCACATTTCTTTCATTTGCTTTGAGATGTCTGTCAATTTTTCATCTAGTTCTACATTATTAGAGCCAAAACCCATTTTCAGCTAATTACAGGAAATGCTTCTAATGGGTAAATTGAGTCTGCCTCCCCTCCCATAGTCCCGTCAATGATACCTTTTCCTCTGTTCCCTCAAGCTTACTTTTCTCTCTTAGAAAGGACTCGTCACTACCCAGCCCCTCTGCTGCCAGAGGTCAATGGATACTGAGGATGGAGGAACACCCATTGGTTCTGTATCCAACAGCCTGGAATTTACTGATGGCAAACTGTCAATCATGGGATGCAAAGAAATGTCCTTTCTAGCGTTATGCAAACAGAAGATGGCTTGCCTATTGCTCAGAGGTGCAGAGCCTGCCAAATGCAATGTAGTGGGAGTTGGAATTGCCCTAAATATGCTTTGGAAAATGTGGAAGTGCTGATGGCATCCACGATGTCACTTCATTTCCCCTCAGACATAAGCTGAGCCGAACCAGCTCATATGATCCTCCATGCTGGTGCTGTTGAAGGAACTGGCAAAGCCCAGAGTGATAGGAGAGGGGGGAAAAAACAAAAACAAAAACAAAAACAAAAACAAAACAAAAAACAGTCTTGCTTGGAATCACACTTAGTAATAAAGTCCAGATGCAGAGATAAAAGGCCTTGCTAGCTACTGGTGGATTAGCAGGATTAGCTGTCAGGTGGTGAACTTAAGAGGAACAAATTAAATAGAAAACGTTGATGTCTGTGTATTTCCCAAATAGCCAACTGTTCTGCCAACATGCAGTACACTAGTCATCTGTGTCCATTAGTCTTAAACAGTCTCTGAAGTGCCTGTGAAAGAAGTCAAACACACCATGGGGTGGCTGTCTCTCTGGCTCAGATACCCACCTCTATCCATAGCTGTCTCTTCACAGTCCCAGCCACCCAAACTGTCCCATGTCCCTGTTTATCAATGTCATCACTTCTACTTAATCATGCTACTGTTCTCTGATGTCGAAGCAGCATTTTAACTTGTCCTTGTGTTAGCCTCATGAATTAAGCAAGTGCTTGTAATAGACAACTCCATAATCAACCAAGAAACACCTGCAAGAGAAAATTGATATTGATAAAACCAAAGGCTAAAAAAAAAAAAAAAAAATCTATCTACCACTTAATGAAAAAGTTTAAAGAACGTTGCTGATCTTCAGAGCTTATGCTCTTTCCTATCTGGAACTCTGAAACATCACAGTCTCACCCCAACTTCACCAATTATGAAGCCCTACCCCGACTCCCCAACCCAGGATTCCTTCTTGCCGATGCCATTATGGGGGTGAAGCTTCATTTTTTATTGTTGTTGTTGTTGTTGTTGTTGTTGTTATTATTATTATTATTATATTTACATTTCAAATGTTTTCCCCTTTGGAAGCCCCCTATCCCATCTTCCCTCCCCCTGCCTCTATGCTCACCCACCCACCCACCCACTCCCATCTTCCCTCCCTGGCATTCCCCTACACTGGGGCATCAAACACCCTCAGGTCCAAGAGCCTCTTCTCCCACTAATGTCCAAAAAGACCCTCCTCTTCCACATATGCAGCCAGCACCATGGGTCCCTCCATGTGTATTCTTTGGTTGGTGGCCCAGTCTCAAGGAGCTCCAGGGGGTCTGGTCAGTTGACACAGTTGCTCCCTCCATGGGGCTGCAAACCCCCTCAGCTCCTTCAGTCCCTTCTCCAACTCCTCCAACCAGGAACCCATACTCAGTCCAATGGTTGGCTATGAGCATCTGCCTCTATATTTTTCAGGCTCTGGCAGAGCCTCTCAGGAGACAGCTCATCATGCTTTCGTCAGCAAGCACTTCCCAGCATCCACAAGAACATTCAGGTTTGATGGCTGTATATGGGATGGATCCCCAGGTGGGGCAGTCTCTGGATGGCCTTTCCTTGAGTCTCTACTCCACACTTTGTCTCAATATTTCCTATTTTGTTCATCCTTCTAAGAAACACTGAAGCATCCACATTTTGGTCTTCCTTCTTCTTAGGCTTCATATGGTCTGTGAATTGAATCTTGAGAGATGGCTCAGCCATTAAAAGCTAGCTCAAAATCAAAACTATAAGAGAAGCTTCTTTCTCGGGTTTTCTCAATCACTGCCTCATGAGACTCCATCAGTCCAGCTTTATCCCTTTCCTCCAGCTGGTATTAAAATTCATAAATCATCTTTGGAAAAGATGCCTTGGCATGTAGGAGGGGTCTTCTATGTCCTTAGAACTGAAGGACATGGATGGAAAGGTTGGTACCTGTGAGGGAAGGAGACCATAGACGGACTAAAGAGGCTTACAGGCTTTGTTCTAGTAAAGTACTTAAAATCACAGTCTGTAAAGACAAATACCTTAAGTTCATTTTGTCTCCATACCAATGAAGGTGGAGGGGCATGGGATCAGGCAAGGGATTTGTCCTCTCTCTTCTTTGGTATCCTTACCAAGGCAACTGAGGAGAAAAACTGTGTCTGCGTCTCCAGTTGGGAGAGCAGATTAGATTCTCAACTTGTGTATCTGGATCCACTCTTAGCACAGTCATCAATCTCTGCTTGCTCATTTCCATTCACCTGGAAGGCCCTGGGGAAATGCTCAGAGTTGGCTCTGGTTGTCATACTACTGGTCACTCTAGTTTTGCAACCCAGAACGGGCATGTTGCCTTGTTCCTCAGAGAGACATCAGCTACAGGGTTTGTGAACTGGAGGTTGTGTGGGGTGAGGGGAATGTGGTGAGCAGGAGGCCAGTGTTCAAATCCCCTCAGTTTCTATAATATTCAGGTTGAATTGTATCCTCCAGGACCAATAGAGTCAGCATCGTGGAGACAGAAAGACCAAAGGGGCCAAGTAGCTACAGAGTCTGAGATAACATTGACAACATTGAAGTTGTGTGCTACAGGTTCTATAGGCACTTGCTTCCTTGGTTGAAGGGCTTAGCCCTCACCCTACTGGAAGAGGGAAACACATTCCAAAATCAAATCCCCACTCTATTCCACCTACCTCCCATAGGTGCTACCTACCGTCTATGGGCTTTTAACACAGTCCTTCAGGAGTGGAATATTTACCCACAATTCCCTGGACTGGGTTAAGAAAATCTTTTTCTTTCTTTACATTTTATTGAAAATAGATTAGTTTCTCCTCTCATAGCATATCCAGATTACAGTTTCTCCTCCCATCTGGATCCACCTTCTTTCTGTCTCTCATTAAAAAAAAAAAACAAAAAACAAACCAAAACAACAACAACAACAACAAAAAACCCTAACACATCAGAAAAGGACAAAACAGATGAACCGAAGGAAAGGCGCTCAAGAAAAGGCACAAGAAACAGATACAAATTCAGAGACTCATTTGTTCCCATACTCAGGAAACCCAAAAAGCACTTAACTGGAAGCAACCATACAAATGCAAAGGACCTATAGGATAAAAAGAAGGAATGTGTGTGTGTGTGTGTGTGTGTGTGTGTGTGTGTGTGTGTGTGTGTGTGTGTGTGTGATAGAACTTAAAAAAAAAAAAAAGGAAAAGACCCTGACACGCTGAGACAAGGATCTTCCAAGGATGCTGCTGAGCTCATTTTCTGTTAGCCATTTACTGTTGGGCACCCGGTCTGCCCTTAAGAGTCATTTGGTTCCCCAGAGACCTCCTTGGAGAAAACTACATTTCATTTGCAAGTGGGTACCACTTAGAGATTGCTTCTGGATTAGGGGTGGGAACATATGCCCAGGTCTCCTTTCCAGTCTAGGACCCCATCTGCTGCAGATCAGTGCAGGCCCTGTGCCTGCTGCCTCAGTCTCTGTGGGTACATCTGTGGATTAACCCTTTCGATTTGCTTCCCGGGTGTCGTCCATCCTCTCTGGCTCTCATACTCTTTCCACATCGTCTTCTGCAGAGTTTTCTGAGTCCTACGAGGAGGAATCTGACAGAGACATACCATTTAGGGCTGAGCGTTCCAAGGTCTCTCAGTCTCTGTGTAATATCTGACTGTGGGTCTCTGTATGTGTCCCCATCTGCTGCAGGAGGAAGCTTCTCCGATGATGGCTGAGCAAGGCCATGATCTGTTTCCTTGGCTAAAGCCCTAAAGAAATCTTGAAGCCAGGATTGCCAACTGCTTATCAATCTACTTCATCAGAGGTATTGAGCAAAATACAATAGGAGAGATTCTGAGAGTAAATGTGACCTTGGTGGCTAAGCATTCAAATATTTTTATTAATAAATATCATATGCTGGTGAGTGTGGTAGATGTAAGGAATCTACGAGTGAATAAAAAACATTAATCCTGCCCCATGGAGCCCATATTCCAATAGTCACAGTTGTGTGCTCCGTTAGTGATATACTCCAGAGAGACTGATAATAACAGTATAATATGGCTGGAACGTCAAATGTGCCCCCATAGGCCCATGTGTTGGTCTTCAGCCAGTTGGACTGTTTAGGAGAGGTTGTAGAACCATTGGGAGCTATGACCTACCTTACAGGAACTAGTTCACTGTGGGGAAGCTCTGAATAGTATAACTCAACTCCACTTCCAGCTTGAGCTCCCTGTTCTCTAGTGTGCTGAGATGTAAAAGAGTCCTAACACATGTTCCTGCTGCAGTGAATTCTTCCATGCCTTCGCCACCTCTGAGACTGTGGGTCAGTGTAAGTCCTTCATGTCTTCAGTTATTCTAGCAGGTATGCAATCGCAGCGATGAGGAAGGCAATACAGCTCCTAACAGTTCTCTCTTGAACCACCACCAAGGAAAACTCTAGAAATATCCATAGTAATTCACAGAAATATTTTCCAGTTCCTAAGCCAGCTATACTATTTTCCACCTTCTTATGCCTTCAAATAAATCTAACCTTCAGCCAGTTTACTGAGAAACATAAATGTGTATGTGTGAGTGTTAGGATTAAAACCATATTCAAATTCCTCCTTATTTGGTATTCTCTAGATTTCCTCCATGTTTGTAAATTGCAATGTTCAAACAGTAGTGTTGACTTAAGGACCTGTTCAGACCATATTTCAAAATACATAGTTTGCATTACCTTTTCCAAGATGGCTTTGTTAGGCTTTAAAAAATAGCCTTTGAACTGAGAACATCTGAGAGCAGACCCCAAGATATTCTAGACATGGGTAGTGTGTAAACAAAACCTGGATGTTAAGAAATCAGATGCTGGGCTGGAGAGATGGCTCAGAGGTTAAGAACACTGGCTGCTTTTCCAGAGGTCCTGAGTTCAATTCCCAGCAACTACATTACGGCTCACAACCATCTGTAATGGGATCCGGTGCCCTCTTCTGGTGTGTCTGAAGACAGCTATAGTGTTCTCATGCACATAAAATAAATAAATAGGAAAGAAAGATCAGGAAGGAAAAGAAAAATCAAATGCTAAACTCAGGAACGATCGGACAAGCCAATCCAAGAAGCAGAGGGTCACTCTTGGAATGAGCTACACAACGAGCTGTAGGTGGGTCTTGAATCCAGGCTATAACATCTGTATATTTTCAAACAGATCCCCCGGTGAGTCAAGACATCCTGCCTATTCAGTGGAAGGTTTTGGGAGGTAGCAAGCCTCCTGGCTCTTGGAGGTAATCAGACAGAGACAGCAATGGTGCAAAATTGGATGAGAATGTAACTATTCTACACATTTATTATGTGGCTTGTGGATTTCCTTGGACCTGCAGGTATTTTGTCTCAGCCACAGAGTTTACCTCTTTGAGGGTCAGTTCAGAGGACTGAGAGATGTCGCTTAACAAAATTAGAGAAATAACAACAAAAATTCCCCAAATTACTTGAAAAAATACAGAGATCTAAAGACCAGACAGGCTCCTTTACTAACACTAGGAACCTCCCTTGCCACTTCTGAGCGGCTGGGCATCCTTTCAAATGGATGCAATTTTTTAATTCACCATTCAAAGAACCTGCTGGGTACTCAGAAGTATCTGCATATATGTATGATTTACGTAAGATACCAGGCAAAGATGCTGTTCAAAGGCAGGTGTGATGATTAGTTCTTTTCAACTTGACATAGTCCAGAATCCCCCGAGAAGAGAGTCAGGAGGGATTGTCTACATCCGGTCAGCCTTCAGGCATGGCTCTAGAAGACTGTCTTGATTGCGTTCATGTGAATGGGAAGGTCCCCCATTGTGGCTGGCACCATCCCCTGAACTTGGATCCTGAACTGCATGAAAATGGAGAAAGTGGGCTGAAAGTTAAGCATGTATGCATTAACTTTTTTCTCTGCTCTTGACTGTGGACATGACATGATGGGACTAGCTGTCTGAGGTTCCTGCTAGCGTGACACCTCACTGTGATGGACTTGTAAACTGAAAAAGTGAGTTGACATAAACTCTTCTCCTTTAAGGAGAAATTGCTCAGGAAATTTTGTCCCATCGACCAAAATGAAACTAGAGTAGCAGGTAATCACACCATGCTGGTCTTCCACAGTCTTGCTGAGAAGGGAGCTGGCCAAAATACATCATGTCGGTCTTTGTGTTTCCTGAATCTGGTAAGGAGATGTGTCTAGTTGAGTAGCCATAGGGTCCCTTGGAGAATATAGCGCCTCCTCCCATTTGCATTTTCACCATGGTATTCTCTCACAGTGAAAAGATGCCATTTATGATAAAGCTCCTGAAGCTTGTCTTCCTCCCAAACTCATATGAGAGAGAGCAGAGTTAATGAATCTCTCAGTACTAGGGAGAAGAAGGGAGAGAGGGTTGAGGGAGACCACTGCAGAGACCTCAGATGCTGCTATTCTCCTCCAGTGCTACATATCTGCAGACCATAGGAGCTCCTTTTGGCAATTGCTCAAACTTTTCTGATAATGAATGGAGAGCAATCTAATTTCCTTTTGCAAGCCTCTCCACATTGCCACTTGAGGAGTGTGTCTCCCACACAGACATGATAGCACCATGCCCTCTGCTGCGACCCTCATCTCCTCCTTTCCTCTGCAGCTTTGCTAACAGTGAGACAGAGCCACAAGAGGCAATGTGGCTGTGTGCCTATGCTTCGTATTTCATCCGCCAGTTATTTAATTTAACACAGGGCCACTGCTTCTGCATACATGGATTCAACTGAAAACAAGTTGAAAATACTCAGGAAAAAAACTTACCAAACACATATAGACTATTTTTTGATTGTTTGCTTTGGTCATTACTCGTTAAGCAATACACTCTGATGAGTATGCTTGTAGCATTTACATTAGCTCAAGTATTGTACGTTCTCCTAAGATGGAGTAAAGCATCAGAAAGATGAACCTAAGTTAAACAAAAATAAGATGGCACAGAAGAGCCCTTGTATCATCAAGGGATTCTGGGACATCTCCCCACTGACATGAAGAATGCACTTGTAGGAAGGTGAAAGGCAGCCTGGTTTCTGGTTGAGCTAAGGTTTAAAACCCCAGTGACCCAGCAGGGGATCCCCAGCAGGGGATAACTGTGTGAAAGGGACAGTAGGCATTTTTGCCATGCTCCTGGGTCCCAGGCTCCTGAAGTGAGGCCTCAGCTCTCCATAGGTCTGTGACCATCAGTCATGTAAGAGCAATGCCCCAAGCCCCTTCACAGGTAGAGGATGTATGATCACATAACCTCAAGACATCTCCATTTTAATGAGGTACCTAGAGGCTTAGCCAATCAACTCCCCTTCTCAGACACTCCTCCTTGCAAAAGGTATTTAACCTCAGGACTGCCCTGAGAAAGTGGGGTACGGTTTTACTCTCCGCCATGACAATAAACGCCTTAAAACCATGGACTGTCTCTTTTCATCAGGATTCGCTGTGGGAAGCAGTGGAACAGGCCTTTGTCTAAAGAGCCACATCTAGTCTCCCGCAGAAGGCCTCTCAGTGCTCCCAGCCACAGTCTCTACCAAACCAAGCCAGCCAGCCAGCCACTGACAAGCTAAGGACTCAGTCCCTGGTGGGACCCAGCTGGGCTCCTCCCTGCCTTCCCCTCTCAGCCCCAGGGTAGATATAGCCCAAGAGCCCCCACTCCATTCTCAGCTATTCCAGGACATCTATCGGTGCCTAGGATAGCCAAGAGCCTGAGAACCAGATGGAGCTGGCTCTGTGTAGTCTCCAGGACCCCCAGGCCATGCTCCCCCACCCCTGGGTGGTGTCCCACAGCTTCTCACAGCCTGACACCCACCCGGTGGTGCTGTGGGGTGAGCGTGGTCAAACTTCCAGCATCTTGCCACCCCCAGTGGCCCAAGCCCTGGGGTGGACATGAGACCCTCACCATAACCCAACATGCACTGTGTGAAAAATGTAGCGTAAGCCCATAACAAGTTTAAGACACATAGAAAAATCATACATGGCAGTATTCAACTACAATTCCAGCACTTGAGGCTGCAGAAGGAGTATCCCATGTTTGAGGTCAGCTGGGGCAACAGAGGGAAATCCTGACTCAAAAACCAAACAAATGAGGATATAATTTAGCATATCAGACTAGATTGCAATTGAACTACAGGGTTTCTTTAAAATACCATTTAAAATCCTCTTAAATGCATTTAACTATGAGACAGGTTAAAGAAAATAGGCAACCTTAGGTAAATCGTATTACAGAATTATACGCACAGGTGTATACTGTATTGGACAATGAAAACTGGGAGTTTCATGGCTAAAGCTGAGGTTTAGAAACAGACCTGTAAATGAGCTTGCAAGCTCCTGGGAATGTCTGTGTAGTTCAGCCAACCCTGTGCTTCTCAGTTCCATTCAAGCTGCTACACATCATGTTTAAGATGACTTAGCAGGCTGAGCGCCACCATACTTCTTTCTGCCCCTGGGGCCTTTCTTTGTTCACACCGTTTATTTGTGTGTGTGCATTCATGTGTGTGTACATACTTGCATGCAGATGTGGAAGCAAAAGGACTTCACCACACATCTTCCCAATCACTCTCTGCTTATTTTTCTAGACAGGACTATGTTGAATCTGCTGCTCGCTGACCTACTAGTGACTACCTATCAAACCTTAGAGATCTTCTTGTCTCTTAAGCCACTGACTTACTAGGGTGACTATCCATCAAACCTTAAGGATCCTCTCATTTCTTTTTTTCTTTTTTTCTTTTTTTCTTTTTTTTTTTTCTTTTGGCTTTTCAAGATAGAATTTCTCTGTGTAGCCCTGGCTGTCCTGGAACTCACTCTGTAGACCAGGCTGGCCTTGAACTCAGAAATTCGCCTGCCTCTGCCTCCTAAGTGCTGGGATTAAAGACGTGCACCACCACTGCCCGGCTCCTCTCATTTCTTATGTGCTATAATTATAGATGTGGGCCACCAGCCTCTGCTTTTTACATGTGTGCTAGGGATCTGCACTTAGGTCCTTTATCGATTGAGTTATCTCCCTAGCCTTGTCTCTTTATGACTGAAGAACGTTATTTGCCCTTCCTACCCGGGGAGCCACCATGTACATTTATCAACCCCACTCAGCTCTCATCACCCCCAGGACATCTCCATCCTTTGTTTTGCCTTGTCTTGTTTTCACCATGGACACAGTGATTCACTAAGTGGTCTAGGCTGGCTGTGAAGTCAGCATCATGGGTCTATGCAACCACATCCAGCTTCTCCTCAGCCTCAACAGGCAGAATTCACTTCCGGCTCTATGCCGCACCTGATATCCTTAGTGCACACTCTATTCTAACTGTACTCAGCTGGCATTAGCAGACTTCACAATGAGGATGAGACCCAACACTCCCAAGCCCGTCTTACTCATCCTTTCTAACAGACATTTAATAAGTATTTGCTGGGTGAAAGGACAATTTTTCCAATGAATCACACAGCAAAATCAGTCTTTCATTCCGTTCCCTCCCTCCACTCCCACTGCTGTTCTGACGTTGATGCACTCCTCAAAGGAGTCTGTGGGAAGCTGTGTGGTGTTCACCAAGGGACACGAAACTGAGTGGAGGTGGGGATTTTAACAAACTTCCGTGCCTTTCAGAGAAATGACAAGAATGGCAGACACAAGAGCGATATCCTTAGTGTCCCAAAGCACTACAGGAAGAAAGTAAATGGTGTTATTACTCTTTAAGCCTGAAGAAGAAGGTACCATCATGAGTTACTGAAAGTACCTAAAAGCCAATGGCAAGTGTGGGCACATGGAGAAGAGAGATCGCAAAATGTCCCTTTAGACCAGGCACCTGTCTCTTCTCCCCAGTCACACCCTGAACACATGGGGTTGCTCACAATGGTCCTGCCAACTTTATTGCTCTCTAGGACAACCTCCAAAGTCCTAATGGATGGTGGTCTTCATGGCTGAGCCATCAAGACCCCAGACTCCTCTCCAACTCATTGCATGCTGCTTCCCTAACCCATACCACCATATGTTCTAGAATCTTCCTTCCTGTGTGTTTTCTGTGCCTGAAGATTAGTTCCCTGGCCATTTTCTAAGCTTGCTACAATGAGCTTGCTTGTGTGCTTCCTGTTGCCCTACAGAAAAGAGTGTCTCTTCTCACTTCTACATCAACATGTTCTAGTGTTTCTTTAGCACTTTTGTAAATACCTCTGTACAATCTTTTTTTTTAAAAAAGGTCTTAATTATGTGTGTACATATGTGTGTGTGTGTGTGTGTGTGTGTGTGTGTGTGTGTGTGTGTGTGTGTGTACGCATGTGAGCACATGTCCATCTGCAGAGACCGAAAGAGGGCACTGGATCTCTTGGAGCTGGAGTTACAGGCAGTTGTGAGCCACCAATCATGGGGTGCTGGGAACTGCACCTTGGAATTCTGAAAGATCAGTATGAGCTCTTAATCACCAAGCCATCTCTCTGACACCTGTAACATCTTTTCAAGTCCTTTGTTTTACATGTTTAAAACCGAGGACAGGCAGTTGTCTTTGGATCCTCTCTACCAACCCTGCCTATCTTTCTGAGTCTTATGTCAAAGGGTAACTCTTCCTCTTTTCTATCCCTTTTTTGGGTTCTGGGAAAAATCCTAAACATGCTTTTCCTGACCTTCCAGGCCTCCCCATCCTTTCTATGAACACTATCCATTACACACACACACAAACACATACACACACCACCACCACCACCACTATTACCACTACCACCACAGCCAAACACCAACACACACACACACACACACACACACACACACACACACACACACACACATCACCACCACCACCACCACTACCACAGCCAAACACCAACACACACACACACACACACACACACACACACACACATCACCACCACCACCACCACTACCACAGCCAAACACCAACACACACACACACAAGCCATACCACAAAGACATACACAAACACAAACACACACCCAACACAGCTGCTCATGGACCTCTCACTGCTAAACATGCTTTTTCTCAGACCCCCTGAGCTCAGAAAGGCATCTCTTCCTCCCTTCCTCTTATCTCTTTCCTCGAACAACTGCCAAGATTTACAGCTGCCTCTCTTGTTGTTTTTCTCCCAACCCCTAACCAAATGGTCCCTGAGCTTCAATAAATAAATCAACAAACAAACAAACAAGAAGGTGGGCAATCTGGCCAAGACTCTTTAGCTCTCTGCTTTGCTCCTAGCATGCAGGTCAGCATCTGAACCACCACAGAGACATGGTGTGCACCTAATAGGAGGGAAGGAAGGGATGGGAGGAGCAAGGGAGGGAGGAAGGGGGAGAAAAAAAGGACAAAGCCATGCTCTCCAGGGTCTTGTTTCTTCTGCTCACATCTGTTAATCTTTGTTAAAAGTGTTCCCTAGAAGTTGAGAATTACCAGAAAATATGTCAGATCCTTTGAGGTAGAGGTAAAAGTGAGGTAGAGCAGTACATTAGGGTTTTCTTAAGAAGCAGCATGGATAGAATAAATATATACTAGATGAGAAATTTTTAAATGTTTTAGATAATAGTCTGGGTAGTTGAACAATGATTGTATCACAGCAGAGAGACCAAGAACCCAATTGTTCCTCGGGCTATGAGACTGGAGATCTCAGCAGTCCTAACCTTGCACTAGAGACTGGGAGGATTCCTGGCAAACTGCTGATGTTCAGTTCACATGGGAGGCCTGAAGCTGACATCCAATATCAGTAACAGAATATAGAGGCAGAAGAAGCAATAGAGTAGATGAATTTGCCAGCAAGAGTGAAGGAAGGTAGGCAAAAAGTTTCCTTCTTTCATTTCAATTATCCAGGCTACCACAGGCACACATTTAGGGTGGGTGCTCCCACTCCAAATAATCAGATCAGGAAAATTCCTTACAGGGGTGTCTATTGGCCTGCCTTTTAGTTGATTTCAGAGACCGTCAGGCTAACAACTGAGACTAACCATCACAGGGGAGCTTGCTTCCCTTGGTAACAAAAGTGTTGGACTACATAAATGAAATCATTTTGCTCCAAACATGCATGACCAACATGCATTAACCACAACTCTTTGCCTTGGACACAAAGAGCATAGGGCTACATCGGCGGTGTCCACCTACATGGTTTGCTGCCACTCACTCATTACTAGGTCTATTGTTTCCAATGACTATCCACCTGGGTCCAAGAGAAGATTCTTTACCAAAATGTCATGAGTACATCTGAGCACCATTTGAGGACACTATAAAACAATCACTTCTAGGCAATCCTAGACTCTAATTAATTAACCAAGTGTTTCAGAATGCTTCACCTTGATGAAATATACTGCATTGTGTTCTCCCAGGCCTTCCTGTGTGTAGTCAGGGTGATGTCAATTAGGAGCACCCCAAGCTCAAACTGCCCTTAGAGTGCCCTATGCCCTCGGGCTCACCTTCCCCCACCCTGTGATGTCACCCCACTGCAAATCCCTTCCTTCAGTTACTTATTCCTGCTCTGGCTCCTCCTGTTCCGTTCAGTCTTGGATGCCGGCATTTCTCGAGGCTGACTCCTACATGCCATCTTTTGCTCAATGAAAGTCCCACCAGCAACGTAACAACAAACACATCCTATGAGCCAGACACACTTCCAAGCAGTTTTCTCAAGTTTTCACATTCATTTTGCTAAACAAAATGATGTCCCAGCTCATGCTATCTTCAGTTCTCAGGAGACAGATGGGGAACCGGCGACAAAGAGGAATTAAAAAGTGTCATCTACCTGGGTCTCAGCTGGAGCAGGGGCCAGGGCCAAAATCAGACCAAGTACCACAAACCCAGCTCACAAATATTCTGTTCTGGTGGCTCTCCACTCAGGGTAGCTTCTCAGGTGTAGGCGCAGTTGGAAATATATTGGTTGTCACAGTACAATGTGCCCCTGGAATCTTGTAGGTTATAGGTCAGCTCTACTGCCGAATATCCCATACCACATAGATCAGCCTCACAGGATAGAATTAGCCAGCCCAGGATATGCCCATCCCTTTATTCTCCATTCTTTGAATGAACTTCAGACCAGCTGTAAGACAGATGCTTTCTAGGCATGGCGCTAAGAACTGTAAACATATCTCACTTCACAGGCCTAACCACCATAGAAATGATTTCATGTTTTAGATAGAGTCTAAGAGTTGGGGCATTTGAATTATTCCTAAAGCCATACAATATACTCTGAGCAAGGTCTGGGACATACTTAGTTGCAAGGTCAGGAAGTTACGCACTTAAAGAGATATCCGCCACCATCGCATTTGAGATCATAAGCCAGTGTGGTACGAGATCTCCTTTCCCAAGCAGTGGCCATCACATTTGAACAGCTCTGTGTTGTCTGAACAAAATGAGACCTGTCAGGCTGCCAGATACAAGAGACTTCTGAGACATCCATAGACTTATGCATTCTGGCTTCTGTTCAGCAGAGGAAAGAAGTCCAGTGATGGTGACATGGGCTGTGAGGTCAGCTCAACCTCTCAATCCTGTTCTCTTCTCTCTGTGTTATTGAACTTGAGGAAGGTCACAACCTATGCCCCCAAGTTAGGTCTGGCTATCTGTCTTCATAAGACAGTTAAAGGGCAAAAATAACAGTGGAAAACTGGAAAAGGAGATTTCTTCAATGTAGCCACATGAAGAACAGGGAGAAGAAGAGAAGGAGAAGGAGGAGGAAGATGAGAAGGAAGAGGAGGAGAAAAAGGAAGAGGGGGAAGAAGAGAGGAGGAGGAGGAAGAGGAGGAGGGAGAAGAAGAGGGAGAGGAGGAGGGAGATGAGGAAGAGGAAAGAGATCCCATGAGACCCCACCATGTCCACCTTTGGGTCCTGAGGTGAAATTAATGTTTAAATAGAGGTCCCAGGATATACACATCTAAACAGTCAGGTAAAGTTGTGGTCTCACCCACCACTAACCCATCCTTGTCAGGACTTCAGCCTCATCCTGTGAGGTGGTCTGAGAGGTCACTAGAAATGAGTGACATCTCTTTCCAAAAGACAAACTTTCCCTTTGGTTGAGGCCTTTACCTTCTCCCAGCATGAGATTCCTGGGGAAATGTCTATTTTTTGGGTTCCCCTCTTTCAGTGGACTGAGAGAGATTGAGAGTCAAAGGTATCTCCTTAGAGACTCTTCATTTCTGCCAGACTGGTAGCAGCTTCATGACCATGGTGACCTTAGTAACCTTCCCAACCACAGATTTTTGTCCACTGCAAAATAAAAATAACAAATGCATCTACCTATCAAGGGTATTGTACAATGAATCCCTTTTTCTCAATCCTGGTTACACTATGCCTAAAACACAGCAATCCATTAAAAAATTACAATAAATGAAGACTTAGGATGCATCTGGAACATTTAGGAGTACCAGGTTCTAGGATGAGGACTGGGATGGGATGGCTGGGAAAGATATCTACCGTCCTGCTTCCAGCAACCTCACGCTTACACCTCTTTCTATCATAGTAAGCCACCAAGACCTTCATTAATGATTAGAACAGAGGAGCTGTGCACGTTTTCTTGTTGTTTGAGCCAATGCACAGAGCACACTATTCACCTCTTCAAACAATATCACCGGGTCCTCTCTCAGTTTCTTAAGTTTTTGCACAAATTCTTCTTGCTCATTCTGACATTTGAGAGGAATATTCTATAATCCTCACTTTTTTGTTGTTTATCCCTCTAGGACTGATAGCCTGGCCAGAAGCATTGTGCGAAAATATGGAAAATCAATACATTGTGTTCTGAGTATCCCCCCAAGAGAGATATGCTTGCTCCATTAATTCAATGGACCACATTAAAGCCCCAAACTGAAATGCTAGCAAATCCTTCCCACTGCTGTGGGTTTTATCCAGCTACAGAGCTGTCTTACAGGCATTAAACTATAATGAAATCTTACAGCAAGAGCGTCTGGTTTTGAACAGCTCAAACCATTTTATTTGGATGAATCTGGTACAGAATGTTGCAGAGAATGATTAACTCATGCCCTACTGCTTTGGGAACCACAGTACACTCTAGGACACACTAGCTCATGAGAATCACGCATTGTGTTGGTGTACAGAGGGAGGTTGTGTTGGGAAATCTGAGCGTCTGTCCTTGCTGCCAGGGACAGTGATTGCTAAGCACTTAGATGTCACCTAAAGGGTTCTTGAGCCTCTGGCACTTGATGGAAGAATGTCCCCAGGGTTCACATTCCCTTCCATGGTGCTTGACTCCAAGTGTGTGACAAATCCTTAACACAAAGTCTAAGGCTAGAGAGATAGGTTGGTCAGTAAAATGCTTACTTTGCAAGAATAAGGACCCAAGTTCAAACCCCCGAACCAATGTTTTTTGAAAGAATAAAATAAAAAAGCAGATATTACCAGAGCATGTGCGTGTGATCCCAGCAACAGGAAGGTAGAAATAGATGGATCCCTGGGGCTTCTAGACTAGCCATTCTAGCCTACTTAGCCAGCTCCAGGATGATGAGAGTTCTTATAATTATAATCATTATTAAATATAATAATAATTAATTATATATTACTATAATAATTATTAATTATAATAATAATGATGGTGATTTGGGGGGATAATAATAGATACTGGAGAGAGATTATTCAGTGGTTAAGAGCAGTGGCTGTCATTCCAGATGATCTGGGTTTGATTCCCAACATCTACATGGCACCTCATAATCAACTATAACTCCAGTGCCAAGGAATCTAATGCTCTCTTATGGCCTGTGTGCGTACCAGGCATACATCTAGTGCACAGGCAGTCTGTATAGGCAAAATACCCATGAAATAATAAAATTTAAAAGAATAGCCATAATACTAATAAAGTAAGCGGCACTTGAGAAATGATACTTTGAGCCCTCCGGCCTCAGCATGCATGCTCACGCGCGTGCGCACACACACACACACATACACACACACACACACACACACACATGCATGCAGGCACGCACTTATGCACACACACAGCAAATATGAAGTTAATGGAACAGCAACTTGAGGTGAGAATAGAAACTCAAAGTAGAAACCTGGTTTCCTTCTCAACTCTCCCTCCCACTCACTGCCCACCTGCACAGAGGTGTTAGTTTTCCCTGGGTGCCCTCTACCTATAAAGTCAGGTAACTGGGCTAGATCAGAAACCACAGGTCAGTACAGTCACTGGAAGGATTGGCCTGCAGGCATGCCTTCTGCAGCTGCCCAGAAATGCAGGCATGCGCGCACGCACACACACACACACACACAACCTAAACAAAGAAATGCAGAAAAATGAACAGAGCCAAGGTTTTTAAAGTCAAGAGACTGCCAATCAAATTGGAAATTTCCAGCCTCTCAGCAAAAGAATTTCAGAAAATGTGGTCTTCTAGAGCGTCAGTCCTCATGGACGTAGCTGAAGTACCTGGTCTCTATCTTGCAGGTCTTACAAGCTCAGTTTACCCCAAACCCCATCATCCCGGACTGCCCTATTAGCCCCAATACTGAGAAATAACATTCATATTCACATTGATCTTTTGTCTTCTTACAGTGAAGAACTACTGATTTTTCCAACTAGTGGTAGAGAAAGAAGATGTAAGTTGACAGTATGCAAGCTACCTGCTTCCATAAAAGTGACACCGAGAACATGAGCTTGTGCCACCAAAACCTCTAAGTCCATCACTAGCACGCAGATGATGTCCCTAAAACAATGTGGCATATACTGGATGTCCCCACTGCTGCTACCCAGCTGAGACGCAGGCTTTGGGGGTTACACCTCCCCACGGGATGGGCTGAAGCCTCGATGTTCATTCCACTGTGTATTCGTTCTAATGTGTGTTCTTCATCCTCTAAGGACATATGTGCAAAAAGGACTATTACTTGGGGTGAGTCAGTACCTACTGTGAACTCCAAAGGACTGAACTTTATTAGGAGCCTGCCATTGTAGTCTGTCGGTTCACATACTCATAACTATACCCACCCTGAGCGCAGCTCATAGGCCAACCCAGAGACTTCACTGAGTCGCCAGGAGAGGGCATACAGGTTTACCCCAGCCTGCCTAAGGGCTCGGGCTGCATTTGGAGGGGCAGGGGTGGAGGGAGAGGCAAAGAGCCAAGAAATGATGTGAAATGTAAGGACTAAGCCAAGTTCTTCCACTTTCTGGCTCTGTGACAAACAAGCCACATCGCCTCTCTGGGTCTTAGATTCTCCACCTGTTGGCAAGCCACATCCCCACGCAGTAGGGAGGATGCTGATTTTAAAACAAAGTACTGCATTAGGTCTGAAGGCCATAAAATCGTAACTGCAGAGCCAGGCATGGTGGCACACACCTTTAAGCCAGCACTCAAGAGGAAGAGGCAGGGTGGATCTCTATGCTTTTAAGGCCAGCCCGGTCTACCTAGTGTGTTCCAGGACAGCCAAGATGACATAGTTAGACCATATTTCAAAACCAAGAAACAAAACTATATTTGCAAATAACAACCTCAGGATTCAACTGTTACTACTGTACAAATCGCCCTTCGAACTTTTTTTAAAAATTTTATTGGCTCAGTTGAGGTCTGTACTACGGTGACTGGGCAAGGCCTTCTGTCTGACAAGAGCACCTCTCACATATGAGGATTAAGTATTCCAACATACAAAGGGCAAATGGCAGTATGTGGACCCACCATAAACTGTCAACAAATGCCATCCCTGTTCCAGGATGATACACAGATGAGATCTGCAGATGGGAAGGTGATCTTCATTTCTAGGCAAATGCATGAGTCCATCAGTCCTAGACTAATTACAGATCTCTCCAATGGCCCAATAAGAAGCTCCCCACGTCCTGGTTGGTGCCTGTTGGGACATCGCATCTCCAGTGTGTTCAGAGAGCAAAGCCAAAAGTCCTTTATGAAGCAGTGGGTCACTGTGAGCTCACTATGCGCTTATAACATATTCATCGTTAATCCTGCTGTTGTACCGTAGTGACCAGTTCTAATAAACACAAGAGGTAAAGGAAGCTGGATCTGTTAACAGAATTCCTCCGTGTCCTAATTGACTGGGTAATACCCACTCCGTGCAAATTAAACATAAAACACTGTTTTGTGGAGCCAATGTGTTTAAGGACTGAACATGAGTATTTACACATATCAGCACACATATCTGCTCATATGGTTACTGCATGAGATATGTATCAATGGCATCCCCGTTTTACACAGGGTAAATCAAAAGTCCAGGGAGATAAAGGTGCCCAAGGCTTCAGTCCCAGCAGCAGGAGAAACAAGGACCCTGGAGGGTGAGATTCCAAAGCCGTTGCTCTTTCCTGCATGAGCAGCTCTGGTTCGATTGTCTCTTTACAGCTGAGGTCCAGTTCACTGAATCTCTGTGAGAAAGGAGTGTAAGGACCACCAGGGAGATTGTCCCGTTGCATAGCAACTCTGTGCTTGAGCGTGGTGATAGGAGATAGGCTCCTCAAGTTTTTTAAAGGGAAATCACTAAAAATAGCCTGAGATATGACAGATAAACTCAGGGTCTCATCGAAGAAGAAAATCACATCTAGCAGGACCAAATGCTGTGGCTGTGTTGTCCCCAGGGAAACGTAAAATTATAGGACACCAAATGCCTGCAGCTTTTCCCAAAAGCACCCTGCTGCATTTCGTTCATCGCTGAGGCCCACCATTCATACAGGTCTCATGAAATCTCTATCTTCGCATTATACTTTCTGATTCTGCTGCTGGAATCCAGGCAAGCACTCTACTTGATTGAAAAACATGGCCTTCAGCCTCACCATATTAATCTCCTAGAAATTAATCACCTTGGCAGGAATCACCTGAGGTGTACACATTTAGAATGCTAACATTTATCACTCTGGGAGAGACCGTGCCAATTACGGTAGCCCCAACTATAAATCTCAAGCCTTGTGAAGAATATTAGATATTTAATTAGATCCCAAAAACCCTCTTCACCTAGTACCTTAAGAGTCCCAGATCCTCTCTGGAGACTGGTAATTAAAGGAAGAACTTGCTCACGTGTCCTCTCTCCTTCTCTGGGAAGCTGCAAGTGTCCATCAGAGTAATTACTGAACCTGAAGACTGGCCTGGCTGCAGAAGGCACAAAATGCTGGGAAGAGAGAAGTAACTACAGGCATTTGCCCACAAACAACTTCCCAGCTAGTTGGTCATTTCCGTATTCAAATACTCCATACATATTTATTAACGCAGAGTAATGGGATCCCAAGATGTCCACTTCCTAATCCCCTGAATTTGTCTGTTTAATTACATGCCCCCAGAGAGGGTAAGGATGGCATGTGGAATTCAGAACATTAATCCATTGACTTTAAACTGGAAAGATTAGCCTGGATTATCCAGGTGAGCTCAACGTAGTCACAGAGGTTCTTAAAAATGAAAGAAGAAAGAAGGAAAGTCAGTAGTTGATAGGAAACAAAGGTCCACAGAGATACATGTCTGACTTTAAAGATGGACAAAGGTGACCCAGGCCAAGGTAACAGGGGTGTTCTCTGCAGGGGTGTTCAATGTTTTGATATCACCTGTGTCATGATCTACAAAGTTTAGGCTTGAGAACTGATAGATAACAAATATATGTATTTATAACATTTGTAATTCCATCACACAATTCTGGCTCCCCAGGGAAAGGCTCTTGCCACCCAACCTGATGACTTGAGTTCAATCTTGGGACCTGCATGGTGGAAGAGAAAAAACAGCTCCCCCAAGATGCCCTCTGACCTCCACATTTACGTGCAAGCCACATGCACCAATGTCCACACACAACAACAACCACAGAATCATAATGTTTTAAGTGAGTTTACTATTTTGTGTTAAGCCACATTCATAGAAACCTTTGCCTAGATTCAGCCCAAAGACTACATGTAAGATCATGTTCACAAGAAAAGCAAGGAGAGAGACTCTCCAGCACCTACCAATGCACATGGCTTCTAGCCCAGTGGGGTCCCTTTTGAATATCTACCCTCCATAATTGTATGAGAATAAAGGTGTATTGTTTAAAGTCACAACATTTGTGGCAATTTTTCCTGCTGGCAAAAATAAATCTAATACCAGAAATACATAGTTAATAGTTTCGTGTTCTGTCCCAAATTCAGTAGTGAAGAAGTCACCTTCCATCTCTGTAATCTACTCAGACCAAGTACAGACTAGGGGAAAATCAGATGATCAGCTTTGACAGAGGCAGGTGTTTCAGTCAGTGTTCTTTCTATTCCTGCAATGAAGTACCATGACCAAAAAAGCAAGTTGGGGAAGAAATGGTTTCTATGACTTACACTTCTCTATCACTGTTCATCATTGAAGAAAATCAGGACAGGAACACAAGCAAGGCAGGAACCCAGAGCAGGAGTTGATACAGAGGCCATCGAAGGGTCCTGCTTACTGACTCACTCCCCCTGGCCTAGGGATGGCACCACCCACAGTGGGCTGGGCCCACGCCCATGAATCACTAATTAAGAAAATGTCCTATAGCTGGATTTTATAGAGGCATTTTTCTGTTTAGGTTCCCTCCTTTCGAACAACTGGAGCTTGTGCCAAGTTGACATAAAACTATTCTCCGCAACAGTGAAGAAACTTGAATAAAAGAAATACCACTAACTGAGCTGGAGACAAGAGAGAAGTCCCTGCACAGGTGAAATCCTGAGTAAATGAAGGAATTGGGGGAGGGAATTCTGGCCTATGACAACCACACATGCAAAGGACCCGAGGTAGAAGGGTATGACAAGTCAAATGTAAGAGGCTCCCTTCTGCCACTGAGGGAAGAAACACATTGACGTATACGGAAGCTAAGGACATCAGTAAAAGCACTGTGTTGTTCTGCACGTGGGAAGAGGGTGGCAGCTTCAGAGCTCAGCAGGGTCTGTGGAGATGATTCAGGATGAATTCTAAGAACAGAACCCACAGGGGCACGTGTGTGTGTGTGTGTGTGTGTGTGTGTGTGTGTGTGTGTGTGTGTCTACTGGCTTGGATATTTCAAGCTATATACCCTGAAAAGGTACAGTTCATATGGCAGTTCTATTTTTAATTTTTTGATAAACATCCATACCAGCTCCTACAGTGGCTGGACTAGTTTATATTTCTACCAGAAGGAAATAAAGTTTGCTGGCCCCATATCCCCACTAGCATTTGTCATCCTGTGTTTTCTGGAAGACAGTAATTCTAACTGGGGTAAGATGGAATCTTGGTGTAGTTTTGGTTTGCATCTGTCTGAGAGTGGGGGGTTGGGAAAGAGTAGGACTACAGTACGGTCCTCAGCACACACCAACCTTAGCATGATCTGCTGCAGGACTCTCTGCAGCACCTGTTTCCACCTGAGCAGAGAAGAAGTGAGGAACAATCAGACTAACACATTTACTTTAGCCAACATGATCGGACAACACATTTTCTGATGCATAAAGCTGAAATTCATCTACATATCGTCTTTCCCTTTAAACTCAGGTTTTATCAAAAGCAATGAGACTTTACAAGCTCTGCTGCCCTCTAGGTATGGCCATCACCATCACACACATACACACACATACACACACACACACACACACACACACACACACACCACAACTGTGGCTACCTTCCATGGAGAAGGGGGAGGGGCCTGAGAAGAAAGGAGACAGGAATGGACCAGGGATAAGAGAAAGTCATGGTGTGTTTGCTGCCAATAGATTCTGTACACGGATGTGATTATCAAAAAATAAATAATTAGAAGAGAAGTATCTCAAAACGCCCACCCATCAAACATGTAATTTTCATCTGACAATTTCAAATACATTTAAAAAAGAGTTGACCTGGAGAAAAATGTATGATATATAAACTCTTAGTATTAAAACTAGATACAACATTGTATATATTTTTAGCACATTTCACTTTGTATGTAGGGAAATATTTTTGAACCTTATGTTTGAGTTAAAATGAGCTATTCACAAATATAAGGAAATATAGAATAATTATTTCTATGTGATAATACTTAGAATTATTTCTGTTTTCTACGTTAATGATCCCTGGTCTTCCAAGTTTCCTAGAAAGGTCTGTAGTATTACTTTATCTAGAAAACCTTAATCTTGATATGTGAATTAATATATATAATTACAGACTTAATATTGAAAATCAAATAAGATTATAATGATGCTACAGACTATTTAAAAAAATGTTAGAAGCCCATACAATGTATTAAAGAATTAGGAAACAGTGAGGTCATTTCCCCTTTAAACTTAATCTATAACTCCATTAATTTTATAAAAGACTATTTTCCTAGTTTCAAGAGAGTGTGAAATAGATTTCTCTCCCTTAGGCGAATGACCTTTAAATGGAATCAGAGATTCAAACATAATAGAAAAAATTGCAAGCACTCCTCAAGGCTTCTTCGCCTCTCACTTGAAATCCAGTATGGAAGAGAAAGGAGGCATCCTTGCAAAGCAAGAGAAATGAAGCCTCAGTCTATCATCCTTTCTGTGAGTCAGGTGTGTACGGATGAGAGAGAAGACACAGCCACTGTCTTCTATGGGGACATAGCTATTGTTCCCATTCCCAAACACCTGCAGCATCAGGGTCTTCTCTCATGTGCCCAGAAGAGGACAGGAGCTCCTGCCAGGATCCAGCAGCCTCGAGAGGCACCCTTTGGACAGGTGCAGTGCTATTAGCTCACTTTCCAAAAACAGCCACAGAGAGAACCCCTCCTGTTATAACACTAATTGTCTCAGGAATGGCTTGGCAACGAGAAGTCAGTAATCCAATCACATGAAAGATAAAGACATAGAATCGTTGGCTGCCAAAGTGCTTCAGAAATGGTCAGATGTTCCAAGATGGGAGTGCCACAGGCAAAACCAACTTCTTATTCACTTATGAAGCCAAGGCTACATGCTCTGGTGACACGCATGCTGTGAGTGTTGAGATTCCTACACTGCTATGCACACACCTGTGTGGTGCCTTGCTCTTGAGCATGGGTCAAACCCAAGAAGAAACATCTGGAATGATCAGTACAGTCTACATAAGAAACCTCAGACTCAGGATCTTGGACTTGAGCTGATGTTATAATAGTTGACACTTGGAGACTATAAGAGGTGTTGCTTCTTGGGGACCAGAGTATACACTATGACAGGTAGATGCCAAAGATCCCTGTACCCCAGTAGTGTCTGCCTGTGCCTTCCTAATCATCTCTGTTTGAACATGCGATGTTAGCTTATTGGTCAGAGGACTTTAATAGAAAGGGATATTGTTCACGGTGTGTCTGACCTACTCACACGGGCCTTTGTGAGTAGGCCAAATGTCAGAGCTATGGTCCTGCTGGCTTAAAGAAAACAAGAAGTCTGGAGAAATGGTTCAGCAGTTAAGAGCACTTCCAGAGGTCCTGAGTTCAATTCCCAGCAACCACAGGATGGCTCACAACCCTCTGTAAGGGGATCTGATGCCCTCTCCTGGCATGCAGGTATATATACAGATAGAGCACTCATATACATCAAACTAACTAAATAAATCTTTAAACAACAAAACAATAAATCAGGCTGTGAATAGAATGTCTATAGTAACTGATAGGGACCCTTGCCAGCAGCCATAGGGAAAATGGCCACCTTCCACCATAGGGAACTGAATTCTTCCAGCACCTTCGAAAAGTATGAAAGAGGACACCAAGCTAGAAACTGATGATGGTAGCCATTGTTGCTCTGTTAATTTCCTCTTTGATGGGATGAAGTGACCGACAGAAGCCAAATTATAGGAGCTTTACTTTGTCTCACAGTTAAAGGAATATAGTCCATCATAGTAATGAAGACAGCTGGGGACTTGATCAAGGTGACAGAAGCTTGATGCAGGTCATATTTCAGGTGATCAGGAAGCTGGGAGCTTGGCAAGAAGTTGACCCAGAAAGCAATCCTCAGAGGACCTTCACAGCGTCTCACCTCCACCAGCCATGCCTCTGACGTCAAAGTTTCTACAACCTCCCCTCCACAGTGCCACCAGCTGTGGCCATCTCTGTGAGGGATTGTCTTAAATAATGATTGACATGGGAGGGCTCAGCCCATTGTGGGTGGCATTATACATCCCTAGGCAAGGGGGCCTGGGCTGTATAAAACTCTGTGTTTCCCAACAAACTTGGAATCTAGGTCTGGGTTCCCCTTTCCACTTGTGTCTGTGTGTGTTTGTGTGTCTGGGTGTGTGAATGTGTGTGTCTGTGTGTGAGTGAATGTGTGTATGAGTGTGTGTGTTTTTGTGGGGGTGAGTGTGTGTGAATGAGTGTGTCTGTGTGTGAATTAGTGTGTGTGAGTGTGTATGTGTGTGTGAGTGTGTGTTTGTGTATGTGTCTGTGTGTGAGTATGTGTGTATGTCTGTGTGTATGAATGAGTGTGTGTATGTGTGTGAGTGTGTGTTTGTGTGTGCTTCTGCATTCAATAAAATCCAGCTGAGTGCTGAGACCTTGCTCTTCTTGCCTTCTTATTCTTTAAATCAAGAGAAAAGGAATCCATTCCTACAATCCTAGAGGGCATCCCCCACTACTCGGCTAATAAATCTCTTGCCCTAAAAGACAAACTGCCTCAGTTCTCCCGGTTGAGTACCAAACCAAGACTTTCCACCTCTAGGGAGTTACAGCTGCATCCCTAAGGGAACCACTCAGACCAGCCTCAGAATAGGAGCAAGAGAGGGAGGGAAGAGGAGGAGCACAGGACAGAGGACGAGACAGAATGACCACACACGTTGGACGAAGCTACATGGACAACCGACGACGATGACGTCATACCGTACGGGCAAGCACCAAGCTCAGTGCTCAGGTAGCAACTCGACCTGAAGAAGTTTCAGCCATGCAGCCCATGATAGATTAGTAAAACGATTCTTCTAAAAATGACACCAACTTCTAAAATGCACACCAACACCCTAGCCTCTCTGCCTCCCCGACTTCCAGGGAAAATTTTAGAAAGTGTCTGTGTGTCCTAAGAGAAAGACCAGTATAAAATTTTCAAATCACTAGCACTTGGGCTGGCAGGATTATCCCCCAGCAGGGCAGACAATCACAAGAAACCTGCCTCTAATCTGCGGGGGTTTTCACAGCTGGGGACCTTTTATGCTTTACTCCAGGATGGAATGGAAATGAGCTCTGTGCGTCTTGTCTTTTCCCTTTCATGGCCCATTTATCATATCAAAGCCCATTTGTCTGCATACCAGCCTCACCAAATTAGGTAAACAGGGTTCGGGAGGAACAGACAGCTGTTTGCAAGAGAAGTAATCACAAAGCCAAAGCTTCATTGTAGCAGCTGCTGCCATCAACACAGTTTTCACAAATATGGCAACTAAGATGCAGGCAGCTAATGGAGAGATCACCGGGAATGCTTATATTGCAATAGAAACCAAAGCCCTAAATTCTGTAATTACCTGAGATGCCTGTGCGATATGGTACCGCCTTCCTCTCCTAGCCCCTTCCTCCACCTCTCCCTCCCTCCCTGCAGCCACCTGCTTCCTGGTGCTCCTATGGACCTTCACAACTCTGGTTCTTCCCTCTACCAACAGGACCTATTTGAGTTCTGCTTTCCTAAGATCTACCTGTCCTGTATAGCCATGACCCTATGTCCTGTTATAATGCATTTCCCTACTAACGTGCAAACTAAAATATTTATTTCTGTGGGAGAAGCAACGAAGGAGAACCACTCTTGGGGTTGATCTCTGGGTCTAATGTCTTCAGCACTGTTTGTCCCCCCCCCATTTATTGAGCTATATGAATAAATATACAGTTGTCTATTAGATAGGCAATTTCAATTATTTGCTGTATATCTTGGGCTTCTTTTCCTTTTTTTTTTTTTTTTTTTTTTTTTGGAGGGGGGACAGAACAGGTTCACAGGTAACATGATCTGGCCAGACTGTATGAATTAAAAATGCAGGTATGAATTGACAACTGTGAATTCATTTATTTATTTATTTATTTATTTGGCTAAGGATCTATCCGAGGGTCTGGTCCATGCTAGATGAGTGTGTGTGCGTGTATATGTATATATGTGTGTGTGTGTGTGTGTGTGTGTGTGTGTGTCTTGGCACCAAACCCAAAATTAAATGCATTCTATATGATTTGTTTATTCACACACACACACACCCCAAAAAACCCCAACAAGTGAAATCTAACCATCATCTCTGTTTTCCAGACAAGGGAAATGTGGCTCAGATAGGTAGAAAGGGTAGAATCTGCCCAGGGCCACCAAACTAGAAAGGGGAGGGTCCCCAAATCTGAACACTACACTGTCCCTTATTGTTTGCCTTCATCCTGTATGTCACTCCATCGCGGGCCACTTGCTGAGTCACCTCTAATTCACTGAGGCTTCATCCTGGACAGTGATCACAAGCCAGGATGGCTACTGATGCTCTTTCATCCCAGCCCAGTGCTGAGGATAGAACTAGGACCCCACGCCTGCTTAGCAAGCAGTCTACCACTAAGCTACACGCTACTGCTCAAGATGGCCATTTTCTAGGAGAGCCCCAACAGAAGGGTGTTGTTGGGTTCCAGTGTTTCTGTCAGGTGAGGCACAATGAGGGAATCAAAATTAAAATAATTAAAATGAGGGAAACAAAAAAAAATGTATTACAGATCCCAGAAGGGCTGAGGTCACCCACAGGATGCTTCTGGGTCGTGTGGGCGTGGAGAGAGAACATCGGAGAAGGAAGCTTTTCTATCTAAGGGCTTCGTTCTTCTGGCCTTTCCATGGAGGCTGGGGATTGCTTCATTTAATGAAGATACATATAAATCATGGGGATTTTTCTGTGATCCTAGAGTTGAACATTAAGCTTCATCGTGGTCAGTGGCTGTGGGGTGTGTGGTGTCGGGGTGAGGAGCAGACAGAGTCATCACAAAGCCACCCACAAAGGGGTCTTGTAACTAAGTCAAAGGGGGCTGGGGAACCCAGAGGCTCAACTAACATATCAAACATAAAAATAGATTCCAAGAAAGCTGTGATCTTACAGAATTTGGGGGAAAGAGGCAGGTCTGTTTGTTGTTTATTTGTAATGCTTTGTTTTGTTTTAAACTCGTAATTGTAGGTACCTGCTCTGAGCCTACATAAGACTGGCTTTATCAGCAATCAGTCAAGAAAAGGGGAGGGACTTACCGTGCATTATTCTCTACTGTTTGTCCCAGGATCTGAAACCAATAGTTGGTTTCAGACTATTGGTTTCAGACCCAGAACAAACATTGACCTCTGAACTATTGTCCCTTGGTAGATTCTGGGAAGAGGGGCCATGGTTATCTTTAGCTGTGTGCCCACGGCTGAGCTTACTCAGCTCCAGTTGATAGCTCCAAAGCAGTGGTCACACAGATGACCCTGGCTGGTTGCAGCGTGTCACAAATGCAAATGAATAGACATAAATGTGTGAGAGAGATCGGAGGAGTGGACAAGAGTAATAGGGAGGTGGTTGTGAGACTGATCAATATGCATTGATCTTGGAACAAATTTAATTATTATTTTTTTAAAGTCAAGGGTGAGGCTGAAGAATGCCATGTTGCCTCTCACCATATAAAACAATAATTGTTCATAGGTACGGACAGCACAGGGTGACTGGCTGCTCATTCAGGGCTGACCCTTGGGACATATGAAAACCCAACACAAGTAATCGCCAATTTATATCAGTAAATGCTTTCCCACTTACTGCATGCGAAATAATAAGTTGTCCTTTCGCTATGCAAACGAACGCTCATATGTGTGAAAAATCGAAGGAAGGCTTGCTTGATTCAAGATGGCTGCAGGGACTTTGGGAGAACTGAGCCATCACAGCCATCCTGGGTGTGAGGAGGCCTTACCACAAGGGTAAGGGATTGTGTTGCTGAAATGAGGGCTGGACAGAAAGGCAGGACCAGATGTGTGGCTGATGGAACACTGTAACATAGACTCCTAAGGATTCATCAACAGAACCTTCAGAATGAACATTGCCTCAGGAGACCTACATTGGGAAGGAGAACAACAGGTGGAGAATCAGGCTCTTGGGAAGAGATTCTGTCAATGCACCACCTCATGGCTAAATCGCCATTTTGTATGCTTTTCCTACCTTTGGGCTCATCATGTCTATGAATTTTTAAGGCTGCCACAGGCAAGATGGAGAAACACCGAGAACTTTGTTTTCCTCGTTTCCAGTCGTGCTGTGACTAAGTTCATTTTCCTCTAACCATTCCTGTTTCCAAATTTCTTGTGGGATACAAGGAAACTGGGGTAGTTTAAGCAAAGATGAGACTGCCTGACAACATGGAGGCCCAGCAGAGAGGAGGAGCCTGACAAACTGGATGGAGTGGAGTCTTTATTGGGATCTGGAATGAAGCAGGGAAGCAGTTCCCTGAGCGTAGAATTAAAAAGTGATGTTTCCAAGTCATGGTGGGCAATGAATCTTCCTTGGGTTTTCTTTCATCAATATTTGGCCAGGATGGTAAGAAATGGAGTTACAAAAACAAAGTGGGAAGGAATGAGAGAATACACAAAAACATGTGTGAGCAAGCAAGCCCAGGAGTCTACTAAACACAATCAGTTCACCACTAGGGCTAGGGCAGCCAGCGTATATCTGTATCTGTTGGTATCTAGATCTGTCCTTGAGGTTTTGTCATGTGTAGTGGCTAGTTCTGATTGTCGACTTGATTATATCTGGAGTAATTATAATCCAGAATTAGAAGGTTCACCTGTGATCTGGATCGTGGGACTGGAAGACACAAGTTTCAGGTGTGGTGGTGCGCACACCTCTAATCTGGGCCACACCTGCTGCTGGAGATCTACATAAGGACACTGGAAGGAGGAAGATTCAATCTTCTTCGCCTGCAAGCCTTGTGGGACTAAGCGACTGCTAGAACCTCGGGTTTTCATTCACAGCTACTGCTGACCATTATTGGGGAGTTTGACTACAGATTGTAAGTCATCAACAAATTCCCTTACTATATAGAGACTACCTATAAGTTCTGTGACTCTAGAGAACCCTGACTAATACATCGTGAGAGCATCTTCTAAGCCTGAGCTGCCATTGCCATTCAGACATCACCTTGAACTTGCCTCTCCCTGAGAGAGAGCTGGCTTTCAAGAGTGGGGAGATACAGAGATCATTTCCTGCTTCATCGCACCAGTTTGTTCTCAGTCTTGCGTCTTTCTGTCTGGTCCCAAGACTACTTCTCGACTCACGTGGAGAGAGGACAATGGATGGCCACACACTTCTGGGCTTCATGTTGAGTAAAAAGAAAAGTATCTTAAAATGGTTACGGACGTATAGACTGCTATGGTTCGAGTCCCTAACACCCTTCAACAGTCTGTGTGTGTTAAAGATTGATTCCCCAGCTAGTGATGCTCTTGTGGGAGGTTGAAGGACCCTGGAATGGGAGATGTGGCTGGAATAGGTAGGTTACTAGGAGCAAGACCTCCTCAGGAGTGTATCATCCTGCTCCTTCCTATTGTAACCTGACTAACAGGGATGCGGGGTATTTTGATGAGACTCTTAAATTCCTTTATCTTTGCTCTCAAACTACTAAGACATTGGATCCTAGGACAGTGGAATTCCCTCAGGAATCTGAAGCTGGGAGCAGAGAACACAAGATGCCTGGGCCAGTCACAGGGGGAACTGGAAAAAGATTTACCATTTGTTACACTACCCTATGAGAGACAGTAAAGGACATGATGGGCAGGGCCATATCTTGACTGAGGGTGATTAGCTATGCAGTCCCTGGCCCTCTATTTAAACCTAAATCTCACTTCAGGATCCTAAAGATGGACTTGGAGGCACTCTTTAATCTCCCTCTTCCCAATGTGGCCACATTGAATAAATCTCCTTTTTCTGCCTTTTGCTATTAATTTGGCTGTTTTAATTATATTATTGAGGATTGGTAATCAAATCTAGCTTCCTGGAGCACAGGCTGTGCCTCTAAGTTTGCTAACACTGTCATACTCTGCATTCTGGTCTGCCAGGCTGTGAACAAGCCATGAGAGATGCTTCTAAGGCAGTGGATGGAGCCATTCCAGCTGTCACACCTTGATGTATTTTGTCACTGTGAGGAGAAAAGTAGCCAACGTAGAGTGAAATTGTTTCTATTTAATCCATTAGGAGCCTGCTTTGCAATCCAAGTTCTTCTACAGCTCCCATGGTCATCCTCAAAAGCAAGGAGGAAAAGCCCACCTCCAAAGTGGGCTTTGAAATTGGCTGTGGAAAAGAAATAATCCCCCATCAATACAAAAGCAATGAATGTGAATGTCCTACCCTGCCTATCCCATGCTTCTGAAACATATGTTACTGCTGCTAGTAATTTTCTCTTATTGCCTACAATATTCTTGTGGTGTATGGAACGGAACGCTCAGTGGACTTCTTCAGGGCATTAGAGGAAGGAAAAGTAGTGTGTCTTAGTTACTTTTCTATGGCTGGGATAAAACACCATGGTGATGACAACTTACTAGCATGATGGTAACATGAAGACATGGCAGCAGGAACAGAGAGTACATGGGAATAGCAGGGTCTTGTAAAACCTCAAAACCTTCTCCAACAAGGCCACGCCTCCTAATCCTTCCCAAACAGTTCTACCAACTAGGGGCCAAGTATTCAAACATGTGAGTCTGTGAGGGATATCCTCATTCAAACCGCCATAAGGCAAAGCCTTAGGACTACTCTGTCAAGGGGGACTTTGCTATGGGGAACACCATTTCACCCACCTTACTTTAAATTGCTACACAAGTTCAGGGAAGGATAAGATTTATGAAGGAAATGTAAATACCTTGTTTCCCATGGGGCTAAACCAATTAGCCTGGTAGCTGCCCTGCACCTATTTGGGGAGCAAAATGTTACTTTCAAATGCGTAGGTTACATTCAAAGAAACATGTTCTGGATTTTATCCCTGCCTTAGAAGCATTGTCTGTGTTCTGAATGACAAAGCAGGAAGAAAATACAATTGGACAGCCAGCCAGTGGCCTTGCTGGAAGGATGATTCACCTCCTCTGTGAATACCCCACTGACGTCATTTGTGAGGCCAGCATCCTCACAGAGCTTCTAGTTACAGTGTTTTGTGCAGCCTTCTGCTTCTATGTAGATAACACTGAAGCAAGCTCAGTTTGCAGGCAAAACCCTTTAAAATTTGTAGCAGTTGGATGTCATAGATGTATGTATGTGCATGTGTGCCTCTCTCTCTCTTTCTGTGTGTGTGTGTGTGTGTGTGTGTGTGTGTGTGTGTGTGTGTGTGTGTGATGTATACATTGAAGAGTGTGTGCATCCATGTGTTTATCCTTAACACTTGTGGGTTGGTAACCTGACCATAACTCCGGTAAAGAGACTAGCCTACTTCCCATGCTGCCTCTTCATGAGTAAAGAATGCTTCCCCTTCTAGAAACACAAAATATCTACAATATTACATCCATTTCCTAAGTTGCTCTCGTAACTTAAGGCACCTCTCCCCTCTCCTTCCACAAGCTTACTTCAACTTCTTGCAGAATCGTCTCCCAGTGCTGGGTGCCCACCCTCTCTTGAGTCATAGTCATCTCCCTCCATCTGAAATGACCCCATTCCTTCTAGCTCAGTCTGACCGGTTCTTCACTTCCATAGTCAATCAACAAACACATACTGACTACCTGGGTGCTGAGGCTACAGGAGGATGGGAATGGGGCATAGCTTCTTCTCTCTTGAAGCTAAGTTTTGGGTATGTAGGGGGAGATTAAGGAAAACTAGGTATGTATTATTTTATTTATTAATGAGTGCTAGTAAGAAAAAATGAGACAGGTGACGATGTAAGAAATCAAAATATAGATTATTTTTGGCTTATGGTAGGAGTACCTCCCATAAGCTCATCACAAACTGGAAATATTGTTAAGTCAAATATTCATACACAGGCCAGGTGTGATGGCAGACATCTATAATCCTCTAACTTGAGAGGTTGATACAAGAGAGTCTCGAAGTTGAAGCCAGCCTGGGCTACTTAGTAAAAGCCTATCTGAAAATACATTTTTATAATTCAGCAAACACCATTGCTTGGTAATACAGGGCATCATAAAGCCTTGGCTGTCTATTCTTGTGATCACGTGGGTCACTGGGATCTTTGTTTCCCTGCCGCTCCTAGCATAGAGAATTTATTACCAGTTATCAAAAGGCCAGAAAAAAAATCACAAAACTCAAATGTCAAAGTCCAGTTTCTCCTGAACACGCACAGCTTTTGCACCATTATAAAGTTGAGCAGGACAATTTTAATTTGGGGACAGTATATATTTCAGATTCTGACTTAAATAGCAGCATCAGGCTCTCCATTGGATGCTCCTTGGTTCTCAGAGACAATAATTCACACTAACTTCCTGTCCCTACCGATGGTTCTCACACAGCACTATCCAAAGTAACCTCTTCACCTGTACTGTGCACCAGTACAGGTTGTCTCTGGGTTCACAGGGACCAAAAGAATTCTGCCAGGCACACGAAGGGAAATTTGTGCTAAAACAAAGTCAGCTCTAATTTTGTTGTTGTTTATTTCATGTGTATAAGTATTTTGCTTGCATCTATGTATGTGTACCACATGCATGCCTGGTAACTGTGGAGGCCAGAAGGGTGTGTCAGATTCACCTAGAACTGGAGTCACAGATGGTTGGGAGCTGCCATGCGGGTGCTGGAAATCAAACCTGGATCTTCTGAAAGAGCAATCGGTACTCTTAACAGCTGAGTTATCTCTCTTTGGTTCTTAACATTCCTAATGCTTCGACCCTTTAAAACAGTCCTTCACGCTGTGGTGATTGTTTTTGTTGCTACTTCAAAATGGAAATTTTGCTACAGTTATCAATCATAACGTAAATATCTGATATGTAAGATATCCGGTATGTAACCCCTGTGAAAAGGAGTTTGCTCCCACGAGGGTCGTGAGCCACAGATTGAGAACCACTGCTCTACAGGCACACAAAGTCAGCTGGACTTTTTTAGAACATACATACAGATTCTGAACATGGAACAAAGGGCATCACATGCAGCTCTGTCCCAATGCACCTCTCCATTGTACAGGTAGTCAGAACACATTTTTCTCAAAAATGTGTTTCCCATGCCACCACACCAGTAAATTCAATTCAGCTCAGACCATGTGGTAAGCAAACAAAATGAAGAATACTTGTTGATAGCAGCTCATGGTCTGGGCTAAATAGGAAGATCTATTTTATATTAGAGCCCCCTCACTTAATCTGGTATAGTGTGGAATGGGGTGGGCTCACATGGTAGAATGTGTATTAATTCTTGTTTAAGAGATTTTGTTTTTTAAGGATGGAGAGATAACTCATGGCTAAGAGCATCATACCACTCTTGTAGAAGAGCCAAGTTCTGCTCCTACCACCTCTGTTCCCATATCAGAGGACTCCCAACCACCTGTAACTCCAGTTCTAGAGGACCCAGTACTCTTCTTTGGCCTATGCAGGCACCTGTACTCATGTGTACTCCCCCCCCACACACATACAGCTAAAATTAAAATCTAAAGAGTCTTCTTTTTGATGAAGCATTTTTTTTTCTGATCTTCATTCCCTTACCAAACACTGTGAAAATGCCTTTAAGAATTTACCCCCAAAGTATGAGTCTTGCCTGAAGTATTGCTGTCTTCTCTGGAAAACTGGAGTAGCCACTCTGCAGAGAACTTCAGGATGACAGGGAACTTAGAAGCTATAATACTTAGATTGTGTTAATATAGTAGCAACTAATCATGTGTAACTGTTTAAATGTAAATTAATTAAATGGGATCAAATTATAAACTGAGTTTCTCAGCCATTCTGGCTGCAGGGCAAGCACTCACAGGCTGCATTTAGTTCATAGCTGCTCACCTAAGCGAGACATGGTCATCGTTACATAAAGTTCTTCAGACTGTGATGCCAGCAACAACATCCTTCTACAACAACCGGAAATGACACCAGGGCAACTCACAATCTCATCTGTCTTCTTAAGCGATAGACACTGCCTTCCTTACCCATCAAGACTGTTCTGTGGTCCTTCTAAGCATAGGCCATACAGGAAGCCAGAAGCCAGAAGCAAACTGACAGCATCCTTCCCAAAAGTCTGGTCCAACTGTCTGCCTACAATGTGATGTTATTATTGAAGTTATGAAATGAGTTGGTGCACATCAAATGGCATTCCTGGAAATCGACTACAGATGGTGTGGTCCTTTACTGAGGTTCAGTGTGCTAACAAGCTGGACAAAGATGGGATCTAACTGTGGGTAGAAATGTGGTTTGTGGCCTGTGCTTTCTGTTGCTGTGATCCGGTGTGCTTACAAGAAGCAACTTAAAGGAGAAAGAGGTTTTTATGGCTTGTGGTTCCAGAGGGGATGCAGTCCGTCACAGCGGGAAAGGCATTACTACAGGGGTAGAAGCATGGTGGCAGGAGCAAAAAACTGAAATAGAACAGGAAGTGGAACCAGGTTATAACCCTGAAGCCTGCCCACAGTGAAGTACTTCCTCTAGCAAGACTCCACCTCCTAAAGGTTCCATAACCTTCCCAAACAGTTCCATCCCCTGGATATATATATGTAGTATATCCAAATACACTAGCTTACAGAGGCCATTTCTCATTCAAACCACCATACTCCCTCTTTCAATTACCCATGCAGGTCAAAGACTTCAACTGGGGTTGAGTTAGTTTGTGGGAAGCTGACTCCAAGACCAAGGTGAAATCACAGAGAGCAAGTTTCCAGTGAGGCAGCCTTTGTTTCTGCCATGAAGCTGAACTGTCCATGCATCCTGGAAAATCCTGAGCCAATTTCACAACTAATTTCCAGGCTAATTGGGAGCAGGAGGTGCCTCATTGGGAGACACAGCCAAACCACGATATGTCTGATAAATGGAGCCTTCCCCCCAATGACAAACTTCCCAGTACACTTGTCACCAGTAATTAAGTTTTCTTAATTGGTCTGTTACACGAAGATTACAAGACAGAAAAGCAATCAGACGTCACCAATCTCTATCTCATTTCCAAGCGTGTGCAGACCATTAATGGTGTGAATTGAGTGAAGACAGCACTCAGAGGTGTGTCGGTCTGTGGCAGACCTGGCTCAAAGATTTAAGGCAAGCATATGTCTGTTTTATTATCACACAGTGAAAATTCAACATTCTTGGAAAGGGCTATGCTTCAAATCTCATTTGAAGCACCTGGAAATAAATCTCCAGCCTTTTGTAACCCACAGCTGTTCTGCAGGCATTTCCTTTATAATTCCTATATAACCTGCCCAGTTTTATGTCAATTTGACACATGCTAGAGTCGTTTTGGAAAGGAAACCTCAATTGAGAAAATGTCCCCACCATATTGATCTGTGAGCAGACCCTGTGCTGTATTTTCTTCATCTATGACTGATGTGAGAAGGTCCAGCTCAATGTGTGTGGGCAGGGTGTCACCTCTGGGCTGGTGGCATTGGATATGTAAGAAAGCAGGCCGAGCAAGCCAATAAGCAACACTCCTCCATGGCTTCTGCATCAGTTCCTACCTCCAGGTTTCTGCCTCCAGGTCCCTTCCCTGACTTTGCTGGATGCTAGACTCAAAGTTGTAAGATAAAACGCACCCTTCCCTCTCCAAGTTGCATTTGATCACAGTGTCTATCACAGCAACAAAGACCCTAACTGAGACATAATCTTTGAAAGGTCATTCAAGACCTTTCTCCAGAAGTCTCTTTTCACTGAATCTTGGCTGCTGATGTCTAAGCTTTCAATTCTTTTCTCTGTTCTTCTCCCCCTTCTCTCCCTCTTCTTTGAGATAGCGTCTCATGCACTCAAGACTAGTCAAGTTTGCTATGCAGTCAAGAATAATCTTGAACATCAGATTCTGGTGCTGCCACCTTCCAAGTGTTGAATGGCCGGGATTACTGCTCTAGTATGCTAGAGATCAAACTCAGGACTTCATGCATGGTAGGCAAACTCTCTACTAACTACGCACCCCAATTCATTCTACTCTCCACTCTTCAATGCGTACTCTCTGATTCAGAATCACCTCAAGGTCTCAGGACAAATGCAGATGCTCAAACAGCTCCAGGTCAGTATCCCTGAGGCCAGAGCCCTTCTGTGAAGTGTTTGACTCCAAGATTTTTGCATCACCAACATCCAAGGAGACGTCTCACCAGGAACCAGCCTTGAATCAAAACATGTGCTGGACTAAATGCACATCTTTCTTTTTTAATGAGTCTCTAAAAGTAAGAGGAAGTGAAACTTCTGCCTGCTGTAAGCAGCAGTTAACTCAGAGGCTCATAGTCGAACATAAGCATAAGTGGCCACTGAATGCTCATACCTACGTGGGACATCTATATCACCCTTCCCTGAGGCTCAGGGAACATTGAGAAGAAGAAGCAGAAAGAATGTAAGAGTAGAAGGACAGGAGGGGTGCTGTGAAATGGTGTCTTTTGGACATGACATAGCTATCACACCTATGAACTCACCACGGTTGCCTGTATAAGGCCTGTACATATGCACAGGATCTAGACAGCAAGGTTAGCCAACATTCAGCAGGCCATATTATGTAGGAAGCTCTCTACTTACAGCCCACTTTGTACAACAATCCATTCACCAACCCTGGAGCCTCACCTGAGTTGGGTCTGCCTGTGCTGCTAAGCAATGGTACATTATGCTCCTTGGTAGCCAACCTTTCCTATTCTCTCTGGGGCTACCATATCACCAAGGTGTCAGGTGACTCTTCCAGTACCTGTTGGACTCAGCACATTACATAAAAATAAGAGAAGACATGAAGGGGTAATAAAGGAGGAGGGGGATGTTTCTCGGGGCCTTGGAGGGGGTGGAAGAGAGGAGTTGGGTGCATATGATCAAGATACATTGTTTACATGTATGAAGGGGGCAGTACTGATGTTAAGGTCCTGTTCCCCAATTGGTTCTTGATTTGTCAGTAAAGAAAGCCGGGGCTAATTGTTGGGCAGAAGGCACAGGCAGGACATCCGGATCTCAGGAGGAAAATTCAGATGCAAGGAAGGAGAGAAGAGTTTTTGCCATGCTTTGAAATGAGAAGACCATGGCAGCCATGTGAGGTCTCGGGAGAAGCTGGGGCCTGTGGGCACTGCTACAGGTGGGTGGCCAGGAATGCTTGACAGGGACTAGGTGGGACCAGCCACTGAAGTTTAGGGCAGGTTGAGAGATGGAGGTAAAAATATTAATAAGAGCATGCTTTTCCAGGCAGGAGACAGTAACACCCAGCAATTGTGCCAAGAAGGCAAGCTGTAAAGGAACAAACGTGTGTGTGTGTGTGTGTGTGTGTGTGTGTGTGTGTGTGTGTGTGTGTGTTTATCTGCAGATTCAAGGGAAGCTGGGTAGGGGCTGGTATTGTAGCCAGTCCCAGAGCAAAGGGTGACAGAAAAAAACTACATGCAACACGTGTGTGAAGTTGTCAAAGATAAAGAAAAGATACCTTTTTTAAAGCGAGACTAGAGAGACAGAGCTCATCTGATAAAGTACTTGTTATACAAGAATAAGAACCTGAGTTTGAACGATCCTCACCACTCCCATAAACAGCCAGGCTTGGTAGCACACACTTGAAATCCCAGTGCTAAGGATGCAGAGACAAGAGCTTCTTTGGGGTTGATAGCCAGCCAGCCTAGGTAAATCCATGAGCCCCATGTCCCTGTCTCAAAAACCAAAGTAGGCAGGGCTCGAGGAGTAATGATAATCGAGGTTGTCCTCTGGCCTCACACACTTGTGCTCACCTGCAGGCCTGCAAAACACACACACACACACATATACACACACACACACATACACACACACATTCACACTATATTCTCACATGCACCCATACACACACGCTTACACACACATACAATCATACACACACTCACTCTCACACATAACTCACACACACATACACTCACATACACACTCACACTCACTTACAAACTGATAAAAATAGAATCATAAAGTCAGAGCCATATTATGTAGGAAGCTCTCCACTTGCAGTCCACTTTCTACAGCAATCCATTCCCTGACCCTGGAGCCTCTCCAGAGTTGGGCCTGCCCATGTTGTTAAGGAATGGTACCTTTCTTCTTCCCTCTGAGGTTACCATATCACCAACATGTCAGGGCAGATGGCTCTATCTTCTCAGCATTAACTGACCCTTACTGGAGCTTCTGAATCAATTCCTTTGACCTTCAGAGCAGAAGTTTAGAAACACATGATCCTTAGTGAACTTTATCCCCAAATGAGAAGCTACAGGGTCAATAGCAATTTGAAACATTCCAGCTGGAGGGAAGTTTGTTAAGACTGGGGGAGTTTCACAGGGATGGTATATAATGGAAGTAAATTTCCAGTAAATTACAGGAAGTCCCTGAAACTGACAAGACACATGAGGCCTCCTCTCTTAAGTTACATTAGCAATAAGGGCTGCTGAGGAGACTCAAAGTAACTGAGATGCCTGGAACATACTCTTTACTCTGTCCAAGTGCCTGTAAATTGTGCAGAGATCCCAAGGTTCCAGTTTTCATCAGCTATCACCCATGATGGAGTCAGAGTTTAGTGATGGAACTGCCTTTGAATCATCCTTACTTCAGTAAGAAACCCAAATAAACTCATGGGTTTACCAAGTTGGACGTTAGTAGTGTCCTAGTTAGGGTTTCATTGCTGTTGCTATGAAGAGACACCATGACCAAGGCAGCTTTTATAAAGAACATTTAATTGGGGCAGGCTTACAGTTTCAGAGGTTTAGCCCATTATCATCATGGCAAGAAACATGGCAGAGTCCAGGCAGACATGGTGCTGGAGAAGGAGCAGAGACTTCTACATCTTGATCCAAAAGCTACAAGGAGGAAACTATCTTCTGCAGGCAGATAGGAGGAGGTCTCTTCCACACTGGGTAGAGCTTGAGCATAGGACCTCGAAGCCCACCTCACAGTGATGCACTTCCTTTAACAAGGCCACTTCTGTTCCAATGAGGCCACACCTTCCCATGGGCCAAGCATATACAGAGCACCACAAGTAGTATCATCACTTTGGTATGTCATCAGTTTTATATCTGAGGTGAACAGACATACATGTCACATCTCCCCAGGAAAAGTATCCCATAACGGGGATTGATTTGTCTAGACAACAGCTGTCCCCACTATGTGATTTTGACATCATTGGCCCCTGACCTATTTGTAGAGAAAGTCCCGTTTATAACCCAGTCCTTCATGACCCTCTCCACTATCTTTCCTTCCACGGGAACATTACTTGGCTTGGGGTAGGCGGTAGCAGGAGATGATGAGGCTGAGAAAAAGGGCTGAGTTGGTGGGAATAGGAGGGAGAACAAATCTCGCTTCCATTAGCATGCTGTGTGGTATTTATGTGTGAGACTCGTTCTGGAATCCTTCTGAGATTTCCTCCAGGAGCTTAGCTATTAGTGATTGACACACCTCTAAATCAAGGAAGGAAAGGAGGAGACTCACATTCTCTGAGCACTGTTTTCCCAGTGTGCTATCTTACTGTTTCTCTGCAGCTGACCTGGGTCCCACCCCACTGCCCACAGCAACCAGGGAAATTAATTACTTTTCTGCAGTGCCCTACTCCCCTGAGCTCTTAAATCCCTTTGCTTTGATAAAACTCTTAATGGCCTTCCTCTAATTGTGAGCTGTGAGCTCTTCTTCAGGTAGCCTTCTCTCCAGAGGTCTTATGTGGCCTGCAGGTGAAGCTGACCCTGTCTCCTGGGGTGTGCTTCTTTGAGAGGCCTGTGCCTGTGGGATGCGGCTTTGGGGGGCCAACTTGACCTTTTTCACCAAATTTTTTCTTTCACACATTTTTTTTTAAATTGTGTTCCTACTGGTAAATATGTGTAGAGCTGCTCAGAGACATCATTGCTTTTATTAAAAAAAAGGCTACCAGTTGACCATGAGGCTCTGTTAACTACATGAGTGCTTGCTGAACACACACACACACACACACACACACACACACACACACACACACACACACCTCTATCCTGATACATTTCACAGTGCGATGCTATAGCCACTCTGTGCTACAGCTCCCAGTCTTACAAAAGCCACAAAAGCTAAAAATATCCTGTGTGTAGTATGTGTGACTGTGTATTCAAGGGCACGTAGGTTGTGTTTGCAGTCATTCTTCGAGAGACTGAGAGGCCTGAAGGTCAAGTCTCCATGTCTCATCCATGACCCCATACTTCTCACAAAGCAGCTATGTCATGGATATTGCATGAGGAGTCATTTATTTCTCCCTCATGGTCAGACCCACCTAAGTCACAGGCCATTTGCTTCTCTCTAGTATGTTGAAATACACGGGCTCAGAGGTCAGAATGGTGTAGCCTCAAAACAGAGCCCTGTGACCTTAAGCTTGATATTTTTATTTTCTAAGAGAGAGACAGACAGACACACACACACACACACACACACACAGAGAGAGAGAGAGAGAGAGAAAGAGAGAGAGAGAGAGAGAGAGAGAGAGAGAGAGAGAGAGAGAGAGAGAAGATGGAAATACCATCATTGTAGAAATAACCTATTCATTGTTGCTCTGAGGAATTTTTTCTCACTTTCACACGTGCGCGCATGCATGTGTGTTTGTGTGTGTGTATGTGTTGTATATGTTTACATGTGTCAGTGTGAGTATATATGTGCAGGTGCATTTGGTGCCCTGAGGTTGATGCTAAGAATCAGCCTCAACCATCCTCTACTGTATTCATTGAGCAAAGGTAGATCAATCAAATTCAGAGCTAACTGATATGGCCCATCTTGCTAGTGGTCTGGGAATAAGCTGTCTTTACTCTCCCAGGCTGGAATTATAGGTAGATCAATATGCCTACCTGGTATTCGTGTGGATTCTGAGGATCCTTACAAGCAAGAGTTTCAACCACCAAGCCATCTCCCAGCATCCTGCTCTGAGGAGTGACCCTGATGTATATGGAGTGTGACTATCAGTATTATTAGGGTGTCATAGTGTTCTTGGTTTGGACCCTGCCCAGCTTCTCCTGGTATTGCACTGCTCAGATAACCAGATAAACCATGGGACCCTCAATTAGTGACTTAAAAAAACAAAACAGAGTTTCTCTGTATAACATCCCCAGCTGTCCTAGAACTCACTCTGTGGACCAGGCTGGCCTTGAACTCACAGAGATCCACCTGACTCTGCCTTCCAAGTTTGAGGTTAAAAGCATGTGCCATTATGCCCAGCCAGGTTTAGTGCTTTTTAAAAGTCTTGGGAATGGGGGTTGGAGAGTTGGCTCACCAGTTAAAAGCACATATTGTTCTTTCAGAGGACCAGAGTTTAGTTGCCAGAAGACACATCAGACCACTTATATGCCTATAATTCTAGCACGCATGCAAACAGACTTATACCCATATACATAAATAGAAATCAACTTATAATCCCCGGAACTGTGGTACAACAGTTCCCTTAGCTATAATGGGTTTCTCATGAGTCCTAAGTGCTCTTGATTTTATGGAATTATTCTTCCATTAAAAATAATATGCAATGAATTATACTTTTTACTATACTGATGTAAGATGAATGTAATTCCGTTTTTGACTCATTCTTATATATTACTTAATTTTACATTCAATTTCTTTGAATTTTAAGAGAAGAAAAGAAAAATAAAAAAAGAAGTAGAAGGCATGAATTTGGGAGGCATATACGATTGGGGGTTCTGGGAGGAAAAAGAGGAGGGCTATTGGAGGTGAATATTATTGTAACCATTTACTATAGATACATTGTACTCATGTGTGTACATGAGTAGATACATTGTACTCATGTGTGACATTATGGAAGAGTATATGAATTATAAAACACATCATTAAGTTTGTGTGTCAGATACTGTGCCAGTCTTTGGGGAAGCCTGCCCTGCCCCTCCCCCCCAGTCTCAGTTCCTACCAGTCTGCTGCACACATGCTCTATCCAGCTCTGTGTGAGGGGATGGCACGCTTCCCCTCTCCAGGAGCTTACTCTCCTGGATCTCCCACTGCTAGGCAGTTCATCTCTGATGCAAGCGTCAGATGCAAGCATCTACCTACACTGGAGACCTGCCACCCTCCTGGGTCTCAGTAGGTGTGTGCTTCTGGGCAGTCTACATTGCAGCAGGACACTAGAGACACTGATACTGCCGGGGAGGGGCTGGGGATGGGGTGACCTACATGCTAGATGCCCTCCTTTGGCCAGGAGTGAGGAGCTCAGCGTGGTTTCCCAAGCCCCCTACTCTTTCTCCAGCTTCCCTTCCCCTTCCCAGCTTCTGAGCCTAACAACCTGAGTTCCAGCCCCAGAATTCACAGAGTGAAAGGAGAAAACTGACTCCTACAAGTTGTAAACTGTGGCGCGCGCGCGCGCGCACACACACACACACACACGTACGTACATAAGTAAAGTGTAATTTTTTGTTTTGTTTTGTTGTTTTTTCAAGACACGGGTGTTTCTCTATGTAACAGTCCTGGGCTTTGTAGATCAGGCTGCCCTCGAACTCACAGTGATCCACCTGTCCCTGCACCACCACGCCCTGCAAGCGTAATAGTTTTTAAAATCAAGTACTTTTTACAATTTCTTATTGCAAATTTTCTCACATGCTCCATGGTTTTGAAGAAGCCCACGCTATTAGACAGCAAACTTTTTTAGTGTAATCAACACTTTAAATCCGGTCAGCACCACCTTCGGACCTAACTCCGCCCCGCACACGCCCACCCATAGGCCCCGCCCCTGTCGGGGTCTAATATCTTCCGGCCTCTTAGGAGCGCCCCGCCCTCAGCCTCTTCTCCCTGTAGAGTCCCCGCCCTCACTCCTGGCTGGGGTTACTGTGTGCAGGCGCGTCAGAACTGTTTGCTTCCTGAGATCTCCAGCCGCTGGTAAGAAAGGGAGTGCTGGGCCGATGCCGCGACCTTGTGGACCGGAGCCTGCCAGGTAAAGCTCTCCTAGCCTGGCTCCGATCACTGCGCAGGCCTAAGTCTCCCGCCCTGTCTATTCACCCTGCAGTTCAGGCTCCTTAGGGCTCCCCTCCAGCTGGAACTTTGCTCTTCTGCTCCTGGGGACAGAGTTGGGGTTTCACCTAACAAGATTCACACACACGCAGGCGTGTCGTCATCCCCCAAGGCCACAGCGTTTCCCTTTTGCCAATCCGAGTCACTCTTCAGGAACCCCCACAGCGGAACCACAGAACCCCATCATGGCCAGACAGTCCTGCATCAGCCAGACCGGATTTAAGTTCCTGGGTGGCTTCTTCCACCCATGATCGAGGTTCTTGCTCAAGGCACTGCTCCCAGCCTGGGTTCACATATACTATAGGGCTATCCTGAGAACTCAACACAGAGTGGGTTAGCCCTGTTCAGAGCTGTTACTTCTATTTTGATGGTATGGTCTCGAGACAGACTTGTTTTCCTGCTGCTTCTGGGCAGTTCTAGAGGCTGTTTAAAAGCTTTCTTCCTCCTTGGCTGGCTAATTGTTTTTTCTGGACGGGGCCTGTGAGTATTAGCTGTACTGTGTGCCAGTTTTCATTGACCCTTTCCTGGACATTTGATTGGTTTGCAGCCAGCTGTCTATCACATGGAGGGGGCGGGGCGATGAGAATAAGCTAACACCTCTAACCATAGGCTTGTTAAGGATGCCCTAGTGGTTAACACAGCTGAGGGCCACCTTATGCATGAACTGGGCACTTTATCTTCACGGCTGCCCTCAAGCAAGTTACAGATGAGGACTTCGAGGCTCCAGGAGATGATGTCAGTATTTTTTTCCATGTGTAGCCCAGGCTGATGATCTCAAACTTTTGGTAGTCCTTCTGCTTCAGCCTCCCACGCACTAGGAGATTACAGATGTGAGCTACCACACCTGGCTCCATCCATTTTTAAAGATGGAATGAGTCCTGGCTGACCTAAACATCTGCTTTTGCACAGTCGTACTACAGAATAATGAACCTTCTACAGCCACTGTGACAAAGTCCTACGAACTGTATAACTTAAGGAAAAGCAGCCTCTCTTGGGTCTGAAGGCCCCATAATCAGGTCTGAAGTCCACAATCAAGGTGTCAGCAGGAACAAAATCAGAAATCTCTGGGGATGCTCCTTTGCCCCTTCCAGCTTCTGGTGACTTCTGATCATCCTTGGCTTATTATAGCAGCTCTCGGGTCCTCATCCCCATCACTCTGTCTCTCTCTCTCTCTGTCTCTCTCTCTCTCTCCCTCTCTCTCTCTCTCTCTCTCTCTCTCTCTCTCTCTCTCTCTCTCTGTGTGTGTGTGTGTGTGTGTGTGTGTGTGTGTGTGTGTGTGTGTGTCTACAGCCTCTTCCTTCAAAAACATCTGTCATTGGATTGAGAGTTCTCTGTAAATTCAGAGTGATACTATCTCGAGAGCCTTAACTACTTACATCTGCAAAGATCCCATTTCTGAATAAAGCTACACTCCCAGGCTCTTAAGTTGACACAAATGAGGTCACTATCCAACAGTCAGCATAATGCATAAAGCTTGTCCAAGGGACTCCGAAAGAGCCACATGAAAACGGTACCGTTTGTGGTGGTGAATCTAAATTTTTTCGTAACTGTCAGTAATGGTTCTCAAAGTTCAGTCCCTTGAGCTGCCACAGTGGCAATCTTGTTGCTTTGGAAGTTGGATCAAGTGCTCATTCTCAGGCCTCACCTCAAAGTCACAGAGTCAGGTTTTGGGTAAGTCCCAAAGTCTGTTGGGCGCAGCCTTGTAGTAGATCCTGAGGCTGTTTGTGTTTGCTAATTACTTTTACAGGGTATCTGGGTTTATGAACATGGCAAGAGGACCAGGCAAGCCTCCGAGAGAGATTTGGCACACCTGTCCTGTCTGCATTTAATAGTAATTCTTCCTCCAAAGCACTAGGAACAGAAGTGGGCCCCCCCCTTGCTCAGCAAATGCTCTAACTACTGAGCTACTTCCCAAGCCCCTCTTTTGTTTTTGTAAATTTTGGAACATAGTCTAGAGTTCAAGGCTGAGGCTGACCTTGAACTCACTCTGTAAACCAAGGATGCCTTGAACTTGTCATCCTCCTGCCTCAACTTCCCAAATAGCTGGGACTTCAGTGAGGTCCAGTTTACTTACAGATCTCAAAGTACAAGTGTCAGGCTATTGGGGGAATGTTTTCCCATACATACACGCTGTTTGATTTGGTTTTCTTGAGGTAAGGTGCCATGTGTCATAGACAGGCCCTGAACTAATCGTGTTGCTGAAGATAACCATTAACTCCAGGTCCTCCCACCTTTGCGTCTCACACGCAGTCATGACATACACGCACCACCTGGCTTACACTGGAATTTTAAATTTATTTTGCCTTTCAAAGACGACTCACATATGCAATGTGGACTTGGTGCTTGCTGCCACAGCTCTCCTTACCCGAGATTTTGTCTTGTCTTCCTCTTAGAAACAATCTGATAGATGATGCCAAGGCCCGCTTGAGAAAGTTTGATGTGGGGACCAGATATTCCCACTTGTCCTCTAATAAATACTCTGTTCTTCTGCCATTGCTGGCCAGAGAAGGAAAGCTGTACTTGCTGTTCACGGTCCGCTCAGACAAGGTAGGTGACAAGAAGCTCTTGTGACATCTCAGGGCTTTTAAAAACACCCTTCTGTCACTGCATCCTCATTTCGAGGCTGCCGTTGTCAAATGAATTTTCGATATCATGGTGCTCGAAGGATAACGGAAGCAAAGGATGAAATGGGATTTTGTTTGTTTGCTTGGGTGATTTTGAAACGTGGGTTTGCTTGTTCTGAAACTCAAGCTGGCCTTGAACTTATGACAGTCTGTCTATCTCTGCCTCCCAAGTGCGCTGACTTTAAGTTTTGGTGTTCATTTGTGTGTGTGTGTGTGTGTGTGTGTGTGTGTGTGTGTGTGTGTGTGTGTGTGTACATGATTATAGAGATCAAGGGAAGACAACAAGTGGCCTCCTCTGTTACTATCTGCCTTGTTACCTTGAAACAGATCCTCTCACTGAACTTGGGGCTGTGGTTTTAGTGTAGGCATGGCTTGTATGCCGATACAATCTTTCTCCACCCACCTCCGAAGTGGAGGTTCAGATTTGCACAGCCATGTTAACCTCATAAAATGGAGATAGAAACTTCTACAATCAAACATTTTTACTCATTGGGCCAACTCCTCAACCACACATAGCATTTTAAAAGAGGTTTTAGAAAGAATAAAGAAAGAAATTTATCTTATAAAATTAGAAAACACTTGTAGACCAGGGTTTCTTAATGTTGGTGCTTAAACAGCCTATGGGTCCAACTACTCTTCGTTGAGGAGCCTCCTTGTGCACTGTGGGATATTTACGGTTGTCTTCACCTCTACCATGTCAACAGCACACATAGGCACATCTGCGTGATGACATCATGTGTCCAGACAGTGCCAGTAATCCTGGCAGAATAGGGGGTGGAAAATTACCGCATCAACAATGACTCTATTAGACTAATCCACCTCAGGTAAACTAGAACATACTGTTCGTGGCCTAGCCCTGAAGCCAGCTGCCTGTGCTGAATGCAGGGCTGAAGTTATGAATCCTCTCAGTTTATAGCCATACTGAGCTATATGTTCCTGTCTCTCCCATGTGGTTGCCCTTCCTTACTGCTGGAAATATTTCCCAGAGAGAGTTGAAGAAATGGCCATTTCAAGGTTACCCCAAGCAAGATAGAAATAAATAGACTGAAAAATAGCATGGTCTCTCAAGCAGAATAATTAAAAATGTCTCTCTGATAGCATATGTATACACATAAAGACATATGTAAATACCCTGATATGTACTTTTTAATATAATTTACTCTTATTTTATGTGCATTGGTGTTTTGCCTGCATGTATGTCTGTGTGAGGGTGTCAGAAGCTCTGGGACTGGAGTTACAGGCAGGTGTGAGCTGCCATGTGGGTGCTGGGAATTGAACCCAGGCCACCAGTGCTCTTAACTGCTGAGCTGTCTCTCCAACCCCCAAATACCATGATTTCAACTGAACTGTGGTGATCCTTTTTACTGTAGGACAAGCAAGTGATACAAGTCTATGTAGTGATCAAAACCCAGTTTTTCAAAGGAGAGAGACACTCAGCTGGAACTGGGGAAATGGGATCTGTTCTCAGCTCTGATCCTAAGCACAGATGAAGTGCTTATAACCTCTCCTCTCTTTCTCTCTCTCTCTCTCTCTCTCTCTCTCTCTCTCTCTCTCTCTCTCTGAGTGTTGTGATTATCAAAAAACCAATAAAACCAATATAAGACTAAAGGCTCTGGCCAGTGGTATTGATTTGATAACAACAGTTATGCCTGATGATTATAAAGGTCATTTTTATTATTTACTTTTAATTTTAAAGATTATTTCTCTGTGTGTATGAGTGCTTTGCCTGAATGAATGAATATAGGTGAACCACATGTGCTCAGTGCTCACATAGGTAGGAAGAGAACATTGAATACACTGGAACTGGAGTCCTAGGTGGTCACGAGCCACCATGTGAGTGCTGGGAACTAAAATTGGGTCCTTTGCAAGAACAGCAAGCCATTTTAACTGCTGAACCATCTCTCCAGATCCTCAAGGTCATTTAAAAAATAGTTAAAATCCCCTTCACTCTGACTGCAAGCCCTACTTGTCTGTAAAAGAGGGAAGAAGAGTACTCCCTGCGGTGCTCCTAGGGATAGTCCAGGACTTCCTGCCAAGATGGAGCTCTAGAGTGCTCCCTGCAGTGCTCCTGGGGACTTTCCAGTGCTCCTTGCGGTGCTCCTGGGGTCTGCCCAGGGCCTCCTGCCAAGTTGGAGCTCTAACATGGGCTTCACCTCCTCCTTTTACATTTTATGTAGAGACAGACTCTCACCAAATTGCCCAAACTGGCCTTCAGGTAGATTCATCATGCCGTGAACTTGTCATCCAGCTGCCTCAACACCCCAACCAGTCGAGATCACAGGCATGTATCAGCAGGCCTACTTCTGGAAGGTTCTTTCTTTATTTTTCTTTAAAAAAAAACTAATGTATTGTTGTTGTTGTTGTTGTTGTTGTTGTTGATGTTGTTTAATGTGGGAGGGGCATGCATGCCATGGTGCAAGTGTGGAGATCAGAGGACAACTTTGTGGAGTCTGCTCTCTCTCTCAACATTTATGAGGCTCCCAAGGATCAAATGTAGGCATCAGAATAGCACCAAAGGTGCTTTCTGAGCAGAGTCATCTCACTGGTCCTGGAACAGAGTGTTTAATGTCTTAAAACCTCGTTTCTCCCATATCTAGAGATGGGACTGAAGGCTCTCCTGTGTGCAGTATGCAACAGAGCCACACTGTCTCAGCGTCTGGCACATGTTTGTGCTCGCTGACATTGATTGTTCCTTGTTCCTTTTTCTCTTTGCCCAGTCCAGCATAGGTAAGGCCTCCTGTCAGAGACCTAGAGTCCTGGAGCCTGTGGCCTTTCAGCTGGCTGAAAGGATTCAGGGTTACAGGATTCAAGGGAACATGAGGTGGAATGTCCTTTGGGGTAAGGTATGTATTAGAAGAGTTAATAATATCATGGGCAGACAGACAGACAGCATCGTAGGGGCTCTGATGCAAGATCAGATCTATGAGGTGGAGTGGGGAGACCCTTCTTATAGACCTCAGAAGAAGGGAAGTTTTGGTGGTAGTCAGATGAGTTCCAGGCAGGAGATAGGAAAGGAAATAGGGTCTTGCATTGCCAGGAAGGATTGCAAGACTGTAGGACAGGTATGAGGGAAGAGAGGTGGAGGGGCAGGTCAGTTGAGGTGTGCTCTCCTCATAGGGTAGAAGCACACTTCTGCATGGCAGTCTCACACTCTGAGGCAGGCAACACCACTGGGGAAGGGAGAATGTTTTTACCTCTCTTTCTCCCTCTCTCTCTCTCTCCCTCTCTCCCTCTCTCTCTCTCTCTCTCTCTCTCTCTCTCTCTCTCTCTCTCTTTCTCTCTCTCTCTGTGCGTGTGCGTGTCTGTGCGCATGTGTGCACATGCACGCACTCCTTAGTTGCCTGCAGTTCTCTGTGTAGGGTTGAGGCCTCTTAGCTCTCCCCCTCCTCTTTGGCATGTCTCTTGGCGTCATCCTTGGTCAATTCAAGTTTAGGCCATCATGTTGGGGAGAGTTTATAGGTGTTTCTTAGTCATGTCAGAAGCTACACTGGGTTTTGAGACAGGGTCTCTTGCTGGCCTTGGGCTCACCAAGTAGGCTAGGATAACACATATATACATGAAATAATAATTGATGCAAAAAAAATCTAAAGAGACATAAGTTTGAAATGAGAGGGTTTGGGGAAAGAGGAAAGGGAAGGAAGAAGTTATATAGTTCTATTATAATCTTAAAAATTAAAATAAATAAAAACCAAGCAATAGAATCCAATGTAGATGGCAGCTAAGGAGTGGTACCCAAAGTTGACTATTTGGTCTTCACATGTACATGTAGACATGTGGACCCACACATACACACATGTACACTCATACAGACATACAGACAACTTATAGTATCTATATAGAGAGAAGATTATGAACTCCCATGTGTCAATAGAGCCCTTTCTGTCCCCAACAACCTGTGAAGAGTTGTTTTGTTTGTTGGTTGGTTTTTGTTTTTAAATGTACTTGCTTCAACACAGCAGAATATTTTCTAAGAGTAGACAGAGTTCTCGGGAATCCAAAAGGTCCTTGTTCTCTATTAATTGGTGTTGAGGTAGAAGGCCACTTGACTTGAATTGGCGTGCTCTGGGTCTCTTTGAAGAGCTTTCAAAACACATTTTAAATCAGGTCTGTATTTCTATCAAGTCCGGTAAGTCCTTGAGGATGCCCCTGTCACTGGTTACGGTAGTGTTGAATGTGCAAGCAATCAGTCACATTTTAGAGGTGATGTAACAGGAAGTGTGTTTTTAAGTCTTTTGTAAGACATGCTGTAGTAGACAGAAAATGGTCCAGCCTTCCTCTCCCTGCTCCCCTACCTGTCATTGGTGAGAGGATGTGTGAGCCATGGCTGCTGAAGCAGATCTTGCAGAACTGCGCATGTTTTGTTTTCAAACGACTTGCCCAGGGCTGGGCGTGAAGCACGATGGTAGAACACTTCCCAGGTACACACAAAGCCCTGGCTCAACCCTCAACCCCGTCAAATAAAATGAATGAATGAATAAACATAACAAGCTTGCTAAGGCAGAGTAATCAGCTATAGAAAACTAAATAAAGGGCTGTAACAAAATACCTTATGCTGGATGGCTTATGAACCACGTTTCCTGTGCTTGTCAAGGCTGGGACGTTCAGTATCAAGGCATCTGCGGATCAAGCGCTCAGTGCTGTCTTCTCTTTCTACTTCACAGATGATGGTTTTCCCTGTGTGGTCATGGCATGAAAGGAACAATAGGTGTCTGTGCACTTCCTTTATAAATGTTTTAACTCATTGATAGGGCCTTGCGCATTATGCTTTCCCGAAGAGTCCCAACTCTTGTGACTGAGGATTTCAACATTTGAAGAAGCAGATATTCAGACCAAAGCAGGCTTCTAGCTTTCCTTGTGCAGCTGCCACCCAGGTGCTAAAAATGCCAACAGGACCTCTCAGTTGAACTCTGGACATCAAGAACTGACTCTAGAGAACCTCGTTTCATCACCCTGCCTGAGAGTTAGGCACAACTCCACTCACGGCAGCCTCGGCTCATGTAACCGCCCTGTGGTTCTAATAGGTGCACACTGCCATGATCTTTGGACACAGTTGGCAGGAAGCTGGCCCAAGAGCCCTGCTGAGTCAGGCTTTCCCAGCAGATGGCTGGAGAGGACAATGACAGGGGTAGGTGAGGGTGTAAGAAAAATGGGGCTGGACTGGCTGAAAAGAGAAGGACCAGGGCTGCACCTCTCAGAGATGAGAAAGGAGGAAATGACTGGGATGCCATACATAGAGACACATGGTCCTAAAACCAGAAAGGACTGGAATCAGGGACGTGGGTGGAGAAAGAGGGAAAGAGAGCTTCCCCATTCTTAATGTGAGTCAGCAAAAATAAACTCCCATTGTTCATTATTATTATTATTATTATTATTATTATTATTATTATTATTTCTCTGTATGGTGAAATATATGGTACCAACCATGATGGCTCCTCGACCATACTGTGTTTTAGCAAATGCTTATCTATCTATCTATTCATTTATTTATTTATTTAATATGCACATGTGTGAGTATGAACATGCATATTCCATGGCCTGTTGTAAAGGGGCTAGAGGACAACTTTTGAGAGTCACTTCTCTCCGACCTTGTTATTGACTGGTTCTCTCAGAACTTTATTTCTTCATTTCCCAGCTACGGTTTCCGGAATACTGCTCTTTGAGCTTATGCCAGGTAGACTCACATTCTGTAGGACGATTACTGATTAATAGAGGAGCGTCCACGCTTCTGGCCAGTTCTGCCGCTGCCTATTTGTACGGATTCTGAAACTGAGGACGCCTGCCATCAGATCCAACTTCTTATGTGGATTCTAGGGATCCAGTTCAGGCCATGGAGCTTGCCTAACAAACCCTTCTATCAGCTGAGCCACCCCGTCGGCCCTAGAAACTCTTAATAAATAGATGGTGTGGTAATTAAGAAAATTTGTGATCTACACGAACAAAGGAATACGACACGGCCATACAGAATGAAGCACTGACCCGTGACACGACATGGAGAAATGTCACAAACAAGGTGCTGAGACACATGAGGTCACGTGGCATGGCTTTCCCATGAAACAGACTGGAAATCCATTCGGACAGAAAGCAGAGACCAGAGAGTAGGGAGAGAATGGTTAATGGATGTGGTTTCCTCTTGGAATGGGGAAAACGTTCTGGAACTAGATATTAGGTATGGCTGCACATCATTATAATAATGAGAAACACACCATTACATCTGATCCCCAGACCTGCCTAACACAGGGCACAGTGATGCAAACCCTGGTCCCTGAACTGAGGAGATGGAGCAGGAAGGTCAAAGATCAAGGCCGTCCTTGACTGCATAGCAAATTTGAGGCCAGACTGGGCTGTCTGACACCCATCTCAATCTTTCCCCAAACATAACAGCTTATAGAAAAATCCTTAAGAAACACATGCCCTGAGTATTGTAATCACCCATAAAGGATTCTACAAAATCATCTGTTGATAATACCATCTTTACTATCCTTTCTTTTAGCTTTTACAACTCTCATTGATGTCTGTCTGCTTCTGTGTTTATGTTGTCTTTTAGAGGTATGTAGAGAAAACTCAGGAGTGAGAGAAATCTGCAAGGTTATTACTGTAAGATATATATTTCTCTCTCTCTCTCTCTGTGTGTGTGTGTGTGTGTGTGTGTGTGTGTGTGTGTTTGCATGTGTGTGGAAACCAGTGGTCAACATTGGATGTCTTCCTCAATCACTACCTTATTTTTTTTTAAAATCTTTATTCACATTTTCTTCTAACAATTTTTTTTTTTTTTTGGTTTTTCGAGACAGGGTTTCTCTGTGTAGCCCTGACTGTCCTGGAACTCACTCTGTAGACCAGGCTAGCCTCGAACTCAGAAATCCACCTGCCTCTGTCTCCCAAGTGCTGGGATTAAAGGGGTGCACCACCACCACCCAGCTTCTTCTAAAAAATTTGAGGGGTTGGGGTGGGGCAGAAAGGAACCTTTGTACATGGCTGGTAGGAACATACATTAGTCTAGGCAGTATGGATGTCAGAACTGGAGGTTTAAAAAAAATTAAACCATGTTTAATGATGTTCCATACGACCCAGATATTCTACTCGCTTTAACCAAAGTATTTCAGTCTAACAAATCACAGAGATATTTCCACATCAATATTCTTAGCAGCACTAGTCACAATAGATTAATTACAAAAGCAGCATAGATGGCTACTGGTGGAGAAATGGATCAGGAAAACTGTGGGAGATAGAGATATCCAGTGCAGCTGGACTTAACCATGTACTGTTCTTCCATTTTATGTAGACACATAGGGGTGTGTGTGTGTGTGTGTGTGTGTGTGTGTGTGTGTGTGTGTGTGTGTTGTGTATATATAAGGAAAACTGCTTAGAGAGACTAAGGGAATGCTAATAGGTGGGAAGAGAAAGGAGGCAGGGAATATAAGAGAATTATGTTCTAGTACTCTAATATATATATATATATATATATATATATATATATATATATATATATTTATATATATAAATCTTGAATAAATAACAACACTTAAAACATATCAATGAATTGAAATTAGAAAAATGTTTATGAACTTACGAATTTGCCACACAAATAAACCTGTATCTTTAGGTGTTTTCTATACAGTATTATTTTTCTTCAAGCACACACATTATTTATATAGTTAAATTATAGTTTCTGTCAGGGATATTCTCATGGCCTATAGGTACTAGATATAATATGTTAAAACCTTACCTAAGGGTATGTGGTAAAATATAAAAATAGCACACACACTACACGAATAAGTACTAAACTTGAATTTGATAATGAGTAAAATGTGTTTATAGTCTCATGATGGATTTTTCTAAACCGACATTTTCCAACCTTCTAATAAAGTTATTGGTATTTAAAATAATTAATAAAGTAAGTTGTGTGTTTCTGCATGTGCGTGTGTATGTGTTGAATGTGCACACATGTGTATCATGGCATTCATGTGAGGTCAGAGGATAAGTTTCAAGCATCACACTTTTCTCCTTCTACCATGTTGGATTGGGATTCAAAAGCATGTGTGCCCTTCCCTGCAGATTCCGTCTCACGAGCCCTGGTGCTTTGATGTTTTGTTTTGTCTTAAGGATTCAAGAAAAAACATATCTTGGACTCTGTAGATGCTGAGCTGGTATTTGTTGAATGCCTAAATGCTTCTAAAACTAAAATCTCGCGTTGTAACTTTGTTCTTTCAATCCCCCAGCTGAGAAGGGAACCTGGAGAAGTCTGCTTCCCTGGAGGAAAGAGAGACCCAATGGACACAGATGACACAGCCACTGCTCTCCGTGAAGCCCAGGAGGAAGTGGGGCTGCATCCCCACCAAGTGGAGGTCATCTCTCATCTGGTGCCATATCTGTTTGATGTAAGGATTGGCATGGATCCTCCTGAGCTCTCAGGGGCTTCCACATTCATTCAAACATAATTCCCAAGAGCACTGGGCACAGAGCCGGAAGAATTGGGTCCTTGTGTGGACTCTGCTCCTCGGGAGCTCTGTGGCCCTTCTCATGCCATCCAGGAAGAAAGAGGGGAGCTAACCTCAGTGAGTTTCAGACTGGTGCCATGAAACTCTGGGTGTACTCAGAACTGTTCCATTAATATTCAGTTGGTGTGTACTTTTCTCCAGGACACATTGATTTTAAGAACTCAGTTGAAAACAATGCACTATTATGCAGCATACTAACTGGCATCCCCTTGGAGGGGCCCAATGTTTTCTGTTTAATGCCATTCATTTTTGATACACACCTTGGGATAGAGTCTTCTTGTCATAGGACTAAGGGTCTTTCTCCCCTCAGCATCATCTTACGTATAACCCTGCATTTGATTGTCAGGTTGCTGTGGTCCTTGGATCTGTAATGATCTCTCACACTTGATATTATCATGGCAGTTTAAAGATATACTAGATGTCCTTCAGTTCCAGTACCTCATGGTTAAGGAATTTTTAAAAAGATTTGACTTTTATTTATGTATATGTAGCAGGGTGACTAGACATCTGGAATCCCACAGAGGCCAAAAGAGAATGTCAGATCCACTAGAATGGGAGTTAGAGACGGTTGGGAGCCACCTGAGAAGGATGCTGGGAACCCAAACTCTGGTCCTCAATGGGAATAACAAGTGTTCTTCACTGCTGAACCAGCCCCTGGGCCCCTCTTGGTCAGACTAGGGTCAGAGTCTGAGAGAAAAACAAGAGTATTTGACAGGCTGCCTAGAAACTGCCACTGTTTGCCACTGCACTCCTGTGTGGCTTGGGACTTCTATATCCCATAAACCAAACAGCCTAGGAAAGCCTGGAGCTGGGATATCTGGCTCTCATTGGCTGTTGCACTGTAACAGTCTCTGCTGTGTGGATGGACTTTAAGGGACTCTTGTCAATTTTAACTTGTATAGCAGCATTGTTTTTATCAGTATAAATGTACCATAACCGTTTAAACTCATGTCCAGAACAATGACAGATTAGAAGTCATCTGTTTTCATGTCATGACACCTAGAATCTCCTGTGATGCCTGACTGCTGTGGTACACTGGCCACAACTAAGAAACAAGGTTAGAACATTATTATGAACTAAACCCACACTTTCTTAGCTACTTTTCCTATTGTCTTCACTTCTGCCCTTGACCCCATCCTACATTTCAGAATATATCCAGTTGACAGATACACAGAGACAGGGAGACAGAAATAGAGATACGCAGGCAGAGAGAAAAGAACGTTAACGAGAGGAAAATATGGCAGCTTCTTCCTCTTCAGACACTTTTAATGTGGTAATTTTCAATTGTCTGCAAATTTCCCAACACATTTTGGGGAGTTGAGCTTAGACCTCTATTGACTGATTAAGCTAAAGCTGTTAAAAGTTCCTCAAATCAGAGTAGCTTCATTTCCCACTATCCCTGAGAGCTACTGGATTGTGCGTGGGTAGACAGAATAAGGGAGTTCACAGATGCCTCAGTCAGCTTTCTGTTGCTCTTAACAAATACCTGAGCTAAGCAACTTATAGGGTATGATGGTTAGTTTTAAATGTCAAATTGCCACAACCTAGAATCACCTGGGCAGATAATTCGCAACAGAATTATCTAGATTGGATCAGATTGGCCTCTCTCTCTCTCTCTCTCTCTCTCTCTCTCTCTCTCTCTCTCTCTCTCTGTGTGTGTGTGTGTGTGTGTGTGTGTGTGTGTGTGTGTGTGTGTGTGTGTGTGTGTCTTTGGAGTTAATGAATGCAGGAGTGCTCAGCCCACTGTGGGCAACACCATCCCCTAGGCAGGTGGCCCTAGGCTCTAAGACAGCTACCTAAGCATACACCTGCCCAAGAGCCAACAAACAGCATCATCCATGGTTCTTGCCTCATTTCTTTGGCTGTGAACTGAATTCCTTGCTCAGAGGTAATGCTGTGTGAAATAGCAAGCAGGTCCTCCTTTAAGTTCTTATCTTGACTTCCCTCAGTGATGGACTATGAACTAGAGTTGTGCAACAATAACTCTGTCCCAAAGTGACTTTTGGTGAGAATGTTTTGTCACAGCAGTAGAAATGAAACTAAAACATAGAAGGAAGATATACTTCAGCTCATAGATTTGGAGGTACTGATCCCATGGCTAGTTGGTCCTATTGCTTTGGGGTCCATAGTAAAACAGCTCATTCTGGCCTACCCTGTTAGAGTTCTCTTGAGACATCATCATCTGTCCTTCCATCCCTCTATGTGTTTCTGGTAGCCAGCAGCTCTCTGCTAAGAACTCACCATTGGGTAGGTGGAGATAACTTGAAGGACATCACACACAGAAGGTCAGAAGTCTCTGGATTAACACCCTGCAAAGCTGTTCTCACCGGTGGTTGGGGCTGATCATGGACATCCAGTTCCTTGTCTCTAGCTAGAGTATTCTTCAAAACAACCTACCTGCCTTCTTCACCAAGGTGTTGCTCTCCCTCCTTAGCCTCTCACCAGTTTCTCCTGGCAGCATTTTCATAAGAAATTGCTTGCATCTAAGCCCTTGGCTCAATTCTGCTCTAGGAAACCCCATGACCTCTGAGCGTGTGCTCTTATATGGGATCCAGCAAGGCGGAGGGTCTTGGTGACCTATGCCCTCAGATTTACTGTCCTAAGGCCATCTAGGGTCTATGTTCCTCTTGTCTCCTCTCTATCTGAAGGTTGTCATTCACCCTGAGTGTAGTTAATAGTATGGCCAGTTTCTATTCTTAAGCACTCTTAGCTGCATCCCCCCATGAGAGGTTCCCATAGGCCTGTTAAAGTTTTTCTAGACACCCATCTCACAGTGCACCTGCTTCTGGGTTTCCCTAGTCTCTTTTTGATGACCCAAAAACTTCAAACTAGAGACCATACCCATGCTCAGTCCCTGTCTGTCTTGCTTTCCAGTAGAGGGGAAGACCCTCCATTTAGTAGAAACTCTGGGCCTCTTGCAAACATTTGTACTTCCTAAATAAAACTTCAGAATACAAATGTAGTTTATAAGCAATTCTGCATCTATTTTCTCTAAATAGAAGTATGTTTCAAGTAATATCATGTCACTTTTTTGGTTGATATGACATCATTCCTCTGTCCACAACAAGAGGAAAGGTTATGTGACATCAGTCCAACTTCAACCACAGTTTAACCTAAGTGCCCATCAGTGAGACATAGCCACTGTGGAGTTTGGAGTTGTTTGCAGATAGTGCTTCTGCTTTGCTCGGGTATCTTTACTTGTACGGAGGGATTTGTAAAGTAGACATACACAAATGTAATTCCTAAGTCAAGGGGATTATGGTTTTAATAACACCATTTCATAGTCATTACAACCATACGAGCATTTGTGTGTGCATGCATGCACAGACACTTTCAGAGTCTTCTCGGATGCCAACTGAGGTGGAGGGTCTTTCTCACACGGGGGACATATTTGTGTCTGGATCACCACCCCTGCTCCCTTGATACCGGATATCAAAGCTTTGGTCTTCCCTCTCCTAGAAGTCCTGAGTTTAATCTTTGAAAGAGCATCACTATACTTGGTAATTTGTGAACGTTGGTTTCTGCTTTCAGAATGATGCACTGGTAACCCCCGTAGTGGGGTTTCTAGACCACAACTTCCAGGCCCAGCCTAACGCCGATGAAGTGAAGGATGTGTTCCTCGTACCTTTGGACTATTTCCTCCATCCCCAAGTCTACTACCAGAAACACTTCACATTCTCTGGCCACCATTTAATCCAACATTGCTTCGAGTACACAGACCCTGAGACTGGGGTGAAGTACCTAATCAAGGGAATGACCTCAAAACTGGCTGTGTTGGCTGCCTTGATTATTTTGGAGCAAAGTCCTTCCTTCGAGGTTGAGTTTGACCTCCGTGACCTGATACCCTCTTGTGAAAAGACCTTTCTTGGTAGAATTTCTTCAAGCAAGTTGTGAAGACACCGAAACCCATAAGAACGTACATAAGGTTTTTGCATGAGTTTCTGCCCAGAACAACAATGTTAGCAAGTGGCGTCTGACAGGTGTGACTATTTTTCCTACAATGTGACTAGGAGGGACTTCCTGCTTTCTAGTTGCCTTTTTTTCATCTAGAACACTAAAAGTCTTTCAAAACTGGAAAAATGCACTGGCAGGGCAGTATAATTTTACCCACTAAAAAGTCACTACTAATAGTCATTTTAGGGGTACCTGTCAATAGTAGACACTTAATAAATATTTGTCAAATATATGGCTTACAATATTCATATTATTTTAAAGTATTTGAAATACATTTTTAATCCATTGTTCTACCTGACAAAAACTTCTGGCTAACTGTTCAAACCTATCCTCCTGGGACTAGGGAGATAGTTCCACCAATATAGTGCCTGTCATACAAGCATACGGATCTGAGTTTGGTCACCCATGTGCAATGACCCAGGTGTGGTGGTGTACATTTGTTATCCTAGCATTGGGGACACAGAACCAGGCACCTCTGAGGCTTTCTGTCTAGGCAACCTACCCTGTTTGGCAAGTTTCAGGCCAGTGAGAGCCTCTGTTTAAAAAAGGGTTGGCAGTTACAGAGGAATGACACCTAAGATTGACCTCCACACACATGCGCGCGCACACACACACACACACACACACACACACACACACACACGACAGTAGATGTTAAGCTGGGTCAGCAGTCTCCCCAGGATCTTTCGCCATCAAATGGACCCCTGGGATTCAGTCTGCAGCAATGTGATGTAAGAGAAAGATGACTTTGCCAGTTACGTTCAATTTAAGAGAGAAAGGCAGCTGCCCTGGAGCCCCACTTTCTGTCTTCCATGAGCTACAGCATAGATTTATCTGCAGCCCTACCATGACCAGGTAGGTGAAGAAATTCCCTAAGGGAATGGCAGAAAGCAAAAAATGGTCAATGCCTGTCTCTCTGAGCGACTCTGAAGCAAAACAGCCCGGCAAATGGAGCGGTTCAGTTCACATGGGTCAATGATGGACGACAGTAATAAAATTCTGTCATCTTTCTTTCTGCATTGTAATTTTGGGCCCTTTCATTATAATACTGCTGCAGCCCTCAATATACATACATATATATTATATATATATATATATGTATATATATTTATATATGTGTGTATACACACACACACACACACACACACACACACACACACACTATAATACTTGAAAATGACAAGGTGAGCATTCATCCAAGCTCAAGGGATTGCAAGCAAAATTGACATCCCAGCTCTGACTCTTTGTGTGAAACCTCTGTGATGTGTGTGGGAGGGGGCAGGACTTCCCAAGCAACAGAAACAGATGAACAGGGGAGGCCCATGTGCCTCCAAATATAACTAGCCATCTCCCAGGGTGCTGATGGCAAACAAAACACCAATTTCAAGCACAAATCCCAAATCGGAAAGACAAGCATTCCAGACTGCATGCTTTGAGATCTACCGCCTCCTCAGTGGCCACTGCCACAGACCGTGCCTCAGCCCAGCAGGGATTTCTTTGTTTAATTAGGATATAAACTGTGCCAAGGTCAGAGAGGCTGGTAAGTGAAGCCACATAACCACAACTCTACGATGCTAATTTCACATCCTACCGCGTAGTATTATTAGATTTTCATAACTATAGCTGAAACCTAATGCCCTCCCTAAACCACCAATCTGCCAGAGAAGTATCCACTGCTGCTGAGTTTTGGTTTGGTTTTTTTTTTTTTTTCTTCCTCCTCAAAGTTGGCAGAGGCAAGTACCCAGTCCACTGCTTTATGCTCATAAATGTTTAAATGGTGCAAATCTGGATCCAACCAGAAAAGCAGATGTTGGGTGAGCGTCCCCATTAACATTCTGTAACTAGCCCTGCATGAGCAGGCCTGAGCCATTTCTGAACAATTACAGAGGCATTTGCAAATGTGTATTTACAATCTGACAGTAGTGTAATTGCTGGTTAGATGGCTGACCTCTCTGGTGGTGCAGAAAGCCTCCCTTCACACTGATGATGTGAACTACACGGGCCTTCCCTGCTTTCTGGAAGGCATTGGGGCAACTGAGCTCTACAATCTGCAGACACCCAAGTTAGAGTGTGGGTATTTATTAATAGCAGCATTGTGGTTCCTGTCCTTTATTAATATTTTATTATAGCTCTGTTCAGGGCTCTAATCTAAGCATCAAATCCAGATCAAATCAAAAGAAGTTTTGGGGGCTGGAGAGAGAGCTTCATAGGCAAAGTTTTATTCTTAGAATACATGGGGTGTTTATTTGTTTTTTAACAAATCTAGACACTTGTTTGCAATTGTCGGGTCAGGAAGGCGAAAGCAGGCAGAGCCTCCTGAAGCTCGCTGGCCTCGAAAGGACAAACTCTGGGCCACTGAAAGACCTTGCCTCAAAATATAAGAGACAGTTCAGTTGGTAACATGTCTGCAGCCCAAGCGTAGACATCCAAGTTTAGATCCCAGAACCGAAATAAAACTTGGACATCACAGTACAAATCTGTAAACTCACTGCAGGGGGTAGAGAAATGAGATGCCAGGGGCCTGCTTGCTAGACAGTCTAGTTGAAATGATGGCATTCAGGTTCTATGAGAGACCACCAAAAATAAAACAGAAGTGACTGAGAAAGATACCTGGAGGTCAGTACCTGGCTTTCTACATGCAGTCATGTGGAGTGTGAGCACCTGAACGCACACCATCACACCATGCCCTTATGTACGCAAAGATGGCTGGCTGGCTCCTGAGAAATGATGTCCAAGGCTGGCTTCTGGCCTCCAAATACATATGCATTTGAACTCCCCCCCCCCTCTCTCATCATTGGCATGGTGTGGATCTCAGGGAGTCTATAGTGCTACTAACCAGATTAGCCTCAAGGATAATAGCCGTCAGGAACACACATTGCTGGAGACCCTTAAAACCAGGAGGACCTGGCCCTTCTTTTTGCATCCTGTCATGATTGCCATAAGAACCATCTGTTAGAACTGATGGAGACACAGAAGAGCAACCTGTTTGCCAAGTAAAAACCATCCAAGGTGCCCGTCAACAGAAGAATGTGTACACGGACAGTGCAGTTCATTCTAGTCATACAGAGGGATGAGATCGTGTAAGAGAACGGATGAAACAGGAGAGCATAATGCTAAGAGAACTAGGACTCAGAAAAAGATGTCACATTTGTGTATGTGCATGTGCACGTTTGTGTGTGTGTGTGTGTGTGTGTGTGTGTGTGTGTGTGTGTGTGTGTGTGTGTGAAAGAAAGGGGGCCCGGGAGATTACATAAAAATAGAAGTGGGTAAATCCTGACTAGTTTTATGCCAACTTGACACAGCTTAGAGTCTCAACTGAGAAAATTCCTGCGGAGGATCAGGCTATAAGCAAGCCTCTGGGGCATTTTCTTAATGAGTGATTGATGGGTGAGGGCCCAGCCCATTGTGGGTGGGGACAACCCTTGGACGGTGGATCCTGGGTTCTATAAGAATTCAGGCTGAACAAGCCATGGGGAGTAAGTGACTAAGTAGCAATCCTCCATTGCCTTTGCATCAGCTCCTGCTGCTAGGCTGCTGCCCTGTTGGAATGCTTGTGACGACTTTGAAGATGAACAGTGATATGGAAGTGTAAGCCCAAGAAGCCCTTTCCTCCCCATGTTGCTTTTGGTCATAGTGTCTTGTCATAGCAACAGCGACCTAACTAAGACAGGGGGCTATTTGGCAAGTGGCAGGAGAGGTAGAGGACCAGGTAATAGAAGTGAATTGGTCAAAGAAAGTTATGATATGCTTAAACAAAAATTGCATTATGAAACCTGTAGCTTCCTGTCTTTTTTTGAAACTGGCTCAGAAAAACCAGTGCCCTAGTCCAAAATTCTTTACTAAAAGAAGTCACTCCTTGGCCCATCAAGGTCCCATGCCAGGATTCTAGCACCCTCTGACATGCAGGAGTCAGTGTGGACTGCTCACATAACTCAAAACATCTCCTGTCTCCACTCTGATTTTTGTAAGTGGTTCTGCCAAGGGGACGACCTCAACTCCATAACTCTGTAGCCAACAGCACTGGTAAAGAACAGGAGGCTTAAGTGTGGGTACCACCTCCATCCCTACCAGCCATGACTCAAGCCTGTTTTCCAATCTCTGATGGAAGAACATTCTGTTTAGGGATGTTGTCCTGGTTTGCTTCTCTGTTGCTGTGAAAAGACACTGACCAGAAACAACATGGGGATGAGATGGCTTCTTTCATCTCATACTTTCAGGTAACAGTTCATTACGAAGGAAAGTTAAGAGTAAGAACTCAGTGAAGGAACCTGGAGGCAGTAACTGAAGCAGAGGCCATGAGGACTGGTGCTTACTGGATGGCTCTCCATGGCTTGTTCAGCCTGCTTTCTTATACATCCCAGGGCTCTCTGCTTAGCTGGTACCATCCATACTGAGCTGCACTCTCCGAATCAATCATAAGTCAAAAACAGTGCTCTACAGACTGGCTTACTGATGGCGGCAATTCCTCAATTTAGGATCTTTTTTCCCATAGGATTCTAGCTTGTGTCAAGTTGGCAAAACAAAACAAAACAAAAATTCAACCAACTAACCGGCACAGATGTCAAGGTATGAAATAAACCAATACACACAAGAATCTGAAGTTAGTAAGGGCTTATTTTCTTATTAACTATTAAGGATGGCTGTTGTTTTGTGGTAATAGGATTGAACCTAAGTTCTCATCCTTGTTAGACAAGTACTGAATCCTAAACTACATCTTGAGCCCTGCCACCATTTAACCCAGCTTGGCTTTGAAGTCATCCTACAGCCCAAATAGGTCTTGAACTCGCTATCCTTGTGCCTCTGTCTCCAAAGTAGCTAATTATAATATTGTCATAATTATAACATATAACAACAATAGCAATAATCATTGGTGTTTATCTAGTTTAAAGCTTCACCATTTTCTTACACTAGGGGTTCTAGAACTTTCTCAGTTCAGAGCCCTTCATACGTCAGTAATTTTTCCAAGGCTCATCTAGGTGAAAACACCTAACAATTTTATTTGTTCTACAGCTCCATCCTAACAACTTAGTATGTATTTATATTCTCCTAACTTGATAGCCATTGGAAATGCAGTTTACACACACTGAAAGAAAAATATTGTTTTTACTTTCAGCCTTAACTACAAGGGTTTAATCACTTACAGTAAATAGAAGGTTTGAGTAAGTGCTGTCAGGTAATAAACTGGATCCCCATAGACAGGAAAGCAGAACTCAGGTTGGGAACACAGCGAAGGCCTTCAGGAGATTGCGACTAAGCCGAGACTGGTGGTGGTGAAATGATATTTAGGCCCGTGGCAGGGCGGCCACTAATGGAGACTGAGATTCATTAAACACAAATTCTAATATATTACTTTTGCATTCCTGTGACAAAATACCTCACCATTTAAGAAAGGAAAGATGTTTTTGGGCTCCTGGTTTCAGAGGGTCCCAGCTGATTATCACAGTGGAGAAGGCTGGTAGAGAATCCTGGTCCACGACAGTGGCATTTGTTTGTGTGCTGATTTGTGTTATCACAGATAAGGACTCAAAGGGAGCAGGAGAATGAAGAGTTGAGTATACACGTCACTGTCCCCTCTTCCTATTCCTCATCCAGTGAAATATTTCCTTCAGGGATGTCCCATGGTCTAAAGACCCCAAACTCTCCCAAAGTAGCAAACCAGCTGGGAAGCCAGCATTCAGAATGAGCCTATGGAAGACATGTTTAGACTGCAACCATCAGACTTATCATATGTCTAGCCTTGTGCTTTTATGACTTCATAGAACCTTCATGTCATTTTTTATAGCTAGTAGAAATATGGTGCTGTCTTAGTTAGGGTTTCTATTGCTGTGAAGAGACACCATGACCATAGCAACTCTTATAAAGGAAAATTTTAATTGGGGCTGGCTTACAGTTCAGAGGTTCAGTCCATTATCATCAAGGTGGGAGCATGGTGACATGCAGGCAGACGTGGTGCTGGAGGAGGAGCTGAGAGCTCTACATCTGGATCAGCAGGCAGCAGGGAGAGACTGTGAGCCACCAGGCCTGATTTGAGCTTCTGAGACCTCAAAGCCCGCCCCTCCAACAAGGCCACACCTCCTCATAGTGCCACTCCTTATGGACCTGTGGGAGCCGTTTTTATTCAAACCACCACAGGTGCCTATTTTTAGATGACAAAACTAGAAGGTTATCATCAGAGTTCATAAAGAGCGAAGCCAAGATCACGACGATCCAAATGCACCCATTTCAAAGCTCAGGTTCTTTCTGTTCTGCTCACTTACTCCAAGACGATGAGGCACTAGAAGGTTAAATTTACACTTCCTCTGAATCGCCACATGTGTGAAGGAAAACACATTGAAAAGTTAACGAAGCAGAGAGAGTGTAGAGTTTATTTCTGCCTAAATCATGTCCTCCAGTATATTTGGCTGGCATAACACACAGTGAAATGAGTAATTAGCTAGGGTGGTTTTAATTAAAATGAAACTTACCAATTAATAAAGATGGTGCTGGCATACTTGCTAATTTCACAATTCATTCATGTCACAGAGCTTCAGTTACAGAATTTGGATGGGGTCAGAGTTAGAGAGATGGCTCAGTAGTTAGTAGCAAATACATTTCTGTAGGGCAGCTGAGTTTGTTCCCTCATACCTGCACTGGGCAGCTCACAACTGCTGGTAAGTCCAACTCTGGGACATCTGAGACCCTCTTCTGGCACTTTCATGAAAACAGAGAGAGAGAGAGAAAGAGAGAGAGAGAGAGAGAGAGAGAGAGAGAGAGAGAAGGAGGAGGAGGAGGAAGGAGGAAGGAAGAGACAAAAGAGAGAAACAGAGAGAAGAGAGGGAGGGAGAAAGGGAAGGAGAGAGGAGGGATGGAGGAAGAGACAGGGAGAGAGAAAAGAGAGAATTAAAAATAAAAAAAAAAAACCTTAACAAAAATGAACTGAAATGAAGAAATGTTCTCCATTCTGTAAACAAGGTGATTAAATATAAACCAAGTTGCTGCTGCTTTCTCTTTCATTCCCAATGGACTTATTGAGAATAGCATGGATTTACTGAGAATAGCATGAGTTTTCAGTGAATTTATGGGATGGTCAGCCACCAACCAGTCCCAATTATCTTAGCTGAGCCAGCCATAGCAGGTTACATCATCCACATCCAATTTAGCTGCCTTCAGTTTAATTTACTTCACGGACATCACTGTACTGTTATGTGTATCAGTGTGACGTGCTTCCCATGTAGCTTGGCTCTCCTAGCCCAACACCACCAAAAGGAATGATTTCCATACGGTGAGACCCCTCAGTCTGACTTCCCTTGCCTTACGGTTAACCGCAACAGCAAACCCGAGGGTAACCCCCTCATTTGATGACTTCTTTGGACCTTCTTAAATAAATGCTGCAAATCTATCTCGTTTTCCCAACACTTTGAACGATACCAGAGCTGATGCGTGCTTGAGAAAGACTCTGGCATGAGCCCCACCAGAGGTGAAAGGTCAGGTGGTCCAGAATTGGAGCAAATGTGTCTCTGCTCCAAGCAGTGGCTGCCCTGTTAGAGATTCTAACATTATAAATCTGGAAGGAGAAGAAATATTTTCTGAAGCAATTTAAAGATCTTCTTTTTAAAGTCTCACCCTCAAGTCCATACATTTTTATTTTAAGGGAGTGGAGTTGGTCTGATGTCCCCTGATTACCACGTCTCTCTTCTCACATCTTCGAGGACTTCTTCCACACGTCATCACGGTGTCATTGTCAGGGCCATGCCATTTTTTCTTTTCGTTTATTGCTAATATGAGATTTTAAGTTTCTGATTATTTTCACCTGTGCTTACCTCCCATGCATTTCCTGACCCTGGGTCCGTTTTATTTCTTCCTACCTGCCTTAAGTTTCTCTTTCACACCTGCTATATTTCATGGGCCCTGGAAGGCCTCCTAGGGAGTGACCTACATCTTTTTTTCTCCACTATCAGTTTGTACAGCCCTACATCATGCTGAAAAATCAACTGAAAACAGTGATGACATTTTGTGAGCATTTTCAACCTGTAGTAAGCACGCATGCAACTATCTCAGTGAGTTAAATAAATGCCACAGGAAGGCATACCTGAATCCTAGGTGAACAGAGTACATATGTAAATATATATACTTTAAAATTTATTACAAAATTTAACATATATATTTAACAAAAACAATATATATTTATATTATATTTATTGTATATATTATATATTTTATCTTACATATTATATCTTTATTATATTAGTGTATTATATATTATCAATGTATTATATATTATTAGTATGTTGTTATGTTATTAATATACATTATATTGTGTTATTAGTATATATTGTCTATTATATTATATATCATATATCATACATCATACATCACACATCACATGTCACGTGTCATACATCATATATCATAGTGCATTAAAGTATATATTATATATAATATACATATATAATTATAATTAACATAGTAAAATATATTGGAATACATATTACAAAAAATATACTTGTGGATACAGTAAAACATGAAGAACAAAGAGAAACAAAGGCTAACTATAAGGAGCGAGGAAGGACCAACGGCTGTGGTTGTGAATGTGGTCTCACTTGGGAACAGTCTTTGCAGATGTAACCTAAGGATCTTGAGGAGGGAGAGTCCTAAGTTCAGGGACCATCATATTTATAAATGAAAGAAAAAGCAAACTCAAGACACCTGAAAAAAAGTCACATGAAGACAAGGACAGAGATCAGAGTGCTATTCCACAAGTCAGAGGATGCTGGCAGCCACCAGGATCTGGCAGTAGCATCTCTTAGAGAACGTGGGGAGGCGTGGCTGTAGATGCCTCCAGTTCTGATTTCTGGCCTCCAGCATGAAAAGATTACAGATCTTTGTTGTGTGAAGCCACTGATTTTGTGGTGACTTGTTAGGACAAACTGCATGCTCCCCTCCCTATTTATCACTGCAGCTTCCCTCTCTGTCTTGGGATGAGGAGGCAATGGGCCACTGTTGACAGTCTAGTGATGGCCATGGAGCCTAAACTCAGTTAATCAGATTTAATTCTACAGAAATCTTGGGATTAGAATCCAGCAGCACCAGGGCCTGTTTGCCTGGTGTCTGGAAAGGATAACAAAGTCAGTGTCCAGATACAGAGAAAAGCTGGGAATGGGTGAACAGGCCTCTCTGATGAAGGAGTGCAGCCTTCCTGAACCTCAGCATTTATTATACACAGTTGAACAGAGGGGCAGGATGATTGCAGAAAGCAGAATTGAGGAGGTGGGCTTAGTTAACCTCAATAGGAGTGGTCTCTATATGGGATCAGTCTTTAGGCCATAAACGTCTGGTAGAGAACGCTATGGTGGACATTTTATACACACTACATCAGTATTCATGCTTGGACTATAAGGGCAAGTTTTGCCATTTCCTTGAGCCCAGGAAAGGATTTGTCATTTTTGACTTTGTTTCTGGACATCACTGTACCCATGACAACAGCACACATCCTCTCAAGACTGTTTGGACTCAAGACTTCCTCAATCTCCCATCCTTCAGTATCCACTGTCACCCAATCCCACACACTTCACTCTCTGACCACCCTATTCTCATGTGTCCCATCTTTACTGAATCAACTGAGTTTAAGCTGTCAGGAATGCCTGCAGACATCTGTCTAGTAGCCTTTGCTTAATGCTGTCTTTCCTCTACAGTAGCAGTTCTCAACCTGTGCCCTGTGAGCCCAGGTCGCTTATCAGATATCTAGCATATCAGATACATTATGATTCGGAACAGTAGCAAAATTATGAAATGGCAATGAGATAATTTTATGGTTGAGAGTCACCACACATGAGGAAGTGTATTAAAGGGTCACAGCATTAGAAGGATTGAGACATCATTGCTGGACAGCCATGGTTACTTTTCAACATTTAGATAGTATCACATTGTGAGTGAGCGTGTGTGCATGTATGTGTGTGCATGTGTGTGTGTGCGTGCATGTACTTGTGCGTGCTTGTATGTGTGCTTGCATGTGTATGTATGCAAGCCTGTATGTGCGTGTGTGTGTGTGTGAGAGAGAGAGAGTGTGTGTGTGTGTGACCCAAAGGCCTCTCACTGCTTTTTGTAATTAGAAATACTGGTAGGATTTACAGATTCTCTCCTCTCACTCCTGTGTGACTCTCAAGCTTTGTGCTGTGTTGTGTCCCATGCGTTCTCTCTCTGTTAATCCCACCCCATCAGGATTGACCTTGGTTCAGTTCATAGATGCCATAGGACTCCCAGAAAAGCTGATTCTCAAACCCAGAAGTATTTCCCATTTCCCCATGTCTTTCTAATTCGTTACTTTAGTGATCAATGCCCTTTTATCAGCTTCATTAGGTCAATATTTCTCTTGGTACCATGGACCTACCCTTCATAACTCTTGCCGCAGGGATGGCATGATACTCTTTATTCATTTCTTTGATTGACACCCCCTCTCCCTCCAGATTTCAAACTTCACAGTAGCAGGATCAGATCTCCAGTTTGATCCACTACTATACTCTAAGCCTTGGCCCTGAAGGTGCCCAATGATTGAGGTTGAATGGCTACCAGTTAAATTTTAAAACTACAACTTAATGAGAGAGAGAGAGCTATTTTTAATCAAATGGAAGGTTTCATTTGTTATTAAATCATTGGACAAAGAGAAACTCAATCAAGATCTGTCTAGCAGACTATACCCAGTACAAGTCAACCTCAGGCGGCCAAGCGTACCCATCAACCATTACTTCCTCCCTTAAATATTCTATGTAAAGTGCTCCCTAGAAGGCAGACAAGAGTGAGCAGCTCCTGTCTTTAACCAGTGCTTATCTTGTAACATGGCCATTTTCACACGTCATTTTCTTAGTGGGCAATGATCTACCAGAAGAAAAGAGCTAGATCTTCTTCATCTGTGGTGGTTTGACTGAGAAATAGCCTTCACAGTCTCCTGTATTTGAACACTTGGTCCCTGGTTGGTAGTGCTGTTGGAGAGATTGTGGAACATTTAGCACTCGGAGACTTTGTGGAGGAAGTAGGTCACAGGATGGGCGGGACTTGTGAGTTTATATAGCCTCTCCCCACTCAAACTTGCTATCTCTGCTTCATATGTGTGGGTAAAGATGTCATTCCTCAGCTTCCTGCTTCAGCTGCCTGATACCACTCCTCCCCCACCACTATAGATTTCTCCTTTGGAACTGGAAGCCCAAATAAACTCTGTCTTCTGCAAGTCGCAATTGGACATGGTGTTTTATTCCAGGAACAGAAAATTATAATACATCATCCTCTAGAACCAATGTCTGACTCTTGGATCTGAAGTATTTCCTGAAGTTTCATTTATTAAAGGCTCTATTGTCCTCCTGTGATGCTGTTGAGAGGTGGTGGAGCCTTTAAGAGGTGGGGCCCAGTGGAAGGAAGCTAGGTCATTGGGAGCAAGGTCTTAAGGAGGATTTTGGACCTGACCCCTTTCTCTGTCTCTTTGCTTCCTGGGCACCAGGAGGTAAATGGTTTTTTTCCTCTTATGTTCCTATGCTTTATTCTGATAAAATACTCCAAAGAAAACAACTTTTTTTTTTTGGTTGATTTTGGCACACAGTTCAAGATTACAGTCTAGGCAAGAGCGTCACAGCAGCAGGAGTGTGAGGCAACTGTCACATCATATCTAGTCAAGAAGCCAAGGACAATGAACTCGGGTATACTCAGCTCTCTCTTTCCACTTATGCAGACCAGGGGCTCTTGGTTATCTTGTCTTAGGTACAGATAGCTAACTAGTATACTTGGTGTAGATTTGGGGAGCGTTCCACACCAGTTCTAGGTGAACTTGACCTAGATCCTCATATTATAACTCTAGGGTGAATCTCAGTGTCCTTGAGAGTCTTTCAATAACCTTCAGTTTCATTTCTAGCTTCAGTGACTCTTCCTTCTGCATTCTGTATCTCAAATTCTTCTTATTCCCCATTTGCATTAATGTCAACCAAAACCCAAGATAGCAGCCACTTCTTCTTGGTTTCATTAAGATGTTTTCATGTAACTCAGTTATGACTTAGAGGCCCAGAAACATTAATAACAATTTATATCATACAGTACAAGAAGAGAACTTAAATCTAAATAGCATACTTTCTCATCTTCAAAATGTCCTGTCCCAGACAGATGCTGGGTTCTGATTGGGCAGAAGTGACACCTTTACCCTTCCCTTTTCTCTCCTATTTACCACTAACACCATCCTCACTTCCTTTGAAGGGGTGGATCTGTTTGACATCGGGTGTCTCGTGCCCGTGAGGATTCATTTTCTGCATCCAGTAAGCTTAGCATTGAGTTGCCTTAATATAAATATTTGTTTGTGCTACAATGGCTCCAATTACATTTTTCTCACTTCACTGAATATTTTCTAATGAAATGACAAGGGTCAAGTGAGGACAGGCTTATGTCAAAACCCATGAGCACCGGATTGGAAAATATACTTATGCAAAATATAATTTGATGTGCAAATATGTGCCTTTTTTGAACAATGTTTCCTGTGACCCAGGCTGACCTTCACATCTGCTATCCGTATTCCACTGCATGTCACCTTATTATTCTATCTGTAATTCATAACCAAATTCATTCCATGCCTCTTATCCCCCTGCAGCAGCTTCTTCCAGGCCCCACCACATTCCCAACTATGCAGCTAAAGGTGACTTGACTAGTCTCTGAGTCTCCTGCCTCTACTTCCCAGTGACTAGGCTTATAGCTATGCACCTTCATGCCCTTATTCTACAAAGAGAACGATGAACCTGAGACACGGTAATGAAATGAACGATTTCATGTAATCGATGTGAGATGTCCTGGGTAGATGAGAGGTTTGAAATAATTTGTGGCAGTGGAGAAGTCCGGGCATCTGAGCAACGATGAGGGGAAGGACAAGGTAATGGCTCCATGAGGGAGACTGGGGGCAGATGGTGTAGGAACGAGAGAGAACAGACTGTGATAAATTTATACCAAAGAGTGGTGAGGGTGACTTCTAAGATGAGGTAAGAGTAAGAACCTTGAGACAGAGAGAAACAGCACTTGGTTTTCAGCCCGTCAAATGGACCTTACCTTGGGTGCTGTCCATTAATAAGCTGTTGACCTTGGAAAATAAACCCATATCACTGAACCTCCAACTCCTTATATATGAAGTCAATCTGAAGTATGTGGTCTCTACACTTCTGCTGACATCCCATTCTGGATTTTTCCAGCTACATTTGACTACATGTGGGAGTTTGGAGGCAATTGTGCTTGATGTTTTACATAGGAAAAATGTGACTGAGACCAAATGAGAGAGAGAGAGAGAGAGAGAGAGAGAGAGAGAGAGAGAGAGAGAGAGAACTCCCCCTTCCCCCTACCATTTGGATCAGCAGCATGCCAAGAGTTTATTATGTGAAAATACCATTTGGTGGGGTTAATTAAAAATTCAACGTTCAGAGAAGGGATTTGAAGAAGGAATGTGCAAGCCGAGAACTCTGGGTAGCATTAAGCAGGCCTCTAAATGTTGGACTTATTAAGTGTAGTGCTAGGCATTAGGAAGGAGACATTTGGAGGCCAGCGTTCCAAAGCCAGGTGCTGGTTGGCTTTGCACATTTTGTTTGAATTATAGCATGTTTAATAGGATTTAGCTGCAGAGCCTCTGCTTAACAATCTGTTTCCTTGGTAATGCAATCCACAGTGGGGCAAAGGCCAGATGGAAAGCATGGGCTATTTGGTAATTTCGTAAGCAAAATAAAGAGGATAGAATTTCATTCAATGTACACCCTTGTACCCTTGCTCCCCCTGCACATGAAAAAAAGGGGATAACCAGTGTTAAGTATGTGTTAGGTCCTTAATAAATGGAAAATATTGTTATTACCTGAAAACAGTTTTATACTCTGCTCCGTGCTATAAGAGATACCCAAACATGTTATTCTATTTGTCTCCAAATGTTCACCAAAGAAAGCATCCGTTCCGTATTTACCAGGTATTACCTCAGTCTGCTCTGCTTCCATGTCTCCTACCTGCTCTCCAGCAGTTCAACTGCAGTTCGTACAGCTGCATCCTTCTATGCCTCAGTGGGCACCTGCTCCATCCCCTGCCACTCAGATCTACAAATGTGCTAGCCTACCTCTCCCAGAGCCCACTCTTTCCTGTACTGCATACTCTACTCAACACTCAGGGACACATAGTATCTTGTCACATCTTGTGCACTTCTGGTATCTTAAAGTTGAACAAAAATGAACTTTGACCTTCTTCTCTTCCTTACAAGATGACATGGTCTTGACCCTGCTTCACGCTGGCTCTTTGAATCCTGCAGAAATGTGCTGATCTCATTGGCTCCATAGCATTGTTTCAGTCAGTGTTCCATTTCCTCAGAATGGTCTTCACCCATGGTTGGCACCTGTCTCCTTGTGGCAAGTATCCATTTAAACCACTGTCAATACGCTTGTCCATGTTGAGAAAGTCTTATGTTGACATCACTTTATTGTATATGCACATTTAAATTTCCTACATTCTACATATCTGATATTTTGAGTGCTTATTGCTTGCACCACAATACAGTCCCTATGAACATGGCAGCTTTTTATCATATTTTATTTTCTGCTAAGAATGTAAATAGTCCTTGGATGGATAAATGAGTTGGGATTTGTTTTTTGAGGATTTTTTATTTTTGAAACTAGATCAGAGTCATTTGCAACAAAGAAGTAGTTCCCTATAATACTAAAATCATAATAATTAGGTAATCCTGGAGTTCCTGGAGTGGTGGTGCATGCCTTTAACCCCAGCACTAAGGAGGCAGAGACAGGCAGATCTCTGAGATCAAGGCCAGCCTGGTCTACAGGGTGAGTTGTAGGATAGTCAGAACTATACAGAGAAACCCTGTCTCAAAAAAAAAATCATCATCATAATCAGGTAAAAATATTTCCAAATACTATGACTTTTATTCTTACTATTTCAAAAATATTAGCTGGGCCTGAGGAGTACTGAAGTTGGACTTTCTAATTGATTCAACTGATCATTAATGTGATCAGTATTTGACATGACTACTCACTGAATGCATTTGTCATGCTGACCCATTTAGAAAAAATATTTGTTTTACAAGAAGAGCTTTATAACTTGAAATTTTTCACCTTTTCCTTTTGTTTAAAGCTATATCAAATATTCTATTATAATGTTGTTTAATATGTAATTTGTATTGCTATATATAAAGTATTGTTTAAAAATAGACATTAGCTAGATGTGGATTACCCTAATAAATTGAGGAATTGGGAAGGCTGGGGACAAGGATTGTCACAAATTAAAGGGTAGACTAGGCTATGTAGTATGTATAGGCAGCATGAGCCCCTGCATCTTAAAACTAAAGGTTCATCTGCTCTAACCTGGGCTGAATTTAGAACCATTTATGTATCATTACATTTCATAATTGTCAATGTCAATTGTCAATTTAATTTATCCTCAGCCATTTACTCTGTCTCTGTATTTATATACAGTAGGAAAAACCAAGGACATCACAGACATCAAACAACTTGCAAAATGTTTTTAGAAGAATCATGAAAAAGTAAGCAATACTAACCATTCCAGTCCTGTAGATAAAATCACAAAGGCAACTAAGTGAAGGATCAGAGTAGACCTGGGATAGAACTCACTTGTTTGTGTATTTACCCAGCATGCACCAGGGATAACTGGGATTGTTGGCTCATACCTGTGATTGCAGCAATCAGAAAGTAGCAGTAGGAAGATCAGAAGTGCAAGGGCATCTTCTCCTTCATAACGAGTTTGAGAGGACAAGAAGAATCAGAGAGAGCACTGAATCAATGTGCAAAAAGATGTATTTCCTTCCTCCTTTGTCTTTAGACACCACTCTAGAATGAAGTGGGCAGAAGAAGTCATGGGCCGAGTTACCTGGTCCATGGGGGCAGAGGAATGAGGTCTTTAGAATCTGTGTTCCATCAAAACCTGCTTCCCAGGTTTAGTCTTAACAATCTTCCAAACAAGAAGCAATGCCTTGGCAAGTGAAGGTTCTGACTACTTTTTAGTTATACTATTTTCTTCAAAGAGTCGCTCCTATTTAGCCACGATCTAAATGTTCATGTCAGGACCGTTGAAATGGTCAAGTATTTGTTCTATAGTTCTGTTCCTCTAGAGTATCCCTTGTACAAAAGTATAGGAAGCAAAAGTTCAAATTCCGAAACCCTGATACTCAGCTCCTGAGTCCAGCTGGTATGATCAAGTCTTCCATCCATCCTTTCTCTGTCTGTTGCCTTAGCTGGGTTGAGTGTTTCTTTTTATCTTCCCAGGGAAAGCCAGAAAACTTGACAGTTTCAAGTGTCCTGACCGGATCATACAGATTTAGATCGTGACTAACTATGAGTGAGTATTTGAAGACAATATGACTGTGAAGTAGTCAGAACCTTCAGTGCCCAGGGTACTGCTTCTCATTTGGAAGATTGCTAATGCAAAACAATAAATGCATGTTTTAACTAGACACGTAGATCCTAAAGACTTTCATAGTCTGCTTACATGGATCCACAACTGTTTGCCCACGACTTCCATAAACTGGTATTGTAAAGTGAGATCTAAAATGAGACAAAGAACAATTAAATGAACAATACTGTGCATCTAAGTAGTACTTCCCTCTACTGCTTTATTTTTCACCATAAACTCACTGTGTAGGCAAGGTTGTCCTTGTATTTCTGATCATCTTGCCTCTACCTCCTGGGTGCAGGGATAACAGGTGATTGCCAATATGTGGGGTTTATGTAGAGCTGGGAATAGAGCCCAGGAACTTGTTCATGCTAGGTAAGTTCTTGACCAACTAAGTTCTGTCCTCCACCCACCCTGGTTCTTATGTAGTAGTCTTTATAATCGTAGGTAAAAGACTGAAACATCCCTATTATATGCTGTAAGGTGACTTCTTTACTTTCAGTGTTCCCCTGGGTGCATAAGGTTATCCAAATGAGAGTTGTACTGTTATTGAATGTGTAGTTTTATTTGGCCTCCGGGACCCGAGATTTTAAGGAACCAACCCCCTTTTGTCCCTCACAGATACTCAAATCCACTGATATTCAAGTCCCTTATACAGAATCATAGTATTTGCATATCATCTGCCCAGAGTCTCAGAACCATTTTTGTTGTTGTTGTTGCTGTTATTGTTGTTGTCATTAGAATATTTACAACATCTGTGAAGGTTAGTTCTAACTGCCAACCTGATATGACCTAGAATCACCTGGAAAGAATGTCTCAATGAGGGATTGTCCACATCAGATTGGCTCGTGGTCATACCTTTGAAGGGTTATCTTGATTCACCTCGCTGAAGAAGGAACACCCACCCTAAATGTGGCACCTCTAGTAGTGGCCCAGATTTAAAACAAACAAACAAACAACATGAAGGAAGGAAAGCTTTTTGGTTTTGTGCTGTCTTAGCTTTCACTCTTGCTGATGAGTTCACCTACTCTATTGCTGCTGCTGCTGCTGCTGCTGCTGCTGCTGCTGCTGCTGCTGCTGCTGCTGCTTTTGATGATTCCTTTGCTATTACCTGTCTGTTCAGTCTTTGGATGTGAACTGAAGACCAGCAGTTCCCTAGGTATACTCTAGGCCTTTAGTGCCAGATTGGGGACAGCTGAGGCCTCTAGCCTCATAGACTGAGTAGCTATTAGCTTCTTGGTTTCTCCAGTGTGAGGCAGCCATTGTTGGGCCACTGAGACTATCATGTTAGCCAATCTAATAAAACCTCATCAGTATATGTTTATTTTATCTGCTCTGTTGCTCTAGGGAACACTGATGAATGTAGCACCTAATACAACATGGATGCTATCTAACTAGTTATTATGCTTTATTGTTTGGGGGAATAATAACATGGAGTCTCTATCTATATTCAATAGACATATTTATAAATCACAAAAGCAGGCCTCCTAGATAGAGAGGTCAGATGATACACCAGTCCCATTTGTGACAAAAGCTTGCTACCAAAGAAGTCACATTTGTTTGTTCCCTGTTGCTGTGATAAACACGATGACCAAACACAACTTAGGGAGGAAAGGGTTTGTTTCATCTTACAACTCCAAGGCCACAGTCCCTCACTGAGAGAAGTCAGGACAAGATCTGGAGGTAGAAGCCTGGAGGCAGGGATTGAAGCAGAGATCACAGAGGGCTGCTGCTTACAGGCCTGCTTCTCATGGCTCATTCAA
>CM052707.1:42606582-42676075 GCA_028551405.1 Uromys caudimaculatus
AAGGAGGAATTCCCTCACAGAGGCGGGGAGGGGGAGGGGACACGGGGTTTCCAAAGAAAAGGGGAATCATCGGAAATGTAAATAAAGTATCAAAAAATAAATAAATAAATAAATAAATAAATAAAATAAAAAATAAAATAAAATACATCACTGTGGATGTCAACAGTAAGAAGTATCCACTATCATATGTTCCTTAGCTGAAAACGCTTACCAAACTCTAATCTGGATGACTTCCTAGACTTTTTTACATTTCGCCTTCTGTGCTGGAACTACAGTTCAGTGTGTAAAGAGCTTACTACTTCAACAGGCAATCCAGGTTCGGTTCCCAAAGCCCACACACACCAGATGGCTCATGATCCCCTGTAATTCCCATTGCAGGAGATCTGGCGCCCTCTTCTGGGCTCTGTGGGTAGCTGCATAAGCACGGTGTGTGTAAACTTATGCAAGATCCTTGGGATTGCTAGGCAATCAGGGCTACATCCCTACACAAAAAGGCCTATAATCCCATCCACAAAATTCTTCTTAAAGTATTTCCCATGGGTTTCAGTGGTTAGAATGTAGCTATTTGTACAGAGAGCACACTGCACAGCCTGCCATACTCAGGTCTTCAATTTGGCACTTAGTGGCGCTTTATTAATAGTTGGTTCAAATTTTTATTTATTTTTTGGTAGGTGTCACTATTAATATATTCCCATCTGGAGATGACTTCATGGGGAAAGAAAGTAAATAACTTCACTGTAATCTATCATAATCCAACATTAATGAACATACCCCTCAGGTCCCTTTCCATTGGACCGAAATAATTAACCTTGAAGGCTCCACAAAGGAGGAGAGCTGAGTTCTGGAAAAAAAAAAAAAAAAAAGATTAAAAATCAGCAAGTGACCTCATCATGGTTCAAGAAGTAGAAACAGCAGTTCACTGCAGCATCAAAGAACACAGGATATTCTCAGAGCCTACTTAGGGAGCAGAGGAATGGGGTTGGTGGGTACGGGGCGGGGGTTGAATGTAGGTCTGAAGCCCAGGAAATCAGAAGATGAGGCAATTAGACTCACGGAGTCCCACTAAGAGAGGCTTTCAACACCTCCCTGAAGATTCTGCAGATAATGAGCAACCAATGAAAGGTTAAAGTCGGGGATTGACAAAACCAGAGCCACGGGGCTATTCTGGTAGCAACCAGGGGCTTGTTCTTCAAAAACTCAGCACAAATGACTTAACTTGCAGCTCGATGTAGGTCTGCATAGGTGTCTGCCCAGTGTCTCCCACATGCATCATCCTTGAACTGCTGGAAAGAAGAGGGACCCAGAAAAAGACGTTCTGTTCCAAGCAGATGCCACTCTGGTCTAAGGTAGTGCAGTTGTTCAGAGGTAACCAGCATGCCAGTTGCTATTCCAGTGCTTTTTTTAGTAGAGAGGGGAGGGAGTACAGGCATTAAAGAGCAAGAGAGTGCCTATCCAGCATCCCTGGAAGTCATCTTGACTCCTTCAAGACAAATCTGGTCTATTCTCTGCTCAGCATTTCCAAGACTAGAAAGTCTGGGCCACTTGTAATCATCTGCCTTTGTAATGGACATCTCCAGACAATTTGGAGGATTAGCAGGACTCAGAAACATTAGCCTTCCCAATCCTTCGGTTGTCTGAGATCAGAGAACTATTGATTAATGTAGACAGGCAGCCATGGATTCCCCTGACTTGTCAGGACATAGAAATGACAGTGAAGAAGACAGTAATGGTGGCAACGGCGGTTCTGTCAGTAACTGTGCATCCAGCGTTCCTCCTACCTAAACTGCCTTTAGTCTTTACTTTAGCAGTGGTATTAGGTTCCTGTGGAGTTTTCCCCGTTGTGACAAATAAAACAAAAATACCTTACACAAACATCTCCAGGGAGGAAGGGTTTGCTTTGGCACCCAGGAAATTCAGCCCTTCCCAGGAGGGAAGACATGGTGGAGAGAGAGATTCCCTTACACCGGTCCCCTCAGTGCCAGGCCAAGAGGCACCTTCTCCTTTGTCCTCCCTTTTATTTGTAGGGCCCCCGCACATGGGTGATGCTGCTCACATCCAGAATGGATGTTTTCCGACAGTCAATCCCTGCTGGAAATACTCAACATCAAATGTATAACCTGGAGACGTGGCTCATGAAAAGTGTTCATCTTTCACATATGAGGCTCTGGATGTTACCCCCAGCACTACGAAATTAATTAGTCAAATATGAGATACTTTAAAAAACACCTTCATGGTATATCATAATTCAGGTGGTGCCTATTCACTTGTGTAGGCATTTTATCATGCTACCCTCTCCTACTACTGCTTGGTGGCATTTTCTGCTCTACTCCTTCCTACTGTATTGTGTTGAATATGCCTGTGCCCCTTGCCAGCATGTTGGCCTTCATGCACTAAATTGATCTAGATGAAGAATCACAGACAGTGATGGCTGTCTCCATCGTTTCATTAAAGCAGCCGAGGGAATATGTGACAGGCCCAAAGCGAGGTAAATTTGAGCACAGCTACAAAATTCACCCTATTCACCTTATATTAACCTGGACACCACATCACGGGGCCTTTGGGAGTAGGGAAGATGCCTTGGGACAGCTAAAAAGGATGTCAACAACTGTAGCAGTGATGTTTTTAAAAATTGTTATCCATATGTATTTAAATAGTGACTTCAGTGGGAAGTAAAAAGTTACATGCTGCTATTATGATGTTTCCTTTTTCAGTATTTATTTTATTTTCAATTGTGTATCTGTTAATGTGCATGGGAATACATATGAATACAGATTAGAAGACAGCACTGGATCTCATTAACCTGGAGTTATGGATGGCATGTGGGTGCTGAGAACTGAACTCAGATCTTCTGCAAGAGCAGTACGCCACTTCTTGCCAGCCCCATAGCAGCGAACATTAAATGGCTGCCTTTGTGCTGAATGAAATGTCACACGTTACCAAATTTAAATGACCATTACACGAGTGCCTGAGAGGCAGCACGACACAGTGACACCTATGTCGCATCAAGCATGGATGTCATACACACACTCGGTTTTCATTTCTAGGTTGGAAAACAAGTTCCAACCCGCTTCACTCTCTATGGAGATCAGGGACAGTTGATAGCAGCCATCTCTCCTAGTGGTTACATTAAGGGTTAAAAGTGCTGACGCTTGCTTTGTAAACTGTAGAAGCATCAATCCTTTCTTGACTTGTTTATCCTTCTCTGAATGCACACAGTTGCAAAGAGGCTGGAAAGGTGCAATTCCCCCAGCTGTGACCTTTTATTGAGGAAAATACGTATGAAAGTCATGATGTTCTTTGTGTCCTAACGCAATAGGATATTGTGCCCAAAACAAATAAACAACAAACCAAAACCAAAAAAAAAAAAAAAAAGTTGTTTTTAAAACATCTTACTTCTTCCCAACAAAGCCAATGTACCTATTTGGTCACTCAGCTGACAATCATCTTCAAGGAGTACTTTGTCCCGACCAAGAACACGTGGGCTGTCAGGGCCAAACACGAGAAGCCCATTCCTACAACCTCCCAGGCAACAGAAGCAGGGATGCTTGCTTAGGAGGTGACTTTGGTTGGGAAAGTTTGACCCTGTCTAGGCAAATAGATTCCCTGGAAAATTCTTTGCTTCTGGGGACCTAAGGACCAGAGAGCAGATTTGTGTAACAGGAGACAAGAGAAGGAAGATTCCAAGTTACAATGAGGAGGGTCTCTGTGGAATAGCCAGGATGAATACAGTATATACGTATGTATATGTGTGTGTGTATGTGTATATATGTGTGTGTGTGTGTATGTGTATGTATATATATATATGTAGATAGATAGATAGATAGATAGATAGATAGATAGATAGATAGATAGATAGATAGATAGATAGATAGATAGGGATAGTCAGGAGTACCAGAAGATGCAGACTGTTCTCTGTGCATGCTCCTGCCCTGGCCTCATCCCCAGCCTTTGCTCATGCAGCCCATTCCCTGTGACACATCCGCTAAGGTTATCTTCTCTATAAAGGCGTATCTTACAACCTAAAGTTCTCCATTCTCTCTCTTCTCCCCCCTTTTCATTCTACAGCACTCCCATGTTTCTTCAACTCAGCAGAAACGTAACTTACAAGATGGAAAAGCACAAAATTCCATGTGACGCATAGCTGTTAGGGAGGAAGGATAAATCCGAACACTACTCCACATCTATTTCTCTCATTACGAGTGAAGTTCTTAAGTACCATGCCAGGGAGGGTTATGATATTAAGATGCTGGATTCCAAGGTTGCAGGACCAGGTCTCAGCCCTGGCACCAACACATAGCTAAAGTGTGACTCTGGGCTCATCATCTTAAAGAACCTGATGTCATTTATTTTGGATAAGTAGCAGGACTCTAGAATCTTCCTCCTGGAGGATCTCCTTCCTGAGTTAATAGAATGGTCTCACTGGACATTATCAATACTCTTCCAGGCAGTTTACCATTCTTGGGATTGTGAGGTTGGGGGAAAGCTACATGTAGGGCTCCTAGGATTGTCTATGTGAGGATGGTGGTGCTAGTAATGTGGTCCCTACCCTTCACTAGGCAAAGGGAACCCTCTATCCTTCTTGATGACTGCCTATGGGCTTCATGGTATACTTTGGACACCGTGGCAAGATGGTTCCGTGGATAAAAGTGATTCTAGCACAGGCCCTGGGAGGTCTGACCTCCACACATGCACTGGCACTCACATCGAGACACACACACACACACACACACACACACACACACACACGCCACTGAAGTTAGTTAACTAAGACTACAGAAAGCTGAGGGGCTCAGGACAAGCCACGTCTCCTAAGGTAGTCCCAATACGTGAAGCGAATGATACCCCCAAGTCATCTCATAGCTGGTGGGGAGAGATTGGGCATTAAAGACAGGACACACTGTAGCCAGGTTGAGAGTCACCCCCACATCTTCCTCCTTTATTTGTTTCATTCATTCATTCATCCTCATCACTCAGGAAGCAAGTTCTCTCCTTTCATTTGTTAAGCCTACTGAATTCAAGGAGATTTTTAAAACTCATTTTTAAAAGTTAGTTTACAGAGCATTGGGTTCCTCATGATATTTTCATGCATGTGTACCATTTTACTTCCCTCACATTCACCTTCCTTCCTTGCTCTCTAGGCTCTCTTGGTCCCCTTGCTTGAGAGAAGACTACACCATTTGAATATCTGAGTAGGGCTTATTTCACTTAACACTGTGATCTCCAGCTCCATACGTTTTCTTGCAAATGACATGCTTTCATAGTTCTTGCTGGATGAATGAAACTCCATTGTATATATACAATTTTCTTTATTTTTTCATCTGTTGATGGGCATCTAGGCTGGGTCCATACCTTGGCTATTAATGCCTATCACCACAATAAACACAGTTGTGCAAGTTTCTCTATGGTGCTGAGTGAGGAATCAGGTATATTCCCAAGAGTAGCATCATATGGCAGTTCTGCTTTTAGATCTTTTAGAAACCTCCATATTGATCTTCATTGTGCCTGTACTAATGTAGACTCTTACCAGCAACGTGCAAGTATTCCTTTCCAAGGGAAAACTATTATCTTCAGTATCTCCCTTTGAAATAGCAACTTGGTCAAGCTTAAAAGTCTTCACTCCCATGTTTCAAAACACCATGAATCATGGGGCCAGGCTACTCTCACCAGTCAGCCTTCAGAGCAGAGTAGGAGCAGAGTTGGCATAGCAACTTCTCTATATGCAAGATTGCAAGATGCCAGGAGAAACAGCAGGTTCAGGGCTGAGTTCTCTCACATTCTAGTTTTAGCTCTAACATTGTTTTGTGACCTGGGGTGAGTGTGTGTGTGTGTGTGTGTGTGTGTGTGTGTGTGTGTGTGTGTGTGAGAGAGAGAGAGAGAGAGAGAGAGAGAGAGAGAGAGAGAGAGAGAGAGCTGGCTGGCTGTGTACTTGTGTAAATATGATACTACTAAAAGACAATACCCCATACTTCCAAAGACTTTTCATTTATTCTTAACCTTTGTTACTATTTTATGTGGTGGGCTTGAGATTTGATCTAAAGTTAGCTAAACACTGGGAGCTATTCTCTTGCATTTGTGCTTTTTGCCATAGACGTGTCCCTCCTCTAGGATTATTTTAAAACATAGCTTGTTTTATTCAGTTTTACTTAGTTTGAGACAGAGTATCATGTAAACCAGGCTATATACCCTACAATGACCTTGAACTATTGATTCTCTGATTGCAGGGATGCACCACAGACCTCAGTTATGCTGTAATAGGGATCAAATCCAGTGCCTTGTGCAGGCTACACAAACACTCTACCAACTGGGCTACATCCCCAACCCCACACATACATTTGCTTTTAATGAAAATATATTTCACTACAAAAGCAAGCCAATGCCACATGCCACCAAAAAAAGACAAAATGAAAAATGAAAAGAGCTATTACTATAAAGTACTATAAAGAGTTATTGCTGCCTACTCGTATGAGTTCCATTCATCAAAAACTAGATGGCATTCTCAACTGGGGAAGCCAAGCGGAGTTCAATGGAGAAACCATTAAAAAAGCTGTGAACAAGGCTAAAGAACCCTAACAGGGGGCTGGCAATAGTGGGTGCAATTATCTACATGCCTAGTCTTGGCTGATACAGCAAATGAAAATATCAAATGTCTAGTTAAATTTGAAGTTCAGGAGAAAATAACTTTACACATAATTATACTCCATGTGCTATGTAGAGCCTACTTGTATTTAAAATGACTTGTAAATTATTTGAAATTCAAAATTATCTGGTTGTTCAATGTGTTTCTGGCAATGCTTACCAGAGTGCGAAGAGGCTAGGGTAGACAGAGCAGAAACGCTGACGTGAAGAGAGAAGAGATGCCTTCTGGACATTATAACCTTCCTTAGGAGCCTGTCAGAACCTAACTAGACAGGGCATGAACTGGTAACAAGCATCTTGGACTCTCTCTTCCTTGGATCTTACAAATATCTGTTGATATTGCTAGTTATTTGGACAAGTCTAAATCTAGCAGCTCCTATTGGTCCATTCTAATAATTTCCATGGAAACCGGCCTCCTAAGGGCACAGACCAGGATGAGAAGAAGAAATGACTGTTACCTTGAGGGCACATAGATGCCCCCAAGCACCTTTTGGAGATCCGGAGCTGAAGTCTCATCACTCCCTGTTCAGACTTGCCAGCTGACAGCTTGACACTTTATCCTTCACTTAGTTAGAAGGTATAAAGGAAAAACTGGAAGCATCTCGATGATGAAGTAAATAGTATCACCTAAGGCCAGGACAGAGTGCTGTCCAAAGCATCATGGGCACTGCTAACTGTATTTGTCCCATACTTTGGGAAATCTATTCTAAGGTGAATAACATCAGGGATAGGACTTGGGCCAAGAGATATAGAGACCTTACTTGGATGCAAAACTTATAATAGCTATTGTGATGGTTTGCACATGCTTGGCCCAGGGAGTGGCACTATAGAAGGTGTGGCCCTGTTGGAGTAGGTGTGACCCTGTTGGAGTAGGTGTGTCACTGTGGGTATGGGTATAGCCTCATCCTAGCTGCCTGGAAGCCAGTCTTCTCCTAGCAGCTTTCAGATGAAGATGTAGAACTCTCAGCTCCTCCTGCCTGGATGCTGCCATGTTCCTGCCTTGGTGATAATGGACTGAACTTCTGAACCTGTAAGCGAGCCCCAATTAAATATTATCCTTATAAGAGTTGCCTTGGGGAAAGAAAATTCTAAGACAAAGCTCCGTTGGGGGCCATATCATAAAATACTTAGACTCCTTCCAACATGTCAAGGTTGTCAAAAGCAAAAGAAGACTGAAAAACTAAAAAGGAATATCAACGGATGGGCTGGGGATTGGGCTCTGTGGTAGAGCACTTGTCTAGCGTCCTGCAAGACCTTGGGTTCAGTCCCCAGTGCTGCAAAACAGAAGAAAGTAAGTATAAGTCATTATTAGGCAGAAACTTTGATTAATGATGCCAAGCTGATATTGAATCAACAGTTATGGAAAATGTACCATATAATGTAAGATGTGATTCATAAGAAAACTGAGTTGGGTTGTGTGGGAAATATTTGTAGTCTCTTTGCAGTATTTCTGTAACTCTAAATTTTTCCTAAAATGTAAAGATTATAAAAGTGAAAAATATGGAAGAATTGTTCAGTTAAAAAAAAAAAAAAGAGTTGCCTTGGTCATGGTGTCTCTTCACAGCAGTAAAAAAACCTTAAGGCAGGTATTCTGGTTCCCAACCTCAGAAATTAAGATTAACTATAGTAGCCTAATGCATTATTTTTTAATGCAAAAATAAAGAAAATAAAACAAAAACAAAAAAAAAATAGTTCATGATTGAGCTGCCAGCATCCCCATCATGACAGGACCTGCCTCTGTGTTCACACAGCCCAGCTCCCAACCTGCTTCCTCTGACATGTTCTTGCTACTGCTGAAAGAGTCAGTTACATGGTGAGTTTCACATCTGGTGAGCATTCTCCAAAATACTACCTGTCTCTACTCATTATGTTTGCATTTCCCAACCATTCGAAAAGGGAAGAGTCAAATGAACACTTTACAGACATAGAGTCATGGTTTGAGACAGAGTGGACTGAGTTAAATCCTGTATCTACCTGATAGCAGTATAGGACCCCAAGCAATTTGCAAAATTATCTTCCTCTAGACTCCAGACTGCCATCTGTCCCCATTGCCTTCTGTGTTTCTCTGCAACCTACGAGATTAATATCTTCGACTTAGAAAGAAAAACTGTGAAACTTGTTTTTGAAGATGAAAGTCTTTCTCCTTCTCTCAGCTTATGGTAGACAAAGAAAGCTAGTGTGGAGCAAGCCATGCCAAAAAGCCATGGCAAAGGAAGCCAGAGACTAGGTTGGGCTAGCTCAGATTTTTATAAGAATTGTTAGAAAGAACTAACCATGATCCCATGAGAAATATTTTAATCCTTTTGGACCACGAGAGGCAACATCTTCTGTTACCCCAAATATGTTCTAACTTACACAACCTTTTAATGGTTCAGCACCTCTTCTCAGTGCACTACACTGGGGACCAAGGTAGGGAGGCCAACAATATCTAAACCACAGCATCAAAGTATACCTGCTGGATGGTCACTCGGAACTTGGGAAGAGAAAGTCTCCTATAAGCCCTTCATTTGCTCTTCATCACAAGTCACTTATTTCCTTTTGTATCCATGGAAGAAACAAGCTATAATAAAAGTGTCTTTGTTAATCTTCTATTGCTGTGAAGAGACCCCACTATGGCAACTCTTATAAAGGAAAACATTTAATTGGGGGCTTCCAGTTTCAGGTTCAGTCTATTATTGTCATGTTAGGAAGCATGGTAGCGTGCAGACAGATATGGTCCTGGAGGGTAGCTGAAACTTCTACATTCAGATCTACAGGCAGCAGAAGAGAGAGACACATGGCTTGAGCACTTGAAACTCTAAAGCCCAACAAGGGCCACACCTACTCCAACAAAGCCACACCTCCTAATCCCTATCAAGTAGGGATACTTGATACTACTGCCTGATGACTAAGCATTCAAATATATGAGTCTATGGGGGCCACTCTTATTCAAACCACCACAAAAAGTCTACACAGCCAGTGAAAAGGAGGATTGGGATAACACTTGAGAAACAAAGATAAATCAGAGCTAGGGCACTGGACTTGGCTTCCTTCCCAATACTGTCGAAGGTTATGATTTTCTTTTTCTATTTTAATTGTTAGCCAAAGTCAGTAATAAAATGCAAAAACTCCTTTTGATCATCAATCTAATTAATTCACTTTAATGTTTTTCTTGACTTTTTCATCTCTTTTCTATGTATTTGAAATAAATTTTCCCCTCCTAACCAAGAGGTAAAACTGAATTGTGTGAATCATAAAATATGCTGTCCTAGTTAGCATTAACTATAAACTTGACACAACCTAGAATCACCTGGAAAAGAGTCTCAATTAAGCAATTGTCTTTATCAGGTAGGTGTGTGGGGTCTTGATGGTTCATACAAGAGGGTAGAGCCTCCTGTGGATTGCACTACCACTAGGCAAGTGGTCCCAGCTATATAAGAAAGCTAATTAGCCATGAGCAAACCAGCAAGCACAGTTTCTCCCTGATTTCTACTTCAGATTCCTGCTTGAGCTCCTGCCCTGAGTCCCTCAATGATGGACTATGACCTGGAGCTGTAGGCCAAATAAACCCTCTCCACCCCTAAGTTCCTTGTTCTGAGTGTTTTCATCACAGCAGCAAAAAGAAAACCAGAATACACACCAAACAAATACCAGAGACAGCTTCATCTGCTTGTTCAGAAACATTTCTTGGTATTTACAGCCTCAAAGGCACATTATACTTTGAATTCCCTGTGCTTTCTGAATATGAATAGAAGAATCAAAACATATCAAAGATAGGTTTAAAAAACCTAGCTGAAGAAGAGTGATTTCTATGACCAGAAATTATTGTAGGTCTCATTGTTCCTGAGAAGTGCTACCCTTTAGAAAAGAAGGAAGGGGTGTTTGGGAGTCAGATATATAGTTTTGCCAGGGAACTGCCTTGTGATCCTAGGCACAAGTATCAGTGTCTCTGGATCTTATGCTCATCAAGTTGGAATAAAATCTTCCCAATGGGAGTTCTGTAAGAATAAAAAACAGTAGCATACAAGAAAGAGGGATGAATGTAACTCTAATACATGAGGACAAGAAATGTCACTTTCATTTCTCTGAACAACATGTAACCCTACCCACAGCCATCTACATACCAGAGACAACAAAAAATACAATCTCCTCTCCTCGTCAGCCAGAAAGTCTGTATCTGTGACTTCAATCAACCGCAAAGCAAGAAGTTCTTTTAAAAGATCAACATCTATACTCAACCGTGAAGATTATTCTGTTGCTGTTCCCTAAATGGTGTGGTGTAGCTGCTTGAATAGCATTGATATTGCATTAGGTAATAGATGGAGGCTAGAGATGACCGGGGGATTATGGGAAGATGTGCCCAGGTTATATACAAAACACTACACTATTTCAGAATAGGAGTTTGAACATCTGGGAATTTCAGTAGCTCCCTGGGAAATTATAGAATCAACAGATAATGAGGGACGACTGTGCAAAATAAATAAGGAATGGATAGATGGCTCAGCAATTCGGAGCTGGGTGCTCTTGCACATGACCTGAGTTCAGGACCCAGCACCCATTTCAGATGGCTTTTAAACTTCTGTAATTCTAGCTCCAGGGGAACCAACATCCTCTTCTGGCTTCAGCAGGCACCTGTACTCATGTGGGAGGCGCACACACACACACACACACACACACACACACACACATGAATTCTACAAAATGAAAACTTGTGTTAATTCCCCATCCCATCAGAAAGGCACTGAATCCAATAGTAGGTTTTCTTCCTCTGAAAGTTCCAGAGACCACCCAAAGATCAGACTCATGATCCAGAAGCCTCCCAGTCTTTGATAAGCGAACCATTGAGGGAGGAGCTCTACTGATGTTTAGATACACGGTCCAAGTACAAGGGATTTTTCAAGGCTGAGAATCCTGGAGCATGGGGCTCATCATTATTAGGAGCTTCCTCCCATGGCCATTTTCTTGTGAAGTCTGTCAGCCCTCAGAACACAAAAAGCCCATTGAGTTTTCCAGTCATTCGTGGAATCCAGGAGCCTTTCTCAATTTGTCCTCAATCCAAGTCCCAGAAATGTTCTCAGTGCCCATCCCTGAGCTGATGATGCCTATTCTCCAGACCCTGGCATTCCAACCTAAGAAGCCTTCCTTCCCCTGGGAACATTTTTCCATCCCAATGTAAAAATATCCAGGCCAATGATCACAAATTCACAGCCCACTGGGTGTGATTTATTCTACCTTAATATGATAATTGTGTTAGTTGTCAAGAGTTAATGACTAAGTCAGAATAAACTGTGGCACGTGCATATTTGCGTTACTAGGCAGCTACAAAAGAAATAAAAAGAGTCTCTGCGATGATCGTAAAACTCGTTCTAGCAGATATTGTTGTATGAAGAAGCAAAGTGCAGAAAAGACAGGCACAGAATGCTACCTTTTATGCTAGAAGAGGCGAATAAAGGAGAAAGCATGCTAATCTATACACATGCTAATCTTTTCAGAAAGAAACACTGGGGAAAGACATAAAGCAATGAGGTTGGTTATTCACAAAGAGTGAGTGGGAAGAAATGAGTAGAAGATGCAGAGAAGGGAGAACACTCAGCTAGTATTCCTTTTGTATAGTTTTGCCTTCTGGGGGGCACATTAACGTTCCACATATTAAAACTAACCTTAAAACAGACGAGAAGGGCAGTGTAATTATCAGCTTAACATCACTTACACACTTACACAGGGTCAAGGAGAGATTCTTTTAAATTTAACTTTATTTTTTAACTTATTCCCTTTACATCCCACTTACTGCCTCCCCTCCCACTCACCCCTCCCAAAATCCTTCCCTCATCCTCCATTCCCTTCTCCTCTGAGCTGGTGGGGGTCCCCTGAGTATTCCCCTACCTTGGTACTTCAAGTCTCTGAGAGGCTAGGCACTTCCTCTCCCACTGAGGCAGACAAGGCAGCCCAGCTAGAAGAATGTATCCCACATACAGGCAACAGCTTTTGGGATAGCTCCATTTGTTCAGGGCCCACATGAAGACCAAGCTGCATATCTGCTACATATGTGCAGGGAGGCCACGTTCAGCCTGTGTGTGTTTTGTGGTTTTGGTTGGTGGTTCACTCTGAGAGCCCCAAGGGTCCAGGTTACTTGACTCTGTTGGTCTTCCTGTGGCGTTTCTATCCCCTTCAGTGCCCACAATCCTTCCTCCTATTCTTCCATAAGAGTCCCCAAGTTTCATCCACTGTTTTGCTGTGGGTGTCTGTATCTGTCTGAATTAGTTGCTGAGAGGAGCCTCTCAGAGGACAACATGCAAGGACAGGTGTTTTGACATGTGTCAAACTGCTCTGTATTTTGAGTCAAAACGTATCTTGCAACCCATGCCAAGCTCAGGGCCAGTGGCCCCCTGTTCTAGTTTCATTTCTGTTGCTGTGATAAAATTATCTGTTTAAAAGCATTGTGAATGGAAAGGAGGTTTATCAGCTTGCAGTTCCAGGTTTCAGTCCACTATTGTGGAAAGTCACAGCAGGAATGTCAAAAGATGGTCACAGCACATCAACCCAAAGTCAAGAGCTCAGAAAAAGGCACACTTGCTTGCTTGTACTCAGTTTCTCCATTCTCACACAGTTCAGGACCAACTTCCTGCCTAGGGAATGATGTTGCTCACAGTGAGCTGGATCTTCCCACATCAGTTTGCTTAATTAAAACAACCCCCACAGTTATGGCCACAGGCCAACCCAATGTAGACAATTCCTTATTGAGAATCTTCTCCCAGGTGATTCTCCATTGTGTCAAACTGAAAATTAAAGCCCACCATCACATTCCCTTTTCTTCAGTTTGGCAGCAATTAAATGTCAAGGTAGAACCTTCCATCTAAATCTAAATCTAAATCTAAATCATTGAGATCATGCTGAGATCATTTTGTGTGTGTGTGTGTGTGTGTGTGTGTGTGTGTGTGTGTGTGTGTGTGTGTGTTATAAAATAAATAATAATACTTTCCTCTTTGTAAGTTATCTCTAGTGCCTCACTCTTTGGTTCTTGGCATCTTTAACCCCTTGGTTACTCTATTCTAAGTGAAAATGGAGAGTCAGTTTTCATTCATTCATGTGTTCATTCATTTCACCTAGATGAGGCAAGCCTACTAGAATAGAGACAGGCTTACCTTGGACCCTGAACTCTACCCTACCTAGGCTAAGTCCCTTCCCACCACCAGGCTATCCAAAAGAGCTTGGCCTTTTCTCTATCTTGTATCCTATTACTAAGACACTATTATTCTAATACTAGGTGGCATTATTCAAGGAAGAAGAGAAAGGCAGAAGTTAATATTAGCCCATGTGTCAATGGTTGTTGGTATTTCAAATCAGATAGACTAAACTCTTATGCCTCTGCCTGCCTAAAAAGAGATATTGCCTTCTCAAAGCCAATTTGAGGACAGAAGTCTGGTCAATGAAAAGCAGGGGTAGGAGAGTTCTTCTGAAGTTTCCTTGGGACCTAGGTGTCAGCTGGTGTGGTAAGAATCCTACGAGCTTGAGAACCTGCAGAACTGGGTTGAATTAAAGCTCTTCACTGTCTAGAAGCATGAAGCTTTCCTCTGCTCAGTTTCCTACAAACACACATTGTGTCAATATGAAGCATTATGGATATATAGGATATCACAGGGTCATTCATTAAACAATGCATATAAAAACATTGCACATATTATAACTATTTAATGGCCCTTGCCACCAAGCCTGATGACCTTGGGACCCACATGGTAGAAGGAGAGAGGCAATTCCTGCAAGCTGTATTTTCACCTCTAGACATTTGCCAAGGTATGTGTATACACGCATATACCTATAATATACACATACACAAAGAAGAATAGTTTTTAAATATCTCCTGCTTCTTTCATCAACATAGCTAGAAACAAAAGAACTATGAAGAGATTTTTTTCTTAAAACATGATCATTTGAAAATAAGTCTATTTCCAGGAAGTGGTGACACCCCCTTTAATTCCAGCCAGCACTTGGGAGGCAAAGATAAGTGGATCTTTGTGGGTTTAAGGCCAGCCTGGTCTATAGAACAAGCTCCAAGACAGCCAAGGCTACATAGAGAAACCCTGTCTCAAAAAAACAAAAACAAACAAAAAACAAATTCTATTTAAATTGTAGAAAAATGAGAAAAACAAAAATACACAAGGAAAATAAACCAGGACTGAAAAAAAAATAGCTGCAAATAAGCAGCACAGGTATTTTGATTTTTTTTCAAATTGTCTCAGTTTTCAGCACATGGGCATGCATGGCCTGTTGTAGCGAAGATCTTATTATTAAAGGAGTGTGTGTGTGTGTGTGTGTGTGTGTGTGTGTGTGTGTGTGTGTGTGTGTGTGTGTGTGTGGTGTGTGTGTGTGTGTGTGTGTGTGTGTGTTTTGACCTTAAAATCTTCTTCTGCTAATAAGGTTTTCAAAGGTCTTGTGGTTTTAAAATGTACGGACACACACAAAACCAAAGCTCATATTCCTAGTCTGTTGTTATGTGTTTAGAGATCTAGATTCAGTGTCTTCTAATTAATGCAGCAGTGAAAATACTTGGAGCTGAAATGTATTCGCACACCTTTAATTATTTCCCAAGAATAAACAGCCTTCTCACTGCTATGAGAAAAGTTTCATCTTTTTCAGGCATTAGTTTAATTTGCCCCAATTCCCTTCCCAAACTGTTTCTAGCATTCGACACCTCCATAAATATCTTATTAATTTGTAGGTTCTTTAATCCACATGTATAATCACAGCAGATATACACTCCCCCCCCAACAAAAAACAACCTTAACAGCAAAAGAAGAAAACAGGAATACTTAAATTTTCTTGATTGCTGATTGATTTAGGAGGGTACAACTCACTGCCAGTAGTGCCATCTCTACCCACTAGCCTGAGCTGTACTAGAATACAGCTGAGCAAGCCAAAGGGAACAAGCCAGTAAGAAGCATCCCTCTATGATTTCTGTTACAAGCTCCTGCCTTGGCTCCCGTGGATAGTGGACTGCAAGCTATGGAGCTAAATAAAACCTTGCTCTTCCAAGTAGCTTTTGGTCATTGTATTTAGCACATCAACAGAAACCAGACTAAGACAGAGATAGACACACTTGTGCTATGTATGGCTGAAAAATACTTACAGTTCTGAGTATATACCTCATTATGAAATCTCTTGTTAAGACTCAGTTGATCAAAATGCTGATAAAAAATAATCTCAAGCAGATTTTTACAACCCATCCATTCCTAATAGCCTTCTTGTGGGAATGCTTCGTCTATGGTTAGAGAAAGGTAGGTCAAATAAATTTACCTAGAACTTGGTAACTCTCTATTAAAGTAATACAATCTCCATGTCTCTCTCTTCTTTTTTGACTTTTATTTATTTATTTACTTACAGATTTTCATACGTGAGTATTGAATTTATATAATTTCCATCCCCATCCTCCTCTATTTCCCCTTGTGTCCCCCCAAATTTCTCTCAAATTTATCACCTCATCTTCTTTAGATAGACACATACATACATACATATGTATTAAAAATACAAGCTACTGCGCCCATTTAGTGGTGCTCATAAATGTATGTTTACAGATGATCACTTGGGATTGAGTAACCCATCAAGAAGCATGAAGAAGACCCAATCTCCCTTTCTTCACAATCATTCCTTGGCTGTAGCTCTTCAACTAGGGGAGGGTCCTGTGAGACTTCCCTTACTCACATTGCTGTATCAATTGATGTCATAGTTCAGGTCTTGTTTAGGTGACCATATTGTTGATTTCATGATACAACGACATCTTTGTCATATATAGAAGTCATTACTTTGCAGCTGATATCCTGGTCCTCTGCCTCTAACACCCTTCTATCCCTTCCTCCGAGAGGTTCCCTGAGCCGGAGGGAGGTATTGTGTTACAGATGTATCAACTGGGGTTACCTCACCAGCCGTGGGGTTTGGGCTTTCTTTGCAGTTCCAGGCATGAATTCCCTTCCATTAAGTCAGCCCCAACCTCCTCTTACAAGAAACTCTGCTCTGTTAACCAAAGCAGATGAAACCAGATGCCCAAAGAATCTTCCCGAACTCATGTCCTTTCAGCTTATTTACAGAGCAGGGACTGTGGGAAGCCAAGATATTCTTGAATATTCCTCTAGCACTCTTTCCTCTGTAGAACCTTGGTGTTCATATAACTAAGACAATCAGTCTGGTTTGTGTTGCTGTAACAAAAATACAGAGGCTGGGTACTTTATAGACTAATTTAGTCTTCAGAGTTCTAGCTCAAAAATCCAAGAGCGAGTAGCCTCCTCAGTCATCCTATAGTGAGGGTCCCCTTGATGGTGTCACAACAGAAGTGGAAAGGGAAACACCGAAGAAAACAGGTGAGCGAGCAGCCTTGCTTTATAACATCCATGTCTTGTGAGAACTTGTTCACAAGAGACCAGTATAGATTCTTGATGAGCTTGTGCCTCGCCACCTAGATGCTCTCCAGTAGCCCTGCCTCTAAGAAGCTACAACCCCTCTCTACCAGCACATGAAGCTTTAGGGAAACACACTCAAACCATGTGTGAATTGTAGTAAACACCTGGTCCTGTGTCATTTCTTCAATGCTTTCTGTGGAGTCTCAGTGATCTCTGGGATTCTATAAGCTACTCAACATCATTTGTGTCAATAGATTGAATTTATTTTTTTTTAATGAAGGGTCTTGTTTGGTAGCCCAGGCTGGCCTCAAATTTCAGCTACTTCTATATCCACTGTTCAAGTGCAGAGTTTACAGACATGTTCCACGCACCCTACCCAGCTCTTCTATTTTCATTTCTCTAAATAAGCTCACACTCCTCTTACATCCACCTGCTTTTCAAGAAGGAGACCAGCAATACGCGTCAAAGAAAAGACAGCACCTTCAACAAATAGTGCTGCCCAAACAGGAAAGCTACATGTACAAGAAGGAAACTAGATATTTATCTCCCCCTTACATTTTAAAATTTATTTTGCTTGTATGTGTCTGCATGTGTACATGTGTGCCACGACACGGGTATGGAGGTCAGAGGACACCCTGCGGGTATTACTTCTCTCCTTGTCGGTCCTGGGAGTTGAACTGAAGTTATCAGGCATAGCAGCAAGCACTTTTACCTGCTGAGCCATCTCACTTGTGGTAACAGGACCAAGGATTGGGGTTGAGAGGCAACAGAGTCATGTGATGAATCCCAGGAAATCCAACTCTGGAGACTAGTATCAGGGTGCAGATCTGAGTTTATTGCTCAGCTTATAAGCTCATATATATATATGTGTGTGTGTGTGTGTGTGTGTGTGTGTGTGTGTGTGTGTGTGTGTGTGTGTGTGTATGTGTGTGTGTGCATACATATACATGTACATATGCATATACATATACGTATATATATTGTTTGAGCCAATCCCAGGCCACCAAATCCTTGGCCAATCATATCTTGCCACATTGTCACCATGCTCAAATGAAAGTCCTGCCTGATGAGGCAACTAAAAAGGAGTGGGGGGAGCCGGGCAGTGGTGGCGCATGCCTTTAATCCCGGCACTCGGGAGGCAGAGGCAGGCGGATTTCTGAGTTCGAGGCCAGCCTGGTCTACAGAGTGAGTTCCAGGACAGCCAGAGCTACACAGAGAAACCCTGTCTCGAAAAACCAAAAAAAAAAGGAGTTGGAGGAATATTGTCACCTGTGACGATTTCCGTGAAGACGGGGGAAGTGGCCACCACCTTAGCCTGGGTTCATTTTTGCTGTCTCACCAGTATGCCGGGAGCCATCTTAGATCTAATGCCGTGTGAGGCAGATCAGGACTCTTCGAGGAGTCGCAGGAGGCTGTGGCACCTTGCTCTCCACCCGACATTTTCCTTCACAAGGTTGACCTCCATACTCCCACACTCATGCCCCCCCCCCCACTTATCCAATAGATCTTTTCCATTAACATGTTAGGTCAACTAGTTTTCATTAAGAGCCTCATCTGTTTAAATTAAAACACAAAATGATGTTCTTGAAAACAAGTGAAGACTTGAAAACCTTATAGCTATGAGTTTTGTTTTTATCAAGTAGGAAAAAAATCCAAACAGAATAGAACATTGCAGGGGAGATTGTAGTTATCACAAGATCTAGCCACATAGATTTCAGAATAATTGCCTCTTGGTAGTCAGCATATTTACACTGTAAATCTTCATCTTATTTGCCCAAAGGACCTCATGCATCACATCAAGGTATTGTTATTTTGACTTGCACTGTGTTTTACTGCTTTGAAAATGTAATATTTGAGCATGTTTTGCTTCTTAGCACAATCTGTTACAAGCTATAAGCATAAGAATATTACAGTTGACTTTCATCTGTATAAGTGCTACAATGATAATAACAATTTAAATCAATACACTACAGTAAGTGTGGTTCTGCCCCAGCCTGCATGCCTCTGCACTCACTGAGGTCCTGGAGCTGCTTGCTTTAAACACCTGCCACTGTCTGCCTGAGGGCTTCAGTGGTGGCAATCTGCTTGTTCTACAAGAAAAGCAAGACTGGAGTTCTGGAAAATTGCTCTTCAGAAAGTAACGCTCAATACCTGATACAGGGAAATATTGAATCCCAAATATCCCAGTTTCAATACTGGCCATCTTGAGCAGTTCAAAAAACATGATTCACACTTCTGATCAATCTCTAGTAGAGTAAAGAACCAGCTACCCACTTGTTTGAAAATGTGTCTGCTCCCCCTCTGACTCTCGTGTCTGTTCTAGGACTCTTTCTTCTGTTGGGTTGCTGGGCCAAAGTTAGATATGAAACTTTTTGTTTCATCTTATTATATTTTATTTTGTCATGTTAGGTTGCTATCTCTTAGAAACTTGTTCTTTTCTAATGAGAGACAGAAAGGGAGTAGATCTGGAAGGGAGGAGAAGAGGAGTGGAACTGGGAGGAGTAGAGGGAGGGGAAACTATAATCAGGACATACTATATGAAGAAAATAATCTATTTCCAATTTTAAAAATATAAAGCAAAAATAATCTATGAAATGTTTTCTGGTCTTTTGCCACAATGGGAAAGGGCAGACATCTGCTATGATATGCAGTGGGAGTGATCTGGAAAATAGAAATTTTCCTCATACAGTCTCTCAACTAGTCCTCTTCCTTTTGGCTTCACCTGCATGGCCATCTTCAGGAGACATTTGGATTTCCTTGGTGAGAATCCCTTTGCCTCTAGGATTCACCTTATTCCACCACAGGTTTGAAAAATATTCTCTTTGGTTACCATTTGAAAGCTTTCCAATTCCATAATCTTGTGATCACCATCTCCCGCCTCCTCTTCCATTAGTTTTATATATATTATAAAGTATAATATATTAATAAATATAATAAATTATAAAATTAATAAATTATAAATTATTATAAAATATAAATTATACATATTTATTTTATGTATATGAGTACACTGTCCCTGTCTTCAGACACATCAGGAAGAGGGCATCGGATCCCATTACAGATGGTTGTGAGCCACCATGTGGTTGCTGGGAATTTAACTCAGGACCTCTGGAAGAACAGTCAGTGCTCTTAACCACTGAGCCATCTTTCCAGCCCAACTTTATTGTAATTTTAATGACTTGGTCAAGTTATTTCACAAGTACTACTAATATATTATTTGGAATTTGGAATTCTTAGAATATGGTTAGCCCTAAACTTTGCAATATATTCTTGACCAAATTGTTTATAGGCAATAAAAGAACATTTTCTAAGACTTTTTACTCTGACTGACCCAAAAATTAATAACAAACAAACTTGAGGGTTTATGGTAGATTACAAAATCCTGAAAGTATAGATCACAGGTCTTACAATTTAGTTTACTTGGTAGCATTTGATAGTTCATGTATTTTGTTATAGTAAACATATGTTTAGTGCTGTGTTGTCTGAAAACAAATGAACAAAACAAACTAAATATCATAATCTATTTGGTTGAAAGAAAAGGAGGAAAAAAGAAAGAAGTAAAAAAAGAAAGAAAGAAAGAGAGAGAGAGAGAGAGAAAGAAAATATCTGTTTCCTGTTTTCTTTCACTCCAGATCTAACTTCCCCATTTTATTACAATGCTTCCTGGGATCCACTCCCAGCCAACGTGGCCTCCAGTGTTAGTTGCAACGTCTGCTTTCAGGGAAACCTAAACCAAGGCTACCCACCAGGCCTATTGCCCTTCACTTCTGCATGTCAATGCGCATGCGTGTGGAACTGGCACAAACTACCTGTATTTGCTCACACATGTATCATTCTGGCAGACTGAACTTCCTAGCCTGAAAAGAGAACAGTACAGGAAGCTGCCAGAAGAGCAATCGCTGCCCAAAGAGGGAAGGCATAAGTGTTAAATGTGATGACTCTGAGTCACAGAGCCTAGCAGGGACACAGGAGCAAATAGGGGTGGTATTTTTTTATCCAGGGCAGGGGTCTGCTTTGTCATGACCCTTGAACCCTCAGGTTTGCACTACCATTCCAGAAGAGCTTGTTGTAGCAGCCTGCATGCTGCTGGTGAATCAAATTTCATAGAACAACAGCCCCTGAGACCTTGAAGGAAACTGAGAATAAACTAAGCCACACATATTCTTGGAAGAGTGGTGGGGTCCATATCCAGAAATCCTGAAAAAGCAGCCCTGTCTCTTTTCCAGCAGCTCAGAAAGCCCTTGCTCTCAAGAAACATATCCCAGTTGGAAAAATCTTGTAGCATATTTAAAAAAGAGGTAATGGTGCTAACAATAGTGATACAGAAGACTGAATATTAGAAGATTATGTTCTGAAAACCTCATTCCTGAGGTGACTGTATGGGGAAGTGGGTCATTGGGGGTTGATGAAGATTTTTCTTGAGTGGGATTTTTCTCTGTGATGGTTAGCATCTAACTGACAACTTGTCCCAACCTAGAATGACCTGAACAGGGAACCTCAGTTGAGGATTTATCTAGACCAAGATGATCAGTAGGCAGGTTTTTGAGGGACTGTCTCGGTTGTTAATTGAGGCAGGAAGGTCCACCCTGAACACCAGTGGCACCATTTCATCATGCACTGGACCCTGACTATATGGTAGTGAAGAGAAACAGCCAAAGAGCAAGCATGTGTCCATTTGATTCACCCTTGACTTGACTGTAGATGCAATGTAACTGATTGCTTTGAGTTCATGCCTTGATCTCTCCTCTGTGATGGACTACATCTTGGAAGTAAGCCAAAGAAACCTTGTCTGGGAGGGTTTTTTTGGTCAGAATGTTCTGTTAAAGCAACACAATTGAAACTGGTTCAGGATCCCTATAAGCAGTACTCACAAGAGAGCCCCTCCACCCCTCTTCCTCAGAAGGGTGAAGCTTGAATGCCCTTGCTATGGCTCAGGAGAGAGGCTGTTGACAGACATCAAATCCGCTGCCACTTTCATCTTAGATTCCCAGCTTGTGGAACCAGGATCTTTCTTATTTATAAAACGAGCCCACTCAGTTTATGCTGTGCTATAATCCCAAACAAAGCCAGCAGCCAGAGAGTGACTCAGGCTGCTTGGAGATGAGCGTGCTCAGCAGTGAGCTAGGTGCGAGCCAAGGAGCCTGTGAGCTACATCGTCTGCCTTCTGTCCATCACTGCATCTCTTGGTCTGGGCATCACCCTTTCTCCATGTGCCTCTTCTAAGACCCTGCCCCACTTTCTTTGTGGGCACAATTGAATTAAACCCCAGAGATAAAAGAATCACTTTGCTCATGAGAGCCAAGGAGATACAGAGACACTCACACAATGCCGAGACTCAAAGTCCATATCTGAAAGGCTGTCTCTATTCAGGAGGACAGTAGCATATTAAATTAGAGCATGTCCTTTGATTTTTCTCTTCCCCCACTGAAAATATGAACAGCTTTTAAAAACAAAAACTATAGAGGATGATTTAGGAGCCTTTGGGTCTTGTGTGAGATTTGAGCGAAAGAAGTTTCGGAACTCATCCAAAGGACAAACAGTGTTCTGGGTTGGGGACACTCCTAGCCTGTTGTCTCATCCATATCTATGACTTCCCATCAATGACATTTCTGCAGAGCCATTGTGCTAGGTCACTGCCAATATGAGAACTGATATGACCTCAGGCCCTGGGCTGGAACGTCCCCAGAGTATCAATTAGTCCGAGTACCTTCTTTTACCAACCAGAACAAGGACATTTCCAAAGTCACACAGGCAGGAAGACAAACCACAGAGTCACACATTCCCAACATCTGAGGCCCTGTGGCTTAGAGTAAATTCTTTTCCCTTGGGCACTTTTAACACCGTAGATGTACAAATTGTTTTCTATTGACAAGGGTACTTGGCAACCTCTGCCCCTTAGTTGTCTGCAATGCCAGTTGTGACAAAAACGTGCCCGGCACTAGCAGATGTCCCAAGGAACAAATAAATCCCACCTGAGAATGCCTGGCAAAGACCAAAGATGGCAAACTAAAGCTATGTAGGCTAAATTTAGTTCACAGATACGCTGTGTTCATCCCCTGTTATATTTGTAAGGATTTTTATAAATGTGGTATGTTTTGCATAAAAAATTCCAGACTACTCAATTCTTGTGAATGTTTAAAAGATCTGGCAATCCTAAGCTCACACCCTTACCTGGCAATGGTGGCTGTTAGAGTGTGACTATGAAATGTCCCCACAGGTTCGTGCGTTGAAGGCTTCATCCGCAGCTAATAGCAGAAAGTTTAGGAGATGCGGCTTTGCTACAGTAAGTGTCTTAGCTAGGGTTTTAGTATTGTGAACAGACACTATGACCAAGGCAACTCTTATAAGGACAACATTTAATTGGGGCTGGCTTACAGGTTCAGGGGTTCAGTCCATTATCACCAAGGCAGGAGCATGGCAGCATCCAGGCAGGCATGGTGCAGGAGGAGCTGAGAGTTCTACATCTTCATCTGAAGGCTGCTAAGAGAAGACTGGCATCTTCAGGCAGCTAGCAGGAAGCTCTTAAAGCCCACCACCATAGTGACACACTTCCTCCAAGAAGGCCATACTTCTAAACAGTGCCAAGCATGTTCAAACCACCACAGTAAGCTAGTGGGACACGTGTCAATGAAGAGTGACTGGCCCTTTCTGTCTCTCTGCTTCTAGGTGACCATGACGTAGAGCAGCCCTGTTTCAACACACCCTTCCACCAAGCTATTCTGTCTGTCCACAGTCCAGAAACCAGGGAGGCTGCTGACAGTAGGTTAGAAACTCTGAAACCATAAGTCATAATAAATTCATTCTCGTTTAAAATATTTTCTCCTTGGTAACTGTCAAGCAGCAGAAAACTAAAATAAGGAAATGGATCACCGCTGAATTGATAGTTTCCCCCTTCGGAATGCCCTCCGCACTCCTGTTTGCCTCAGTCCCCCCCACTCCCTATTGTACCCCACACAGGAGCCATTTTCTTTGACTCAGAGCATCCTGGTTCCAAATTTAGAGCGACATGTTCTGAAAACTGTTTGGCTCCATTTTCTCCTAATAAGCCTCTCAGAAACTTGAAGGCGAGGTCATGACATTTTCTTCTGTTGCCTGTCCATGGTGTCTGATGCTGAGGCCATACTCAGAAGTAAGTATTGAATTGATGTACTTACAGCAGCTTTCCCCGCATGACACTTGAGGTTACCGCCTATGTGAACTTCTGTGGAAAAGGCCTGGAAGTCAAGTATGCTTGGATGAAGCTGTACTCCATAGCCCCATTTGGAAGTTCAAGCAGCACACTGCACGAGGCTAGAAAGCTACCTAACTGCACGTGACCCTCCCCCGCCGTGTCCCTAGTTAATTTGACTATTAAATCTTCTTTAACCTTGCATCTGTCAGGATCCTAAGAGACCAGTGTACAACTTGGTAGACTTCAGAAAAGGCTAACCTGGAGCCCTAACCTTTCCCAGTTAAGCAGTGGGTGGAATACAAAGCAATCTAGTGAAAGGAGTCTCAAGGAGCGCATGCTCTTCCCAAGAACAGGCATCGATTTGCCCCTTTTAAACTTCCCCACAAATCTGGGAAGACAGCATGGTCAATAGACACGTTTTGCAAATTAAACAATAAAGACACAGAAAGCATTAGGAATGTCACCAGTAGTTTCACTGCTGGGAAGGGGTCAATGGAACCAGGGCTGGGATGTCCAGCCTGTTCAACTCTAGGACCGAGATGCTTCTCCTCTGCATACCTCGGCCCTGCATCAGTATCTGTATCCTTGGAGCATCACAGCATGTGCCTCATCGGTCTCTTCCTCCCCCCCCCCCACACACACACGAGCCCTGTTCCGGGAGGGAGTAAAGAGTTAGTTATGACACATCAATCAACTACTGCGTGTGAGAAACAATACTTGAGCTTCACCATACATCCCATGTCGTTTTATACACTCCCATAACGCAGTTATCTGATTCTCGTTTCATGTGCAAAACTACCTTTGCATCTCAGAGTCTAAACCTCACACTGCTGGGAAGTAGGAACAGTGGCATGTGAACAGTTATCTGGGATCAAAGTAAGTGATCAGCATCCACATTTTACAAACTGGGAGATAAAGCGATACAGATTAAGAATCTTGCATTGGGGAGCTGGCTCAGCTGGTAAAGTTCAGAACACTGGAACTCGGGTGCTTGTATCTGTAACTCCAGCACTCGGGAGGGAGACAGGCTGGAGTTCGCTGGCCAGTCCTTCTAGGTCCATGATCAATAAGTGACACTGCCTTTAAAGAAAAAAGTGACTGAGGAAGACGTCTCACATTGACCTCTGACCTCCACATGCACACACATGCACCTGCCTGCAACATGCACACACAGCTTCACCCAACACCCCAATGGATTTCTAAAAAGAAAGATCAATAGGGAGAGAGATACACTTCATCGATTAAGAGCACTTGCTGCCCATAGCCGGTTTGATTCCCGGACACCACACGTGGTTCACAATCATCCATAACTCTAGCTCAGGGGATCCGATGTTCTTTCCTGACCTCTGTGGGCATGAAGATGCACATAATGCACATATATAGATACAGCAAAAATACCCTCAGATAAAATAAAATATATAACCTCCCCCCAACTTTTCTTTAGGAAAGGTTAAGGAGCATTGGCTACGCAGCTGCTTTGCTCAGTAAGAGTATAGGGACTCGATGGCTAGCCTGGTGCTTGGGCGGATGGATAACTGAATGACAGATGGTTGAATAATAGTCCTAGCCCACTTACTTTATGTAAGTTCCACGAAGAGGAGGTACCTGCTAAGAGGCAATGGGCGGGATTCCTGTCTCCGAAGAGCTTTTCCCACTTCTTGGGAATTAAGCCATTTAACCTCAGAGAAGAAAAGGTCAAGCGTGTCCTTCCTGCACTCTCAGCTGTATCCAAGTCTTACAGCTTCACACAGTCATGGTTCTGAGAAAAAGCCAACAAACTGGATGCCGGCCAATAAAATAATAACAGAAACAGCACTCTGAAAAACCCTGGCTCAGCTCGAAGCAGACAGGTCAGGGAAATAAGAGAGCCAAGGTAGCTGCAGGGCTACCTTGGTGTATAGTGTAATGATCTCAGAAGAAACAAAGAAAGAAAGGGGGGGAGGTGAGGAAGAAGGAAGGAAGAAAAGAAAGGGAGGCTGAGAGAGAGGGAGGAAGGAAGAGAGGGAGGGAGACAAGGGAAGGAAGGAAGGAAGGAAGGAAGGAAGGAAGGAAGGAAGGAAGGAAGGAAGGAAGGAAGGAAGGAAGGAAGGAAGGAAAGAAGGAAGGAAGGAAGGAAGGAAAGAAGCAAGTGGTGGCTGAAGGAGGGAGGGAGAGAAGGAAGGGAGAAAGGGAGGGTGGGAGGAAAGGAAGGAAGAAAAGAAGGAAGCAAGAAAGGAAAGACAGATGTGGCAGGGAGGAGTTCTCCCCAGATCTAGTTTCTAATGCACCCTATCTGAGGACTCAAGGTTTTATTTGCTTCTGAACCTGGATTTTGCATACCTATTCAGTTACCACTATTCACAATGACCTATATCAATGTGCTTTGGGGAAACACATCTCTACACAGCATTTGGAAGGAGCAGACAGCATTAGTGTGTGATAATTCATAGAAGAAATCACACAGCCTCACACTAGGGGAAATCTTTCCATACTATGCAGAAAGGGATAAAAGAAATCACTGAGAAATCATCTTGGAGCATGAATGAGGTTTCAAAGCTATAAACTGCCTCATTTAAATTCCCTCACTTGGTCCTGTGTGGTATATTCTCCTCCACACTTAGCCAACCATGTTTACCAAGCGATACAAAACAATCGATAAAAGTGATCTCTCCGTAGACAATAGCTGCCTGTGAATAAAAGGGAAAGGTGGGGCAGGTAAAATGGTCCCAATTTTAATCGTTCATGATCTGGCAAATACAGACCTAAAATGTTCCTCTTAGGGAAGTACCTCCAGGTTATGGAAAGAGGATAAGGTTTTCTTATTAATTTATACCACTAAACTTCAATTGAACATCATGGAGATAAAAAACATAAAATAGGGCAAAAATGCATATTTGAGGCTGGAGAGATAGCTTAGAGGCTAAAAGCATTTGCTCCTCTTTCAGGAATCAGAGTTTGGTTCCTAGCACCCACCTCCAGTTCCAGGGGATTTTACATCCCCTCTTCTGGTATCTGTGGATAACTACATACACATGGGCATGCTGTGTGCATGCACACACATGTAATACAATAATTTTTATTTAAAAATGTTTGGGAGGAATTTTTGAGGAAATAGCATCAAGTCTCAGGACCAAGGTTATTTAAGTGTTATTGTGTTTCAACAGAGGAGCCTGGGTTTCCCTTTATTTCACAAACCTTCCATCCACCATCTCACGTAGGGAGGTCCTATGTTACTTCCAATATCATCTCTCGCCTTACCACTAATAACTGAACTCCTGGGATTCCATCATTTCATTGATGAAATACTACAACTCCCAGCCTCCTTTGCAAGAGGATATGACAAAACTAGACTAGATTCTGGTCCATTCGAGGTAAGTAGTATCCTTAAAAATAAAGGTATGTGGGGGCTAGAGAGATGTCTCAGTGGCTAAGGGTGGGAACTCCTCCTTTGGAAGACTGAAGTTCAATTCCCAGAACTCACATAGCAGCTCATGACCGCCTGTAACTCCAGTTCTAGAGCATCTGATGCCCTCTGCGGACCTCCATGGGACCCTGTGTGCATACGGTACATGTACATACATACACAGGCGGGTATACCAACATGTGTCCATAAAAAAAGTAAACGAATCTTCAAAAAAGTTAGAAAGATGGAGCAACATATAAAACCACAGACATTATCGTTCAATGGTTAATAATCCATGTTTCGAAATGACATGTCTCCCATGTCAATGCCCAGCTCTGCCACGGCAAACCAGTGAGGTTGGGGAAGCTCTTCAGCTTGCATTTAAATATCTCCTCCGTAGAATAGAACTAGTTTCTAAGGCACAGGATTATCCCAAAGAGTAACTACTGTGATTGATGCACAACAAATTATTCTAACTGGACTGAAGATAATACAGTGGAATGAACATGACTAAAGGCATATCTGAATGCATCGGTCATCGCACAAGTGGCTTATTTCTCTAGAAACTTGATGAGTCTCGTCAAATTATTTAGATAACCATTTATAAATTCATATTAATGTTTTCAATATTTTTATATCTTTTTATTCTCTGCATTAAGACAAGTTTGCTTCTGGGCAGTCCACCCTAAGTCAATATACATCAATTGGACTGGACTGTTAACCTGACACTGATCTCCTCTAAAGGAACTTCAGATTCTCTCCCCTTTTTCTCCTTTCCCTATTCCCTTCTTCCTTTCCCCATTTCCTCCCCTCCTCACTCTCGTTTCCTCCCTTCCTCTCTTTCCCCTATCCTTCCTTCCGTCCTTCCCTCCTTCCTTCCTTCCTTCCTTCCTTCCTTCCTTCCTCTCCCCTCCCTCCCTTTCTCTATCTTCATCTGTTTCTACACATGAACATGTGCACACGCATGTGCATGCACACACACACACACACACCATTGCACAGATACATGAATGCATTTACAGACACATGCATAGTGCTCTTTCCTGGAGCCATTTATGGTCCAGAGCTGAGCTGCAATACCCCCATTGTACCAACAGTGGGACAATGCCAGTGTTTGACATTGCCCTTTATGGTAAGATACTTTGCAAGGGAAGTGCTGAGAAAATGCTGGCATAACCCATTTTACAACAAATAAAAGCTGACTTGTGTTATATGGAGATATGCCAGCATAGCTCTTGCCACATTCTATTAGAGAGGAACAGTGTTACAAATGTTTACTTAGAGTGTTGTATAGGACTCGGAGGACTGATTCTCCTCCAAGTAGCTCACACTGTGGTGTGTCCCTTCTTGGTTGTTGTGATCACCAGCTGCCTACCAGCGTTCAATCTGGGGTTTTTTAACAGCCAGAAGATTCACTTGGAGGGAATAATTATTTGATAGTTTAACATGATATATAAGACAAACAGCACCTCCTAAATAGGCTGCGTGTGAACTGCAAAAGAGATTTACTTCCTGTGCGTCAAAGAAAAATACTTAGAAACAACACAAAGGGCATTGGTGAAATAGAGATATTAATACAAGAAAATAGCAGGCCTATTTTAAAATTCCATTGAGTAATGTCAACCAGCAACAGAATTGATTTGACCGGGTTCAACAAATACACATGGTAAGATGCTAAGAGAATGAACTTAGAGTCACTTTTCTCTTATCCAAAAGAACCGACGTGTTAGATATGCCGAGTCACTTAAGACTCAACTTCCCTTCTGAGTGGTGGAAATGGTCATCCTTACTTCATGAGATTATTCCGATAATCAAATCTTATATCATACTCAATGTCTAGAACAATAGACATGGCCCGCACAGTGCTGTACATTGCTCTGTTGTCAACACTGAAGCCACCTCTACTTATTATCCACTTGACTCCATGTGCAAATTGACAGCCATGGAAAGCAGGGGACGTCCTCAGCCTGGGGATTCTCCACTAGACACCTAGGGCAGGATAGACAGAACGCTTCAAGGAATAGCTATTGGCCAACCACACACAGAGTTCAGTGAATAAATAGCAAGTTCCCTGCTTCTTGAATGAGACAATTCTGGGATTTATTTCATCCACAATGTATCCCAAAGGTCTCCTATGGTTTTAACTCCATTCATCTGTTGTGGTAATCTGCTCTTAAATGCATTCTGTATTGACATCTACCATTTTTCTGTCTCACTTTCCTAATTCATAACCTAAGCTTCCTGGGATTACCTCCAAAATAAACCATGAGCACGCCAATCCCTGTTCCAGGACTGAATCCAGCCTAAATACTCTATCTCACAAAGCGAACAGGGCTCTTAATTGGGTTTACGATAAAGTTCAGCTCACTAAAGGGGACCGTCTGTTCTGCCTCCGTCTGCCCTCTCCCTCCTGTGCATAACCATTGCCTGTCACCTGTATTATTATCTGCTTCTGCCCAAGCTCTAAGTCCAAGCTCTCATCTCTAACCGATCACCGTGCTTCCTGGGACCTATCACCTCACTTGCTGCCTACTTACTGCCAATATTATTACCCCCAAATGCAGTTCTGGTCATTCTGGTCCCTTGATTTTGTATTTGAAGCTTTTAGTGGTTCCAGTCACCTCCATGATTATAATAATAATAATAAAATCATAATTCAGAGACCAACCCCAAATGTTGCTTTCTTCACCTTCCTCTGCAGGGACCACAGCTCACAGACCCAATGAGCAGGTCTCTGAAGATCACCTTCCCTGCTATTTTTGTATGTGCCTCAGTGGACCTGGAACCTTCTTGGACTACAGAATTAACTCACATAGCCCCTCCTTCCTGAGAATTCCTACAACCCCATAGGATGAGTTGATAATTCCATCCTCTGGGATTTCACAGAAGCATCTGCTTACATTTGGCTCAATCGTTCATCAGACACGTTTGACTATGGACCAATCATGAGCTATGCCTAGGAAAACAGGATTGGATAAAAGTACCACAGCTCTTGGCCACCTGAAGTTTATGTTGGGCAAAGGAACCAGACTTTTTTTTTTTTTTAAATCATATTATAGTTACAAACTGACACACACTTTAACAGTGGAGAATCCAGCCTGGGAGTTGGTGAACTTTGCACAAGAAAATGATACTCTGGATGACTCTGGATTAGGAATTAACCCTAATAAAAGTGGTGGGCTGAGCATCCAAAGTCAAGGCACAGCAGGTGCAGAGTCCTGAGTTAATTTGGAGGACATCATGACTTTCTCCAAGTGATCCAAAGCTTTAAAACAGAGGCACAGGAGGAGGGGGGGGGGGAGAGACTGTCATGGGGTCATTTTGCCATACTCCTGAGATCATTGTGTCCTAACAGCCTCACTCATTGAGACCGAGATCTTCACCATCTCTGAGATAAGTCACTGCAGCCCTTTACACAATGGAGAATACAAATGGGGTACATCCATTTTGTGGATATATTGGGTAGTCTTATATCAGCATGACACAAGCTAGAGCTATCTGAAAATAGAAAGCCTCAGTTGAGAAAAACACCTCCACAAGATCCGGCTGTAAGCCATTTTCTAAATTACTGATTGATGAGGGAAGTTCTTGCCCATTGTGGGTGGTGCCATCCATGGGCAGGTGGTCCTCGGTTCTATAAGAAAGCAAGCTAAACAAGCTATGAGGTACAAGGCAATAAGCAACAGTCCGTCATGGCCTCTACATCAGCTCCTGCCTCAGGTTCCTACCCTGACTGAGTTCCTGCCCTGACTTTACTCAGGTTGCCTTGGTCATGGTGTTTCATCACAGCAATAGTGACCCCCAACTAGGACACTGGATATTGGGGTTGGGGCTCAGGAAGGGTAAATGTCACCTGAAATCTCAAGGATGGGAGCTGCCTAAGCTGAAACATGCACCCGCTGAGAAATTGGTTCTCTTAAATGCACAAGGCGTCTTTAAGACAGCACAAATGACCTCTTAGAAGAATCAGGATTTATTATGTGATGGACATGGTTGGATTGCATCTGTAGTTTTGTTATTTTTCATTTTTTGAGACAGGGTCTCACTATGTAGCCTTGGCCACCCGGGAACTCACTATGTAGACCAGGCTACCCTCAGATTCACAAGGAATTCATCTGTCCCTGTCTCCTGGGTGCTGGAATTCTGGAATCAAAGGCATTGCACCCCAGAGCCCGGCAATTTTAAATTCTTATTTAGGCTTTTTGAGACAGGGTTTCTCTCCTACCTCATTTTCCTTACTACAGATGGGTCACCAAACTCTGCTGGGGAAACTACAGGTTTTTCTGTAAGCTTGCAAAACAAAAGGCAGGTGTATGGGGGGGGGGGGCGAGGAAGGAAAGGAAAGAGGGAGGGAGGGAGGAAGGGAGGGAGGGAGGGGAGAGGGAGGGGGGGAGAGTTGGCCAGGAGGTACTTGGTCTTCTGGAGGTCCCAGCAGGAAACAGACCTGTTCTGGGAGCCTCTTTGCTAGAAAGCATTGGTCCTGAGAACTAGCTGTCATAAGGAAGCCTCATAAGTCCAGAAAGAGCATTCCTGGTGACAAGGAGGGTCCAGGGGGAAAAGACTGGACCTGGCTCTTTGGAGCCTTGCTTGGGATAGATCTTTAACTTCCCGTACTTCCCTGCTGCTCCACTCAAAACCACCAGATGGGAAACAGCCCAATTACCCAGCTATCCCTCCCACCACTGCCTACCCACGGGAGAAGAGGCAACCTTGTCTTTCGCAGCAGCATCCTCCAGGCCTAGACATTGGTCTCTGTCCATTTCAAGGCGCCAGAGTCTGTGCCGTATATACCCAAGTATTTGGCCCACAAGAGGGGTTGGAGTATCCAGCTGGCCGCTCCTGCTGTGTTTGTATTCAAGAGTCTTGGGGGAAATCTGTTTTTAAGGTTGAGACAAATAGCTTGATTTAGGATCAGCACAAAAGGTGGACTTGAGATTTGGTTTGGAGTAAGTAGGAGGAAATGTGAGGGGGGGGGTGGGGCGCCTGGGCGCGGCTCCTCTGAGGATTACGGCGGAGGCGGTGGACCGCGGCTCCGCTCACAGAGGTTGCAGCCATTGCACTGAAGAGCATCCCACATTCAACAGGAGGAACCCGCGGGAGAGCAGCCCCGACCCCCTTCACAACCGCAGCCTGTGCGCCCCACAGCCCTTGCGCGCCATGGCTAAGGAAGGCGTAGAGAAAGCGGAGGAGACCGAACAGATGATCGAGAAGGAGACCAGCAAGGAGCCTGCTGAGGGCGGCGACAGCTCCCACCGCCTCGGGGATGCCCAGGAGATGCGCGCTGTGGTGCTGGCCGGCTTCGGCGGGCTCAACAAGCTGAGGCTCTCCAGAAAGGCCATGCCCGAGCCACAGGACGGCGAGCTCAAGATCCGCGTCAAAGCCTGGTCCAGTATCCACGACTTTTTGGTTTTTCTCTCTTTACGCGCTGGGCGCACCGGCAGTGGGTGGGAGAGCCTAGATTGGAGATGCTGCCCAGGTACCCAGCACCCACAGTCAGTGAGCACCCTCTCTGCATTCACACTTGGCTCTCAGATCCTCCCTGGTATCCCAATCCACGCGATCCTGGGGAGGATGCTCAGAGGTGTTCCCCCCCCCCCCCCCCCGATGTAGGGTGACAGGAAGGATAGTGGCGCCTAGGACTTGAGGTCTTGGGAAATTGCCTTATGCCCCTCTTGTAGGACAACTCAGCTGCTTAACACTGGGGAGACATAAGGGTGGGACTTGATCATTAGCGTGGTTTAAAAAATAGCAATCGCCGTGTATATACACGTAGTTCCCGGTGCTAGTTTTCTTTTTCTTTCTTTCTTTTTTCTTTTCTGAAGTTTTACATATACGATCCCGTTTAATACTTCCTGAGACCCAGTAAGTCAGGTGCCCAGCTTTAGAGGTGAGAAAACAGAAGCTCGGAGGAAATAAATAATCTGCCAAGATCACTCAGCTGCCAGTAAGTGGTCTGGCTGCCACTTGACACTTGATCTCCCTTTTCACCTCTATTCGTCCAAATGGGGTTGAAGGCAGGATGCATTCCCTTGTATATGTCCTTCTCCGTTCTTACCTGAGAGAAGAAACTGAGAATGAAGAGGAATAAATCCTCAGCGTCTAAGCTGGGTGAAAGGTGAGGCCAGGGATGCAGCCCTCACCCCCCCCCCCCCGAATTTTCTGCTTTCCTGAAGGCTGGGAAAACCCCATCCTGTTCCTTAGGAACTCCTGTGCTGGCCTCAGAAGGAGCCCACACTCTAAGAGGTCCTCATTTCTCCTGGGAAAACGTGCCTGAGCTTAGACCAGCAGAGATTTCCCCAGTAGTGTGTAAGTGAGAAAGCTTGTCTCTGCCTGGGGGCACTGTACTCCATGCCCCTGAAGTCTAGTGGGGTGCAGAGTGATGGAGCTGCTCTCTGGACCTGGCATTCTATAGTGACCATGCATCTTACAAGGGTTGTTGGCTGGATCTCCTAAGCCCCTGGTATTTCTACTTCTTAGAAATATCAGCATACTCAGATCTGGAAAGAAAGCCAGAATCTACAACCTGATCCGAAGGCAGGAAAAATGCAAAGAGCTCATTTTGGCCCTTGCACCACCTTGACAGCAGGTGGGTTTTATTTGCCAGATCAGGAGGCAGCTGGTGAAAGCAGCGAGCAATGACCCATGGTTAGTTCTTCATATATGAAACCAGTCCTTCTTGACATTAACAGTGTTCTGAGGTTTCTCCCGTGAACGGAGGATTTCAGTGTAAGAGAAGAAGTATTTAGGCAATCTGGGGATCCTGTACTGTTCTTTTCATTAACTCTTAGGAAGCCAGGGTGATGAATCCCAGCAGGCAGAGGTTTTACCCACCCCTGTCACCAGTAAATCATCTAGCACAGTTGGCACACTGCATAGTCTAAGTAAGTGGTGACGGGTGAATGGATTGATGAGGGTAGCTCGGAGGGGGTTTGCGGGTCGTCATTATTCTTTATTTGTTGACAGAAGACCATCGACCTAGTATAATTACCATGTATGAGTAACTTTCCTTCCTTAACCACCTCATCAAAAATATTATGCACCTATGTATACACATTTATACATGAGTGGTGTGTGTGTGTGTGTGTGTGTGACAGAGAGAGAGAGAGAGAGAGAGAGAGAGAGAGGCACATGAACTTTCATTCACACCGAAGACATATGTCTTAAGGACATATTCTAAGAATAACGGTTAGGGCCACAGTTTCAAAAAAAATGAGCTTCATGTGTAGTACAAATCAGTCTGTATTCTTCAGCTTTCTGGATTTTGTAGCCTCGAGCTAACTGCCAGAAAATGCCGATAGGGGCAGGGATGCTTTGAAATAATTTCAAGATAAAAGTGAGGAGGCAGAGAGGTGATTTCCAAAGGCTAGCATTCAAACATGTTCCTTAGTGGAGCTTAAAAATGTGTACACACACACACGCACGCACACACACACACACACACTTCTATATAAAAGGCCTGCTTATTCAGAAAGCCACCCAGACCTGGTCTGTACTAGGAATATAGTACAGCAGTGAGCTCAGATTGAGTTTTTCTTTCACTGAGTGAGAAGCAGAATTAATCAGTTTGCAAGGCAGCAGCAGCATTGGAATACCGTGTGGAGATGGCCCACGGGGCCTGTCATCCTCCACTGGGCTGGGATTGGCTGGTCAAAGAGTCCTATTGATTATAAGTTTCTGCCTTGAGAGGCAACATGACTCATTCCATGTTTTTATGAATCAACTGGGGCCTTGTGGCTGAAGGTCCTCCTTTTATCTGCTCTCTGTTTTTAATGGAAACCTTTTGTCATCAAATAGGATGTCCTTTTTGCTTGGAAACAAAGCACAGCACATCTGAACTACGACTAGACCTAGGACAGGGTTCAAGTTAGTGACTCTAATTATAAAAGAGGACAAGAAGAAGCAGGAAAAGGGGTATTTTATCTCATTGACCCTCTAATTTGTAGATTGATTGGGCAGGTATTTTTCGTACAGAAAAAATTGAGTATTTCAGACATTGGGTGACTTGTCAAATATATCACATAACCAGTAGTGAGGATGTATATTTGTGTGTCCTCGGGGCTTCTATTCTTTCCCTTCTATTCTGTTTTGTGAGCCTCAGAAACACCATGGATGTGGTTTGCCTCTCTAGACTGTTGGGTGGTTGCATCCACTGTTGCTTTAATACATATGGACCTGTTGTTCTTATGTATAGCTAAGGGGACCTCTTTGGTTATTCTCAGAGTAAAATGGTTTCTCTGGAAATGATATATGTGTTCAAGCGCAGCTCAGAAAGAGCCACTGCTTACTTGGTGCTGTAGGGTTGGAGAAAGAGAGGGTTCTGCCCTCTAAAAAATGTCAGTTGATGGGAAACCCATTTCACAAATTCTGCATTGAGTGGGCTATGTAACAGTAGGTTTAAGTGCCCAAGTAGCAAATGAGTATATGTATGAGTGTGTGTGTGTGTGTGTATATTTGTGTGTAGCTTTTGAAAAAAGGTAGACCTGGTATGCGTTTGAGCCTCAATTCTTGCTTCTGTGTGACCTTGGTGGCCTTGCCTCACTTCTTCCACTGTCCGTGAAACATGGACAGTGTGGTGACCTCGTAGTGATATCAAGAGGACAAACTTGGGTTCTAATTTGTCCCTTCCTTGCTAACTGGATACCACGGGCCAGGCTCCTTGACCCAGAGACTGGTACAGGGAGCCTTTGGCAAGCAGTTTACTAAGAAAGACCTTTCAGGGAGCAGAGAGCAATGCAAATAGGCCAGAGAGAGCTAAAGAAGGGTCTGGTCTCGGTTGGATCCCTCTGCAAAGTCAGTTCCTTGCAAGAGCAAGAAACGGTGTAAGCTTTTTGGTCACTGGTTGGGCTGCTAAAGGGAGCATGAGCTCTCATAAGCAGAGGTGTTCATACAAGGCACAGTTTTCTAGGGAGTTATAAGTAGCCAACATCCCCAGAAGGGATCTGGATGAAGTACAATCTCACTCTTTGGTTGGCATTGATTAGCTACTCTAAACCTCAGTGGACTGATCTGCAAAATGGGGATTACGGTGATGCCTCCTTTATTGGTATTATACTGGAGTTGAAGACACACATGAGGTAAGACACACAACACCTTTGTGTGCAACTAATGGTTAATAAATGACTTACTATCTAAGTGATTATTTTTCCTTCCCATCACTACCTTACAGGAGTCTTATCATTCAAGTTCGAGTGGTTTTGAAAGGGAAGTGATTGATAATTATACCAGGAAAGCAGGGGCAAATAGGAATGATCCTAGACAAACCAGGGAGTGTGGTTCTCCTACCTGATTAGGGTCTGATGACCTGTGACCTCGTTGCCATTGTGTCTTTTGAACATGAACTGATAAGATTTGAGGCTGGCTGAAGATCTCCAGGTTGGGCTGGAGGAATGTATTTAAGTGGCCATTAACAAGCCTTGTCTAGTTTGTTGCTCAAATTGGCTTGTGGTGGAAAGTCACTAATGGATAGGGGACATTTATTTTCCCAGAGTGATTTACAGCAAGAGCCTATATGAAATTGCTGGAAGGAGACCAATTGGATGAAAAATTATTCAGGCTACTCAGGGCCCCATTGGCTGATCTAAAAATGGGCTGAGGGCAGGCCACACCAGAAGCAAGCCAGCAGATAGGTAGAATTCTAATATGTCATGAGGGTGTGTAGGAGACAGGGAAAGAATGTCCACTTGCTGAAAAGTTGTTATGAGCTAGAAATAGAGTGCGTCTATCAGTCCACAAGGTCAGTGTCACTAACTCTGTTCTAAGGAAGACTTGTCAGGACTTCAGACTTCCTAGTGGAAGAAAGATACAAAAAACAAAAACAAAAAAGGTCCATATTCCTTACGGGAGCCAGAGATTAGGAGATCTCAGTGCTAAAGATAAGGACCAAGAGACCGAGGGGGCACAGAATGGTTCCTCTGTGTTGAACGGACAGAGCGGGGTTTGATATGAAAGGGTGCTTCTATGCCTCTGTGATGACTCATAATTAAGAGTCCCTTGGTAATGAGCAGACCCAGTGATGGTAATGCAGAGAAAGCACCGTGGATGATTTTTATCCACTCGACACAGAACTGACAAGACTCGAAATTGCATAATGTCTGCCCCGAGATGTCCACTTGCATTTGTGTCACTTCCGTTTCCTCTGTGCTTCTGGGGTATAAAACACCTTGAGGATGAAGTTCCCGGGACTGTTGATAAAGAACACTCATGCTCATTAAACCTTGGAACCATCCCTTTTTTCCTTTACTTCCTTTGATTAACGGGCCACATTGCAAACACTGACAACTTGAAGACGAGATGTCCTAAATCAGTATAGCATTAAACTGTCGCTAATGAGGTTGATGGGATGAAGTACGGCCAGTGATGTGCTCTGAGTTTGTTCAAGTAAGCAGTTGGAGTCTAGGAGGTTCAGTGACACCAGCTGCTCATAAAATTGAGAAATTATCCTCAGAACTCCCAGTGCCTTACTTGAAAGGTACTCTGGCATGGAAATTGGGCTACAGTGTTCTGGGTTCCTCTGTGTTGAATGAAGGGAGCCGAGTTTGACATGAAAGGGTAACTCTGTGCTTCCGTGATGACTCATAATTAAGAGCCCTTTGGTAATGAGCAGACCTGGCTGCCAGCTCTCCTCTACTGAAGCTCTTGTTTCCTTATCACCTATATCCTTGTTAATGAGGGCTGGGGACAGGGATGGCTCCCGTTTGCCCAATAATAAGATGGAAATTCTTTGGTCGTTTTCTTTTGTTCTGTCTTGAGACAAGGTCTCAGTAGGCATCTCCTGCAGGCTTGGAACTTGCAGTCCCCCTGCTTCAGCCCTCCAAAGTTGAAATGTGGGTCATCTTACCTAGTTTAGATATCCTAGCACCTTGACTAGGAAGGAATGCAAAATCGGCCCTTATCTTTTCTCACCACTGAAACCAAATGCCTGACAAAAACAACTTAAAGGAAGAAAGGTTTATTTTGGCTCACAGTTTGGAAAAAACAGTCCACCATCATGGCAGACAAGGCATGGTGGCTGGAGAGGCTCAGTCCATGGTGGTAAGAGCTTGTAGCTACTGCTGGCTTGCATAGTAGCAGATCAGGAAGCAGAGAGCTTAGAAATGAGGTCAGATTATAATCCTGAAAAACCTATACTGGTTTCAGTGACCCACCTCAGCCAGCCATGCACGGGCTCCAAAGATTCCACAATTTCCCAAAATAGCCCCATCAGCTGGGGACCACACATTCAAACACATGAACCGAAGGGAGACATTTAAGGTTTAACCTGTAGCACGGTGGCTCTTCTATCACCTTTAACCCCATTTTTTTTGGGGGGGGGGGCTTTTCGAGACAGGGTTTCTCTGTGTAGCCCTGGCTGTCCTCTTACTCTGTAGACCAGGCTGGCCTCGAACTCAGAAATCCTCCTGTCTCTGCCTCCTGAGTGCTGGGATTAAAGGCATGCGCCACCACTGCCCGGCTAACCCCATTATTTTAACCACAGGGAGCCATCCTGTCCCTTTGAGACTATTTTAATCTTGATTCAATAGGGATGCTAGGCTATTCCATCATTTCTCCTTCTTCCTCTCAAAAATCACACTTGTTCCTCTCTTCCTCCAACTTTTTTCCATTATGATAAAACCAGCAACAGCCATCAAAGCATGACCCCAATAACAGAAGCAGTAGCTGGAAAAATTTATAGTGGAAGGCCAAAAAGACTGAGAAATTAAAATTTGTAGTCATATTTTATGTGGAGCAGGATTCATCCAAGTGGAAATAGTTTCACTAAAATAAAAGCAAAGTCAATTTCAAACAGCTTAACAATGCCATTTAGAATGTTTTAATTTGCTGAAAGTCACTGGTATCATAATTGTGATTACAGTCTGGTACCAGGTATGTCCTTAAACTTTCTTGGAGTCAATGTTGTGGAATCACAAGTAGTGTAAGATCAAGAGAATGTAACAATGAGTCCACTCAGAAAGAGCTAGTTCTGAACTAAGGATGCATCTCAGTGGTAGAGCATTTGAATAGCACCCATGAAGCTCTAGGTTTAAAGGGGGAAATTATCAGTTCATTCATTCACCCTTTAGAAAGTATAGCTGGGAGTGGTTGGTCAACCCTCTTTGGTAGGAAAGCAAGCTGGGAAAGAGTCAGTTTTGCCCATAGAGAGTGCCTGGGCTTTGGTTCCAGGTAGCCTTCATTTAGTATCTTGCTTTCCTCTTTGTTAGTCACATGTGTTTGAACATGAGCTTAGCTCTTGCCTTGCGTGCAAAATGAAGATGAAAATTACAACATCTGACATGTAGTAGGTTCTCATAAACAGCAGGCAGAGCTCAATGAGAGAGACACTAGTCAGAAACCAAAGGTACTTCATCATGGGCACGGGGAATGATGGCTAAGTCATGCACACCATATCCCCCTCTTGAAGCATCCTTGTAGGATCAAAGCACATTGGACACATCATTTTTTAATCTTAACCTCCCCACTTTGGAAGAATGGTAGCCAAGGAATTAACAACCATGTTTTTCAAGAAAAGAAAGTGGGAGTTAGGAGTTAGGTAGAAATATTGGGAAACTCTTGTGGATTTGAGTTCTGATACTAACTCTACCTCATCATGGCTGTTTGATCCTAAGCAAACAGCACTTGTAACTTATCCTAGTAACAATGCCTAATGTTAGTTAGGTATTGTGAAGATTGGAAGAGTCTATGAAAGCCCTTGTTTTAAGTTAATTTTCTCATTGCTGTGATCAAATACCTAACAATCAGCAAATTAAGGGAAAAAATGTTTTTCTGGCTTACCGTTTAGGGGGATACCTTCCATCCTGGTGGGGAATGCGTGGTGGTAGGATCAGGAGAACAACTGCTCATGTTGCATTGGCAGTAAGCAAAGAAAGAATGAATTGAGGTTGTGATATAAAACCTTGAGACTTACCCCTAGCGCCCCATCCATTTTTGCCTGTAAGCCTCCACCTCCTGAAGGTGCTACAACCGTCCCACACAGCCCTTCCAGCATGGACCAAGTGCTCAAATACATGGGCCTTTGGGGAAACATTTCATATTCAAACTACAGCAGCTCCCAAAATACCTTGCCCATACTAGGTGCTCAATAAAAGGTCATTTTCTTTTCTGAGACTCTGAGGTTTGAATTGATAGCTATTGGTTCTGAATCATGTTGGCAGCGAGGAGCAGGAAGTTGGCTTACGATTCTTATTCCTAGGGTTGGGAATAGATTATTTTATTCTCTATAACATTGTTCCATGACAACCATCACAGCATCCATGGGTAGTGGCATGGATTCTCTGACAGCTGAATGTGCGTGGAAAATCCATCCTTCGGAGTTTGTTTTACTGTAATTCAAAGGATTCCAAATCCCATGACCTTCCAATTGATCAGTGACATCCAATGCTAACCACAAAGCTCACCCAGACACAGGAATTTGCACCCCCAAGTTCCTAGCACTTCTCTTTCCTGAGATGAATCCTTTTGACATCTTGGCATTTGTCGTAGAAGAAAAAGTTTAATTAGAGCCAGAAAAGACCCTTCATAGGAAAGGGCAGCAGGCATGTAATATCAAATTAGTTCCTCTGTGTGTGATCTCATACAGGAAATTGGCTGGAGTCATGGCATTGAAATGAGTGAGTTTTATGTTTGAAGGCTCAGGAGACGGCACCAATGCTCCCGTGGAAAGCGCTGTTCCATCTTTGAATGTGATATTTTCTTCATAAGAGCATGCAGTCAGCTTCTGCCTTTAATCTTCTTTTGCCAGTGACCCCCGACTCTTCGTTCATCTAGTCTCATCTTCAGCACTGGCTGGGAGCAGGGTATGCCAAATAGCACTTTCCTCAACAAAGCCCTGTTAGCAAGCTAAAGCATCAGGTCTTGTTACTCTCGACTTCTCTAAATGAATGTGGTCCCCAGAGCTCAATGCAAGATAATTATCCCCTATGCAAGGAAGCATAATGATTCATGTCTTGGCATGGCACCATGTGCAAGCCTTTGGTGGTAAAATGCTCTATTAGAAGCGAAGTGGCCTGCACGTAAGCCATGTGTCTGATCATCTTGGAAACTTGTATAACTATGGGATGAAGTCTCAATTTGTTCATATGCAATACAGGTATGATAGTACCAATGGGACAAGGTTTTTATGTAAGAATAACAATAGATAATGAGGACTTTAGGAATGGTTCAGTTGGTAAAGTGCTTGCAAGCCCAAGTGTAAGGACCTGAATTCAGTCCCCATCTCCCATATAAAAAGCCAAGTGTAGTGGTATACACTTCTAATCTCAGCATCAAAGAGGTAGAGGCAGGTAGATCCTCAAGACTCAATGGACAATCACTGTAGCCTACTTGATGAGCCCAAGGTCCTAATGAGAGACTGTCACAAACAACAGGACAACAGAACAATACAAAAACAAGACATAAAGTGGACAACTTCTGGGAACTGGTAACCCAGGTTGATTTCTGGTTTCCTCTCACAGAAGCACAGATGTGGATATCTAGCCACACATGCCCTTACACATGCTTTCACACCTACACCCATAATATACCCACACATACATACATACGTACATACATACATACATACATACGTACATACATACACAGAAAGGTAGTGGACCTAAAGTACCTAGCAGTGATATTGGTGTATTAAATGTTTGTTGAATTAATGATTTCTGTGGCACATATTATGTGTCCAAAAGACATTACTAGTGTGGGAAGAAATGCAAAAGAATTCATTAGAAGGTCCCCAGTACTCCATAAAACTTCTTCCTGCGTGTAGTGTGAGGGATAGAACCTGGGACCTTATGCGTGTTGGTAAGTACTTTATCATTGAGCTGCTTCCCTAGCTCCTCCCTCATAAGGTTTTTTGGAAGGATACCACCATTCAGTCCCTATGTCTCCCCAAAAGTTTGCCAATACCCCAAGATCTAGAGAAGCATTGGAAGGATACACCAAGACTGATTCCTGAAGGAAAAGCAGAAGTAGAATTCAGATATATTGTGCACCTGTAGTGTGCCAGGACCTAAACCAAGCTAAGGAACCTTCAGAGGTACCAGCAGCATGTTCCCTCCTGACCTCTGTCTTTGTCTCATCTATGCTGACCATGTGACAGGTCCCTGTCCTAGCTAGCTCCTACAGTGACTCTCCATCTTGAGAGTGACAAGGGTGTCAACCTCTAGCTTTGGCTGCCATGTATAGAGTTTCTTCAAAGATCTGCAGCTGGCGGGTCTTTGAGTAAGGACTGAATGAACCCCAGAGGAAATACATTTTCTGAGAATTTTATTTCTTAACACACCGTGTGACTGTGGAACCTAGAGTTACTTCCCTGATCTCTAATAACTACCTTCTCTGGGCTGGGAAATGTGGGGCTCTGAGCTCTGAGGATACTCTGTAATTTTCTCCCTATTAACCTCTGTCTCTACCAAGTACCAGAGGCCAGGGCTATCTGCGAGAACCTGGGGGCTGCCTCTGATAACTGTTATTCCAGGAACACTCACTCAGACATCCCTCAAAGACTGTGTGTCAGCAACAGAATTTGGAAAGAAACTGTATTTCCATGACTCTGTTCCCATCTTTTCTTGTTATGCATTGGCCACCAATGCTCTCTCCTTAATCTTCAGATAGTTGGAAGTGTTCCCTACAGGCTGTTGTATGGGTACTCAGAATAGGTTCTCCTGTTTTAACCTTTAAATTATGACCCTTTTCTGTCATCCTTTTTGGCCCCCATCACCCCTGAAGCACCCATATTATACATATATTTTGTGCCCACTCTGCCTAGAGTCATATTCTCATGGTTTGAAGATAACAAAAGGATGCTATCATTTCCTTTATGCCATTCATTTATTATTATTATTATTATTATTATTATTATTATTATTATTATTATTATACCATTATCCATATCATAATAACCCTTATGGAAGCCTTCTTTTGTGTTACAGACACTATTCTAAAGGTCCTATAGCTATCTCTAGAACACCAGATGAAGAAATGGAATCAGAGAGGTGAATGAATTTGATCAAGATCTGAGCTAAGGACGTAGCTGAGGTCAATGGTAGAATGTTTGCTCAACATGTACAAGACCCTGAGTTTGAACCTCAGCACCACAAAGGAAATAAACAATAACCACCCAGATAATAAAAAGGAGCTTAGATTTGAGCCAGGTGGAAAAACAGTTTGATTGGTAACAAATACAACATTGATACATTATAGCAGTATTCATCCAAGCCTAGCTTCTCCCACCGGTTTTTCCCTTTTTTTTTTTTTTTCTCCTCAAAGAACACAGATGTTTTTCAAGGAAATTGATACACAATGGGCAGTGCCCCGCCCCATGCAGATAGTTTGTGTCCTGAATTTGTCTGAACTCTTGGGAGACTCTCACTACATTCTCCATAGCTCCCCCTTTCCTCCTAGAACAGCTATTCCTTGTCATCTTTGGTGGGAGAAGAAAAGCAGGCCTTGCGTGGGATCAAAGAGAATTGCTTTTTCATTTATCTGCGCTGCCGTAGTTCAGTCAGCTAATGGAGAGCTATTAAGCCCACCATTCTTATGATTGGTCTGAGTGATTTTGTAATTGGATTCTTTTTATCCTCCCAGCAAAACTCACTAAAATTGTTCCGTTTGGGAGTTTGTCATACACTCTGACTCACCCTTGCAGTCGGAACTGGAGAATGCTTCATGCAGGCACTGATGTAACCTTCTACCTCCCGAGACAGCAGCTTCAGTTCGTTGGGCCTTCTTGATCTGACCTGGGGAATAGCTAGCACCTCTGGGACAAGAGGGGATAAATGGCAAAGGCCATTGTCACCCTCCTTCCTCCTCCCTCCACCCTCCTCCCTCCTCCCTCCTCCCTCCTCCCGCCTCCCTCACTCTCCTCCCTCCTCCCTCCTCCCTCTTCCCTCCTCCCTCCTCTCTCTTTCCTCCCCCCTCCACCCTCTTCCCTCCTCCCTCTTCCCTCCTCCTTCCTCTGAGCTGCAAGGCCTGTGTCCAAAGCCAGTGAGTAGCACTTGGCGCCTTCTTTGGGCAGTTTGCTATTCCCTTCTTAGTCACATTCTTTTCATTCTTCAGCATAGCTGGGCTTATTCTGAGCAGATATCAAACTTGAAACAACAGAAAACTGTGCCAACCCAGCATCCTCTAGAAAACAGAAAATCTGAATCCATTAGAGAAAGGGCTTGAAAATAGCATTTTCCTGTTGACACCCCAATGCCTCCTGCTGCCTTCAGATTATCTCTGCTTCCTCCTACCTCCCCCTGTCTGTCTGTCTGTCTGTCTGTCTGTCTGTCTGTCTCTCTCTCTCTCTCTCTCTCTCTCTCTCTCTCTCTCTGTGTGTGTGTGTGTGTGTGTGTGTGTGTGTGTGTGTGTGTGTTTCCATGACTGCTCATGAATACTCGAGCTTTGCACAGTGTCTTCCTCTTACTCTCCACTTCATTCATTCATTCATTCATTCATTCCTTTGTTTGTTTTTTGAGACAGTTTCTCTTATTGAGCCTAGAGCTCCCTGGTTCAGCTAGACTGGCTCACCAACAAGCCTCACGCTGCTCCTGTCTGCCTCCCCAGTGCTGTATTACAAGGTGGAAAGCTGGATAACTGCGCCCAGCTCTCCACGTGGGTGCTAGGATCTGAGATCAGGCCCACATGCTTGTGTGGCAAGCTCTTTGCCAGCTGAGCCATTCCCCTGCCACCTCCCCGATTCTAAACTCTGTCCTTACTCTCTGGTCTTTTATGTTTATCTTTGCTCACCTTCCTTCTTCCACTTTCCAGGGGTAAATCTTTGCTGTTCCCGACACACTTCAATCCAGCAAGACTTTGGTTTACCTGGTTCTCCCATCTCTATTACACTAGTGTACAGCCTAAGCTGCCAGCCAAGCAGAGCTGGGAAATAAAAAGAAAGGAAGGAAAGGGAAACGCTCAAAACTCTCGGATGTTTCCTGTTTGAGTCTCTAGTGGAAGAAGCATTTTTTTTTTTTGCCAGCTTTTGAAGCGCCCTGTACTAAGCATGTTTGAAAGACAGACTTTTGGAGTTGCTAATTATCTATGGGGAAGGTAGATGCATCGTGATCCTGCTACTGTCTCCTTTTTAAGCTAATTACACTTAAATATTAATGAAACAACATTTGAAATTCAGTTCCTTAATGCTATGGTTTGAATTTGAAATTCCTCCCCCCACAGGCTCATGTGTTGAACACTTGGTCTCTAGCTGCTGGCACTATTTTGAGACATTCTGGAAGCTCTAATGGGAGGGACCTAGATGGAGAAAGAGGGCCTCTTGGATGTTATGTTTAGTTCCCAGTTCCTTGCTGTCCTGCTTCCTGTGTGCCATGAAGTGAACAGCCTCCTTCTTTATGTTCCCAGCACCATGCTAGCCTGTTTCACAACACACCCAGATCAATGGAGTGAGAGACGGGGGACTGAGTGTCTATAAATGTGAGCCAAAAGACCATCCCTTCTAACTTATGTTGGATATTTGATCAGATCAACCATAAGAGTGACTACTGTATCCAGTCACAATGACCACATTTTAAGGATTTGGTGTCCATATGTGTGTCCAGTGGCTACCCTATTGGCTAGCCTAGATAGAGGCTGTTCCCATTACTCTGGGATGACATAAACATAACCGTGCTAGTCTTTAACTCTCTCCATTTGTCCTATTGAAACAATAGTTCTCTTATACATCTTGTAATCGGTTAGCAATGTCCTGGGAAATAACTGTCCTACGATAGCAACAGTGGACTGTTTCTATGTGGGACTCCTGTGCCCTTGATAGCTTTATGAAGGAATCAAGCTGGGGTCACTCTGAACCCTTTTCCTCTCCGTGGAGAGGTGGGTTAGAGCCGGAGGATTTGAAGAATGGGTGTAAAAGCACGTCCATCCAATTCTTTCCTTTGGGAAACACCAAATCTCAATGAGACAAGTTAATAGCTACTTTCTCCATGCTGGCTGTGACCCTTGTATAGCAGCCTCTTGTGGAATTGTCATTTATTTGCTGAGCTCCTGGGAGGCCCGGATGTCACTGTCAGTGTTGTAGCATCATTGCCTAGCCAACCCCCAAAACACAGAGAGTCTGTTGAATCTAAATTGGATGAGAATAAATGTTCTATACAAGCAACTCTTGCCAAGAACCCTTCTGGAGCTCACGCCTTGGTCAGCACACGACATGGAACATAGAGATGTTAACCTTTTCATCAACTATCATAGGAATGAATACCTCCTGCCTCTCCCGGGGGTTGAGTAGATAAATAGCTCCCAAATCAAAAGCGTTAGTCTTGGCATCGAAGGGAGCTTATTTGTGCCATGCTTTTCTGTTTCTGTTGAAAACTGGCTCTGGCTATTTACATTCTCAATATGTCTCTTTGGCTATTTTATCACATGGTGAAAATACCAGTGGAGTATGTCTCGAATACTAATTTAGACAGATGATTGGAATATAGGTCTTTTCCCAACCACAGTAGCAATAAAGAACTCATACAGCTTTGATAATGACATCCATCATCATGTTCATGTTACAGAGAAAGGGATCTGGGTAGGACAATAATCCCATTAATAAGAAAATGATAGACTATTAAAAACATTAGATGGATCGGGGAATTCCTTATTTATCATATGGATGTAAAGGCTTGTTTATATAACAATTGTGGTTAGAGAGGGTAGGCAGAGATATAGGGATCCAAACTCCAAGGGGGCTGTGGTCATGAAAAGTAGGAAGAAGTGGGGCCATCTAAAACACAGTCTTTCCACCCTCTGATTGAACGTGGGTCTTCTCCGTACTATGACTTACTCAGGATAGTTCTGGCTGTCCTCACAAAGGACATATTTAAGAGTTACATACAAGGTGTCCTTGCTTTGCACATACTTTTTCTTCCAAGAGCAAATAATTTTCACAGTCTTGAGATATCAAAATGGGTGCTTAAAAAGCCAAGTAAGAAAAAAAAAATATGAACAAGATTTTTCTGAGATCAATCAATACCTATTTTTCTGGGCATGCACATGCTACCAGCTGAGAGTAACAAACAGATACCAAAACTATAGTTCTGAAGAAATAAAATGAATCAAACATTTGCTTCTTTGACCCTACCTGGATTGGAGTTAAACGCTTTGATGAACATATTATCAACAAAACAAGACCAGAATAATGAGTAGCTCACATTCTCTGGCTGATTCTGCTTGATCAGAGCCACACATCAGATTTGCTTGCTCCCTCTCCTAATTGGTAGAGGCTGTCCCACATGCTGGGGTCCTTGATGCCCATTGGGTGTCAAATTCCACTTGGAATTTGAAGGGGTTTTTCTTGATGCCACCTGATCTCAGCTTCCTACGGACATAGAGGAAGCACTTGGATATAATTTAATTCCGACTTTTACACCAAGAAGTATGTAAATCCTGCAAGTATTTTGGTGGCTCTGCCTGCTAAGCCCCTTCTGTTTTCTTTTCCCTCAATCTCTGCCCCTTTCTTTGTCCTTTGATCTCCTTAATTCCTCGCTTTCCTTTTCTCTTACTATGTTCTATCCTTAATTAATGGTCTTATTCTAATTTCAGGTTTTATATAATTAGTTGTTAGGATGCATAAGACATTCCTTCTCAGGACTCACCACAGAAATGATCCCTTAAATATTCACAAGTAATAACTGTTCCATAACATGAGGGAATAAAATGCTTTAAAGTGGACATTTCACCACTGCTCCTGTAGTGGATTCTGACATATGTCACCAGAATATTATTTTAGGACCCCAAGCTTTGTTCATCCTGCTACTGGGTACCATGGCTACTGACAATTTATAGCCCATCCCCTTCTAAAAAATTAATTTCAGCCAAAGAGAACCCCCCCTCTCTCTCCCTCCTTCCCTCCCTCCCTCCCTCCCTCCCTTCCTCTCTCCCTCCTTCCCCATCACTACTCAGTACAAGATGTAAAGCCTACTCCCCTTGTCTTGACTAAGAACAGCTAAGAGAACAGGAGTTTTCATGGACTCAGAAACCTCTGTATGAGTACAGCAGAAACCAACCTTTCCTCTGCCCAATCCAACTTCCCTCGCAATGATCCAAGCATCTTTCCCTAGAGTACTTACTGTCAGAATGCATGAAAAATCTCAGTCTTATAAGCGGATATTAGCCCAAAAGTTCAGAATGTCCAAGTTTCACTTAACAGTAAACGCTGGACTGAGAGTGAGGTCCCAGATGGAGGAGTTGGAGAAAGGACTGAAGGAGTTGAGGGAGTTCGCAGCCCCATGGAGGGAGCAACAGTGCCAATGGGCCTGACCCACCCACCCCACCCCCCGGTCATCCTGAAGTTTGGACCACCAACCAAAGAATACACATCTATGGACCCATGGTTCAGACCACATATGAGGCAGAGGATGACCTCGATGGCCATCAGGGAGAGAGGAGAGGCCCTTGGGCCTGAGGGTGTTAGAGGCCCCAGTAAAGGGGAAAGTCAAGGTGGGAATAGGGGCATGGGTGGGCGGGTGGGTGGGAGGTGGAATTCCCTCTTAGAGGTAGGGATGGGGAGGGGATGGGGGCTTCCAAAGAGGAGACCCAGAAAAGGGGAAACATTGGAAATGTAAATAAAGTATCAAAAATAAAATTAAAAAAAATATATCTAAGGGAACAACAACAACAACAACAAAAAAAAAAGAGTCTGTTTCCCAACAAATTTGACCTGTGATGCCTCTTTGTGTTAGGGGAATGGTGGTGGTAGAAGCAGCTCACTTATGAAGCAGTTGCTATATGAGACCAGTTCTGTATCACAAGTATTGTTGACATTAGATCCATACCAATGGAATGCCCAATGCCCAAGGAACTCAAGCTACCTACTCATGTAGAAAGGAGAAAATTAAAGTGAGGGATTTAAATACATCTTCGGGGATGGCAGAGGATCTCTGGACCACTTCTTTGATAATACCTTCTGGGTGTCAGTGTTTTGACTCTCTAGTTACCTACTATCTCAGCACATCCCTGGTGGCCATCAAGTGTTCTGCTTCTATAAAAGTACTCAACCCATCATACTGTACTGAACTTTCAGGAATTTGTTCCTATGAGGATTTCGAATGTGTTAACTCTGGACTTCCAAGTGCCCAGTGTGCTGAATGCAGAGGTTCAATCTTTGTAACTGGGTAATATCTTCCAAAGGAAGTAAGTAGGGAGGTTCTGGATTCATACAACACCATCTTGGTATTGTGAACCTCAATGTACCCCCATTTTGCTCTTCATAAAATTGGGACATTATCATTATCTCTTAGCATTATTATGGGCATCGTGTAAAGTAAATGATACCATATGTATCAGCCACTTAGCCTTGGATGCAGTAAGTGCCTCATCACTGTGGTCTATCATCTTTACTAGCCAGTAATCAGCTGATTTTCTCCTTGTGTTCCATCTTCAGAGAAGTCTGTTTGAACGAACCCGCATCACTTCTTGGACATCCCTGTGCATGGGAAGGACTGACACTAATCATGGCAGTGCCTTGCAACCCTTGCGGCAATGTGGATTGCCTGGCACGCTTGTCACTTCCATACCACTGTGACCACAGTCTCTGACAAAAATTCTTTTGACTCTCATTTTTGGAGTGTTTCAATCCAACATGGCAAAGAAGACAAGGCAGCTTAGTTCATGGTTCAGTGAGCATGAGACAGGCTGTTCACATTGTAACAAACCAGGAAACAGAGAGAATGAGGGCCTGTCCCTATTTATTTACTTCTGTCCTATATCTAAGAAGTCCCACAGCATTAGCCAGGAAGCAAACATTCAAATCATGACTATGTGGGGGCACATTTTAAATTCAATCTATAACACTTAAACTAAAGACTCTCTGGTCTGGGGCAGAATATTCATGTGCACAGAGAGAAAAGACTTGAAGGGGTCTTGCCATGTATCCAAAAATACAGAATCTAGATTACTCAGCCATGCTGCAGTGGGAGAGGGCACTGACTGCTACCAACCACAGACAAGGCAATCTCAGTCTCTTCACTGAATACTCAAAGCACAGAAGCTCAAGGTGTCTTGAAGCTATTTCATAGAATCGGAAGAAACCGTGAGTTGAGGATCTTCCAGATAGAGTTTATATTTGACATTTCCATCACAACCTCTCTTGTTGGCTTTTTATAAATCTCATTAGCAGGGATGTGACAACCCATCTAATATTTTTTTTATCAGCAATTTGGACATAGATAGTAATGGCTTGGTGACAACATGATCAGAGAACAGAAGCTCATGAAGGCAAGCCAAGGTTTTGGATCAAAGAATTGGGATCTAAGAAAGAGACAGACAAATTAGACCAATGAAGCTAATCTAATAAGACGACATCTAGCAAGGCTAAATATAATCGTCAAGACCAAAGTCAGAAACCTCACCTGTCCTGGGGGATTTTTATATCTATCTAATGATCATCTAATAATTCTTACCCCATCTTACTCCAATGAGGACATGAAGTTTTAGCTCAGGAAGATGTGCCTGGCAGCATTGCTTGGAAACTTGACCTACTGAGTCAGAGGTAGGGGCCAACAATCTACCTTAACAAGCTTTCGTGGGAATTCTAATACACAATAAAAATTTCAACCCAGGGATGGGAAGGGAGCTCAGTTGATAAGGTATTTGCCACATAAGCATGAGGACTTGAGTTTGATCCCTACTCCCTATATAAGAAACCAGGCAAATCCCTGATGCTTGCTAATGAGCCAGCCTCGCTGAATAGTGAGTCTCAGTACCAGGGAGAAATACTGTCTCAAAAACTAAGTAGACAACCCCTGAGGAATTACATACCAAGGTTGACTACTCATTTCTGATCACAAGGGCGTGCACAGACACTTATATACCATACACACATGCACCATGACATATATTTGCACCTTCAAACACAAATAAGTGCATTTGTAAATAATCGTAAAAAGTTATAAAATTTACATATATTTAAGATTTCAAGACTCAGAAGTTAAGATAAGATAAAATGGAACTTCTAGACAAGCTCCTGACAAACCAGGGAGATGGCTCAGTGGAAATTTTCTTCTTGCACCCGCAGGAGGGACCTGAGTTTGGATCCCCAGCACCTACATAAACCCCAGGTGGGTATGGAAGTCCTTGTGTAATGCCAGCTCATGCAGGAGACAAAGACAAGTTCTCTGAGGCAGGTTGGCTAGCCAGGCGAGCAGAGTTAGCGAGCTCCAGGTTCAGTGAGAGACCCTGTCTCGGTAGACAAAGTAGAAAGTGAACTAGGAAAATATGCAATACCAGCTTTGGGCCTCTTTACAAATATGCTCTCACACATGCAAGCGTATTTATGTAGGCGCGTGCGCACACACACATACACACACAGACACACACACACATACACACACACTTCCTCCTAGAAAAGGAATAAATGCCACAGGATAAGTAAACCACCAATGGAAGGGGAAGAGAAAAGAAAGCAAACAAACAAACAAACAACAGAAAAAGAAAACCAACAAGTTTATACTCTATCGCAGGCCTCAAAGACTAAAACATCCTGTATTATAATTGAAGGGGAAACAATTGCATCTTCATATAGCAAGTCTATATTATAGCAAATAATCATAGTGCTCAACAACAGTCCTTCTGCAATAAGACACTGGTTTCTGAAGGTGATTTCTTTAGTGATCTGCCTCTTAACTGCACTGATGGCAGAACAAGCTTTGTAGTTTCTGAGGAGAATACAGTCAGAATGCAGGGTGGAGATTTTGTGATCTGTGTCCATGTAAATGTAGGTTCAAGAAGTGTTTTCACCGTGGTGGCCTTCGCTTAATGACATGATGTTGTTTGGACCCCATGCTCAGGGTTGAGCTTACTGACTATCTGGGAAAAGAATGGGCTGGCAAAAGCCCTAAAATTCCTTCATGTCAACCCTTTCAAATTGGAAAACGAATACACCACGACTGGGCTGACTGGTTCATTATTTACTTAGGGTACCTTTTAAGGAATACCAATCTTAGCAACTTGTATCTCTGTTAAGATTGTTAACATATAAAACATTAGCATTTTAAAAATTAGCATATCCCAAATGACAAGAGATGAGAGTGCAAAACAGTCTCCTGTGGTTTGTAAATAATGAGATATTGATTTAGTGGTTAAAACCCCAGCTCAGAAGTCACAGAAAAAGGATGTTCATGCTTATTCAGGTCCTATGATACAGGATGGGGTGCTGGATTCCCACGTGGTCTCACTTTCCTTTTGTACGGGGAGATTGAAATGGTGCCTACCTCAGTACTCACAGGTAGTGTCTTCATTATGGGAGCAGTGCTTTTGATGCCGACCACATGATGTGGACAGTGTCACATCTTTCACTACCTCTCCAGAGACTTCCTAGGTGACTTGCCTCACTAAAGAAAAGAAAAATCATAGAGGCTGAGGAAGGTTAGCTCCTATGATGAATCCACGTCTTTTTCATGGCCAGCGTGTCTCTCCCTGTCTCCCTGGGCATTAATTCTAATATTATTTTAAGTAGAAACCAGAGAATAAACAGCCATGAGGAAAACTTGAGAACTGGGGAGGACCCTGTGATGGTCCACAATACACGGAGTGAAGTGAAGGGTCTAGAACCTTCAAACTTACCTTTCACCACAGTTTCCTCTTATTCTTCTTGCCTCTGGATCTGAGAGCCTTGAGTTTTGTACCTTTGGTTGATCTTGTGTTTCACAGTGTCGTGGGCAATAAAATAAGGAAGGAGTCTGAAGGCCTTTGTTAAGTCTCAGTACTGCACACACTACATACAGTGCCTTTGGCAGCACAGTTTTTCCATGTTAGCATAGCGTGTATATCTATTTGATGGGGGAACTGATACTTGGATGTTTTGTGTTTTCTGGAACTGTTACAGAGATTAAAGAGACTTGCATGAAAACGTATCATGAGCTCTGCTATGCCATGTAAACGTAAGGCAATATTATTTAAAAGGAATGTCCCCAATGCCTCCATATTTCCTATTATGACATTAGAACCCTCCTCTTCTTATTACAGTTTTTCAGGATACCTTCTTCACACTACAGCCCGTCAGGGTACTATGCATCAATAATAGCCTGTTATACCTAATTTCTGACTAGCAATTTTGTATGGGAGGAAAAACAATGGTCTACATATATAATATATATTACATATAAATTATATTTAATATTAACATATGTTTAATATATAACATATATATAATTATTGTGTTAATTATAATTTAATACTAACATATTTTTAATACATAACATATTTAATTATTATGTTATGCATTAATTATGTTCATATGAATAGCACATTATATGTTAATCTTAAATATATTTTATATATTAACTATATATTCAAATTATACCAATGTTTTTAGATAGAATTATATCAGAACATTAGTAAGTTCTTTCAACCACTATTCTGCAATGACATCACATGCTTGAAAGCCGTACAACTCCAGTGAGAGATGTGAAGAGTCCCTGCCACATACTTGTGCGTCCACAAACTCTACTGTGCCTTCCAGGTCATGATGGACCATACACCCTCAAACTGAGAGCCAAAATAAATTGTTCTTCTCTTAAGAAAAATTCAGTAAGAGAGGCATCTAGAGATTTTGTCCACTACCACCTCGGCCCCCATGTGCGCCTGCGTGATTAACAATTCCCCGAGTGAGTGTCCAGGTGAAAATCGGGTTACCTCTGAGAGTCCTGGGAACGGTAATTATGAAGCTGTGTGGCTTGGTTGGGCCCTGTTTTGTTTTGCTTTTATAGCCATGGAAAATAAAAGCATCAAGGGTAATGTCTTTTGTTTTCATAGTTCTAAACAGCATTGCTTTGTCTGAAAAAATAAATAACGCTTCAGTGGGTGGTTGATACTTGCTTAGTGTGTAGTTTTGGTTTTATGAGACCAACACCATACAGGGGATCTAAGTAAAGAGATTCGAGTAGGAGAATGTGTGAATAACAAGGAAGTCAGAAGGCAGGAGGCATGGTGGGACATCAAATTGCTCTCTTCAGAATGGTCCCACTTCCCAAATTTTGGGGAGCAACTGTTTGTTGGGGTGATGTATTTGCTCATATTAAAAATGGCTCCTGGGGCTGGAAAGACAACTCTGTAGTTAAGAACACTGGCTGCTCTTATGCAGGACCTAGGTTTGATTCCCAGCACCCACGTGATAGCTCACAACCATCTGTAACTACGGTCCCAGAGGATTCAACACTGTCTTTGGCCTCCATGAGCAGCAGACATGCGCATGAAGATGGATCAGTGGTTAAGATAGTATCCTGTTCTTGTAGGGGACCCCCATTTAATTCCCAGCACCCACAACAGGTGGCTCACAACTGCCTGTAACTCCAACATTAGGGAGTTCCCACGCCTCCAGACTCATCCATCAGGCACCTTCTGCATGTGAGCATACTCAAATGCAGACACAAACACATACACATGATTAAAGAATAAAATAAAATTGTTTCCTTCAAAAAAAAGAGTAGTGCCTGCTTGGATTGTGAACGGCCACTCTTCCAATACTGGATGCCCTTTGGCACACTCAGCAGCTGACGAGTGGAAGACAAGGAGTTACAGATGTTGCCTGTGAACATGCTATGTCACCCAGCATGGTGGGTGGAGAAGTTTCCATAAAGGGGGAGCATATTCAGGAGGCTGGGGAGATGGCCTTTGCCTTCCAGAGGGCCCCTTACAGTATCCAGATCATCTGAGGCACGCTGGGAACTCACCTCACTCATGATCAGGAGAACCTCAAGAAAGTGTTGATTTTTCAACCTATCTAGCATGAAGCCTTCTCCAAGGGCAGCTGTGTTTTCAGAATGGCTGATTATTTTCTGGCATTTCTGTCAGGGTCTTGGAAAACCCATAAGTTATCACACAAAGGGAAACACTGAGCTGAACTGTGTGTGGGGTGGGGTGAAGTGCTTGATTTGAGAGAGAAATTCTTTTTACGGTTCTACAGGGACACTTAGGACAATGGATCTTTTCACAGAAGTGAAGTTGATACACAGCTGATATTGTCCTGTGTCAGCCCTGAAATGGTTTTTAGCACATTCCCTCTTTTATTTTAGAAAGAGGGGCGAGGCTTCCTAAAATGTTCACATACTTCTTGCCGTCTTCACTAAGGACGTGTGCTCTGAGACAGTGTTGGTTGAGAACTGGTGCCACATTTCAGGACTTCACACTTCAGTAATTTTTACAACAAGCCTGTGAAATGGGTGCTGCCCAATCCTTGCTTTGCAAATGAGAAAACTGAGGACAGAGACGCCAAGTTATTGGTTTCTTCAAGGTTGTGTAGTTAGACGTAGTAAGCTTAAGACTTGAACTCCATCTCCCCAGCCCCTTAAGACTTACTGCTAGAGAACATTCTGGTTAAAAAAAAAAAAAAGACAGGAATGGTTATTAACCATCAAAGTGGGAAATCTGAAGGTCCATTTCCATTATTAAAGTGTTTCCATTATGCTGGATTTTGAAAAAGCATTAGCCTTCAAAGCAGAAGCGTAAATCTTTACATATCCGTGACAATTCCTTTGTTCCATACATGTTATGTGAGCACCTGCTCTATGCTGTGACTGTGGGACCATTGTGTGCCAGGTACTATAGAAACGAATACATTTCACAAAGCATATAGTTGCCTTCCAAAGGGCTCCTTACAAGGTCTGCATCATCTGAGGCACGACGGGGAACTCACCTCACTCATGATCAGGAGAACCTCAATAAAGTGTTGACTTTTCAACCTATCCTTCAGGGAAGTCATCCTCTTTGACTTCCTCCTTCCTGTATAAATTAGACCAATGCATGAGAGTAGGGGACACAGGTAGAATTAGATGCTTTTTTGGCTTCAAAGAGACCTCACTGTGCTCATAATAGTTCAAGCCACTTTGCTTGGCCAGATGGTAACAGACCTTGGGTTGTCGGATGGAACAGTTTGTTTTCTCAGACGCCGGCTAATGAAAAGGAGAAGCTTGTAAGAACCGTATCCCTTGATAAAAGATATCTTGTTCAGTGAGATATATTCTTCCATGTGGTTAGCAAATGAAGTTAAATGCAGCTCTAGGAATAAATCTAAAACATAAAGATAATGGTGTGTTGATGGCATCCGTGAAATTGAGCATGTGATTTCCTATGGCAATGGCTTAGACATAATTTTCATAACTTTCTCATTTTAAAAGTAATGAATTAACAGAAAATACCCTGTAACTTCTCTCATGCAGATATGACTTAGATTCTATATTCTCCGCTCCCTGGGGCCATCTGTAAATGTCCCTTCTTTGATCTACCTTCTTCTATAAGAAATAATGCAGTCTTTCGATGGCTCCCATTCATTCTTATAGATGCTGCTTATGCACAATGCTGGCATAAATATGTGTGGTGATTGAGGAGAGATGGTTGGTTGTCTTGAGCCCTTTAAATTTGATGTCCTTTCTCTTTCTGTCTCACGAATAGACTGGTAGCCATTGCGTCTGGCTGCTTTCCATGTGTCTGCTTCTAACCACCCCCTAGTATGTTTTTTAAACCTTTGATTAAGTGCTGGACTGTCTAATGACCAATCTAGTCTATATGTGTTTTCAGACTGAGAGTGCACAGACTCTGAGGGAGGGTAAAGGGCTGAATCAGAGTGTGAGCTGCAACTCTCTTCACTGCCAGGAAAGCATTACTTACCCACACAGAGATAATTGAATTTTGTTTTATTGCTGATTTCTAGCTAAGTGGCATTACTATTAGGGACACTTTGGCAAGAAGGAAATTTTTTACAAAAGGAAGGAGAGGAAAGGAGGGGGGAAGGGGAAAGCAGGGGAAAGGAAGAAAATGCAGAACAGTGTCTTGAGTGGCTCTCATTTTGAATATCTTTATGCTTGCTGTTCACAGTGGTTTGAACTTCATTGACCTGATGGTGCGACAGGGGAACATTGACAACCCTCCCAAGACACCCTTGGTGCCAGGATTCGAATGTTCTGGGATTGTTGAAGCCCTGGGGGACAGCGTAAAAGGATACGAGGTAAAGTTTCAAGTCTGACTTCAACAGTCGTAATCCTCTGGAGCCTGTGAGGCAGTAAAACTGAGAACATATTTCAGATAATAGCAGCCATGTTTTATTTTGTCATTTTGTTATTTGGTAATATTTGTAATGATAAGACTTTCCAAAAAAATCTCATGGCTTTATTTGTTGATTATTCCTTATGGTTTTTTTTTTCATATGTTGTCTTGGTTGCTCTTGGCAACAGTTTTGGGAGGTAGGCTTGACAAGTGTTGCTATATTCTTTATTCATAATTAGCTAATATAGCTATTAAGACTATTTGATAGTAACAAAGTGCATATCCTCTTGCCCCAGCTACGTCTACCATTTCCCACCATCTCAGGCTTCACAGCCAACTACAAAACACAAAAGCAAGGGAAGTCACTTGTTTTTTAATGTGGTTCCTTAAAGTATTTGCTTAGTTTATACCTTTTAAGTTATCATGTATAAATTCTGAACTATTCTAGAAATTGATAGAGCAGGAAATTAAATTACAAAATAATACCTTACGTCAAAGAATCTCCCCCTAATAATAGGATAGAATTGGTGCTGAATTAATGGCCTTGGAAGAGGGCAACAGGAAAGTGGTTTATTCCATTATTCTGCTTACATACCCATATGAAATTCTCTACAATAAAACATTTAGTTTTGAAATAAGGATGCATGCATTGACTTTTCCTAAAAACTGAAACACTAGGGCTGGTCAGGTGGCTATTTGGATAAAGGTGCTCACCACCAAGCCTGGTGATTTGCATTCAATACCCACAGCACATCTGGTTGAAGGAGAGAACTGCACATTGTCCTCTTCCACATGAGTGTTGTGGTGCGCACCCACATGCGTGCACACATGCGTGTGTGCGCGCACACACACACACACACAAATGGTGCAATAAAAATCTAATGAAACACCTCAGCCACATCAGCTATATAAAAATTGCCAGTTGAGAATCTGAAAACTCACTACAAATCAAATTCAAGGACTCTCACTCATAACTGAGATCTCAGCAGGGAGGCTGGGTAACTGACATTTGGGAACTCACTATAACCAGCTTTGTAGAGAAGTCATCTTTTCTATAATCACAGGGAATGCCCCCACACACACACACACACCATGCTCAGTAAAGGTTTCTACTTTCCCTCAGGTTCACAGTAATTCTCTGTGAGGTTAAAAGGAAGAAAGCTGATCCCAGATTCAAGTCACCAAAGCCATTTGACAGTTTACCCACATCCCCACCCTCACCCCCAATGGTACAAAAATACATGCAAAGAATGAGGAATGAAGTTGAACCCTGCAAAATCCAATGCCAAAGCTCTCTTCAACTTGACCTTCAGCTGCAGCTCATCCTCTCCCCAGCTCTACCTGAAAATCTCTTCTTCCTCTACCTGAAAATACCAAATGTTCCAAATTCATGGTGATGAGCGCCTGGAAGCCTCATCCCATCTAGAGATGTTTCTGTCAAAGATTTCCAAATAATATAGAAAAAGAAAAGCCCAGAGAAGAAGAAGAAAAAGAAGGAGGAAGAGGAGGAGGAGGAGGAGGAGGAGGAGGAGGAGGAGGAGGAGGAGGGGGAGGAGGAGGAGAAGCAGCTTTTGATTTTTAAATAAAACTTTACTTTCTCTGTCCCTAGTAGATATTTTCACCAAGGTACACATCTCTCCCTGGAAGTGCCGCATCTATGTGGATCTGTTTGTTCTTCACTCTCCCACATGCCCCTGAAGGAAAATCTCAGTCTGCTTACTCTGTTAGCCAGGAGCATTGAATAAATATCAGTTACCAGAAATGTTATCGGTCGTGATTTAGAGGGATAACTTAACACTCTCAATTAGATGTGCTCGTTCTTTAAACATAGTTTATCTTCCAGTTAGCCCTGGCTTGACAGTAATATCAAGCTGTCATGTCAGCCCCTCTCTTCTGCCAGTGATTCTCAGCTGTGCATATTTTTTAAAGGCCCCTGCATGTTTCCATGCAGAGTGTGATATGGGAGAGAGCCGACACTAATACACTCTGAGTGATTCTGACTTCAGATTCTTAGTGTTGAAGATGGAATCCCATGCAGCAGCATGGTCCATGGTGCTCTTGGTGTGATCGATAGCAAAGGCATGAAAAGTTGCCGCCAGAGGCCATCAGTAAAGGACTGATGTGGGCTCATGGTCTCAGGGCTGATTTTAGTTTTCTTACTAGAATCAATGAATTGGTTAAATAGGCATATATATTTCACATCTATATGTGAGTATTTGTGTGTATGCCAATCCTATTGCCTAGTCATGCTTGCAGTTTTGAGAGTGAAATAAATGCAGGAATGATAGACTGATGCCGAGCAAGAGCCCTGCGAGTGGTCGTACACTTCCACTGGGAAGCACATGGAAACACCCAATCCATGTCCTTCCATGTGGATATGAGAGGCCGTTAGCTACTGTGGGGTACCAAGGATGTGTCTCTGTTTTCACAATCACATGAAGAAGAAGCCAGTGCTGGGCTCTCTTCGTGATTTGATCCAAATGCTTGCATTGAAGACAACACTTAACCCAGTTACTGCCAGTGGGGTGGCCTTTCTTTTCTCTCTCAGTTTCATCACTGGGCATCCATTCCTTCTGCTTCATGCAGTGGAGCAGGTTTGTGCTTACCAGTGTGTCACGGACTGTGGATGGCTGAGTTTCGGAACCAGTTTATTCTTTGTAAAACAGGTACATGTGTTCCTCTCTTCTTGGTTTCCATGAACTGTGCTATGTACACTGGGTCTTATATTACTTCATGAATACTGTGTCCATTTCAGAGATGAGGAAAGTGCCTTGTACTGGCTGGTTTTGTGTGTCACCTTGACACAAGCTGGAGTTATCACAAAGAAAGGAGCCTTCCTTGAGGAAATGCCTCCATGAGATCCAGCTGTAGGCATTTTCTCAATTAGTGATCAGGGTGGGAGGGCACATTGTGGGTGGTGCCATCTCTGGGCTGGAAGTCTTGGGTTCTATAAGAAAGCAAGCCAGGGAAAGCAAGCCAGTAACATCCCTCTATGGCCTCTGCATCAGCTCCTGCTTCCTGCCCTGCTTGCGTTCCAGTCCTGACTTCCTTTGGTGATGAACAGCAGTGTGGAAGTGTAAGCTGAATAAACCCTTTCCTCCCCAACTTGCTTCTTGGTCATGATGTTTTGTGCAGGAATAGAAATCTTGACTAAGACATGCTTTAAATAGTCACTTTCAGTGTGGTGTCATAGATTCTCCTGTTGTGCACTTCTACACGCTATGTTTTCTTCATAGCACTTCACCTCAAGTACAATGGGTTACTTTTTTGTGTCTGGAGTTGAAGTTCCAGGATACCAATCACGATGCTGCTCTAGCTCCTTGACCTTTGACAGTGATTGTTCTTTCTTTGGCTTCCTTTAAATGAGAATACTAATGGCCATTCATTTGGACTCCAGGGCTATGATGGAACCCATCTGAAAGGAGTTGCTACTGCTGTTGGATAAGGTTAGGAAGCAAACACTAAGCTAGAGGGAGAGTAAAACAGGAGAAGCAATTAGAAGAAAAAGATGTAAAAACTGAACCATGTCTTTAGGAAAGCCATTCATTCTTGGAAGTTGACACTGACCACAGCAAATCTGTTACGTTCGAAAGCTGTAATATAAAGAGCTAATGCTTCAAATCCCCAAATGTTTTCATGTTTCCAGCACTTGGTGACTCAAACTGTTAGTGTTTCTTCTGCTGTTCCTATTCATCTTTAATAATGATGTGCTACAAAAAGAGAACAAACAATCTTGTCATTTCAAAAGGATTGCTCTTTTCCTTCCCCTTTCACAGAGTTGGGGTAGGCCAGCTATTGATAGGAGTGCAGCGGCTACCCATGCCTCTGTGGGTTTGCCAACGCTTACATGCATCAAACCACACAAAGCCTTTAGGAAAACGCCTTCACATGCCACACATCCAGTAAACATTGCTCTTCACTGTTCCCATCCAGTGCTGCTCGACTGTTTCACCCGAAGCCTGGTTCTTCTTGTTCAGTTCATGCCCATGTGTTTATACGGATCTCTCCTCTACCAAACTTTATGTCCACTAGGATCAATAATCCTGGGATCTGGTTGAACCCAAACACAATGAACTAGACAGGTAGGGAGTCTCTCTAGGCATGAACAAACAAATAAATGAGAGTGTTCTGAACTCCTAGTCCTGTGCTCAGTGCTCAGGGAAGTTTAACCACCCTGCCTTATCTGATTCTTTTGTCACCAAAAGAGAATGATTAGATGACATCAGAGGGTTAGATCATCAGAAGGTACCTTGACACTGACAGTGCATGATATGTCACTCAAGGGGAAGAATGATAGAACCTGGACACCATGGCCCTTGGAAGATTTTAATACATTGGTTGTAAGGGATCAAAGGTGTCTTGGAATTGGGAGGTAGACATGAATATCTTTGGAGATGCTAGGTTTGGTTTCATAGAAAGGAAACTTTCATATCCATCAGATTCTAATTCCAGACCCCCCCCAAATTATCAAACATATTTATGTTTAAACTTGAAATCTAAAATATGTCCATCAAACTGGAGGACCTTTTCTATCCAGTATTTAGTGAGTCTAGGAGTACTTACAGACTTGAGAGAAGGAGAAGAAGGAAGGCAAGTTTGAACCAGAGCCACAGATAAGTTTGATCAAGGACCTTTCAACCATCTAGACCAGAGAGGAGTCAGAGACAGGAGAATCTATTTGTGTCTAAGCCAAAGAAAAAGGAAAGATACGAGTATCAGATACTCCCCTGTGCCCAGCCATCCACTGTGGTAATTAATTGCTCTCTCAGAGCAAGTAGACCTGCTCCACATTGCTCCTATTGCTGGTAAGCCTACCAGAGTTTGGTGACTCAGATATCTCTCCTGAATTGAGCTATCCCAGCTCCTGCAGGGATGCATTGATTCTGGGACAGAGATGTGAGGAACACTATAAATGTGGTTCCCACCTCTATAGTTCCCATGACATATCTAACTGAGCTCCTCTTAACCCAGGTCTGATAGGTGCCAGGATACATAGGTAAGTCTTTATAGACACTGTGAAATTCACAAACTGAGGTCATAGGCACCTCATCCCCAATACACAGAGCTGTCTGATCTTAGGAAGCAGACGACCATGGAATCTCTTGGATCACATCAACCCTTTCATACAGGAAAACATGATCTTTACTCTTTTGGAACAATGACTGAAGCCCCCCCATTCTTATGCTATCAGCCTAAGAGCTTATTTTTTACTAAGATATTCCTTCCAGATAGAATTACCTCCTAAGCCCTGCCACTCAAAGTATTTGCCACCTGCAGTTTTTCAGAGAATATGAGCAATTGAAGAGTGAATTGTAATTCATTCACCATTCTATCTCCTGTTCTTGGAATTCAAGACTGAGAAGGGGCTTAAGTAAACAATCATGGCAGGAGAGCATTGTGATGTCATGAAAAGATATATGATGGACAGCTGTTTGCCTGTGTGACCTCAGGCCAGAGATAGAATGCATCCTCAGTTTCAATGTGTACATGAGACTAATACCCTAGAAAGCAGTCATGGAGACTAAATAATTGATGTAATATGAAAATTAGAGTTTAGTATGTAGTATATAATTACTTTTGTTCAGTAAATGTTTTCTTTCTGTTATAATCAAATGTTCAAATAGAATAGCTTCTGAAGAAGAGAGATTCCAAGCCAGGGTGTAAGTCCAGGGGCACTTGGATGTGAGGGCTAGTATAATCCTTAAAGGAAGGACACACAGTGAAGGTAGATGGCAGTTCGGGAAGAAGAGAGGAAGAACTATATTGTACTTCTACTTTGTCAGGTGTACCAATACAGCTCGGCCTCTCTACTCACACTTAGACAATCTTCAGAATTCTAGTGACAGAAGACAAAAGTATAGCTTATTTAATAGAATGATTATCTAGCATGCACGAGGTACTGATCTGAAGTCCTCAGTCACTATATAAAACCAGATCTTCTGGTGCATGCCTAGAATCCCACTTCTTGGAAGACGAAGACAGGGAGATCAGAGTTCAAGGTCATTGTCAGCCACATAGCAAGTTTTAGGCCATCCTAGAGTACATTGGATGGTTTGAGAAGGAGGAGACATAGGGAGGAGGTGGAGGAGGAGGTAGAAGAGGAGAATTATTTCAGTAACAGAATGAGTTTCTCCAAACTTGTGGCTGTGAGAGGAAAGGATAGCAGGGAAGATGATTAGATGGCCCCAGATCTCCAGATCCAGAGATCCAGAGCTCTCAAAGGCTCAGTAAATAATATTATTTATAGCAGCTTACTTGAGTTTTTACTGCAAATATATAGAAAAGAGTTTGTTTCCATCAAAGAACAAATGTGAAAATCATAAGGATTTCTATGGAGCTCACAGTGGGAGGAACAGTCTATGTGTATTAACACTGTGCGCGTCATGTACCATGGACAGCTCCCGGTGCGCTGCTCCTTCTCAGAACCCCATTTAACCTTGTATTTCTTTGTTCCCAGATTGGAGACCGTGTCATGGCATTTGTCAACTACAATGCCTGGGCTGAGGTGGTCTGTACTCCAGCGGAGTTTGTCTACAAGATCCCAGATGACATGAGTTTCTCTGAGGCCGCCGCCTTCCCCATGAATTTTGTCACTGCATACACGATGCTCTTTGAGATTGCCAACCTCCGCGAAGGGATGTCCGTGCTCGTGCACTCAGCCGGCGGTGGGGTGGTAAGTTTGCTGCTTGTGGTTCGGTTTCTTTAAGGTCACGATTGTACCAACGGAGTTGACAATGCACTTGCATGAATTGCAAAAGCCTTTATAGATAACTGCAGTGGGGTTAGGTGAAGTTTCAGAGATGGTTTCTCTCGGGCTTAGGTTGGCACAGAATGTCGTGTGGGAACATAGCAGTCTCGGGCATGGCTTTTGTAGAGAGACACTGATAATGAAGTGTTGAACATTACAAGATACCTTCTCACTTCACCTCCTACCAATACCACCTAAAATGCCAAGATAGTGGATAATATCCTTTTCAATTAACTGCAGCATTTGACATGATTCTTGTAGTAACATTCTAATGCACTGGTGCTCCAGTATATTTTGTTAAATGGGAAAAATGAGCACAGAGACTGACCTGTCACACTGAGAATTGTGCATGACCTGTAGATCACCCGGGAGAGTATCATACGTGGGAGTGTTCTATGTGCAGTCTCTCAGAAGTATCTTTGCCAGGTGGGGCAATGAAGGGAATTTCTGCTCTATAGTTCAGGAATGGTGGGGTTTTCTTCTATGGCTTCAATTTGTCTTGGTGTCTATGTCCAATGCATACCATACGTCTTCATGTGGACAGGTACTGGCCTCGGCGTGCTCTGCTGAGGTGTGGCTGGAACTTTCATCTTTCTGAGAGTAGGTGGTGTTACTAACTCAACAAATATTCATTAAGCACATGTCATGGTCTATAACCTATGGATGCATAGATTCAGAAAAGAAGGTACAATCTCAAAGAATTTGAGAGGTTTCTAAAGCTGTGATTCCGTTTGGTAGCCTCTGAGATGAAATCTTGTCATTGAATCTTTCTCAGATATTTTAATTGTAGTTTTGTTAATATTTCTTTAAAATAAAAAAACCTTGGCTTTTTACAATTACCAGAATTTTCTGAAGTGTAAAGCAAACATGCTCGCTCTTTCTCTCTCTCTCCCTCCCTCCCTCTCCCTCCCTTCCTTCCTCCCTCCCTCCCCCCCTCTCTCTCATGTGTGTGTATATGTGTTAGAGAGAGGGGGAGACAGACGTTGACACTGGGTCATCAAGTGTCTTCTTCAGTCATTCCTCACCTTATTTTTTGTAACAAAGTCTGTCACTGAATCTGATGCTCCCAATTTATCTAGGCTGGCTGGCCAGCAAGCCCAGGAGTCCTCCCGTCTATACCTCTCTTGCACTGGGATTATAGGAACCACCACAGATGCTGAAGATGGAACCCAGATCCTCATACTTGTATGAAAAGCACCTTACCAGAGTAGTTATCCCATCCCATGAATGTTATTTCTACTTTTCCTTTCTGAAAAAAAAAAAAAAAACAGCCTCACATCCAAAAGCAAGGGTGTGAAATTTCAGAACGTCTTAAGACGAGATCTTTAATCTCACTCACAAATTTACTGATGTCTTCTGACCACTAGTAAAGATGGAATAAAACTAAATGCCCCTAAAAATGAGATGGATTTCCATTCTAGCAATCTGTGAAGAGCAAGCAGGCCATTTAGAAAGCTGGCATTTATGGTCTCAGTGTGTTCTGCATACAAAGTGTGGGGATGTTTTCATGTTGCCAGCAGAAGCACCCATCTGTATGGTGATGATGGCTTCAGTCCTGGCAAGGGCTGTAAGATGGTTTATTACGCTCACTTAACAATTTTGATTGGCTCTAGGATCAACTAAAATGCCAGTGCCTGGCAATTACCAGGACTTTCTTGAGCAGACTATTTTAATCAGGAAGGCCACCCTAAGTATGGGAAGCAGCTTCCAAGAGCAACCAAGATAAAAAAAAAAAAAAAAAAAAAAAAGACACAGAAGATGCACCTTGCTTTTTGCTTTCTTGCTGGAAAGTCCATCTATCTTACTGCTGCAACATTCTTTCAATAATAGTTGAACCAATTTCTTAGGCTTCCAATGTCAACTAAAGACTAGTAGCTCTCCAGAAACCTTTAAGGTCTTTAGATTGGGACTGCTGAGATGCCCAGTCTCATACACTGAGCAAGCAAGTAAGCAGCATTCATTCCCCTGTGGTTTCTGTTTCAGTTCCTTCCTTTCTCCAAGTTCCTGCCTTGAGTTCCTGCCACAACTTACCTCAATGGCAAACTGTTACCTGGAATTGTAATCCAAACGAACCTCTGCTTACCATGCTGCTTTTGTTTAGAATGTTTTATCACAGCATCGGAAAGCAAACTAGAACATCCCATTTGCACAGAGCAGCACTGATTTTTTTTCTCTTCCTCTTTCTTTTCGCAATGAGAATAGACATATATCACGAGTATGTTTCTCATATGAAAAGAAATTCTTGGCAACTCACCATAATTTTTACTCTGCCTTATTCTTCAATTGCAGATGACCAACAATAACTAAGATGAGAACGAGGTGAAGAGATTAGAGGAAAGGAACAGTATGAGGAGGAAAATAAGTTGATGGACACAACATAGACTGGGCAGTCTATGGTCTGGTTTCATCTTTAGAAAAATTTAAAGATATGGTTGGGCCTCCTGTCTCTCCAGAGGGAGGCTTCTTGAAGGACATTTCTCCCAAACCTAATTGATAGGTGTAGGGATACATGCAATTAAAGGTCACCATTAAAGGAAAGAGTATGGACAGAGGACATACTTACATACACAGACAGCCACACATGCTGGGCAGGGGTGACACTGTCTTTCAGAAATGAAGACTGGCCAGGGGAAGGCCTGGACTACCTCCACCCCACACTGGGGAGATGAATGAGTCCTCCAACTTAGAACCAGATTTCTCTGAAGACAATGGCTAGTGTCTCTACAGATGGTCGTGGAGCCCCCTCAGGGCAAGTTCACTTGCATTGCCTGTGACACACTTGGAGAAGAATGGAGATATTCCCAGCCACTGTCACAGCCGCCCCATGTACAGTTGCTGTGGTAGGCAGGATAATGGCTCCTGAAGATATCCGAGTTCCTAGCCCCTTAGAATATGTTCCCTTACATACCAAAGGGAATTTTATAGATCTGATTAGGGTAAGAACTTGAAGTGGAAAAATTATCTCAGATTGTGGCTGATCCCTATTTAATCTCAAGAGCTTTTGAAGCTAGAAGAGAGAAGTTGAAGAGTCAGGGACAGTGGGGCTATGAGCCAAAGAAAGTGGATAGCCTCTAGATGCTGAGAGAGACACAGAATCTTGAGCCCACAGAAGGAAGCAACTAACATTACGGTTTCAGCTGAGTGAAATCCACTTCAGAGATTTTCAGAGGTGTACTATAAGAAAGACACGTTTTGTGAGCTCCTAACTATGTAGTAATTTGTCACTGAGGCCATTTTTCCTGGACTGCCCCTCACAGTGGAAATCCCACTGTGACTTAAGAAAAGCACATGAAGCAGTAGAAGAGATACAGTTTGTTCCCTACTCTGGATGATTCTAAACCTATTCTTTCTCCACTCAGCAACCCAGAATGTTGGGAGAACATAGGCCATTTGTTTTCATGTTTCCACTTACTCAGGACTGGGGAAATGACTGTCAGCAAAGTGCTTACCATGTGAGCATGGGAACCTGAGTTTGATCTCCAAGAATCTATACAAAAAGTCTGAAGCCAAGGAGGCAGAGACAGGGACATTTGGGACAGTCAGTCCACACTACTTGGCAAATTCCAAGCCAAGGAGAATTCCTGAAGAATGACCTTTGGCCTCCACATGGATGCACACACATGTACACACAGACATACAAACACACACACACATACATACACTCATGTACACGCACACACATATGCACACACATATACACACACACACCCACATACATAAACACATGTACACACACATACACATACATACATACACTCATGTACACGCACACACATATGCACACACATTTACACACATACACACCCACATACATAAACACATGTACACACACATGCACATACATACATACACTCATGTACACGCACACACATATGCACACACATTTACACACATACACACCCACATACATAAACACATGTACACACACATGCACACACACACATATACACATACACCACTATTTAGTCAATTTTCAGGAATAAGTATAGACATTTAAAAAGCTGTGAGACCGTGGCTCAGGTATACATATTTTAGCTTGCTATTGCTGTAATAGTAAAGATTAAACCTCATCAGGATAAAACTGCCTAAATTGAGTTTCTGTAAAATATACAGACTTAATAATGCCAACATTTCTGTCAGCTTTGCAGTAAAAGTTGGGGTGGAAATTTTGCAGATAGCTCATAAAGAATACCAACTTAGGCTGTGATTTTACAGAGCTATAATTGGGCATCGGGAAATAATTCAGACCAGAGCAGGATGTGTGGTCACTGGAGTGGCCCAAATGTAGCCACTGTTCCATCAAAGCCTTAGATACATCAAAGAAGACAGGATATATGTGTTGGCAGTAGACATGTCTCGGAAGAGGGGATCACAACTGAGGAGTTGTCTTTAACTGATTGGCCCATGGACAAGACTGGGGGGGAATTTTCTTAATGATTGATGTGGGAGGGACCAGCCCAATGGGTGCAGTGTCATTCCTGGGGAGGAGGGTCTAGATGACATAAGATCGGGCTGAAGAACCCTGTAAGTAACATGGCCTCTGCTTCCATTCCTGACTCCCAGTTGTTGTTTCAGTTCCTGCTCTGATTTCCATAAATAATGGATGGGGTGATGTAAGCTATGTTGTTCTGATCAGTATTTTATCAAAGCAACAGGAAATCAAACTAGGAAGACATGGAAGTGCAATATGGTACCCTAGATCAACTCTTGGGATGAAGAGTACAGCCTAAAGGGAAAACTGGTAAAATTCAAAGAAACTCTGCAGTTCAGTTAATATGATGTTGATTCTCTAGTTCAGATGAATGCGCCCCACAGTGGAAGGCATTGCCATTAGGGACAGCGAGGCAATGTTTATATAGAAAGTCGCTGTACTCTCTTTTCTACCTCTTTAAAAAACTGAAATTGTTCAAATGTAAAGAGGAAGGAAAGGTAGACGATTTCAGCTAGGGAACTCTTGGCTAAGCTAAATGGATTTTCAAGCTCTTTGTATTTCTCAGCCCTGCCACAGCAGTCTCTCATTTTCTCCAAGCAAAAGAATGCTTTAGAGAAAATAACTAGGTCTCCATCAATCCTGGCTTTAGTTGCAAAGCAGAAGGACTGGATGAAGTATCTGCAACTCTTTCCTGGAAGTGAATGAGGTTTTGTGCATGGCCTCCCAGCTGAGACATTAGGAGGAGGAGGAGGAGGAGGAGGAGGAGGAGGAGGAGGAGGAGGAGGAGGAGGAGGAGGAGGAGGAGGAGGAGGAGGAG
>CM052707.1:42685127-42719548 GCA_028551405.1 Uromys caudimaculatus
CAACTGTGCTCCACCAAGCAGTCACCCTTCCCCTTAGATACTCTGATCTTGGGAGTTGAGGCACATGTTTAGACCAGGAGAGGAAAACAGGGCTTCTTATATAACTGGGAGCACCTAAGAACTGTTCCTCTGGAGATGACAAGCCTGAGTTCACCCCAGGTTTGAAGAATCATAGTGAAAAGGGAGCCCCTCCTCATGTAAGAACAAGTCTAAATTTCACTTTATTTTAAATACAGAGGGGCACCCAAGCCTGGACTCAGCAAGGAAAGCTACCTAGGTTTTTCAAAATCAGGCTAGTTTCTATTTTGCAAGGACAATATGAAATATTATCTGAGGCTGAATGAACCTAAGAGTCCATTGGAAAACATTTACATAGATGGGTGCTTGCAATGGAACACATGCTATACAAGGCCTTGCAGAGTCAGAGATTGGAAGATGCAGGCCTTGCATTGAGATGGATCTGGATCTGTGGAGGACACCAGTGAGCAAGTAAACATGTGGACATGGTATGAAGCTGCAGGGAGAGAGCCAGTGGATGTATCCAGAGGAAAATGATTAATTGCTTGGAACGAGGAGAGAAAACATGTCAGGCATTCTTAAGGGCAAGTAAGAGTTTTCAAGTAACCAACAATGGTACAGAAGCCCAAGACCACATAGTCCTTTGAGAGAGCAATAAGTATTGGGTATGGCCAAGGCTGAAAGGCAGGTCCTGACAAATGAGAAAGCTAACTGATGACACATCATGATGGTCCTGACCCTGACCTCTCCCATTCCTTATAATGTAGGCCTTTCCACACTCCCAGCTCCACCAATTAAGTTTTATTGAAAAAAATCTTTGATGCTAAACCAATGGATAAATGGGTGTCAAAATAATACCAAATACCACTTTTCCCAATATTACTAGGTAGATTAGTTACTTTTCTCACTGGTGAGACCAAATGCTTGACAAGAGACAACTTAAGGGAAGAAAGGTTTGTTTTGGCTCATGGTCTGAGGGAAGTTTGTCATCATGGAAAAGGCATAGGCAAAAGTATCTTTGTGGGTGTAGAGCATGAGGCAGCTTGCTCACATATCACTTAACAAAGATTGAAGTCCTAAATACTGCTCCTCCCCAGTGACACAGTTTCTCCCACTAAGGTATACCTTCTAAAGTCTCTACAACCTCCCAAAATGGCATTACCAGCTAAGGACCAAGTGTTCAAACACATGAGTTGAGGGGGAATATTTCATAGCCAACCCTAGGTCAATTGGTATACATAATATATCTTTTAATGTATTTCCTGTGCTGCTATGGGATCTTTCTCTATCATTTTACTTATGTTACCAACAACTTCAGGAAGTATATAGACTATGATTCACTCACATGTTTGAAATTTTAAAATACTCACGCTTGACTAAAGTGAAGCCATGTACCAAAATGCATAGGTGGCAAAGATGGAGATGAAATCCACACATGGGTGGGTCTTCTTCAAAGCCAGCGTATTAAAACAGAAATGTAGGTTAGAAAAGAAGGAAGGAGACAGAAGGTCCAGGTTTAGCCATCTGTTCATGGTCTCTGACCACTCACCTATTTTTGGAGCATGGAGGATAGCTTCTTATAAGCTGTCTTTTCTGATAGTGTATGGAGTTGTGTTGGCCTCCAAGAAGACACTGGGAGAGTAAGAGAGCAGGAGAGAAGTGCATCAGGCTATCCAAGATGGAAGGCATGCACCAAGCCACCCCCGCTTTGAGGGTAGGCATGGTACTTTCCTCCTCTCCAAAGCCCCAACAGATGGCCAATCTATCTCTTACTAAATTGAGCAAATACAACTTCATCTGGTAATCTTTATACCCAGGGAACTGTGAGTTTTCCCACAGAAAGTTCTAGACCTTCCAAAGGATTATCTATACTCACAAGGCAATAAGCCTGGATTTGAGGTGATTAGGAGACAGGTCCAGTCAGGAATGCATTAAGCAAAGCAAATATTTTAAGCCTCGAGAGCAGCGACTGAGAGAGCCCTGTTCTACCCCATGGTGAGAGAGAGACTGTACATTCAGTGCTAAGACTTGGGCTGTTCAGATGGCCAAGTAGAGGTGGACGTTCCACTGTGTTACTCAGGGCTCTTTCCTTGCTGTTAGCCAAGGCCTGAACATCCTGGAGGGAAAGGGAATAATGGAAGGACAAGTCTGCTTCTGTTTTCCTCGGACAGAAAGTTCATGGAGTGAGTTGTAGATTTTACCCAGTAGATCTTTACCATTCACTATGTGCTAGGCAGCATGGTACGTATCTTGAAGATAAATCAAGCTCTATCTTCAGGGACTGGCATGTAGCCAAATGGCAGATAGATAATAGATAGATAGATAGATAGATAGATAGATAGATAGATAGATAGATAGATAGATAGATAGATAGATACTCTTCTATGTATTAATATTTATGAGTAATGAATACATGTACACATGCATATGTGTGTACACACACATCTTCAGATCTCTTCTGAACTTTATAGGAGCCTTTGAACTCAAATTCCTACTGGTCTGGCTGCCATACAAAAATATAGGTCACAGTACTGGGGATATAGCTCAGTGGTAGAGTTTGCCTGGCGTGCACAAGGTCCTTGGTCCTATCACTGTCACTTCAGTTCAATTAATTTAATGAACTATAACTTCTGGAAATGTCTTGTAAGAAACAACTTAAGAGTTATTTATTTTGGTTGATGGTTTTATAGAGTTCTATTAGTAGTTGCTTGACACCATGTGCTTTCACAGAGCATCATGATAAGAAACAGTTGTTCAAATCAGAGCAGACCAAGAAACAGAGGACAAGACCAGAAGTAGGTAGTGACAATTTACCACCAAGGACCCATCTACCAGTAGCCTAGTTCCTCCAGCAAGCCCCTACCTCAAATGTTTCCAAAATCTCTCAACATAGTAACACCAACTTAGAACCAAAGATTCAACCAATGAACCTTTGGAAGTCATTTCAAAATCATATCATAGCACATTCGTCTCCATGCCATGGAATGACACTGGAGCAGAGACACATATAGTTATGTGAGGGGCAGGAGAAAGGCACCTCACTGGCCTTAGGACACAGCAAACACTGGGATAAGCATTGCTCATGACTTGAAAGTCATTGGAACAGTCAGTTTGCTTGCAGAGCTGTAAACACAGAGATATCACTGAGCCTGGCAGCAGACATACCTAGATATCCATCTGGAGGTCGGTACAAACAGTCCCATCTTTTACCAGCAAATCCTGCAGCTTACTGTCCAAGGCTGATTACTGTTCTGAAACTTGGTGCGTGTTCCAGCCGGGCTGGAAGGGCTCTGAAGTTAGTATGCCCAGGAGCACCCCTCTGCACATGCCACACAAGAACTGGGGGATCAGTTCCTCTCAATGGGAGAAGCACGAGCCTGGTAGTTTATATGACCCCTGAAAGGGTTTCCACTGGAGTGGAGTTGTATTGTTCACCATTTTCTGGACTTTTCCAGCTTCCTTGACTCACTCCTTACTCCTGAGATTAATTTGAGATAACTATATACGCCTATGTCTTTCTCTTGCAATGCATTTGGAGGTGAACCCAAGGTCTTGGATCCATCTTCCATGATCAGCCAAAGGTCAAAACAATTAGTTCTCCCTATAATGCCTTCTATCAACTTCCTATTTCCAGCCCTGCCGTTCTGTCACTGCCTTTCTTACTGGGAACATTCCAGCTCTCTAAGAGACTTTTCTTTCTTACCTAATTCCTGACATACTGTGGACATTTCTTTTCTTTTTAAAATTTCTACTTATTATTTTAAACTGTTGGTTTTGAGACATGGCCTTGCCCTGTGCTAGTGCATCCTTTTGCCTTGAAAGCACTAACATATTACCATCCGCACTTGATCTTCCGCCTGGAAAATTCTATTTCTCATTTATATGTCACCTCCTCCTAGAAGCCTTTCTTGCCTCTCTTCCTCTGCACACTGCATTGCCTTTCTAATGTTTCCTTTACCAGATTCCATCTGATTATTCATCTTTTCACCCATCCACTCATTTTCTACCTATCTATATACCCAATCATCGACTTAGACATTCATCCACTCAGGTATAAATCCATTCATACATCCATGTCTTCATTCAATCTATTGACCCATCCATCCATCCATCCACCCACCAAGATAATCCACACACACTTATCTACTAACACATCCACCCACCAGCAGCTATGCATTGGCTGCCCTTGTGTGCTAGGCAAGAGTATCGTGCAATTTCCCATGAATCTCCCTGGGCTACATGACATCTTCGTGATTCCAATGAAGAGCACGCTGTCCATGAAGAAGGGAATGAGAGGCAAGGGTTGGATTGCATTAAACTGATGAACCTCACCTCTTCTAATTAGACAACATCTGTGTGCTGATAATGAGCATTTTAATCACAGGACAGCGGATACATGAAGTATGTGGCATTAATAAATTAATATGTTATCATCAAAACACAAGCCATATGTGGACAGTTTCATTATTTAAAACAGCTTGTAAACCATTAAGCCAGTAACTGTATTTGATTTCCCACTACCGAAATGTATTCTTCAAAGCAAAAATACCTCCTGGTGGGGCCCTACTTTACTCCTCTGTAGACTAAAGAGAGGGAAATTTTTGTTTTAATGGTCCAAATCCTCTCTGTAGAACTTCACTTTGTCTTTTGAAATCAGTTTCCTGCTGGTCAGGCTGCTGAATAAAAATATAGGGCATAGTGCTGGGATGTAGCTTGCTGAGTTTGCTGAGCACACACAAGGCCCTGGGTCTATCCCCAACATTACAGAACAAAAAATATTAATTAACTACAATTAAATGAAATAATAGAAAACTTCAACAATGGGCAATCTCTCCTAAAGAAACTAGAATCAAGAGCCTGGGAAGATGGCTCAATGGTTAAATTCTTGTCATGCAAGCATGGAGACTGGGGTACAGATGCCCAGAATACATGTTAAATGTTGGGTTGGCATCTCAGCCCATATGCAATTCTATCCTTGGAAGATAAAGACAGGAGATCCCCAGAACAGCTGGCTAATAAGAATATCCATGTCAGCAAGTTCTGGATTTAAGTGAATATGGTAGAAGAGCAATTGAGAGGGATTTCAAACATCAACCTCAAGCCTCCATATACAAAGGCCCCATGGACACACACACACACACACACACACACACACACACACACACACACACAAAGGGAAGGGAAAAAACCCACAGATAACCACTCGTCATTCAACCATCAGGCACTTACAGCCTATCAAGTAATATACTGGACACAAATTATACGTTGTAGATAAAAGAGGCTCTGTCTTTTGCAGGTAACAGTTCTCTTCTCAAAGGTAGTCAGTTAAATATGGTTTACAATAGTACGCATTAGAATTCCAAGTAAGATGTGGATTTACTCAAAAGAATTATAGTTTAGCCATTCAATAGAATCATCCTATTCAAAAAATGATGGAATTAAGATTTTTTTCATGATCCATCAAAATACAATGTAAGCTTAGCAATAAAAAAAAATACAGCAAAAATGATGGTGTTAAGATTTTTTTCATGATCCATCAAACTACAATGTAAGCGTAGCAATTAAAAAAAATACACCAAAGTTCACAGTGGTGTTCATTACAGTTCCAATTCTGCAGGTAAGCAAACAGGTTATCAGAAAACAAGAATGAAATAAGCCAAAAGAGCAGAGTGCTTATCTCTGACAAATGCCATTATAGTTGATTGCTTTTTATGGCCTTTTGGAGTTTTGGAATGTAGCTCTTTATGATGGCCACAAATGTGTGTTACTTTTGGAACAATGCTTTTTCTGCAAAGAGCATAATAGAGGCCAGTGTGGATTGCCACCATGGTACTATGGCACCTTTCATTCTCCATTGTTGGCACATAGCAGGAGAAATAACTCATATGCTCAGAGCTTCTGCTGTGCTGGACAATCCATGGCTTCCTGTGATGCCAATTACTTTCTAGGAATGAAGGTCATATCAGAAACAGAGAATACAGTAGCTCACATTTAGTTATTTTGTTGATTGTGATCTTTGTGTATTGCAATGAGTGTGTGGAAGGGTACAGGGGACCAGTGACAAACCCATCCCCCCTCTCTAGATAACTTGGTGCTTCTGATAAATGGCCATTGTGTTGTGTTTCCCCCATGCCAAATCAGTAGTGAACTCTTATATCTGTGTGATTGTTGGAGGTGCTAAAGATCAATCCCTGGGCTTGCATCTGCTAGGCAAGCTCTCAACCACTAAACTATATCCCCAGCCCCTAAACCCACATTCCCATTTAACTTTATACAATTGGGTGCATTGTTATGCCTGCCCATCAAAGAGTAGACATGATCTGGTTTGAAAATGCAAGATTGCATGTGATGCAATATGCTGCAAATAAAAGGAAAACTTGTAGAGCTGTTGGTTGCATGAGGAAGATCTGTCTTCTAGACTATGTCTCTCATGTATCTCTAAAGGCTTAGTCTGGCCAGGAAGCAGCAGTTCTAAGTTGGTGATACTACCCACAATGCAGTCACACAACTTTTGGTGTCTTTATAGAGACATGAAGCCATGCTATGCGAACGGCAGGCTCCCTTCTATGTCTTTAGTGGTAAACTGATTTCCATCCACGCTACTGCAAATTCTATTACCCACAGGAGACAGCTATGAACACAAAATTATCTACAACTGCTGATACTCCATTGTGCCTCATTTAAGAGAATTATCAACTTTCTGGCCATTATTGACTGGGCATGAGTCCATGGAAAGAGGTGAAGGGGTAAACAAGCTCTGGCCAGGAAACAGAAGGCCCAGATTACATGATCAATGTTGGAACTGTAACAGTAATGGAGAGGATGCAGCATGAATAAGCCTGTGGCTCTGTAGGCCATGCTTCCTCAGCACAATTTACAGTGAGGCTGTCTATTGAACACCACAAATAAGACCCTCTGAGATAGTAAGGTCACCTCAACAAAGACCGCACTACTGTGGGAGACCATCAGCTCCCATCTCATTGGATATGTTCTCATCCTGGGTCCATTACCAGAGGATGCTGAGTCGGGAAGCTCTTCCTCAATAGGCCAAAGGTAGAACTGTATGACCCAAGAGCATTTTCAAGCTCCATGTCTTCCAGCCTGTGCTTCTTGGACTTCAGAGTGGGAGACAAGCCCAAGTGCCTGATCCAAAATCTTCTTGAAAAGATAGGATGAGATGAATTTTTCATGTCAAAATATTGATTAGTGTGTTGAGACCCTTGGAGGACTCTCTCCTTCCCACCTACAGCTACCTCGAGGAGGGCACTATGACCACACCCATGTGCTCTGGCTGCTGGTGTGATTTGTCCACTGTGACTAGTAAATATGATGGAGTATTTCTGGAGGTTCTCTGTCCCCAGAAAAATCTATTTAGTGTTCCTAGGGCCTAGAATATCCTGCAGCAGAAAGTTGATGGCCAGTGCATGATCCACTGACATGTGTATGACATGTATATGGCACATAAATATTTCCTGAATAAAACATGTACTGACTAAAGCATTGTGGGCTGCTGAGGAGACAGAAACAGGAACAATGTTGCCTTACAGAGATGGCAAAGAAGGAAAAAAATGAAAGATTCATTGATTCATCTGTTCCAAGTTTTGTGAATAGCTTCTGTGTGCTAATACTATGCTAGGGCTCTAAATCAGTCGCCCAAGACCATCATTAGAAAACACAGCCATTTACATTAGTATTCATAACAGCCAAACAATGACACGTGAAGTAGCAATAGAAATAATTTTACAGTTGGGGGTCCCCACCACATGAGGAACTGTATTAAAGGACCATAGCATTAGGAAGGTTGAGACCCACTGCTCTTGAGAAAGGTGACTAAGGACATATCAAGGATGCCATTGCTTAAGTAAGGGAGATGGCTCAGTAAACAATACTAAGAATGAAATAATTTCGCTTGTGATGTATCCACAAAGAGTTTCAGTTAACTTTGAAAGTTTCTCCTTAAAATGAAACAGCAGGACAAAGAGCTTCAGGGACACTCACTGACCGGCAAAGCAACAGTCTGAAGATGAAGGCACAGAAAGATGAAGTGACAACGTCTAAGCACCCCAGTAGGAAACCTTATCTGGATTCTGATCCACTGCACATCAGTTCCCTACAGGACTAACCGGGGAACTAGTCTGATCTGGGAGCCTCAGATGTCACCTCCAGCAGTGACAGGCCCTGACCTGCCCCATTCAGAACCTCAGCCTCAGGATTTGAAGTCACAGTAAAGAGTCCCGATGACTGATCAGTGAAGGCTGGCAGGATCAGAGCACCAGTCTGAGTTGGAAAAGTTCGTGGCCAGGGCAGGAGCTTTCAGATGAAATGCTACATCACATCAGAAACTATCGAAGCCAGTGCTGGGCTCTAGCTGGAGTCAACCACTCTGGTTAATGAGATGCCTTCAGCAAGTGCAGACATTTAAAGCAGGGCAGAAGGCAGGTTGCTGGGTTGTAAAACCACATCCCAAGAAAGAGCACTTGAGCTCTGCCAGGCACCATGGCAAGTTGGTTCACAAATGCTTGTGCTCAGGAAGGAGATGTTGTGTAGACTGTAGCTCAAAGCAAAAGAGATAAGCATGTGTTTCCGCACCGGCTCCACACCTCTGTGTCTAGTTTGCTCACATGGTTTCCTGGGGTGGTTGTGGTTCCAGCCAATGACCTAAACTGTATGAATATAGCCATCTATTCAGAGTAATCAGTTCAAGTCCCTCAAGTAATGTGCAATAGATCCAAAGATCAGACTCCAGGTCTTACTGAGGCTCTTCTTGATTGTCCACCCTTCTAAGTTCTTTCTCTTGACTCAATATGACAGTATGACACAATTTGCCAGGACACTTGTAGCTTATATCTATCGAGCAAGGAAAATTAACAACAGCGTTTCCCACTTTCCCATTTCAACCATAAATTATATGGTGTACTTGGTCACCTTGCTGGACTGTAATTCAATTTGGTTTGGGTTGAGAGACATGCATTTATAAAAACCATAGCTACAAACTGGGTACAAATTGTCATTTGGCTGCAAACAGGAACCTGGCATCCCCGCTATGCAAAGACAGCCATCCCAGAAATCTGCGCAGGTGCAGCAGATGGAGAGCAGCCAGCCTGGAAGGGACCTGACTCTCTGTGATTTAGAGTCCTGCAAGAGGTCTTTGCCATCTGGTGGGCAGGCTGCTCCTTGGCCATGATTCTAGCTACATGGTTACTAGAGTCCAAGTTGAGACAAAGAGGCAATCTGTGAGCTATGCATCTTCCTGTGTCTGTGCATAACCTCCACAGCCTGGAGAGTGCTGCTCAGCAGAGACACAAGGCTTGGTGTGGTGCCCATAAGGGCAGGTTAGTAGGGGTATCACATTCAGTGAGGCAGGCTATACACTGCACAAGGACACCTACTTTATGAAGACAAGCAAAGAACATCCTCACTTGGGCTGCCCATACTCACACCTCTGTGGGTACAGGGTTATCTTTCCAATTCACATAAAACTCTAGTAGGATGTTGTTTCAGATTGACAACAGTTATAAATGGAACCCTTCCAACCCGGCTAATTGCCCTGCAACTGACAATTGTAGGTCCCATGGTGCCTTAGAAAAATCCATTTAACCCAGAATAACTAGACCCAAGATTGTTACAAAGAATGAAATCATGCTTTGGCTAGAAAGAATAAAAAGCCTGAAATTCACTGAGCTCCTGGTCTGGGCACTCACCATGCTGAGCAAACTCTCCTGCTTCGGTGAGCATGTTTTCTACCTCCGAGGGTAGTCAGCACTTTCTCAAATGTGTTACAGATGAGAACATTGAGGCTCAGTGGTGTGTGTGTGTGTGTGTGTGTGTGTGTGTGTGTGACATATATAATCTCAGCACTCAGAAGCTAAGGCAGGAGGGTTGCTGTGAGTTCTGGGTCAGCCTGGATGACAGTGTAAGATCCTGCCTCAAAAAGAGCAAAAAGTAAAAAATAATAGGAAGGCGGAAGACCGATGAGTGAAGGGGATGGGCTGAAGAGAAAGAAGATTCTAATATGGTGAGGGGGGATAAGGCTGTGACTGAGTGTGCTGACAGAGCACAAGATACTAACTCTTCCAGGAAATTCTAGGAAGCATCCCAGAAGCAGTGCTTTGGTAAGGTGACAGAGGAAAAGCCAAACGTCAGTGGCTGTGGTTTGAACATGAAAAGTACTCCACTGGCTTATGCATTGAACCCTTGGTCCCCAGCTAGTGACCCTGTTCCAGGAGGTTGTGAAACATTTGGAACAGAGCACATAGCTGGTGGAGGTGGGTTGCTGGGAACAGGCTTGTGACTATGAGGTCATGGTCACATGTCCAGTGCTGTTTCCATGTCCTGGTCTAGCATCATGGGAGACCTGCTGCTACATGCCCCTGCCATTACAAACAGGGCTGTTCCAGCTGGCATGCCTCGGTCACCGTGTAGAACTGTAGTCTCTGAGAGTAAGGTGTAAAATAAATCTAAGCTTCTTCAAGCTGCTTCGTCGGGAAATTGGTCTCAGACACAAGAAAGTGACTAATAAGGACACTTTGTGAGACACCTGCTCTGGGTTGACCCTGTGTAAATCATAGCATAGACGAAGTTACCTCCTTTGGACCATATTAGACCCTATGAGTTAGTCATTATCATCCCTGACAGAAAATGCAGGGCTCTGAAGCTCAGCTAGGCTCCATGTTCCTCTATTTAACCAGGCCGTGAGAGTCCAGGAATCAGCCAGGGAGTGGGGTCCAGAAAGGACCCAGGAATTGGAGCCACGTGCTTCATCTTTTTAAAAAATTACAATATTTTCATCAGTTCTGAGAATTTCACACATGCATGCATATAATGTATTTTGATCATATTCAGCTCCTTTTTAATTTTTAATTTAACTCACTGAGTCTAATTGTGTTGCCCATATACTCCCCAATGTTGGACTTTCTATTAGAGTGTAGTCAACCTACGAGGTACCATACTCAAAAAGAAAAATTCCTGACTCTCCTACCCCAAGAAACCATCAACTGTCAAAAGCTCCCCAGCTAGGAGTAGGGGTTTATGTCCCCTCTCCCTTCCATCTTTATCAAAATTTATCATAATATATTTTCTTTTTGAGAGTCTCACTATGTAGCCCAGGCTGACCTGAATTTTGCTATGTAGACCAGGCTAGCCTATAAACTCACAAAGACCTGCCTGCCTCTGACTTCCAAGTATTGGAATTAAAGGCATGCATGCATTAACACATCCGGCCCTTATCATTTTTTTTTTTTTTGATTCAGAGTCTTATGTAGCCCAGACTGCCCTGAAACTAGCTAGTGAGTCAAGAATTGTGTTGAACTTCTGATTTTGCTGCCTCGAGCTTTTGAACGATAGAATTAAAGGCCTGTGCCACAATTCTAGTTGTAAGCTGTGCTGGGGAGTGTTCTCAAGCTTACCTGCATGCTAGGAAGGTACTCTAGCAACTGAGCCACACTGGTCCCTATTATAATTATGAATACATATTCATTGTACAAATCAATGGATTTGTGTTCATATAACCATACAGGTATATATAGCAGTTTGATCATAGGTACCCTCCCTTTTACCTCTCTTGTCTCCCCAACCCCGGACCTTTTCTGTCCAAAGAGTGGTAGCCACCTACCTCTGCATTGTCACCTTTTTGTTTCACTGAAGGTCAATAGCAAAGAACCAAGAGCTTGCCCTTGGCACTACAGGGGCATGGGTTAAATCCCATCACTTCCAGTTACACTTCTAAACCTGGTTCCAGTCCTGGCAGAACTACCTTGAGGCTGTGCAGTTGTCTTCTCTGAGTCTGTGTTCATGGTGGGGACCAAGAACAGGCTCGGAAGCATGAGATGGCATCAAGCATCCATCACAATGCTTGATGGAAAATAACTAGCCTGTTAAGAGTCTCTCTCTCAGGGGAAAACATTTGAAATGTAAATAAAGTATCAAAAATAAAAAATAAAAATTGTAAAAAGATAAATAAAAAGAGTCTCTCTCTTTTTCTCTCTCTTCCTCTCTCCCCTTCCCCCTCTCTCTCTTTCTCTTTCTTCCCCTCTCCCCCTCTCTTCCTCTCACCCTATCTCCCTTTCCCCCTCTCTGCCTCTCCCTCTGCCCCTCTCTCTCTCCACTCCCTTGTAGCCTACTGTGGCTCCCACACCCACTGCTATCCCATAGCAGCCTGGGCAGACAAAGATGACAATGGTGGTTCAGACCTTGCCTGTGGCTGTAGCTCTGAGACCTGGTGTGGTGCTCCCTGACTTCTCTGTACTTCAGTTCTTTCGTGTCCGTAAGGATGGGTAGTTGGTGTGTGCACAGTGGAATTCTTGCTGGCAGTGGAGAGAATTGACATTATAGAGCACATAGAAGCCTGGATGGTGCACAGCAGGCTGCGAGGTTCCCTGCCTTGCCCTTTAGCCTAGTGCCTCAGTGAGGAGCTCAAAGCACTCTGACTGAAGAAAAGTGTATACTTACTCGTTCGCCTTCCTGAGGCTTACAAGGCCCCTTTTCAGGATGGAGTCTTTCTTTCTTTCTTTCTTTCTTTCTTTCTTTCTTTCTTTCTTTCTTTCTTTCTTTTTAAATTGGATATTTTCTTTATTTGCATTTCAAATGTTTTCCCCTTTCCAGGTCTCCCCTTCGGAAACCACCTATCCCATCTCCCCTCCCCCTGCCTCTATGAGGGTGCTCCCTCACCCACCCATCCACTCCCGTCTTCCCTCCCTGGCATTCCCCTACACTAGGGCATTGAACACCCTCAGGTCCAAGGGCCTCTCCTCCCACCGATATCCAACAAGGCCATCCTCTGCCACATTTGTGGCCAGTACCATGGGTCACTCCATGTGTGTTCTTTGGTTGGTGGTCCAGTCCCCAAGAGCTCTGGCGGGTCTGGCCAGTTGACACTGTTGCTCCCTTCATGGGGCTGCAAACCCCCTCAGCTCCTTCAGTCCCTTTTCCAACTCCTCTATCGGGGACTCCGCGCTCAGTCCAATGGTTGGATACAAGCATCCATCTCTGTATTTGTCAGGCTCAGGCAGAGCCTCTCAGGAGACAGCCATATCAGGCTTCCATCAGCAAGCACTTCCCAGCATCCACAATAACATCTGGGTTTTAGGATGGAATTATTTCAATTCAGAGAAAATAGCTACAGGACAGTTATATTTGCAATTGGGCAATGAGTCAGAGCTCTTGGGAAACTCAGTGTACAGCTTCTGTGGCTCCAACCTGGGTAGCTCAGAGGCCAGGCACCTCCAAAGGGTTGAAAGCTTCAGGCCCTGCTCTTGGTGTTAAGGATTTGTTTCCTCTTTCTGTATCTGAGTCACAGATGCCTACATCAGTTTGTCTTGACTGATAGGATCCTACACACTGGGCCGATGTGTGGCTGTGATGTCAACCTCACTTAGGCAAAGAGGAAATGGAGCATGACAGGGCCATGACAGAACACATTAGAGACAGGAAACCATCATGATACAGTGGATCTCAGTAGTGCTGCACATCAGAATCCCCCGAGAACTTAGAAAGAATACACTAAGAACCAAGTTCTATTTGGGTTTTGAATAGAATCCTACCATTCAGGTCTGTTGGGTGGACTTCTTACCTACACCCATGGAGTAGATGTTACCTACTTAATATTACCTGCATCTGGAGTTCTGTGCATCTTTAAAAAAAAGATTGATTTATTTATTCTCTATGAATATACTATAGCTATCTTCAGACAAATCTAGGAAAGGGCATCGGATCTCATTACAGATGGTTGTGAGCACCATGTGGTTGCTGGGAATTGAACTCAGGATCTCTAGAAGAGCAGTCAGTGCTCTTAACCACTGAGCCATCTCTCCAGCCCCCCGTGCATCTGATTCCTCAAGAAGACTTAATAAACCCATACTGCAACTCCCCATCTGGACAGTCCTCCTACCAAAGGTCTATGTGGAGCCTGGGAATCTGCATTTCAAGAGGTCTCTAAAGAGGAGAGTGGATGGTACTAGTTCGGAGATGTATTCATTCATATAACTAGTACTCATTCATATAACTAGTACTCATTTATATAACTAGTAGAAGAGAGAGGGTGAAAAGCTAACAGCATCTACCAAGCCTCTACAAAAGAATGTGTCTACTGCTTTGCAGGGAACTAAAACGAAGAAGACCCTGTTGTGTAAACTTCTAGAAGGTATAAGCAAACATCTACTCACCCAAATAGGGACCAGCTGACATTCAAGTCTCCCTTGGTGAGCCAATGAGTTTATCTGGCTTGCTCACAGCATCACCAATGGTTCTGAAACACTACTGGAAAGCCCCACTTTAGGCTGGGTGATGGCTTCCACCACAGCACTGTTGCTGGCTAGTTTATATCAACTTGATGCACGGTGAAGTTATCAGAGAGAGAGGAACCTCAATTGAGAAAGTGCTTCCATAAGATAGAGCTATTGGCAAGCCTGTAGGTGTTTTCTTAATTAGTGATTGATGGGAGAGAGCCCAGACCATTATGAGTGGTGACACCCCTGGGCAGGTGGTCCTGAGTTCTATAAGAAAGCAAGCTGAGCAAGCCATTGGGGAGCAAGCCAGTAAGTGGCTCCCTTACATGGTCTCTACATCAGCTCCTGTCTCCAGGTCTCCACCCTGTTTGAGTTCCTGCCCTGACTTCTTTCAGTGATGGATTTATGGATGTGGAAGCATAATCCAAATAGATCCTTCCCCCATCCCCAACTTGCTCTTGGTCATTGGGTTTCATTATAGCAATGGTGATTCAAACTAAGATACAGTGAAAATGGAGCCCCACCCCCTCCAATTACCCTTCCAGCCTCTATATTCTCTGCCATGTAACAAGACCTTGTGCATCCAGGTCAGAATTACATGGCAATGGGTGTGAGACGGAGTGGCTGGAATATCAAGTGAGAACCTAATGATGCTCCAGGCCCCCTCCTTCTACAGAAGAACAAGACCAGGCCCAATCCTAAAGGTCTGTTTTAGCCACAGCTACTCTGATGAAGATGGTAATAGCTGGTACACTCCAAGAACAGAGTTCCACAAAAGATCCAAACTCATATCCTGAGCAGTTAAAAAAGCATTGTCCCACATTCTTGACTGTTTCCCCTCTCCTTTACCTTGACCAGGGACTTCTTGGCATTGAAATTCTCAGTGCCCGCCTGTTACAATTAGTGTCATGTTTAGGTCAATAGCTTTGCAACCACACAACAGAGGAAAAGAAAACCTAACGAATCATTAGAGAACAGTGGGCATGCCCATGGACTACACCTTGCTGCTTTTACTGGTGGGTCACAGAGAACAGTTCTCAAGGTGGGATTTGAGTATCATGTTCTTTGCAGAATGAAATGGACTGAATTTTTGAGCAGGCAAAGGACAATGTCAATTGTGAAGTCCCCAACATGAGAGTTTATACTGTCATACAAGAAAGACTTAAGGATAGTGTGAGTGTCCCAAGACCCGGGCTTTGTGATATAGTACACAGTACCTTTGCAAGTCTGTGCCTCTGTGTGCTGGTGAAAGCAGAAAACACCAGCCTGTGATTCTTTGGAATAAGTCTTTCCTCTCCATTTCCTCTATGAATTTTCTTGGTGCATGCCCAGGTTCATTATGCTAAGTTTATTTTCCCATTCTCTGACCACATTAATGGCCTGTGGTTTCCATAAGCTGTTTAAAAGTGCAAACAACTTTTAGAGGAGCTAAGCAGAAGTCTATTTTTGAAGCAAACTTGGAAGTGGTTATGACGCCAATAGAAACTTCCTTTCCTGTTTTCTCTTTTTGCTTTGCTTCTCAATGGTTTCAGGGATTGCACTCAAGGCAGCCAGCATGCTTGGCCTTGAACTCATTCAGTATTCCAGGAGGGACTTGAACTTGCAGTCTCCTTGCCCCTACTTCTCAAGTAGCTGGGATGGATGACTTGTGCCCTCAGGTCTAGTTTGCTTTCACTGTCTTAAAGAAACATCTTCAAATAGACTCTCTGGGGTTCAGTTGAAAAATGAGTGTAAACAAAAACAAAAATCTTAAATGGGAACAACCTTAAAAGCCATCCATTTTAAAATTGATTGATGGATTAATTAATGTGTGTCTATATTCATGTATGTCTACATCTGTGCAGATACATGGTATGCCTATGCAGAGGCCAGAAGGAGGTATCAGGTGGATATTCTCTATTAGTCTTTACTTATCCCTTCGAGGCATGGTCTTTCACTGAGCCTGTGCCTATATTTTCTTGGAGAGGATGAAAGCTAGTTACCCCCAGCAATTCCCGTTTCCACCCCTTATAGAACCAGGGTTACAGGAATGTCTTGAACACTGGGCTTGTTATTTGGGTGCTGAGTTCCAACCTCCAGTTCTCGTGCTTACACAGCCTGTACTCTTAATTGCTGAGCCATCTCTCCAGCCTCCTAAGTTCCCATTTTTAAGACAGTGAAACCATGACACAGAGAGATTAACTTGCCCCCAGTCACATGACACATTAATTAAGAACACATAACAAGTGGGAAGGGTCTCTATCTGGTCTCCTTCAATGCGCATACATCCCTCCTTAATGCACGCCTCTTATTCTCTGAGTATGTACAAAAGCATAGTACTCCATTGGGTCTTAAACCATGACTTTCCTTGGAACTGATTTGGGAATGTCACTGGACTGTTAATGGCCATTGACTGTACTCTTTCCTCCATTAAAAATACGCAATCCAAGATGAGAAGAGCCATGTGTAACTCGGCTTTGCAAATCGGGCACCTCTCAAAAAGGAGCCTTCAGACAGCCATTATAGGCATATCTCAAGGACTGAATGAGTTAAGGAAGTGGGACACTGAACTGTGAAGGGTGATGCTGAATCATCCTGATTAAGTGACAGAGAAGAGGATTCCAAGTAGTAATGACTGTATAACCAAAGATCCTGTGGTGAGAGACAGGGTAACCCTTGGGAAGAAGTGGTATTTTTCCTTAGGATCAAAGACAGAGTTCTAGTGAACTCCATGGTAAGAAACAAGACTGGGGATGTTGATGGCATCTGCATTATAGAGTCGCCTGTGAGTTACCCATTCATGTTCCTGGTACAACTGAGTCTCTGGTGCTGATCCTGAATGTCAATGCTCTGATGAGATCATGACTTCAATGCTCACTGTTCAGATTCCCACTAAACTTCTTCCCATCTCCAAAACTATAGCTAAAGGCTGTTGCTTATTCAGCACTCAGCATGCACCATGCCAAAGGCTAATCCTTCTGTTCCTCTAACCATTTGCTTACCGCTCCTAGCTTTTCTACAGCAGGAGCTTGCCTTGCATTGCCTTTGTGTTTGCTATTCAGAGTCATGGAGACCTGAAACATTTCCTCGTGATTGTCCTGGACTTCCTGTCCTCTCTATTTTGGGGTGTGTTGGGAGGCTCCAGTAACCTTGTGATAATGGAATGATGGAATAGAGCTAGAAACCTGTTCACTCCTATACCCCGAGATCCAGCTCTCTAGAGCAGATCAGCGAAACCTTCGAGATGGAGGCCAAGGACTACAGTATCTCCAAGAATCCAAGCTAGGTGTATCTAATTGGTGACACATAGGCTGCACGCATCTGAGGATAATTATGAATACAGTCAAACACATCTGTAAATAACAGCATCATACTGTGTTGCCAAAAGATTGGACTGCTAAAAGGTCAGGTCCTGGGCCAGCAACCTACATGATCAGATGGGACAGGTGGAAAAACTAACAGCAGAGTGGGTGACCTTAGAGTCCAGACATGTGGCTTTCTCATTCACAGGCCCAACACTCTGAATGCCCATTTTGAAGCTTAAATACGAAACAGAAATTGCTTTAGAGAGGTTTAAGGACTTAACAAAGCCTTTACTGCCTGGCTCATGAAGGGACAAAAGGAAGCACAACTGCTATTACTGTTGCATTGTTAGCCATAGAGACGGACAGAGGTGCTTGGAGCAGAATGCTTGTGTCGCTAAGAGGGAAGGAGAGTCAATTACAACAGGCATGTGCATAACTCCGTCTATGGCTGCTGCCAGGAACATGGATTGTGTTGTTCATTTAATGCCGCAGGTCTGCAGGTAAATTGCAAAATCCTTTTTATTGAGAAGTCATTCCATTTCCCACAAATGTTTATTGAGTCCCTGCGATTCCTAGGCTAGCTGGGCAAAGGAAGAATGAATGAGCTGCTGATCTTGCATTACCTGGGGAGTGAGAGAAAGCAGAGGACAGATTTCCTATAACGGTGAGGGAAAATGCTTAACTACAGAACACAGAGCAGTATTTACTTTTAAGAAAATCATTGGGATCGTATAGGGGTCTCTAATCATCTCAGTGAGCTGATGGGACACTAAACGGCTACAAGCAGCTCAAGTTCTGCTCTGCAACCATTCGTGCCTACAAAATAACATGTTATTCTATAGTCATTCTTACACAGTATACAGATGTTATTAAAAGAATCCTGATTATCTACTGCTAATTATTCTTTTTAAGTTTTTAAGAGTGATCTTAAATGTATGTGTGTGTGTCTGTCTGTCTGTCTATGCATGTGCATGAGAGTGCCCAAGGAGACAAGAAGAGAAAGTCAACACACACTCTTACCTGCTGAACCATCTCTCTAGCCCCTAAATGTTCTATATTATGTATTAATTATATACAAATATGTTTATGTATATAGTACTAATGATACAAATATATTTATTATCAATATATAATTATACAGTATTCTATGTAGTTTTGTATATGTAATGTATGTTATATACACATATTATTTTTTATGTATAATACCCAATGTTACATTATATAGAGTCATGCCTGTATGTTGATTTCAGTCAACATCACAACTCAAGTACAACCATAGTCCTCTAATGTTATGTCTCTGCCATTTTAGGACTGTTTTGAGCTAGAATATTGTACTGGCTAGTTTTGTGTGTCAACTTGACACAAGCTGAAGTTATCACAGAGAAAGGAGTTTCAGTTGAGAAAATGCCTCCATGAGATCCAGCTGTAAGGCATTTTCTCAATTAGTGATCAAGGAGAGAGGGTCCCTTGTGGGTGGTACCATCTGTGGGCTGGTAGTCTTGGACTCTATAAGAAAGCCAGCTGAGCAAGCCAGGAAAAGCAAGCAAGCCAGTAAGCAGCATTCCTCCATGGCCTCTGCATCAGCTCTTGCTCCTTGACCTGCTTGAGTTCCAGTCCTGACTTCCTTTCATGATAAACAGAAGCCTGGAAGTATAAGCTGAATAAACCCTTTCCTCCCCAACTTGCTTCTTAGTCATGATGTTTGTGCAGGAATAGAAAACCTAAGACAAATTGGTACCAGCATAGTGGGGTATTCCTGTGACAACCTGACCATGTTTTGGGGAGGGCTGTGGAAGGACTTTGGAACTTTGAGCTAGAAGAGCCACTGGGATGTTAAGAGCTCTATGGGGTGATCTGTAGGAGCTTGGAAGATAATGTTCAGAACAGTGCAGAAGATGAAAACTCCCAAATCTACCCTCAAGGTGATACCACCTCTCAGCCACACTGCAGCCTGGGAAATAAACCTTGAACACTCACACTTTTGCCAGATTTTTTTAATTCAAATTATAGCAGGATTTTTATAGAAGTAGTCATCAAACTAAAGTATGATCCTTACAATGGTCCCTAGTCCAAAGTGGTGGCATCCTCAAAAGAGGGGAAAGTTTGTACACAAGAAACCAGCACAGAGGGAAGATGAAGTGCAGAGACAGAGGCAGTGGGTAACCATCTGCAGGCCAAGGAGGGCAGCCTAGAGCAGAACTCTCCCTCGTAACCTAAGGGAGGAATCAACACCTTGGTTTGGAACAAGTTACAAAATGCAAGAAAAGAAGCTTCTATTACAAGAGCCACCCAGTGTATCATGTCAGTCTTGCAGTGTTCCTCACAAACTGATTTAAAGATCAGTCCAGGTGGTCATCACTTGTGTTTGGGGTCAGATGAATCTGATGTGTTGTCTGGGGGAATCCATCAGATGGAGACAGATGTCAGTAGCTCTGAACTAAACAATGGGGGTTTGGAAAATAGTTGAATAAACAAATGCCACATCTGCCCAAAGACGGAAGAAGGAGCTGCAGGGATGTTAACTTCTTCCATCACTGTCAGGGTGTGTTCAAGCTCTATCATGTCAGAGATGTAACCAAGGCTGACATGAGGTCAGTGAACTTGATGGAGTCACTGCATTCACTGTTGATGATATTTATGCTCATTTAGAAGACAGAGCCCTTATTGTCCTATGAAATCTGGGACAAAACATTAAATAAAAACTCTATAGTTAGCATAGAGAACTGTGCCTTGTGTAGAGTCCATGTTCTAAAATGTTGAATCATTTTAACCTGCTGCCTAAAGATATGGGATCAATGCCATATCTACTTTAGGCAGCAGGTTAAGATTGCCTAGCTTAAAATGGCAAAACAAGTTGACAGTCTAGAATAACAGAAAATGGAAACAAATGCAGTTGGGAAGCCTTTGGTTTGAGTCCCAGCCATGCCTCTGAAAAACTGAGAGCTCTGGGCCTTTCTCTCATCTGTCAGACAGTGTTGGGGGAGGAGACATGGGGTGATGCTCCAACTCTGACATTCTCCAAATCTCTCCATCTTGCCTTTAATTGGGAAAAGGGGTAAGATAACATTTCTGTAAATTAACCTGCCAACTTGAGTTACCCACCAACACAAGGACATGAAAATAAGATGATAGACAGAAATGGCTATGGCAGATGACTGGTAGAAAAATCTCCCTCCTTCAAATTGTAAATGGGATGCTGGATGCAATGGCAGCTTATTTTATATATAAATGCATCTTAATTACCAGCAAATTGGGTTTTACTGGAAAGTTTTGAGATGCACATACTCACATAATTTTGTTCAATGTCTTAAATGTTGACCATATTGGTAGAGAAAACACAAATCACCCATCTCTTAACTGCATTTGTAATTCCTCCCCTAGGCCATTTACCATTTAAAGCCTATGTTGACCTTTTTATTTGACTGGCCATCTTTAGCCCTGGATATAATAAGCCCCCAAGGGGGGTAGATGATTAAGATTGAGTATCTAGTCAGAATCACATTTTGTCCCAGGTCCTCAGTCTGGTATAATACTTCATTTAACCCCTCCCTATTGGACACTGTCAGCCAGCCATATCTGCTCCACACACAACATGCTGACTGTGGCTTGCTGTGTGCTTCAGTCTAGCCATGGAGCACAAACTAGATATGTCAAGAGTTACTCCTACACAAGCAGTTCTCCATAAGTACTAGATGGAAATTGATTGGGTGGGCTCTTGATCACGGAGGTGTTGGAGAGAATGAGCTCTGGGTGTCCTTGGTAGATATCAATTTGATAACACATGCATAGTCAGCTCTTTCTTTGGGGTATTTTGTTTCTCTCAAGTGTGATATACTGTTCAACTGAGCCATTGGGCTAAATCATCTGGTTTTCTTTGGGGTATTTTTGTATGTAAGAAGGATGCGTGCATGTTTATACTTATGTGTGTGTATAGGCTCATGTGCACATATGTGTTCTTTGTGGAAGGTCCTGAGAACAATCTTACATGTTGTTCCTCAGATTGCCATCCAAAAAGTGTCTCTCATTGGCCTGGAAGATGTTCAGTTGGCTAGGACGGCTGCCCAACAAGCCTTATGAATTCTCCTGTCTCTACCTCCCCCAGCACTAAGGTTACAAGCATGCTCCACCATGACCAGCTTTTTGCTCTTCTTTCTTTTCTTTGCCCCCCCCCCTTTTCTGAATGTAAATTCTGGGGATTAAACTCAGATCCTTGGTTTTGCAAGGACCACTTACAGGATCTGGTATTTTGCTGACTCCCTGTTTGGATCTTAATCCTGTTAGTGCCTAAGATTATCTTACAAATAAAACATTTATATTTGAGTGTTTGCTCAGAATCTGCTTCTTAGGGCCAAACTAAGACGTTCTCCAAGATTGCTGTGGAGTAGGTAGCCTTACTGCTGAGATTTAGCTCAGTGTGATTCAATAATAGTTTAGAGCTGGGATCCTCTGGCTCCTGCTGACTTTTCCCCCACACAAGTTGTTGCCAGCCACAGCAAGTTTCTGTCCTTCAGGAGACATGGTACAATGTCTGAACACATGTTTGGCTGTCACAGTTGATCTGGAGACATTCGTTACCTCAAGAAGATAGAGGCCAAGGATGCTGATAAATATCCTACAGCCTTAACTGAAAAACATAAAACCATGCTTTTAAAAATGTCAACTATACCAAAGTTGAGAAATTCTACTTTCTGCCCAGCAAGATTGGCTACTAGATAGTCAAGATATACTGTGTCTATAAGTGTCTATAAGTGCCATGTTTTGTGTCATGTTCTTGGCCCATGTTATGTGATGCTTCTTTCAGAATGGTGAGGTTCAAGTGTGATGTGATTGCTATGTGTCATTTCCAGGGTCAAGCTGTGGCACAGCTGTGTTCTACCATCCCCAATGTGACCGTCTTTGGAACAGCCTCTACTTTCAAGCATGAAGCCATCAAAGATTCCGTGACCCACCTCTTTGACAGAAATGCCGACTATGTGCAAGAAGTGAAGAGGTAAGGGGTGGCCGTGCAGAGTGCCGGGCTAGAGCCATGCTCTTCTTTTTGAAGATCATTAGTATTCATTTAAAAGGTGGATAATAGTGGAGCTGGAGAGAGGGTGATTGGGAGCACTTCTGTTCTTGCACAAGAACAGTGTCTAGCACCTCATGGACACTAACGACAGTCTGTACCTCCAGGTCCAGGGTATCTGATGCGCGCTTCTGTCTTCCTTGGGCTCTGCACCCATGTGCTGCAGATACATACATTTGGAGAAAACATTCATATACATAAGATAAAAATAAACTTTAAAAGATGACTAGTGATGGTGATGCATATATTAAAGGCTTTAGTGCTAGCCCTTAGCATGATGCCTCACATGTGTTTGCTCATCAAGTGCTCTCAACTGCCCTCTTATTATCCCCAAGGAAGAAGCCAGTCCTACAGCTTGTAAAACTAATGTGTTAGTGTTCTGCTACCTCCCGCTACATGCAAATTTAATTCTCATTCATGCACATAAAACGCTCAAAGTAGATGCTCATCTGTAAGAAGATTCTGGTACCCAGGCTCTTTATATTTTGGTTCTAACATCTTCCTGAGTCTTCTGAACTTTGGTTCTACTAGAAGATGGGTAAAGAGCAATAGGCCATGCATGGGAGGTTTTTATTGGTCAGTCCTAGGATAGATAAACATAGGCTGCCCAAATTTGATGCTAATGTTCAGGTCTTTGGACACACTTTACTGGAAGCAAACTGAAAACAGCCACCCAATAATAGAAGCAGGCAGACCTGGCCTTCATGGGATGGTGAACAGTAAGGTTCATCCCAGGCCCTCTGACTTGTGAACCCATGCTTTCGCTGTAGAAAGAGTGACTTTCTAAAGAGTTGAGCCTGGGCCATAGTTACCTATAGGAAGAGAGGAACCTGGAAGAGAAAGTTTTGGAGACAAAGGTACTACTACTGAGCAATGGGTTCAAAGGTCAAGAAAATACCAACAAAACTCAACAGGATATAAGGCCAGGGTTATCTGGCAATATAATCTAATTATGGTGTATCTGTGATCCAGAGGCTATTGATTATGGTCATGTGTGTCTACAAGGGAATCCCATGGAGAGCCCAGGTGATAGCATGTCTGTAGATGGTGTGTGTGTTTCAGTTGGCTGCTGCCCAAGGTCTCTGCATTTCTAACTGAGAGCTCCTGGAGAAATCAGTGGTGGCCAGGAACTGTTCTTTTTCTCTTTTTATAGTCTAACACTAAATTATAAAGCTTAGAGGTAATTAGTCACCCAGCCAGCACCACGATAAAGGAACTTTCTTTTTTTTTTTTTTTTTTTTTTACAAATCACAAATTAAGATGAAGAGGGACAAAGCTGATTGTTCAAGCAGAAATTTAGACTAGATTTGTTTTTTTTTAAGTGGAGCATTTTTAGAAAGGAGATTTTTCTGATGAGTATTTTTAGAAAAGAGATTGTTCTGATGAGTAAAAGCTTTAGAATTGTTGGATAAGGACATGCCTAATTCATTAACATGCTTGTCATACAAGCATGTGAGGACCCTGAGTTCAATCTGTAGATCCATGTAAAAGAGCCAGGCACAGTAGCATGTAACTGTAATCCCAACACTAGGTAGGCAGAGACAGGAGGATCCCTGTGGCTTGATGGCCAGCTAGTCTTGCCAAGTATAACTCAAGGTTTACTAAGAGACCCAGTCTCAAAAACTAAGATAAAGTCAGGCATGGTGGCGTTCATCTTTAATCTTAGAACTCGAGAAGCAGAGACAAACTCTGTGAGTTCAAGACTAGCCAGGTCCACATAGTGAGTTCCAATCTATCCAGGACTGCATAGGGAGGGCCTGTCTAAAACTTAAGGTGGAGAGTGATTGAAGAAGATATTCAGTGCCAGTCTTTGGCTTCTACATGCACACACGCATGTGCGCTCACACACACACACACACAGAGAGAGAGAGAGAGAGAGAGAGAGAGAGAGAGAGAGAGAGAGAATTATATATAATGTAAGGATGTTCCAATATCTCCAGTAGGATGTAAAAGGGGAGCTTTTATTTAAAGCTAAATACTAGAAGTCCACCCCATTTCTCAGAGGAGCAGAGATAACAAATACCCTCGAAGACCTCTCTGCCCAGTCTACCTACTTTTGACTCCAGTTTCTGAAGCTGTAGTCTGGAATATTAACTATTATTGTTCTTTCTATAATCTTCTCTTTAACATCCTTAACTGATAATTTTGCATCCATCTACCTACTGCTTAATCAATATGTGTTAGGGTCTGAGATGGGATTGAACCTGTGCCAATGAGAAGGATCCAGCGACAACCAATCAGAAAGGCTTTATACTTAGGGAGTTTGGAGTCTAGTTGTAGGAAAGGAGACAGAAAAAAAAGATGGGGGAGAAAGGAAGGAAGGAAGGAAGGAAGGAAGGAAGGAAGGAAGGAAGGAAGGAAGGAAGGAAGGAAGGAAGGGAAGAAAAAAGGAAGAAAGAAAGGAGATAAAAAGAAACTATTCAAAGAATTTATTGATTTGTACTTGCGACATGCACTGTAGAGTGCTAGTGGGACTCAGACAGGACACTGACCTAAGTAAAAGTCTTGGCTGAGAGCTGACAGATGAGAAGTTCCAGGGAGAAAATCACTTTAGATTAGGGGGTACAGTATTGCTGCGGTGCTAGGGAAACTCGGGGTTCTGAAAGGAGACAAATGTGGCTGGCTATGAAGAGCAGTAAGGACGGAAGATCAGGACACCACAACTGCTCTCAACAAATAGAAGCCCACAGCTAGGGGACTCCTGCCTGTCTCACTTCCCACACAGGTGCTCCATCTCAGCCCCTCCCTAACCTGGCCCCACTCCGAGCCTGAATCAGTGATTTCTATTATTAGGAGAATGGAAGGAAGCAGTGACTGGGATCTACCTCATTACCACCTGCCTTCAGAGGCTGCTTCCAACAGCTCATTTTAAATAGGGACCCAGGAGATATGGGAAATGGCTACGGAGCTCTGATGGTAACTACAGCCTCTACCCAGAAATCCCAACCTCAGGAAATATCTGGAGCAAGATCAAAGCCAAAGGCACAAAGCTGCTCAGTGGCGCTCGGCTTCTGCATGGTCCTCCGCGCTCAGCATATGTTGACAGTGAATTATAACAGGCCTGTCTGTAACAGCAGCGATCAGATCTAGCCTCTGCTGTCAACAGAAGGCAAACGGTGCAGGGATTTTTGCTACGCCACATGCATGTGTTACGCGGTCCCTAAAAATGATAATTATGAAGGCTGTGTCACAAAAAAGAGAAAAATGCCTGTGGTGGAATTTACAGGATGAAAATGGGATGCCAAATTCCATCAAGACTGTGATCACAACTTGATTCAAATCCTCTATGCACAGGAATATAAAATGAAAAGGGAAACAGTCACTCACACGTAGTAAAGCATTGCACAGTCATTTCTCTTTGGTGTTTTCCTTACAAATACAGTTATAGTAATCTATGCACAGCAAACTACAAAAAATAATAATAATAAAATAAAATTTCCTGCAATGAAAACTCACACAGACCAACCAAATGGAGGGCCTCTTTGGAATTTATGCTAAGCCAGGAAAGAAATTAGAGAGAAAAAAAATTTCTTTTCTAATGCATGTGCTGTATATATGTGTGTGCCTATGCATGTTTTTATATGTGCAGGTATGATCACACATGTGTGTGCACATGCATGTGGAGGTCAAAGGACAGCATTCAAGAATATTGACACCCCTCAATGGTCTGGAGCTCGTTATGGCTAGACTGGCTTGACAGGGAACCTCAGGCTTCTTCCTCCCTTTGTCTTCCAGTACTGGGACTACCAACTTGTGCACCATATCCAGTATTTTCATTTGGGTTCTGAGAACCTAACTCTTCTTCTTGTGCTTGTGAGGCATAAACTTTAACAGCTAAGCCATCTACTGAGCCTAAAGGGGGAAAACCAACTCTGAGATAGATTTTGTCATTGCATTGGTTTTCTTAGCCGTGTGTAAAAGGAGATGAAAATGGGACGAGCAGTTAGAAGCTTGAGTCCCATGCACAGTTAGCCCCATGGCATCCTAGAAGGGTGCAAAGCACCTCAGCAGGAGATGTGGGAACAAACCTTAGGGGAGCTGGTACAGGGCGAGGCAGACAAGGGCGCCATGGTCAGACGGCCTCTTTTCAGTTAGATGGCCATTTCACAAGCATCTTTTACAAGTGCAAAAGGCATCCCACTTCAGAGATGAGAAAACTGAAGCTTAGAGCCAGATTGACCCTTCAAATCTGTGGGCTCCATTTTTCCCCAATTCTTTATGGTTTGCAAGACAACCTGGGGAAACATTTGAGCCTAAAGGATGTGTCCATGACCTTGAGTTGGTTTCACTGGTGTGGACTGCCACTACTCATTGAACTGTGAACTGAACATTTTAAATGCATTCTCTTTATTACCATCAATTGTATCTCAATAAGGCTGCTTAAAGGTGTCTTTAAAAATCAAACATGTGGTGGAAATGGTGCACATTATTGTTTAAAACCTTATATTCATGCATTCATGTATTATTTTTTATTAGTTATGCCTACAAATATGGTATGCAAACACAATGGTGACCAAGGCACACATATCCTTCTGTCCTGAAATTTCCAAACTAGTTGTCACAGTTAATGTAACAAGTGATTGCATCAGCTCTTAGTAGAGACATCCAGGGTATTAAGGGGACACACAGAAGCAACATCTTACCGAAAGCCCTAAGCACACATGGGAGCTTGCTTTCACGTCTTTGCAAATTTGATGATGTGGATACTGTCCTTATTTTTCAGGGAGAAGGCAAGACATAGAAGGTTTGAATACCTTTTACATATCTATGCGCACTGGGACTCGCCCTACATGGCCTGCTTCCATAGTTTAAACCTTCTACAATTTATGGTCACTCTCCCAAAGGTAGTAGAGGTGGCTTCCCCAATCTCCTGGGCTTCAGTTAGGGAAGGTTGTAGCTGTGTAAGATGCTGAGATGGCAGGAACAGGCTTGATCAGGGCTTGTCAGTCCCAGCACTGGGTACCCTTGAAGTAATTCTGTTGGTGGAGGTCATCCTGTGCAGTGGTGCTTAATAGATGCAGTTAGCTGCTACCCGCCATAGCCTCCAAGTCATGACAATGTGAGCCATCTCTGGACATCACCCAGGCAGGGCTGTGAGCAAACAAACAGCTCCCAATTAAGCAACCTTGTAATGATTAACGATTGAGGCAGCGGATATGCTAATTACTCATTTGTTTGCTTATTGTGGTTTGTATACATGTGTCAAAATATCACACTGTGACCTGTAAATACATGTAATTATTTCACATGAAAAATCAAATTTATTTACATGTAGTATTGATTAGTTGATTGGTTGGTTGGTTGGATGGATGGATGGATGGATGGATGGATGGATGGATGGATGGTTGGTTGGTTGATTGGAGGGTTATATGCCGTGGTCTACACATGGAAGTAAGAGGATAACATGGAATTCAGTTCTCTCCTCCCACTGTGTGAATCTCAGGTCTCAAAAAGAAGTTGTCAGTCTCAATGATTGGCACTTTTGCCCACCAAACCATCTCTCCAACCCCAAAATATAAAAATTTTAAACATAACTTTCTTAGCTACATGGATGAGGCTCTTGAAAGCCCTTAGATGGAGTTAAAATTGGATTACATTGAAATACCTAGAATCCTTTGCAAATTCAAGGCAGTTAAGAGCTACTATGTGAGATGAGTCTGCAACTCAGGGGCCAAGTATGGGCCAAGTCAAAAGACACGAATAGGAATTAGGGGGTCAGCTCACTTCATAAAGTGCTTCTCTGCATGAACAAGAACATCTGAGTTTGGCCAAGCACACACATTAAAAAGCTGGACTTGATGGCACATGCATGAAATACCAATGCTGGGGAGATGGAAACAGAATGTCTACTGTACACTAAGCATTTTGCCTGGTACCCTGTGGAAAAGCTCAGTACTGTGCTCAGCACCCTGAAAGAAGCCTACAATGTTCCAGGTACTAGCCCTCTAGAAGCTGCTGTTTCCCAGGCACTATGCTCAACACTCTGTAAGTGTGCTGAGTGCTAGGTACAATTGCTTAGACCTCTGGGATTAGCCTGCTATGGCCAACTATTCTGTGAGAAACCTACTATGCAACAAGCATATGGAAGTTATGGCACAGGCAAGTTCTCAGATCACAATTTGTCTAGAAAAAGAAAGCTCAGCAGAGAGTCAAGGAAACAGAAAAAAAAAAAAAGACGATGCACTTCCTGGCAGGATCGAAGACTTTCTATACCAGTAATGGCTCTCAGGGAGCCTCACCCTACTCAGAGAAATCCCTCACTTTTCCATGTGGGTAGAAAGCAGAGGCAGCACTCACCACATAGAGACCAGGAGTGGAAGCAACAGAAGAATGAACCATGATGTCTAGGTCAGAAATTCCAAAGTATCTTGCTTCTGAGCTGGTCCATAGAGTCCCTGAGTTGGGTTTGCTGGTATCCTAAAGCCACAGAGATTTGTGACAGCAACAGAACAAGACAGAGGAACCGCTGCCTTGTCCTTCAGCCCACTTCTGCTGCTGGGACATTATGTATACGCAGGCAGTGTGACACCTAGCAATGGGGAGATGAGAACTGTGGATGGGCCTGGAGCCTCTTGGAGCTGACTGGCTCTGCTGGTGATGGTCCTGATGCTCTGATGAATGAAGGACAGCCAGGGATGCTTTTAATGTGAGTGTGATAGCGGCCAGGCCCATCCTAAAGACACTTCTGGACCTCAGACTTTTTATCAAAACAGTGTCTCATGTGAACCATAACCGTCTTCAAACTCTCTACACAGTCATGGATGTTCTTGAACCTCTGATCCTCCTGCCTCCACCTCCCAACTGATGGATCTAAAGGCATTTACCACTACACCTGTTTTATGTGGTGATGAGGATCAAACCCAGGGCTTTGTGCTATGCAAGTTTTCTACCAAGAAATATCTTTAGCTCCAGACCTAGAACATTTTCTCTAGACCTGAGCCCAATTTAGTTTGAGTCGGTTCCTTTGAATAGCATCCATTTGTTTCACCCTAGTGGTAGGGCGAAATGGCAGTATTCTTTAAATTTAAAACTCTTCTCTGAAGGAATGTCTTCACCCTGAAAAGGAGCAATATATAGGAATACTCTCAATCACAGATAGGACACAAACAGACCAAAGGAGCAAATCCTATCAACGTCTGCTTTGGTGAACCAAGAGGTTTTCGGGGTTACTTACAGAGCTTTATGAGCCATTACTTCCAAAAAAAATGTGAGTAACTCCCTTGTGCAACAATACCACCAAAAAGGCCACCCCAGTGTGGGTAACAACTTACAAAATTTGAATCTCTGAAATTCCGACCCCAGTCAGTATTCAGTCTCCTGAATACTGTAGCACACCCAAGACAATATCACAGGAGGAAGGGAGAAACTAGAATCTCAGGCAAGGGGCTGACCAAGCTCTTTCTTCTATGAGGGAAGGAAGGTTAATGGACCTGATCTTGTAAGGTTTCCTGCTCCGATTTCAATATGGCACCAGCTACATCATCTCCAGGAGACAGAGTTCTATCGCATGCCTGCTTAAGCAGTTGAGCAGAAATGACCAAGCACCAGTACCCTAGACCCCCAGAGATGCCATCTGTCTCTACTCAGTATTTCTCCTCCCTATAACACCCACATAAATCTTGACTTTCAAGAGGATGCAATGGAATCCAGAGGGAAATATATGGCTTATTTGACTCCCACAAACTTCAGAAGAACCCAGAGAGAGTTGTTGGGGACAGCAGGTGCCTGAATACAGAGGAGGTCTGTGTTCTCTTTCTAGCATGGAGGTCAGAGGACTATGTCCTGACTTGGCTGATTTCCTGCAGGAAGACTAGAGGGGACAATGGTGGTCACCCTGGATCTGACCACAGCTTATCCTGAAAAACTTTTATTCTGCCTCTGAAAAACCTAGCTGGTTTTTAGATGTGACAGATCAAACTATAATTGTCCCTCCTGCTCTCTGAAGGGACTCTGGGCGTAAGTCCCTTGATCTGACTAATCCTTATTTTCTTCCTTCACTAAATGAGAATAATGGTGGTTCTGGAGTCACAGGCGTGGTATGAGGCACAAATGGGGCATAGTAAATGCTCCTGAATAGTAGAATGCTCTAGAGCACACTCCTACAAAGGCTAAGGGCACCCAGCCTCCAGTCTCATGGCTGCTAGTAGCCTTACCCATCATGAATATATCTTGAATTGATCGCTGGCCTAGAGAATACACAACCTATGTGTCTGTGTCTATGCTAGTACCGAGCTGTTTTTATTACCATGGCTCTATAAAATACTATGAAATCAGGTGTTGCAATACCCCCAGCGTAGTTCTCTTTTGCTCAGGGTTACTTCCACTGTCCATGTGTTTTGCACTCTCGTGTAGATTTTGGTTTTTCGTTGGTGGTGGTGGTGATTTTGTTTTTGGTTTTGTTTGTTTGTTTGTTTGTTTGTTTGTTAAGGAAAACACTTTGCAGTCTGGGTCCTTTATTTCTTTTTTGTACATTAGGCCATGAATTCATATGTAATGGGCTCCAGCAGCTCAGTATCCTTTCCATTAGTCCTCACAAAGTGTGCTTCTCTGGGTGGCACAGGCTGGCGCTTCAGCTGGACCCAGGCGCCCATCTCTTTGGCTTCCATTTTCTTCTGACCGTTCTCCTTCACCCACTTCAGGACGCTGTCTCTGCTCTTCGAGTGCTTGATGTGCTCAATCTGCGCATTGATCCTCTTGACCAGAATCTTGCCCTTAACTTGCTTGTTTACAATGATGCCCACAACATGCTGGGTGACATTGTAGACTCTCCTGGTTTTGCCATGGTAACACTTATGGGGCATTTCTTTCTGATCAGTGCTCATTCCCTTGATGTCTACAATATCACCTTTCTTGTAAATTTGCATGTATGTGGCCAAAGGAACAACTCCATGTTTCCTAAAAGGACTAGGGAACATATACCAAATACCTCTCCTCTTTCCCTTTGTGTTCGTCATTTTGGTGAGTTACTGGAAGATGGCTGCCACTCCCATGTAGATTTTAAGACTGTTTTATTACTATTTCTGTGAAGATATGTTAATGGAGATTGCATTGAATTTGTAGGTTGCTTTTGATAGGATGGCCATGTTCACAGTATTGATACTTCTGATCTGTGAGCATAAGTGGCCTTTAGATCTTATAGTGTCTTTCTCCATTTCTTCCCTTAGTATTTTAAGCTTTTCATTGTAGAGCCCTTCATTTCTTTGGCCACATTTTCTCCAGGTTATTTTACAGGCTGTTTTGAATGGGATTATGCCCCTAATTTCCTTCTCAGTATGTTCATCATTAATATATAGAAAGGCCACTGATTTTTAAATATTGATTTTATGCCCTGTCACTTTCCTGCAAGTGTTTAAAATGTCTAAGAGTTTTCTGGTAGACTCTTTAGGATTCCCTATGTATAGAATCATATCAACTGCAAGTAAAGATAGATACTTTGACTCCTTCCTTTCCTAGTTGTATCCCTTTTATCTCCTGCTCTTGTCTTATTGCTCTAGTTAAGTCTTCAAGCACTCCGCTAACATAGGGTGAGAGCAGTAGATACCATAAGCTTAGTCCTGATTGTACTTAGAATGCTTTAAGGTTTTCTTTATTTAGCTTGAGACTGGCAATAGATTTGTTATCGATAGCCTTTATTACATTAGAACCTTTTCTTCATCACTAGTCTCTAGAGTTTTAGAGTTGGATTTTGTCAAAGGCATTTTCTGCATCTACTAAGACAATCCTTAGGCCATTTCTATGATGAGTTACACTTATTTATTTGCATGTGTTCAACCAGTCCTGCATTTCTGGGATAAAGCCACATTGGTCATGATGCATGTTCTCTTTGATGTGTTCATGGATTTGTTTGCAAGCATTTTATTGTGAAATTTGTAACCATCTTCACTAGAAGGATTCATTCATGATTTCCTTTTGTGTGTGTCTCTATCTGGTTTTGACAAATGGAATTACGAAATGCAGAAGTAGTGGAATTGGAAACAAGTTAGATTGAGTGCAGTAACACAGGCACTGAAAGACAAATACCACACCCTCCCATGGGTAGAACCTAGCATGAAACCTTAAGATCATGTGCTTAACTTGGACCATCTGGAGAATCTAGCCACATAGAAAGGAGTTAAAGGAGAAGGGATAGCATAAAATAAGTTATTTGAAAACAAGAGGAAATCTGTGAGTGGAAAACTGAAGCAGGCATGGTGTATGCAGGGATAGAGTAATTGGGAGGGAAGTCTAAAAGTGTAGGGAAAACTCTATGGAAACCAACAGTCTGGACTAGCAGCCCTGTAAACTCAGAGGAAATGTTGGTTTTCTGACTCTCTTCAGTACGTTGAACAGCACCTTGGACAGCACCTTACCCTTCAGCCATATTCCTTTAAAAATGATTGTTGGCCGAGAGACTGATTGGCATGTGGGAAGCCTGAACCAAATATCTTATTTCTTTCCTTACTGCATTTCCCCCACAAAGAAACACATTAACTCTTCTTCACAAAGGAGTGAGCTAAGGCTTGGAGAATTTGAATGAGCAGTCCTTAATCTGGGTCATGACCCCTTTGGCAAACCTCTATGTCCAAAACTATTTACATTACAACTTATAACAGTAGCAAAATTACACTTATGAAGTAGCAGTGAAAAAATTATGGTTGGGAGCAGGGCAACCCAACATGAGGAACTGTATTAAAGGGTCACAGCACTAGGAAGGTTGAGAACCACTGACCTAGATAGAAGATCTCAGTCCTTCTAGTTCCAGTGTCCATTATTGTACTCCAGGATGGTCCTTGGGAGAGGTATTTTTCTCCTCCCACTATGTGAAACACTTCTACAGACAGGACCTGACTCACAGTGATTCAATGGAAGACTCTTTTTTTTAACCAGTTGGTGTTCATAGACATCATATTTCAGAGATGTTGGGTTTGACCTCTTCCTGAGCTACCAATATGTCATAGAAATTCTCCTGTAATGTCAGAGGGAGGGGACAGTGCTAAAGCTGCCACATCCTCATGAGGTTAAACCATTGGCATGCTACAGTGTACTGCAATGCTGGGCTACACCAGATATTAGGTTAGATGAATTCAACACAATTCAACTTGAGATATTTTCAGTTTATGGAGGACTTATAAGAGAGCATCTGCAGTGAGTGAAGGATGTCAGGAGTGAGGAGAATGGTCCTGGACTGCTCACTCTTTGTATTCTGGAAATCAGATGACCTAACATGGAAAGGAAAGATGTAAGAGTTTGGTTCCTGGCAGGTTATATCACTTTGCTGTGTCTCTTGTTGTGCAGGATCTCAGCTGAAGGTGTGGACATCGTTTTGGATTGTCTGTGTGGCGACAACACTGGCAAAGGGCTTAGTCTCCTCAAACCTCTGGGGACCTACATTTTATATGGTGAGTGCATGCATCATAAGACGAGATCAACAAGAGCAGAAAGTACCCCATTGTGCTTACCACACTCTGCAGGATGAGAGACATTAATATACCGAGAACGAACTGGCAAATATGGGATTGTTTAGCCTTTTGGTACATTTATTATATTGATATTATTGATATTATTGTTATAAATTATAAAACTAACTTGTTTGTCTAATGCCCTATCCCCTACACTATCATTTTTTAAATGTTTTGTTTTTGTTTTATTTTATTTTATTTTATTTTGTTTGAGTCATGGTTTCACTGTATACTCTGTGATGGCCTTGCATTCATAATACCACTGCCTCGGCCTCTTGAGTGACAGGAATACAAGTGTAAGCCACCATGCCTAGCCACATCTACTATGCCTTTGAGTGTTCAGGAAAGTTATAAAAATTAGAAGCAAAATTAAACTAGCACCTGACCTTTCCTG
>CM052707.1:42719648-42756948 GCA_028551405.1 Uromys caudimaculatus
AAGAAAAAGAAGTTAATTCTTTTTATAAAAGAGATATTTGAGAGTTATAAATATCGTCATCAAATCATTATTGCAAAGAAGTGAGCTCATTAAACAAGTGGGCAACATTCCTTTGCAGATGTGTTCTGGTCATTTCTATCCTGACCACGTATTTCCTAAAAAGCAAATAATTGATTAATATTATTGATGGAAACTTACAAGGGCCAGTACTATTTTAAGGACAGTGTATGTGACTAATGGGCAGACAGACAATTTATTCATCCTTCCTTCTCATTAGCCAAGAGTTGAATTTTTGCCTCAATTCCATGATGACATTTAGGTGACCTTCAACTTAATTGTCTCACAATTATCCAAATTGATTGGATACATTGATCAATTATACATTGATCACTTGGTTCCAATGTAATGTAAGCCTGGGAGTCATCACCCCATCGGAGATAAAGGAATTGTTTACTGATTGGGTAATAGTTTACTCAGACTGAGTGATCAATTTTAGAATATGCAATTTTTTAAAGTCCGTGACTGTTCTCTAAGAAAACTTAGACTTCCAAATACCTGGTGACAGGCAGAAAGTCCATGGAATGGGGGCAGTGTGGTAGAATATTCTCTATTCACCCCACCCCTTCCCAACTGAGAACCCCAAGAGGGGGCCATTTCTCCCTGAGCACCTCAGCTTACCTTCCTTTCCCAAATCTACCCCCATTTGTCATCTGAATGTCACCTGGCCCTGTTTCAACACTCACTTTCCAATATTCCTTTGATCTAAAGTTTTAGGTTTGAGTTTTTTTTTTAACCTCCTGTCTGGACCCCTTTGGAGCTGACAGATCATCATCTCACATTCCCTGGACCTCTGAACTTAGGTTCTCTCTCTACCTTCTCTGTATCTCCTTTTTCCTGTCCATCCATGTTTCTCTCCTACCCTTTGATACCCAGCCCACATCATAGTCCTAAGCCTCTCACTTGCTAGAAAATCACATTTGGATCTATGTAGAGCCTTCCTGCAGAATGTTACTTATTTTCAATAGACAGAATGAAGATGTTTTATATTATTAAAACTTTGGGCTAATCACCTTTTGTTACATGCCTGGTTTTCCAAAGAAATGTAACAGCCACCAAGAGAAAGGTCCCTTCCTCTAAGAGTTGATGACACTTAGCTAAATGTTCCACTTTGTGCCCTACCCCAGCACCTCTACTTTTCTGAGACAAAATGTGTTGTTTTTAAGCTTTTGTATACAAATAAAACAACTGCCACTCTTCTTGCATAATAAGATATCTTGATTTTCATGAACAATTACTTGACTTGGGAATCTTTCATTTGCAGGTTCATCCAACATGGTAACTGGAGAGACCAAGAGTTTCTTTAGTTTTGCAAAGTCAGTAAGTATCCGTGTCTGTTCTACTAGCTGATAGTTAACACTGATTTGCAGGTTATGAGCCCCATCTAAAGGCATTGATAGATGGGTGGTGGCAGTGCACACCTTTAATCCCAACACTTAGAAGGCAGAAGCAGGCAGATCTCTGAGTTCGAGGCCAGGCTGGTCTATAGGAGTTCCAGGACAATCGGGCTACACAGAGAAACCCTGTCTAAAAAAAAAAGAAGACATTGGTCAATTGCGGGTCCGTCATCTGCATCATGTATTTCCAATAAATCCCTGTTCATCCCTGTAGGCAGGCAGGACCAGGACTTGAGAGGTGGTAGTGTCAGTGAAACCTTGAGAAGCTTCCATTTTATTTCAGTAGAGATTGGTTCAACCATCTGTCAAAAGTGAACTTAGAGTTACTGCACTGAAGTTCTTCCCTGGAGTAGACAATCTTTTATTCAGACCATTTTCTGGCTGGGTTTCTGGGAGCACAGTAGATTTCTTTGTCCCCATCCTACTGTGTTGGAGATGGTAATAGGATATGATCTCTGAGTATGTGATTACTTCCTCTACCATTAAAGAGGACTCTCCCTCACTGCGCCTGCTCACATGGATATTCCCATGCAGAGATATCTGTATGTGTTAGAATTAAGCTAACTTGGGGTTGTCCTTTAATTTTTACCTCCACTTACTAGAACAAGGAACTACTGTTTCTCACTAGGGTCAGCTTATCTCCCTGTTCTCCCCATCTCAGGTGCAACCAATGCACCATATAAAAGTGTTGTGAGCATTTCTTCCCTGGGGAGAGGTAAACAACACTCCCTTTCTCATTATGTCCTGCCCACAAAGCAAAGCATGATTCCACCAGAGTTCACCCCAAGGCACCACTGAGATTATTGCCTTTACCTGTGGAGGTAAGGAGTTTCTGGCAGGAGTGTAGGTAATGCTAAAGCAAATGCACTGGGAAGTTGATACTCAGTGTACGTGATGGCTTCTTCAGAGTCAGATAAATGGAACCCCTTCCTTTAACTTTCCCCAGCGTATGTTCTCCTAATACCTCCTGAGACTGCTAAGCCACATGCAACTAGGGCAGAATTGCTTTCCAAGTGGCTGGGAGGAACATCTGGAATCGCAGGTGAGGGTCTAATGATCCTCTCTACCCTCTCCTTCTCTGAGGGTGTCAACAGTCAACAAGCCGACCTGTGCACAGGCACAGGCAGTCTGATGAATATGGCAGCTGTTTTGCTCGGAGAACCATATTCTATAACAATAAGCATCACTACACAGGCATTTTCTGAGCATCTACTGTGGGTAGCATTTGAAGACATCAAGGTCTCACAGAGGATGAGACAGAGGCATGCAGAACCCTTGTGACTCTACACTTTATTAAGCACACAGAGAACAGTAAAGGAAAGTGTTAATAGCCTAGTTGTGAATGTCTAGCCAACCTCAAAGGGGAAAAGCACAGGATTCTGGAATAGAAGGCAGCAGGATAGAGTGGAGGCATTGGGAATGAGGTGGTCAGAGAGCCAGAGAAAGGACATTAGAATTTGATTTCTGTATATCACGATAGAGTTGTATTGGTCATATTTAGATAGTTTTCCCATCTCAGCTAACCCAATCTAGAAACTCTCCACATACATGCCTAGAAATTTGTCTCCAAGATGTTTTTGGAGTCTGTCAAGTTGACAGTCAGTATTAAACATGCCAGGAGTATTTATATGTTCTTTGTGCCGACACTGACTGCTTAAATTTTACCCTCAAAACATCTGCTGAATCAGGGAATGGAAATATTCCCTTTATACATGAGATAAAATTTAAAGGACCTCTTTTTGCATTTTTTACATAAGGGATTTTAATAAAAGTGTAGGTCAAGAATCATTTAAACGCCAGGGCTCATAGAAGAAAGGGTTGAGCCTTGTGATGGCTGCTATCTTCTGCCTGCCCCTGAAGACAGGCTCTGTACCACTCATGGCTGTTTTGTTGCTGTGGATACAATTTGCACGATGCTGAAAGACTTCACTGCGGAATCATGCTGGTCCCAAATTATATACAACTAATTGTAAGAAGTGTTTTCCCCTCTCCTCACCCTTAATGCCCAATCTCAACACACAGTGCTAATGAAATAATTACAGTGTGCCCAAGCTCGGGGAAGGTATTTATAACAACACAGCCTGGATAGAAACTCAGACTCCTCTTCCCCAAATGAGTACCATTATGCTCCAGAGCTGAAGGTCATGAATAAAGGCCATTCTCTATCAGAGGCCCGGTCCGAACAGGCTGATTGGTTAGAAGTAAATTGAAGAGATTTTCTGAGAAGTGCAATGATGGCTTTGCTCCAGGAAGAAAATTCTCTGCAATCAAGAAAGGCACATTTAGAATCATATAGCCAGTTCTAACCCTGCTATCTTAATTATCTTCCATCTTCAGATTTCAGCAGAATAAATACTTCGTGCTTTGTCAGACTTGCCATTCACTCTTGGGCCATTCTAAGGATGATTCTTACCGATGACATTAACATTCAGAGAGCAAAATGACTCCAAATTTCAAGCTCTTGCTCAGTAAATCTAAAACATGGCTTTCAGATTAAGATGACAATTAAACTGGCTTATGCTTATGGTGTGTGTGGTATATATACCCTGCTGCAAAGGCATGCATCTTGTCTGAGCACATTTACATTGTATAACAACCTCCTTCTCCCCAAGGTATGGGAAGAAAGCTGAGCAGAGAAATTAGATGGGTTGCCTAGAGTTACATAGCTATCAAATGACATTCAACTCTAGAAATAAAAAAAAAAGATTGTGAGTGTGTGTGTGTGTGTGTGTGTGTGTATACACCTGGCACAGCATGCATGAAGAAGTCAGAGAACAACTTGCAGGAGGCAGTTCTCTGCTTTCACCTTGTAGGTCCCAAGAATCCAACTCAGGTTGTCAGGTCTTGTGGCAAGCACCTTTACCAACTGGGCCATCTCTAAAGCTCTTAATCACAGCTGAGCAGTAACTGCAGTAGCATCTGGCATGCATGACACAAGCATGCACTGAGGTCCTACCAATGTGCAGGTATCAAGCTTAATCATGGGACCCATGTATTTGAACTCTTAGGTTGGAATTCTTCAGTGAAGCACAATTAACAGAGCTTGGAGTGGGGCAGCTCAGGAAGAACTGTTCTTTCAACCATAGACGTCTTACCACATATCAGAGGCTGAACCTACATGACAGCCATTTATGTAGTCCCAACCTCCTAGCTTTATCACCCCATGCAATGCTGTCTTAACTTGCCCTTCCTTTCTAGCTACCTTCCCCGTATTCTTGTCATTATCTACCCCAAATCGCCCTATTAAAGGAGAGAGGGGGAGATCTTGTACTTAGAGTGGTTACTCACCACATGCCCTCAATCCTTTATCACTCTGTAAACTTCTCTGTTACGACTCTTTTATCACCCCCACAACCATTGCCAAAGGCTTTACCCTGTACCCTCCTGGAAGACACCAGTGTATCCCCTCATTCAAGTCAGCTGAGAAGGACAAAGTTCAGAGATGAAGAATGAGGAGTGAGGTATATACACCTAGGATCAACTCTAGAGTCAATGGTCTCAATCACACACTTACTATTATCAACCTACAGCCTCAAATAGACTGAGGAACTTTATCCAAATGAATGGGGGCAAGAAGAGCTTCAGAATTTGGACTGGTGGGGATGTTCTTATTTGCATGTAAGTAATAAGATATGAGTCTTATAATGTGTATATGAGCATGTGTGTATTCATATGTCTCTGTGTGTGTGTGTGTGTGTGTGTGTGTGTGTATCTGTGTGCCTGTGTGTGTTAAGACAGGTTCTGTTGTAGCCCAGGCTGTTATAAAACTCATTATTTAGTTGAAGATAGCCTTGGACTTCTGATCTACCTGCTTCTACCTCCTAAATTCCACGATGACAAGCATGTACCTCCACACGGCTCATTCCATGTGATTCTGGGATTTGAACCCAGAATTTTGTGTATAGTAAGCAAGCACTGTCCCAACTGAGCTACATTCCCAGCATAGACAGTATTTTAGCATCCCTTCATGGTATCATGTTAGCATTCAAAAGATTCGGCTATCTCTCTTCCTGTCTCCCTCCCTCCCTCCCTGGATTCCTCCCTCCATTCCTCCCTCTAAGCTAGACCCCTCTCATAATACTTCTCTCTAGGATATCCTGTGGACCAACTGCAGTGCTTTCAGAAATAGATGCTTAAAAGATCTATCACCAAGACTGCTTGCTGGTCCACTCAACTTTACCCAGTTTCAAACTTTGCTTCTCTGGGGTAGATGATATCCTGTCATAGGTGGTGTTGGATGACATAACCCCATCTTGAAACGCTCTAACCTAGAACCTTCTCTCACTGCAGTGGTGGCAGGTGGAGAAAGTAAACCCCATCAAGCTGTATGAAGAAAACAAAGTCATTGCAGGATTCTCGCTCCTCAACCTGCTCTTCAAGCAGGGCCGTTCAGGCCTCATCCGAGGGGTAGTGGAGAAGCTCATAGGGTTGTACAATCAGAAGAAGATCAAGCCTGTGGTGGATTCTTTATGGGCCCTGGAGGAGGTAAGCAAGCAACCTTTTGGGTTTGTTTCTAGGAGCTTTGAGCATGCAAGGCAATCTTTTTCAAAACCATTTTTATTTCTCCAGATTTGTTCGAAACCAAAGTCCTAGAGTAGGTGAGCCCAACCTGTGACATCACAATTCAGCATTGTCACATACCAAGTTCACGCTCAAGAAACACACAGTTGAGCAACAACAAAATCTCACATCATTTTAAGTGAGCTCATGGCTTTCTGTTGGACTACATTCATAGCTATCCTTAGCCACATGTGGCCCACAGGTTCGGCACATCTGGATCGTGGTGCTTTAAGTTCCATGGATCATTTCAAGTTCCCAAGAGGTTTTCAAACCATGCAGCTCTAGCGTTTATACATGAATGCTTTCTTTTCAGATAAGACACCAAATGTGAATGGCTACTCCCAATTCACCTTGATAATAAAAGAGTGTGCTTCTTGTTAGAATGTCAGGCCTATTGTGATTCTCTGGATACATAAGTGACCAAGCTCAAAGTAGCTCACAGGTGGGAATGATTTATATGCAGACACTGGATATGTTTTATGCTCCTTTGAGGCATTGTCAGCGGTCAGAGTGGACACTAATTCTGTTGGGTCTGGTGTTAGACTGACTTTGGAGTTTTCTTGCTACTGGTATTGTTGATAATGCTGATGGATCTGCCAAAGGTTCTAGTATTTGAACACATTCTTGAACCGTTAACAAACTAACCTTCAAGGATGCGAAAGCAGGAACTGCTTGGATTGGTTCATATGGTACTCAAGGAGAAAGGCAGTCTTCAAGTCTAGAAATCCTTCAGGAAAAGAGAAGGGTGGAGCATATAGGAAGTCAGCCATGACAGTTCTTTATGAGAACAGGGGAAGCATGTGGCCTGGGTTTAGGGTAACATGTCAAATCACCCTCTGTCATGAGGTCTAGAAAAAATGCTTAAGGTGGCATGAGCTATGTTGTTGGCTTCTTTTTCATTGTTTTCATAGATGAGGTGTCTTAGGGAACAAGTATTTGATTGAAGTATGTGTTTGTGTATCTAGGGCTTGTGAGTGTGTGCACACATATATGGTACACTCACCTATGTGTGCACATGTGAAAGCCACACATCAAAATTGAGTGTTTTCTTCAATCACTCTCCACTTTATATTTTGAGACAGTTGTCCACTGAACCTGGAGATTGGCATTTAAACTAGACTAATGGCCAGCATGCTCCCGAGATCTGCCAACCTTCCATCACCCAGCTCCAGTACTGGGTTAACAATTGGACACTATTATGTCCAACTTCTATATGGATGCTGGTGGTCTTAACTCTCATGTAATCTACTGAGCCATCTTCTCAAACCTGGACTAAGTGCTTTGAAACTTTGGGGAGTCACAGACACCTTTGCAATCTAAGTTGCAAACATTAAGTTCTGTGGATCAGAAGTGTGTGTGTGTGTGTGTGTGTGTGTGTGTGTATGTATGTATGTGTAAAGGTATTGCTGTTTGTCTGATGGATTTGAGTAAGGGACAATCATGACATCAGATTAACTGGTCCAAAACCAGTGAACTTAAACTACACCCCAAAATATGTCATTCTAATATTGAGGCTTAATGGGCAGCCTTTAAAAATGAACAGCCACCCAAAAGCCTTGTTTGTTGTAATAACTGAAATAAATATTCAGTACAGGACATTCCTAAATCAGCCCAGCATAAGTAAAAACAAAGGGCACATCCACATTCCAGAGAAGGATAATGCAGTTAATGTTCTGGCTTCCTTTCTTTTTGTCTTTTTTCTATTGCAGATGCTCATTGTGATTCAATTTCTTCCTGAAGTAAATCAGACAATAATGTAGTCTTTGTCCTGTGTAATTGCCAGAATAGTTAGCCTCTTGTCATCATTTTATTGAAAATCTATTCAGTTTAATGAATCTGATATCTGTACAGTATTCAGTGTGGCATGTCAGAACCAGATATCTGTACAATGTTCAGGGTGGCATGCCAGAGAAAGACAGGAATAATTGAGGCCAACTCTCATCCATGTGACACAGAAAAGACTTAAGTGCCCAGAGTGACCCAGCACATCTAGTAGCCTGTGAGGGTTAAGATCCGAGAGGTGGTCCAGATGGCCCCAGGAGTTCTTCTAGTATTGGACACTATTCCTTGTTCACAGCAGTAATAGAATCTTTAAAGACCTACTGAGTAATTAGCATGTATTTGGTTCAGGGAAGATGCTGAAGATACAGGGAGGAATAGGGAGATAATATCCCTGAGCTTTCTAGAGTTTACATTCAAAGGAGTGTGAAGGAACAGAAAATACTGAAGTAGGCAAAGATACACAGAAAAATTGCTGCTTGTAATAAGCTCTTAGAAGGGGCATGCTAGCTGTGTTCTCATCACCATGATCACATGAGATGAAAGTGTCACTTTGGTTCACAATGTCAGAAGCTTTCCATCTCTCATGGAGGAGAAGGCATGGCAGATCATGATCTCAACTCAGAGCATGGTGGCAGAAGAGTGTGGCATTGGCTAATCATGAATGACAAGGAAGCAGAGAGCAATGCTAGAACCAGGGGACCCCACTTAGGGACCTGTAACTACCAGATGGATCTAGCCTCCTAAAATAGCATCACTAACATCTAAGTAAATATCTAAAATATGAGCCTGTGGGGCACAACGTGTTTCAAGTTCAAGCAATAACAAGAATAAATTGAGTGGAGGGCACTTAGTTCCCATGTAGAAGTGATTCCTAAACTCTTTCACATCATTGCCTCTCTAAGGAAATCTTTCCCCTTTGTAAAATATTAATGGTGTGTGTGTGTGTGTGTGTGTGTGTGTGTGTGTGTGTGTTATCCATGTGTATTTGTGCATTAGTGCCCTTTATCTCTTAAAGCAATATGATGGTCAATGAAAGTACCCACTGTAGAGTGGCTCAAACCAATGAGGGTCTCTTGGAGTAGAATCCTTTGGAAAAGTGCTTGAAGGAGGTAAAAACCTTAGCCAAAAGAATTTCAGAACAAGGCACTCCCTAAAACAAAGAGATGAGAACAGAACATCTTAGTTAGTTGCACAGCTGAATTATTCTAGAGGGTAAAGGTAAGGAGGGGCTGCTTCCTGCTCCTCAAGGTGTGATCTGCTCAGGAGGAACTGGAGTTGCTAGTCAGGGTCCTGGGCAATGATATAATCCAGAAGAACTTGGTGAAACTGAGGAACAGGAAAGACAATATGAACTAAAGGCCAGCAAGCCTGGCAGGCAGCTGTGCTCCCGTGAGCAGTGTCTAAGAAAAGACAACTGGAATTGCTATCACTTTCACCATTAGAGGACTGCCACATCTGAGTGCATGCTAGAATAACATCAGGACTGGATGGAAGACTGAATTCATCTGGTTTGCTGGGCAAAGATACTCAGATCTAACACTAACCAGCCAGCAGGAAAGCCATGACTGACAGTTCTCTTGACTGAGCTCTATGTGAATTTGGGACTTAGAAAGTCTGGAACTTGACCTTGAGTTTCCTGATTTCCTTCCATGCCCAGACCAGTTCTATTTTTCTGATCTGTACAGGCTCATCAGTGGTGGTTTGAATAGGAATGGCTGCCATCTGTGCATATATTTGAATGCTTAGTCACCAAGGAATGGCACTATTTGAAAAGATTAGAAGGACTAGGGGGCGAGGCCTTGTTGGAGAAAGTGTGTTGCCCAAGGTGGACTTTGAGGTCTCAAAAGCCCATACCTAGACTAGGTCTCTCTCTCTCTCTCTCTCTCTCTCTCTCTCTCTCTCTCTCTCTCTCTCTCTCTCTGCCTAAAGATCAGGATATAGTTCTCAGCTACTGCTCCAGCACTTGCTGGGATGCTATCATACTTCCCACCAAGGTGATAATGGACTAAACCTCTGAAACTGTAACCAAGCTCCAAGTAATAGTTTCTTTTATAAGAGTTGCCTTGGTCATGGTATTTTTTCATAACAATAGAACAATAACCACAACATCCTCTCTTCCAGCCCACTCCCTCCTGAGTGTTAACACACACACACACACACACACACACACACACACACACACACCTCAAAACCAGCCTAAATCTCTGTCTTCTCAAGATAAGTCAAGTCCTGCTCCACTGTATTCCCAACCATTTTCTAAAGCTCCATGCATCTACCCACCCTCTCCCACCCACACTTCAGCAGCTTCCAGTCGTCTGGTCTTTAACCCACCCTCCCATCACACCTTCCCCATGTTGAGCCTCTGAGGCAGTTGTCTCCTCTACATTGTTCATGAATGTGCTTCTCTGCCGCTACCTTCCAACCAAGCCACTGGTCACTCTCCTTTTCTCCTGTTTGGTGGTCTCTGCTATATTCACTGATGCTTGACTGGGCTATGTGTTGACTCTTGCCTCTCATCTACTAGAAGTTAAACCCTATGTGAGAAAGAGCATACATATAGGCCTGCAGCCTTCAGTGGACAGAGGGGGCGCTCTATAAACAGGATATTATATGGATGCGTCAATGAGCATGAGCCCAGCACCACCCAGAAACGTGACCAGTCACCAGTTGGACTCTTGCTATGTTTAAGAATAAATATTTGCTGAACAAATAGATGAGTAAATGAACTAAAATAAGCAAGCTCTGCTTTTTCAAAGATAGTTTACTGGAACCAGCAAGTTGTCTCAGTGGATAAAGGTGCTTGCCACCAATACTGATGATTCCCGGAGCACACACAGTGAAAGGAACAAACCAACTCCCACAGCCAGCCCTCTAATCTATACATCTACACAGAGAGAGAGAGAGAGAGACAGAGAGAGAGACAGAGAGAGAGACAGAGAGACAGAGAATTAACTTATTTAATAAAATGTACAAAACTATTCAATTATTATCAGTTCAAAGTTGCTATTATTATTATTGTTATTGTTATTATTAAAAGCAGTGTTTCCAAGCAAAAAGAAAAAAGTCATGGTTTTTCACCTAGGGTCTGATTTATGTGTCAGTTTGGATAATTCTTCCTGGTGGAGGAGGGGCTCCTCTATGCAATGTTGAAAACTGTGTGCAATCCCTGACTTCTACTCACTAGATGCCAGTAGCAGTAATAAAAGAAAAAAAAGTCTCTCTTTATTGTCATAGGTCCCCTGGGCCATGAGTGGGACAAGGGTGATGTTGTTCCTAGTTGAGAATCTGAGTTTTAAAGGAAGCCTTGGGACCAGGGTTGTAGCTCAGCAGGGTTAGCATCTACTGTAAGAAGCGCTGGCTTCCAGCTCCAGCTCCACTTACCAGGAAAGATGGTGCATACTGTAAAGCCAGCATTCAGGAGGAAGAGGCAGGAAAATTAGAGATTCAAGATCTTCTTGGGCTATTTAGTGAGTTGGAGGCCATGCTGAGATATATAATACCTTGTCTTAGGATTGGGGGGGGGGGGTGATTGGCAGGGAAAAGAGGAAAGGAGGGAGAGGGGGAGGAGCCAGAAAAAGCCACAGCAACAAAAAGCTATGGTAGATGATCTAGTCACCAGCAAAACAGAAGAGCTATACATAGTGTAGCAGGCTGGTCCTCCACAGAAGGGAGACAGACGGCTGCCGCCTGTTTGCCAACAAAGTCGCCACAGCCACTCATCAGCAACACCCACCAACTTTCTGAGGGTTCTTTTCTACAATATTTACAGACATCTGTTTAGAGCTGCAGTTGGGCCAAATGCAGCAATTTATCAAGCCCACGCCGCTCTTCTGGGTTTCAGGGAGTACAGCATGCTTATTGCTTGAGCACCTCCAAGGGTGGACTGTAATGATTTCCCCCCTCCCTTTTGGTAAGGGCTTACACAAAATTGCTTCTCAGACCAGCTCTGTAACTCCATTTATAGAATATAAAGCCCACAGGGATTAAAAGAAAATTTTCTCGGGCTCTCTGAGCCCTCAGACAAGAAGATTTAATAATATCAGACACGATTAAGGGTTCTTTCTAGCCATCTGTCTGGGACTTTATTGTAAATTTAATACACAAAGCAGAGTGGGGGATACGGTAGTCTCCCATTTGCTTTCAGATGCTAAATGTACAGCTGTATTTTACGTTGCAGGGGGGAAAATTAGCCTTGCAATTTCAAGCTGGAAAGAGGGCAAATGTTTATGTTTGTCACCCAAGCAGCTGTTGCTTCCTTGGGTACTTATGGTGGTTATCTTCACACCGAAGTTGACTTGCTTTGGAGTCACCATGGAAACAAACCTCTTGGTGTGTCTCTAAGAATAATTCCAGAAAGGCATACATAAGGAGAGAAGATCCACCCAACATGGGCAGCACTGTCCTATGAGCCAGTGTCATGAGCTGTGTGAAAAGGAGTAAGATAGCTGAACACTAGCAGTCCTCTCTCTCTGCCTCCCGATGCTGGGTGCACATGACCTGCTGCCCCATTCTCCAGATACCAGGCCTCCCTGCCATGATGGAGCAAAACTAAACTCATTCTTTCTTAAGATACATTTTTCAGACATGAGGTCACATGGACTAGACAAGTAAGAAAACAGGCACCTAGTATTTCCAGCTGTCAAGTCTACACAACTCATAGACCATCTGTGTCCTGTCCTTGGGTTTTCAACAAACCTATAAAATAATTAGAAAGTCATCATTATCAATCAGAGGGGATTGATTTCAACTGCAACTGGGTGTAAAAGCAAAAGAGAACAAAGTGAAGAATAAATTAAATGTTCAGAGACCGCTTTAAGAAGGATGGGGAGAAAGGGGCTGGGAGGAGGTCCTCACCAAGCTCCACCTATGCAGGCATGAGGAGCCTAGTTTATATACCCAGTGTACACACTAAGCCAGGCATGGTGGCATAAGCCTGCAGTGATAGCACTGAAGAGGCAGAGACTGATGGATCCCTATAGATTATTGGTGAGCTTGTCTAAGCAAATCAATGAACTCTAAGTTCAATGAGAAACTCGTTCTCATAAAATAAGGTGCAAATAATTGAGGAAAACACCCAGTGTTGACCTTTGGCCTACACACACAGACACACACACACATGAGCATAAATGGGGTTTGGTGAACACTAAAAGGATAGAAATCCTTGAATGATGTTAGGTACCACAGAAATGCTATAAACTGCAGGGAAGATGTGAACAAAAGCAGGGACATGACTGAGGTAGGTGGAACAGAGAGAAAGCTCCAGACTAAACGTGGGAGAGGAAATAAGGCCTAGTGGATGAAACCAAATCACAGATCCGTCGCTGCCTGTCAGAAGATGTGGAATTGACAGCTGATTAGTGAGGTTGCTGTGAAAGAGTATGACACCATTTGATCCTCAGTCTAGTGAAGCTCGACAGCGGTGCTAAGGCCGACCATCACGCTGACATGCACCTGAGGTGAGGTTTGATGGCACAGACCTATAATCCCAGCACACAGGAGGTTGATGTTGGAGGAACATGAATTCAAGGCCAGCCTGGGCTCCAAAGTAAGCTCCAGGATAGCCTGGTCCACATGACAAGATCCCATCTGAGAGAGAGAGAGAGAGAGAGAGAGAGAGAGAGAGAGAGAGAGAGAGAGAGAGAGAGAGAGAATATGAATACAAAGGAGTTGGAAAGATCCGTTCCTAGCATGTACATATGATGCAACCACCTGTAACTAAAACTCCAAGGAATGAAGGTATCAGCCTTGGCTATATAGTAAATATGAGGCCAGCCTGGGCTATACTAGACCCTTTCTCAAAAACAAACAAACAAACACCAATAACATCTAAAAGGAATGTGTCTAGACTATATCACTGTGGACTTTATCCATTTGGCAATTAAAAACTCACTGAGAGCTGCATGAGATCTTAATAAGTGTATATGTGTACATATGTGAATGGTACCTGTCTTAGGGTCTTACTGCTATGAACAGACACCATGACCAAGGCAACTCTTATAAGGACAACATTTATTTGGGGCTGGTTTATGAGTTCAGAATCCATTATCATCCTGGCAGGAGCATGGCAGCATCCAGGTAGGCATGGTGCAGGCAGAGCTGAGAGTTCTACATCTTCGTCTGAAGGCTGCTTAGATGAGGGTCTTAAAGCCCATGCCCACAGTGAATCACCTACTACAAGAAGGCCACACCTCCAAATAGTGCCACTCCCTGAGCCAAGCATACTCAAACCACCACAGTACCCATGTTTATGAGGGCATCTGTGTGAAGCTGAAGAACAACGTTGACTGATATTGCTCAGGCAATGCCTACATTTTTGTTTTGTAAGATAGAATCCCTAACTAGCCTGGAACTCATCAGGTAAGCTAGTCTGTCTGGCTAGCAAACCCCAGGGATCCACCTGTCTCTACTTCCTTGGCACTTATAAGTGCCTACCACCTCACCCAGCTTCTTTGGGTGGGCTCGTGGGTTCTGGGGATCTAGTTCAAATTCTTGCACTCCCAACAGTGAACATTCAGAATCTGAACCATTTTCCCAGCTCTCAATATATCTGTAAGTTCTCCTTCAAAGGTACCATGTGTAGCATTTTGCAACATGATTTCAGTCAGAGTCTGGCTGTAGTCTTCTAGATGATACCCCTAGTCACAAGGGGCTCCTTTAAGTTTTTATTATGTCACCTTAAAAATGCAGTTTCAAGTATTCTGAAGCCACATGTGGCTAGTGGCTACCAGACTGGCCAGGGTGGGTTTAGAATAACCCCATCATTGCAAAAAGTCCCACCAGAGCTGGTCTATACGATGATGTCATCCTTCTGCTTAAAGGCAGGGAACAATTTGTCTCTGAAGCCTTCTGGCCTGGTTGCCTCTCAGTCAATTATGTTAATTGTGCCCTTCCATGTATCTCTCCCTTTGCTGTGGTGTCATGAAGGTCACTGCCCAAACAGAGTCACTTATTTGATGTGTGTGTCCTGAATCTCTCATTATGCATAGCCTGCACTTTAGCTCTTTGTAGATAGTCATGCCTTGAATATATTTGTGTCTTTCATTTGAAGCCAATACAAGTGCCAAACAGATACAGATCTGTCTAAAGGCGCTAAGGGAAGGAAAGAAAGAATAGATGAGCTTCATGGATGATTTTGTGTGCCCTGAGATAAAAGAGCAGCTGGATAAAGGGGGAGTCATAAGAGGAAGCAGTCATAGGACAGTGTCATGACCCAGGGGCAGAGTGGGCAGAGAGAGGAATGATTGACAATCCTAAAGTAACTCTTGGCTACAACTCTTGCACTAGACCAGGAAGTTAAGAGGTGATTCCACCAGTTTGTAGAAACAAGTGCCCAGATGAGAACTAAGATGTTTCTAAGCTCAGATGTGAATCTTGTTTAAGGAAAACAGAAAAAGCATGTAGAGATGCCACCAAAGAGCTGAGACCCACAGGGCAGGCATAAATTGTTTTGCAACTTACTTTTAATAAGGGTTCAACCTCTCCTCTAGCCCATCACCCAGCAGAGGTAGTGGAAGAGAAAAGTTATTAGGATATGGGGGAAGTGGACCTGCTTAGCAATAGTTCTTTGGGGGTGAGCTCGATCTTCTTTGGCAGCAGTTCAGTCTTGTAGCAAACACCAAATATGACTCAGCAGCTGCAGACCAGTCCTCTAGGCAGGCAGACACCACACACAAGCCAGCAGCTTCAGTCCAGTCCTCTAGGCAGGCAGACACCAGGCATGAACCAGTAGCTGTAGCTCACCGAATGGCCCAAGGCTGTGGAAGCAGCAAGCTGCTGCAGGAACCTCACCAACAGTTCTTGGGAAAGTCTCTCTCACAAACTGAGCTCAACAACGCTATGTAAAGTGAACCAATACACATGTGTCCTTAGCAAAGAATAGTGAGGCAGAGCAAACCAAACCAATGCTTTCTCTCCCACTGTCTGTGGGGTTATATTTATACTCCTTCATCATGGGTCCTTTCACGTGTTTGCTAGATCAAAACATCCTTTCATCTGTGTCTGCTTCCAGTAAACATTCTTTCCCGTGTCTGCTCCAGCAAAACATCCTTTCACCTGGTGCCCCCAGCAAAGCATCATTTGACATAACTGACTTTCCAAAGAAACCAGACATTTCCACTTCACACAGCCATGTGGAAGTGGGGGAAGAGGACTGGGTAACTATTCCCATTAATATCTTTGGAAGATTCTAGATATGCCACGTATCATTCGATGTGCTTCATGTATTAACTCCATTAAACTCTCCAGTAACCCAAAGACCCAGGGAGCTATTACATTCTTCTGTACTATCACAAAAATGAGCTACTGGAGAATTTTCACTGCCTGAAGTCGCCACCTTTAATTGAATTTGTGGGACATTTGAACCTCAGAGCATAGACATTGTTAGGGGGGAAAATGTCAATGAATAAATTCATTGAACAAAAGAATGAGCTAAATAATTATATTAGGAATCAGCACAGAAGGAATCTATATACTACACACTTGTGGAGGCCTTAACATTCATTTCATCTTCATGAGGTCCCTGAGTAGTGGTTACCATGACAACAGCTGTGACAAAGGTAAGAAACAGAGGCATACAAGGGTAGAGTTTCCAGAGATCACAGAGCTTGTATGTGTCACAGCTGACCTTGAGACACAGAGTGCCTGACTCTGAACTTTGACATAGAGAACTCCGAAAGGCAGGATCACTAATTTTTCCACCATGCTGGGAAAAGCTAGCATGCCCCTCCCTTCATTTGGTAGTCACACTCCAATGAGGTCTACTTAGGCAGTGTCATGGGCTATGCAGCTAGTTATGATGGGCCCTTACAATTGGCCACTGCTTACTATCAGGTGTGCATACAGGAGATGTCATTGGGTTCGACCCGGGGCTCCTTACCAACCTTTCAGAAAGACACTTCAGTGGTGTGATAAGAGTAGAAGTTCAACTGGCCAGGGCCAGGACAGAATGACTAGGTAGGACAGACTGACACCCAGCAGAAGCCTGCTGCTTTGCATCAGACAGGGTAAGTGCCAGGAAGACATCCAACAGGAGCCAAGGCTGGAAGAAGGCTACTTAGAAACTGGATTAGGGGTTCCCTGGGGTGAAGGATTATGAGAAATGGAGTGAGGCTGCTCACAAGCGCAGGACTTCTTATTAGAGGGATAAAAATGTTGTATAGTAAGTGGTCAGTGGTCATTGCACAACTCTGAATACTTCAGAAATCACGTAGTTGTGTACCTTGAATAGATGAGCTGTACAATACTTGAATTATATTTAAATCCATAGATAGATAGATAGATAGATAGATAGATAGATAGATAGATAGATAGATAGATAGGCAGGCATGGGATGGTTGATGCTGATTGTCAACTTAACAGGATCTAGAATCACCTAGGAGACATCTCGGAGGGTATGTGCGATGGGGTATCTAGATCAGGTTGGTTGAGGTAGAAAGACCTACCTTTAAATGTGGTTGGCACCATCCTATGCCCTGGGGTCCCAGACTGAATAATAAGGAGAAAATGAACTGAGCACCCCCACTTATGGTTCACTGCTTCCTGACTACAGATCCAGTGTGACCAACCACCTCACGTACCTACCACCATGCTGTCTCTATTATGACGGACTGTATCCCCTTGAACCGACTATAAACGTCTATTTCCGTGCACACCGGCCCCCCAGCACATGTTTTCTGCTTCCCAAACACATCTAAGGATTGTGGCTCCAAACTCATGCATTTGCCTCTTTCCTGCTCCTCGTTGTCCAACAGATCAAGTAATTTGCATAGCCCTAACTCAGCTCGCTCACCCATGTAAAGCTGAATCACATCTCCTCACAGATGTCCATATCTCAGCAAGTGAGATGACTTAGCAGGTGAAGGTGTTTGATGCCAAGTCTGATATCCTGGCTTCCTTCCCCACTGGAAGGAGTGAACCAGCTCCTGAAAGTTATCTTCTACCTGCTGTATATGTGCCATGATGTGTGTGTGATATACACATCTGTCAGGAGACTGAGGCTGAGAATTGCCAACCAGCCTAGGCTATCTAGTGAGCTCTGGGTCAACCTAAGCTATGAGCCCAACATTGAGACCTCAAAGATCAGGTATTACTAAGGAAGATGCCAAGAAAGTAGAACTTTAAAAAAAAAAAAGTCTACTTCCAAATCTCTACTCTTTGAGTAGGTACCTTGTATATGTGATTAAGAACGTCAGAATGACTCTGTATTGCCCAGGTGGCTTCAGTGTAATCACAGAAGTATTATAATATGGAAGCCTGGGAAGAGAGATAGGAAAGGTGGGTTGACACCATAAGCAGAAGAAGGAAGGTGATTTAAGGCCATAGGCCCAGGAGTGGGAGAGGGCTATGGGCACCAGAAAGGGCAAGGCCCAGAGCCCCTAGAAAGCACACAGCTAGCCCACATGGTTTTAGTACATATGAGGCTTTATATCTAAACAGCTATAAAATGATGAATTTGTGTTGGCTGAGGCCTCTGCATTTGTGGCCATTTGTTATAGCAGCAACTGAAATCTAACATATCATCAAGTTCCCAAATATATGCAGAGTAGCTGCCTGTTCCACACCAATCTCTAAGCTTTGAAAACCATTGTGTAGGAAGCCTGGGCCTACCCACAAGGCGTAGGCAGGGTGGCAGACATCGATGTATAATTCTATAAAGAGGAAATAAAATGAAGGGAAGAGACTTGAGCAGGAGTGAGAACTAGGTCTATGTTACAGCCCAGCAGAGGCTAAGGAGCCAGAGACAGTGGGGAGCAGACACATCCATGTAGGACAGAAAACTTCATCAGGCTAAACACAGAATGATGGAGACATTGAGGAAGCTGACCTTGAGAGAAGGGAGATCAGATGGGATAGTAGGAGTGCCCCCCCATCAGATAACCAAGTGCCCTCATTGACCCAGCCTCAATGGACGCCTGTGGCTCTATGTCTCACTGTCCCATTGTGCCCTCTGTGGCCTCTGTGCCTGCCCTTCCCTCCTCCTTGCCTGCCTAAAGAATTGCTGGCCATTTTCAAGACTCAGGAAAGATGATATCAGCTACTCTAAAAATACATCTCCCTCCCTCCCTCCTGTCAATACCCCAACCCTGAGTTAGGAGCTTCTGCCTTCAGAGCCCAGAGGCTCACCTCCTTCACTGATGCATTTATGACCCAAAACCTGTAAAAATTGGGAAGAGCAATGGTCACTTCCATCCTCTTCTAATAGGAAAAACTAAATGACCCAATAGACAAAGAGTGCTTAGCCCATTGTTGACACGGAAGCTCTAGATGCCATTAAAGTGCACTGCCCCCACCACCACAACAGAGTTAAGACATTAAGGTGCTAAGCAAGGAGAACTAAATGAGACTTCCAGGGTCTCAGAACATGTGTTTTCATTGACTCAGTAAAGCATCTCCCATTCAGACCTAAACCAAACAACTCTATCTATACCACAGACCTCAGTGTATTATCCACAGCTCAGTGCTCCTGTTTGAAGTCTGTGAACTCAGCTTGGACACATTCCTGTTATGGTGAAAATAATTATCCTTCACCTTAGCCCCTGTCACTTGGTGGAAAATATATCAAGAAGCTGGTTCTCTTTGCAACCCAGGAACCATTGATGTAGGCAGCTCCTGGGCGGGGTTTTGTAAAGGTTTGGAACTATATTCTGCTGATGCCAATGGTTAGAAATGTTCTCTTCGCCTTTGAGGCTGATAGAGAAATTATTTTATGAAACTTACTTGCAAGAAAGCAATGGAAATCATTTTAAGTATTTTCCAAGGTATCTACAGCGGAAAGTTATTTGCAGACATTGATTTATTCTCTAGACTAGATGGAAGGGCTTGCTATACAGCAGATAAGGGGTCATTTGTACCCTAGCACAAACATTTACGTCATAGGATTCAGGGGTAAAGGCCACAGCCCAGCCTGTGGACACCCGCCATCCTTAGGGACCCATTAATAATTCTCTGAACCTCTCTCTGCTTTCTCCATTAGAAATGAGATGCCTGGGGCTGGGGGATGGATCCGTGAGGAAAGAGTTTGCTCTGTAAGCATGAACATGAAGTTTGATTCCCCAGAACCCACATTCTTCAAAATCCAGGCATAATGACGAACTTGTAATCACAGTGCTGGGAAAGGCAGAGACAGGGGGCGGGGGTCCCTGTGTCTTGTTGGCCAGGCTGTTCAACATACTGCAAGTTCAGTAAGTGACCCTATTCTAAAAATTAAGATAGAGGGGTGACTGCAGAAGACATCTGCCAATGACCTCTGATTTCCATGTGTATACGTATGGGCACGTATGTCAAAAAAGAAAAGAAAGAAATAGAGATACTATCACATTCCTGTAATTATTGTAGGATTTTTATAATTGTGCACTCCCCGAAGCCCACAACGTACTGAACTTTTAATTGCAAAGCACTTGATTAACGTGAGACTCATTCTCAGCTGTGATCAAACCTCGAAATAAATAGTATAAGCTATTGAATCAGCAAGTGGCTATATGCAACCCTCCTACTGTCTAGCTACTGCCCCACTAACACTTCATTTCCTCATTCCATATTTTCCTAAAAAGTGGGAATTTTATACACTCACTCGCGGTACTATAACAAAGTACTATTGGCCAAGCAGTTTAAACAATTGAAACTTCTTGCCTCTCAATATTTATGGCAGACAGAAAGGGAAGATCAGGATGTCACAGGGCTAATGCCTTCTGAGGAGACACTGTGAACAAGGATCTGTCTGTGCTTGTTAAGCTTGTTCTTGTTGCTATCAGTCTCCAAAGTGCCTTGGCTTGCAGTCATATCACCACGGTCTCTGTGTTCACTTCACAAGATGGCGGCCCTGCACACATCCACCTCCCAAGTTCCCCATTTTATAAGGACACAGATCCTACCAGCTTCTGCCCTCATGACCCGTCCTCTAACTAACTGTATCTGAAAAGGTGGTCACAGCATAAGGTCTTAAGCTTTAGGATTTGAACGTACAGATATAAGGACATTGACAGAGAGAGACAGAAACACAGACAGAGCATGTAGTAGGGCTCTGAGGAGAGTTCAAAACCACAAGACAGAGTGAGGGTTCCTTCTTAGGTCTTAGAGGGAGGGGGAAGGTTTGTGTCACCGAGTTGATGAGTGGTACCTAGCACAGGTCTGCAGTCAGGCTGCCTCTGATTACAGAGCATCAGGGAGAGGACCTAGCTGAGGTGAGCCCATCATGTAGGCAGCCTTCTGCTATCCTGGGTTCTGACAAGCTGAGGTCTGTAAACTTCCTTGGGGGAGTGAAAATTCCACCTGCCAAGGTCTTAGAATCCAGACATGAGGGGAGTCTGTTGGGGGGGGCTTAGAGATTTGCAAGAGGATCTTAGTAGGGAGCTTGCCACTTATATCAAATGTAGCCGTAAGAAAGAGGTTTTCTACAGGTGGGCATGGACTAGTTAGCCTGTAGCTGAAAGCCTAACAGGCAAGAGGGGAAAAAAGACAAATCAACACATATCTTTTTAATCCAAACTAGTGGGAAAGCACAATTGTGTTATGGATCATAAAGAGCCAAAGAGACACACTTTGGTGTCTGAATTCGAAGAGAAGATTCTAGAAGGTTTCCATCTTCCTTCTTTCAGGTTCAGCCTTGGGTTCTTTTAGGAAATCACGTTACTTTGTACCCAGGCTTTGCTCTGTCCTACATAAAATGAAAGAAAATACTGGCGGTGCTGCCTCAATGGAGATACTGTCGTAATGGCCAGAAGTGACATGTATAAAGTCCCTGGGGCCTCTGTTCTTCAGAGGGGAGGAATGGGAACATGTCTTTCTCTGATCCTGCAGTTGGCCCTCCTGTGGCAGCTTCCTCCAAGGTGCCGCCACAGGGACCACAGGCTCACTGGCGCTCCTGCCTTCTGTTGCTTGGTCCTTGCCAAAGACATCTGAGATCCTCTTTGGGGAGGGCAGAAGCTCCTAGCAGCGCACATGATAAACACATGCTACTGTTTGCCTTTCTCTTCCCTCAACCAACTCATTTCTGATTACTAAGTTGTTAGCTTATTTGGGAGACTCTGCCAGGAAAGTGCCATGTGCCTGTTAGTCATTTAATAAGCTGTAAGTGAACAGCTACCAAGTCCTGGATGGATGACAACGTAACAGGAATGACTGAAATATGATGCTGGCCCTGAGCCAGCATGGTGGGAAGACCTTAAATACATTAACGTGTCTGGTGCATGGTGGTCCCATAAGGAAAGAACAATTCTTTATCCCATTTTACAGGGCAAAAAACACTGAGTTTCAGAGAAGGGGTTATGTGACCTAGTTGTGGTCACACAGCAAAGTAGAGAAGCCAAACTTGGCTCTCAGATTCACTGTCTACTGAGGCCCTAACGGGAACCTGAATCCTAAGAGTAAGGATACCTTTGCTCTGAGCCCTTCTCTCTGGTTCTCCCAAATCCTTTGTTATTGAAACCTCCTGGCTCGGGGCTTTTTGGAAGAGAGAAGGACTTTCAAGACCTTGGTTCACCAATTCCTAGCTTCTCTCATTACAGAAGACTTTATATCCTATACCTTGGTTCCTCCATCTATGAAATGAAAATAATCCCTTGTCTCCCTGCCTGACCTAAAGCCTCTGCATATCAATATACAGGTTGTTGATTGGATACTGGAGGATGAAAGCCAGAGTATGGGGCAGGCAAGATGACTGGGCAGGAAAAGCCACCAGCTGGTTGCCAAACCTGATGACCCCAGTCCAATCCCTAGGAAGGAGAGAGCTGACTCCCACTTGATGTCTCTGGCTTCCATGTGTGTTGGCCATGAGCATGCATGCACACACACAAATGCAAATATACACATGCATATGTTCACACACATACATAGGCACACAAAACAAATAAAGTGTTACAAAAAAAAAAAAAAAAAAAAAAAAAGATTAAAAGCCGGAGTGGGTGCTTTCCCATTTCTCTTTTAACGGTCTCATTTTGACAGTTTCCCTAGCATCTTCACATATATATGAGTTTACTCCACAAAGAACTGCGTGAGGGCAGGGACCCGGAGATGAAATCTTAATGCTGTGATTAGTAGGGACAGCAGGAGTGACTCACCTTGCCCCCTGTGCTGGGAGAGCTAAACCCGAATTCCTCATGAGACAGACATGATAGAGTTAAGAGTTGGTACCTCTGCCCAGACAGGCAACTCTTTTTTTTTTTTTTTTTTTTTTTTTTTGGTTTTTCGAGACAGGGTTTCTCTGTGTAGCCCTGGCTGTCCTGGAACTCACTCTGTAGACCAGGCTGGCCTCGAACTCAGAAATCCTCCTGCCTCTGCCTCCCAAGTGCTGGGATTAAAGGCATGCGCCACCACCGCCCGGCAGACAGGCAACTCTTAATGGTGGCACATGTTTGATTCACTCCAAAGCCAGGTCTTGAACCCATCACTACCACCCACTTGGCCTCACCCCCAGTTACTGCAAATGGTCAATGACTCGTTTTAGTTTCCTTGCGTTTCTTTGCTCACCAGTTGGACATATTCAAAATGAGCACTTTATCTTCCAAGATACGGTATGCAGGGCTGCACTGGAAAGTGCAGAGGTGACAAGGGGAAATAAAGGCAGCATCCTCCTTGTCCATAGACTATGCACACAGTGAGCCCACAGTTCCCTTGGTTTGCTTGTTTCTGTTATGTTTTGTTTCTTTTTTTCAAGACAGGGTCTCAGTATATAGTTCTTTCTGTCCTGGAATTTGCTCTGTAGACCAGGCTGGCCTTGAACTCAGTGATCTAGTTGCTTCTGCCTCCTGAATGGTGGGATTAAAAGGGTACACCAGACTTACTATATAAATTTTCATAATAAACAAAAAGGATGATTTATAAAGGAGTAGGATTTAAAGTCATCTTATTCTGGATAGTGTGTGTGTGTGTATATCTGTGTGTGTGTGCATGTGTGTATGTGTGCATATGTGTGTGTGTGTTTGTGTCTCTGTGTGTACTGTATGTGTGTCGGTGTTTGTGTCTGTGTGTGAGTCTGTGTGTGTTTGTGTCTATGTGTGTTTCTGTATGCGGCTATATGTTTGTATGTTTGTCTGTGTGTGTGTGTGTGTGTGTGTGTGTGTGTGTGTATGTGTCTGTGCATGTGTACCTCTATGTTTGTGTGACTGTGTGTTTGTCTGTGTCTGTGTGTGTATTGGTGTATTTGTGTCCATGTGTGCTTCTGTGCGTGGCTGTGTGTGTGCTTGTGTGCATGTATATGTATGTGTCTGTATGTTTGTGTGTCTTGGTGTTTGTATGTGTGAGTGTGCTATGCTTTTATGTCTATTTGCCTTTTTCCCTTACCTCCTGTTTTTGCAATTAAAAGATTAAGCTGTATAAATACCATAAGATCCAATGTCCAACATTTAGCAAATAGTTTTAAAGGGCAAAGAGATCATACCATCCTAAAGAAAACAAGTTCTTGTTTTAGTGGAACCCATTTCAACCTTTATTACAGCACATCTCTTTTATGCCTCTTCCGTTGCCCCCAGCCTTAACTGTTGGTGCGCAGGGTCTTTTGCTGAGTCTGTATAAGCAATTTAAAAGTTCATTGTGATACTAGAGAAAGGACATGGGGTCACAACTCGGTGTGGAGGTGTTTGCTTTGGACTTACATTATCAACAGAGCAAGGAGAGGACCTAAATTTATCTCTAAGGTCATCGCCGTGGGATAATTAGAGTGATATAAAGACTCGGGGTGAAGAGCATACAGCAAGATCAGAGCCAGAGGAGTCAGAGGTGGGGCTGGAGTCATGGTATTGAGATTTGGAAACAAGCTGGTGCCTGTGTGTGTAGCTTACCTATGATTTATATGATTCATAAACCACGGAGCTTTTTCTCTTTTTTAATGCCTTTATAGTCACAGAATCACTTAAAATAATTGCCACCAAAAATTCTATCAAATGCCGGTGCTCAGATCATTCCCTGATCAGAGCAAGTGTAACGTACTCCCTTTAGACAGGACAGGGCCAACTCCATGACGTGCAGTCCATCTGAGCTCCCTCCCCAGCCCCTGACATCCTCCACCAATCAATCTGTCTTTTCTACTTGGTGCATCTCACTGTTGGATAGCTCCCAGCTCCACATTCCTGGCAGCTCCGCTTCTACTTGGAAATGCTATATTGGCTATCCCCACCTGTCACCATACAAGGAAAAAGCCTCTATATGTTCTGTACCAATGCAACCGTGCTTCAAATATGTTCAGGCCATAGTTGGTTCTGTTTGCAGATATGGAACCAGGATCCAGAGCGCTGGTGGTAGAAGCAAAATTTTCTCTATTAGAAATCAAAAAGCATACACAACCATTGTTGTTCCTGGCTGATGGGCTCATTGTATTCCTCTTTTCCTCTGTGTTCGATTCATCTCATAAGAGCAAGGCCGGTGGATGAAGTTAGAAATGCATGCTGACATTCCTTTTTGTAATTAACCTCACCTGTGCATGTCAGAGGACAACAGCGATCTGAATTATTTATATAATTCATCCCATTTCCATAATAATATTGTGTAATTATCTCAATAGATGCCACAGCACTTGATGAAATTCAACTACTATTTCTGATTTATTTACTAAGAGATATATAGATATAGATAGATAGATAGATAGATAGATAGATAGATAGATAGATAGATAGATAGATATGTGTGTGTGTGTGTGTGTGTGTGTATAAAATGAACTTGATACATTTTCTAAAATAGAGATTAAAGCCAAAATTCTCAACAATACTGTATTCAGTGTAAAGGCGTAAGACCCTCGAAAAGCTGTGCACAACTAGGGTGGTCCTCAGAAGAAGACGCGCTAACAAATGAGCAAATAAACTCATGAAAGGCTGGAGAGGCTGTGCCGCTGCCCTGGCAATATGATGCTACTCCTGCATGGTGGTCACTTTCTAAGAGCCTGTTCAGGAAGGATGCATCTCTGTTCTGGGTGGATATGTCCTATGTTTAATCACATACCTGCCTACTCGTAAGTGAGAATGTGGAAAGAAACATTAAACTGGAGGTTCCTCCCTTGTAAATTTTGGATGCAATACCACCGATAGATACATCACAGACCAAGGACACAGAAGACATCATCGTCTCTCCTGTGAAATCTAAACCTTACCTTTAATCTATACTTCTCTTTTTCTGTTAAGTCCAAGGCTTAAAGATGGATTGACTATGTAAATTAATTTTAGAAATAGACTTTGCAGTGAGTAGTTAGCATATATAATTCTGTATCTCTGAGCTTGGTGTTCTGTGAGAGTGAGAATTAATCTGTTCACACGTTTAGTAGCTACTAAAAACAGGAGCTCTACTACCTCCTGAAGACGTGTAAGCCAAGCACCAGACTGACCCAAGGTATAGAAAAGCTGGGAGGAAATAAGCAAAGGCCCCAATGTCTCCCCAAGAAGTGGTGACTACTCTTTGATGCTCCTCTGGCTCATGAGACATCGGCATGGGTACTTTTAGAAGCAATCAACAGCATCATTTTCCAAAAGACTCAGTACATAGCAGAGTCTCAGTGTTACCATTAAAACCCCACTTCTTCTGGGGCTACAGAAATGGCTCAGCAGTTAGAGCACCTACTGCTGCTGCCCTGATTTCAGTTCCCAGCACCCACTTGGACGCTCACAACCAGGAGGCTCACTCATAACTCTAGTTCCAAGAATTTTAATACCCTCTTCTGCTTTTGTGACCACTACACACGTGGGACACACATGCATATATGTAGACAAACACTGATACATGTACAAAGATGTACATTTTTTGAAACCCCACCTCTTTATATGTTCCCTTACAGTACTCTTTCTGTTCCTAGTGTTATTGGTTTGTCCTTTTATCAGGAAGGACACCAATGGTTTACAATGTGGTTTATCTCTCTATTCTTAGCTTTAATTCACTTAGATTCTGCTTTATAGTTTTCTTCCTTTCTTTTCTTTTCTTTTTCTTTCATGTATTTATTTATTTACTTTTGTGAAAGGGTCTCACTGTATAGCTCTGGCTGTCCTGTAACTCACTCTGTAGAAGAGGCTAACCTGAAAATCAGAGATTCCCTTGCCTCCACCTCTTGAATTCTGGGATTAAAGGCATGTGACACCATACTGGGCTTCACTTTATTCTTAATAGCTTTCACTTTTAACAGTATTTCTGGCTTATCACTTTATTTTCTGGGCTTCTTGAGCTATCATAACAAAATACCATTGGCGGGGTAACTTTATCGATAGCAATTTACTTCCCAAGGCTCTTTCTTGATGCTGAGAGATCAGAATCAAGATGTCAATTTGGTACCTGATGAGGGTGCTCTTTCTGGCTTCCAGATGGGTGCTTCCTCCCTGTGTCTTCACACTGCGGAGAGTGAGGGAGATGGAGCTCTGCAGAGTGTCTTATTAAAGGACACTAATCCCAGTCTTACACCCTTTCCTCCATGTTCTCATCCAACCTCCCATACCTCCCTAAGACCCCATCTCTAAATAGCATTGGCCTTTGACAGAGTTTATAGCTTCAACACATGAATTTGGGAGACACTATCATTCAATCTAGATTATTTCTCATTCTCTAAGGAAAGACTTAGATGAGCTTTTTTTTTTCCTAATGAGTATAAGGACTTAGGTAAATCTTTCTTTGCTAATTAATCTAACAACTGGAGATAGACAGAATTTAAATATTATTTAAGTGGCAAACACAGTCTACCCTTCACGCATTTTTTAAGATGGTGTTCTTTCTCAGTTTACATGTCATTGCCTGTAATTTTTTTTTGTCATTAATTGTAAAACTCCTGCTCTTCACTGAGCATCTACTATCTACTAAAGCTGAGTTCAGGACCAGGGGAGACAGAATCAAAGAGAGCAGCTGGAAAGTAAATGGAGGAATAAATAGAGCTGTGAGTCCAACAAGGAGAGGGGTTCTTCAGAATGACTGATGCAGAAGAAGGGGGTTCCCCACTGCCCTGTGTGGTTAGAAAGACCCCAAAAGCTGCCCCCTAGTGTCAATATGTGAGGCTTTGTTTGTATGACTATTGGTGATAATTTGTAAGTACACTTGAGAGCTTGATATGCTCTAAATCTGGAAATAAGTTTCCTATGATTTAAAAAAAAAAAAAAAGCGAAGTGGGGGGATGGAACAGAAGGCACTATGAAACTGGTTGGTTGGTGTGGCTCACCATCTTTAAAGGAAGGAGTTTAAGGCAAAAGCACAAAAGAAAAGTAGGGCTGAGAGGAGATGACTAATGTTTCTTTTTCGGCCAAGATTCTAACCTTACAGGCTTTTTTGCCCTTAAAAATTTGAGGAGGAGGACTCCTCAGATAATTCCTGCAGAAACCTTGAGATGCAGATCTAGGACCTCCTGCCCACCCCTCAGAGATCATTTCTCAGTACAGGTCTGTGTTGCTTTCTGCCCCCTGCTTCTGGTTTCAGTGTGGCAGCCATTTTTCAGTATTCACTGCCGTTCTGTGTATGGATGGACATTCTCTGGCTGGGTCTCAGGTTTCTACACATCATTATTCCGTGTTTGTAGTATTACATGTTGTTTAGGTTTACTATACCTGTGCTCATCCTCAATGCTTTGGAAACATGGCTCGCCTGTGTCCTTGCTTCCTTCGCTGTTGTTATAAATGTATCACAGGCTCCTGATGATAAAAAGATGTGTTTTTGAAGATTGTCATTAAAAATTGTCAGTAGTGGTGGTTTCTGTTTCTCTCACTGGAAGTCACTTTATTTTATTTTATCTATCATCTATCTATCTATCTATCTATCTATCTATCTATCTATCTATCAATTATATATTTACACATACATACATACATACATACTTAGGGAATGCAGGCTTTGTATTAACTACTTTTCTCATCTCTGGGATAAAAATATCTGACAAGAGCAACTCAGGAGAAGGGTTTGGTTAGCTCATGGGTTCAGGGAATTCAGTCCATCATAGTGAGGAAGGCATAGTACAGCAACTTGGTCCAAGATGGCTGGAGCTTGCAACAGCAAGTGCTCACAGAAACTCTAGCCGGGAGCAGAGATCTTGGGCTAGAATCAGGAGCAGATATCCCTGAATGTCTGCCCCCACAGTGATTCATTTCTGCTAGACCGCAAGCCCCAAAGTTCCACAACCTCCCAAAATAGCAGCACCAGCTAGGACCCAAATGCTCAAACACCTGAGCCCATGGGGAACATTTCACAGTCACAACAGGCTAAAGCCTTACCACTTTATTTCCTTGACCTGTATTGTTTAATGCTCCCTGTGTGTCACTCCTTGCATGTTGGATGGTTGGGACTCACATCTGTAATTCATTTCTCCATCATCCACCCATAGCTAGTATTTAATGACTCTTCTCAGATACGTGAAAGATGTTTTTAAAGGGCTTACTTCATTAGCTCATCCACATTTTACAAGTACCTAGTCTGAGCTAGGAAATGCTGTAAGGTGAGGAGGGAGTCAACGTCCCACTGTCCTGGTGTCAAACACATAGAGGAAGGGAAATTTGATGTGTTAATTCATCAATTAATTACCTTACAATGTGATGAGTGCTTCCTCGTGGGAGCAAGGCATGATTGGTCTTGGGGGACCAGACAAGGCTTCTAACACATCACAGTGAACTAATTGTTCACTATAGGCCATGTCCTCACTATCACTTATTAATACAGCAGGACAGTTCCAAGACTGACATACAAATGTCAACAGACTCAGCTGAAGGGTGTGTTTTTCCTGGGATGCAGTCAGCATGCAGAAATTCATTTGGGCAATGATCCCAGGGCAAATGAGGGAGATAGAAGAAGAATATTCAGAAAAGAAAAGATCGTTTTCAAAGATAGCTTCTGCTGTAAGTGACAGGTGCTTGATCCAGGTCCCTGGGGAGACTTAGGAATGCATCTCAGAACTGTCTTCCTGGAAAGCCAGAGCCAGGCATATTTGTCATTAAATGTCACTCCCCAGGTGCTTGACTCCAGTCCCTGGGGCGACTTAGGAATGCATCTCAGAATTGTCTTCTTGGGAAACCAGAGCAAGGAATATTTGTCATTAAATGTCACTCCCCTTGAGTCAAAGGTGATCTCACAGGCAGGAACTCTCAGTCTTTCTGGCCAAATTCTATGTAGAATAGGTCCCAACAGCAACAGTTGCACAAAGATTCCAATATAATAGGATGAGGTTGAATTATTTTCTTTAGCAGAATGCAATACAGAAACCTGAGAAGGCGATTGCATCCTGTGGGAGGTAGCAGCAAAAACTACGAAGTAAAAAATACACGCAGTGGTGTGTTGGCAACTGTTGTTGCAACATGCCTGTAGAAAGAAAGTGGAATTTGCCAATTTCAATGGTGCAAATGCACTCACGACTATGTCACTGAAAACACAGGTCTGGGGAAACATGCAAATCATCACTCTCAGGCTCACACTGATGGTGCATAGTCCCTAAACCCTGATTCCATAGGGCTGGCTAACAATTTCATCCCGAGTGGTGGATTGGACCAGCATACAGCTCACTTTCACTAGTCTTGTCTGCAGAAACTCTAGATACTTACTTACACAATGTAACTAGATGAACAACTAGATGAAAATGAGTATCAAGGTAGACCCTCTCTCCATGGCACCAGACTTCAGGCTTCCCCACAGTCAGCTTCCGTTCAGTTCTTTAGGTCTTGCTTTAGCACGCGAGTCTTGGAAAACATCCCTGCATCTCTAGTCCTTGCTTTGTATTCTCAGCGCGATAGCCTTGCAACGAAGAGTCACAATTGAATTGAATATTTATTTTTCATGATTTTTCACCAAGCTATAAGTTTCCCAAAGGTGGGACCAAGCACAGTGTTTCACTTTCTACCCATCGCACTGATTTGCTAGTTTGGTACATGAAACTCTTCCTTTCTGTCTGAGTTTACCGAGTGATGCCAAGTGTACTACTACCTTCAAGCCAGGTAGTTTAGGTCCATCAAAAACAAGTTCATGGCTATGGTTTTTTGGTTTTGGTTTTTTGGTTTTTTGTTTTTTTTACCATTGATGATTTTAATGTCTTCTTAGGGAGAAGGAAAAGCAAAGAATAGCAATGGGTGATTTTCCTATAATAGCTTTAGACAACAGTCAAAAAGCCATGACTAGGCTTTCAATGGTTAATTGTCAAGTGAATAGCCAGGATCATAGGAGTTCTTGGGATTTCAGAAAAAAGCCAAGAATCAAGTTGGGGAGATGGCTTAGTTGGTAAAGTACTTGTCTTGCGGGCATTAGGAGCTGAGTTCTATCCCCCTAGAACTCACATAAAAAGCCAGTCATGGTATTACATGCTTATAATCCCCAATGCTGAGGAGGAAGACAGAATGATATCTGGAGTTTGCTGGCCATGAAGTTTACACAAATATTGAGCTTCAAGTTCAGTGACAGACCCTATGTCAAAAGCTAAGGTGGAGAGCAGCTGAGGAAGATACCGAACACTGACCCCACGTGCACACCCACCACACAGACAAGTACCCACACTCATTCCTGCAAAAATCTTGAAAAGCCAAGAACATCTACCTACTGAACCTGCAAAGGTGTAGGTGGTCACTGATGCTATTAATGCTTCTATGGCATTGAGAGAGCACTGGATCATGTAGGCAAAAGTCTAATTATAATCATAACAGGCATAGAAATCAGTGCACACTGCTAGACTCTGACCGTAAATTTAACACTATTCTAAGAGCCCTACACAGACCATATTTCATTTAATCCTCATAACATCCATTGGAAGTAGACAGCATTACCTATTCTTACTTCACAAGGAGCAGGCCCAGTGTAGTAAAACCTTCACTAAAGCCAGGAGGTAAGAAGTGTATGGTGAGGACATAAATTATATTTAAATCCTGCCTTAGAATCTGGTTGTAGCAATTTGAGATCACCTAGGAGACCCACCTCCAGGTGTGCCTGTGAAAGTGTTTCCAGATAGGTTTAACTAAAGAGAGAAGACCCATCTGGCATAGGGGAAGAACTACCTCATGCCCTGAGCTCCTAGACCGAGTATAGACTGAGTTCCTAGCCTGAGAAGTCATTGCTCTCTGTGAACTGACTGTGAATGCACTATGACCAGATAGATGCCTCGCTCTCTCACCACCACAGCTTGTTTGCAATAATGGACGGTACCTTTAAACTGTGAGGTAAAAGAGACCTTTCTTCCTTAAGTTACTTTTGTGGGGTAATTTGTCATAGCAACAGGAAAATAACTAATTCAGGGAGGTTCAGCTGCTTCTCCAAGATCACACACCTGCTCAGTGGAAGAGCTGGTTCTGAACACACATCACTGGAAATACACACATTCCCACACTTGTCTTTGTCTCTGCCCTGTATCCTTCAGTGATCCTTGGAGTCGTTTTGATGTAAACATCACAAGCCATCTTGGGATATTCTGATTACAACTGGAAGGAGACAGAGCCACTGAGTCATTGTATATTGTACCAAAAGAAATAAGCAGGAATTGGTCAAGATAATATTTACCATCACATCTAGGGGAAATGTTGAGCTCCTAGTCAGATTCAGACTCAGTGGAAGATGAAGGCAAATGTGGTAAAATACCCAAGAACCAGTCTGTGGGCCACATGAGGATGCCAGGGTTCCCTCTATCCAGACACCCCTTTTCATCAACAGCATTTGCTAAGGAGATGTCAGAGGGCCTTCTTTTTCAAGCTCTTTAGCCATCTGACCTTTTGAAACCAAAGGTCCTCACACACATTGTGAATACATTGCGTGTTCTTACTGCAGCCCAGACCCATGGAAGACATTGGATTACAAAACAGAGGCACAGAACTGTGTTAGAACTGGCTCCTACCAGTTCTCAAGTATGGATTGCTAAATAGACAGAGATTTTGTAAGCCAGTCATCCAACAGACCTATCGTATTAAATACTACATTATATATATTATATAAAGGTGTCATTTAAAATAGTTACTGAAACCAAAGGTAGTCAATATTTTTAAAACCTATTAGTTCTTAATCATTCTCTTTACTTGATTATATATGCTCTTACTTTTATTTGCTTTTATCTTGTCTGTTTGGTGGAAGTGTAATTAAAGATGAACTACCTCATGTGGACCTACACATTGATAGCAATTTTAACCCATGGAAAATGGCAAATTTGCAATCAGAGCTTGATGTAATATTAATAGTTTAATAGGCTTTGAAAAGTAATGAAGGTTTGGGGAAATAGCTCAGTGGTAAACCATCTGCTCAGCATGTGTAAGGCTGTAGGTTTGATCCTCAATATTGCCAAAAAATTAAACAACAATGGAGAAGATGTAAATGATGCAAATTAATCTTTAAGAGTGGTTTTGCCTCTGCCTCCCAAGAAGTTCGAGGCCAGCCTGGTCTACAGAGTGAGTTCCAGGACAGCCAGAGCTACACAGAGAAACCCTGTCTCGAAAAAACCAAAAAAAAAAAAAAAAAAAAAAAAAAAAAAAAAAAAAGTGGTTTTGCTTGGTGAGGAAGTGGAAAGAGACTCAAGTATTAACTAGAACTTATTTAAGAGTAAGAAATCATCTCACCATGGATCGAATACCAAACATGTGATGCACTGAACTGCACCAAGTTTCTTGTATGAGGAATAATTGGCTTGGGATGCAACTCATTTTGTCAAAGCATGGTTGAATGGTGCCCCTGGGTTGGCTACAGATCAAAGGGTTTGGCAAAAATCAGCAAAACTGTCCTCTGAGTACAAATCAAGCCCCCACAGACTTGACAGAAGTATTGTGTGTTGTATTAATGTTTGTAAATTGTCAAACACATTTTCTATGCCAGTAAAACTTATCACAAACTTATGCATGTATGTATTATGTATGTATGTATGTATGATTATATGTACTATGTATATATGTGTATTGTGTGTATGTATGTATGTATGTATGTATGTATGTATGTATGTATGTATGTCAAAGTCCATTTTTCAACATTTACTAGCTCATTACTGCCTGTGACCATGATCCTGACAGCCAGAAACTATTTGGGGGACGCAAATGACACAGATGAGGAAATAAAGTGCTGATTGAAAAATACTGTTTAGTGTGGGGAAAGATTACAAAATGTCTGATGAGGAGTAGACCCACCCAAGAATCTGGAAGGAGTCATCAGGGAAGATTCTGCAGATGGCTGTGCTCTGAGATGTAGTCAACTGTGGGCCAGCCTTAGTATCATAGTGAGACTCTGGCTCAGAAAACAAAGACAAAACAAAACAGATAGATATAGATTTAGATAAAGATATAAACATATATGTGTGTATATATATATGGATATATATGTTCATATGCACATATACATATTTCATATGAATGGAGAAGTTTTGTAATTGAGGATTTTTATATTTTTATGTCTTATTGAAATGTTGACCAAGAAATATCAAAGCTTTGAAAGAATCTACTATAAAGATGATAACATCTGTTTTTTAAGTGTACTGCCAAAAGGTTCTTTCTTAGGCCACATTGATTTTTGCCCACTTTAAAACAAATCAGTCATGTTTTCAAAGTAACCGTTTATCATTTCTCCCACTGTTGCTGCCACCCTGAGCCAAGAGCACCCTCTTGGTTAATGGTGATTGATCTCAGAACCACCTTGCTCACTTCCGCAGAACAGCTGGGCCACACAGGAGTGCTAACAGGCACTGCTTTGATTTAAAAGAAATCATCTATGTGTATTTTTCAGCGAATCAAAGTTTATAAGCCAGCCACCCACCGGAGCTTGAAGAATTTAGATGAGAGACACTACTGAATAATCTACCTGCTTGGCCTAATGGAGACTCCAAATAGAACCTAAGTCTCTCAGGTCCCATTTTCTTAATGAAGGACTAATTCAGAAGGATGAGAGAGGAAAGGGGGACAAGATTAGAGGAAATTTGCACTCATCTTCTTAGCTAGGAGATGAGATACCAGAAGAGAAGGAGAAATAAAAATGAAAGGGGTGCTTAGTCCTCTTGAATTCCAGAGGTGCAGCTGTTATAAGGAAAGGTGTGTCTGTGACTTATAATTTCAAAGATACTAGCTTTTATTAAAGTATTGTCTTTCATCATCTCACCTTTAATAATGAAAAATAAAAATTACTAGAGGGACTTGGGTCCCATGGCAAATTTAGCAGAGATAATTAAATTCAACCTAATTCAGTCCCAAGGATCCCTATTCAGCCCCAAATCATTCCAATTATGAAGGTACTTTTCAACAGAATTCAAAAACTAAACCAATGTTGTGGTTTGGTTTGTCCACAGCTTCCCTTAACACAGAGTTTACAGGGCTACAGCTAAGACTATTGACCAAGGGTCAGAAAGATTTATATAGAGTGGATTAAATTTCCATTCTAAGACTGTTTCATCAAGCCCCTTGCCATTTTGTCTGAAATGAGTATCTCTGAAAGTAGGAGATGGTTACAAAATATTAGTTTTCTATTGCAAACACCGTGGCCAAGACAACTTATAAAGGAAAGTGTTTAATCGGACTTTTTGTTTCAGAAGGTTAGAATCCATGATGACTGAGCAAAGGCATAGCTACAAGAACAGTTGGGCACTCACATCTTGATTCACAAGCACAAGGTGAAGAGCTAACTGGGAATTATGTGAGGCTTTTGAAACTTCAAAGCCTGCCCCCAGTGATACACCTCCTCCAACAAGACCACACCTCCTAATCCTTCCCAAACTGTTCCACCAATGGGGGCCAAGTATGCAAACACATGAGTCTATGGGGCCATTCTTATTTAAACCACTACAACACTGGATTAGTTACTTTTCTCTTTACTGGGACAGAACAATTCTCAGACACAAGTTCAGGGAGGAAGAATTTATTTTGGTTCATGGTTGAAAAGGGTACAATTTCATCATGGTAAGAAAGCATGGTGATGGGACCATGAGGTGGCTTCTTTATATCTCGGCAGATAAGGAGTTTAAGCTGGAAGTAGGACCAGGCTGTATAACCTTTAGAACCTACCTCTCAGTGATCCATCTAATTCAGTGAGATGCTACCTCTTAAAGTTTCTACAATCTCCCAAAAGAGTGCCATCATCTGGAGAATAACACAGCTGTTCAAAGACAAGCCTGTGGAGGGCATTTTGTATTCAAGCCATGACATACACTGAGGTAGCTGAGAGAGTCACTCTGCATTTAGAAGGAGGTCTATGAGCTAAAAGAATGCTAAGTTCCAAAAGTCCCTCCATGTGTTTGCTTGTTGGAGCCCCAAGTAGTAGATGTCAATTGATGCCCAATAGACTCTAGATCTGGGCTGACCCTTCTCATCACCTTAGGAAAACACTGGTTATTTGGTTCCCACATCTGGTGGCAAAATTACGAAATAAAGAGTTGATTCATAAGCCTAAATTCTCTCGGTCTTAGTTAGGGTTTCTACTGCTGTGATAAAACATTGTGACCAAAAGCAACTTAAGGAGGAAACTGTAAAAATCTAGTTTACAAATCTCAGGTCATGCTCCATTATCAGAGGTAATCAGAACAGGAACTCAAGGCAGGAACCTGGTGACAGGTGCTGATGCAGAGACCATGGAGAAGTACTACTTATTAGCTGGTTCCTTATGATTTGCTTAACCTACCTTCTTATAGCACCCAGAACTACCAGCCCAGGGCTGGCACCACCCACAGTGAGCTAAGCCCTCCACTATCAATCATCAATAAGAAAATTCACCACAGGTTTGCCATAGACCAATCTAATTAGGGGCATCTTCTCAATTGATGTACCCTCTTCTAAGATAACTTTAGCATGTGTCAAATTGATATATACTATCCAGCGTACTAGCAAAAGACACTTTAAAGAAATTCATGTTAGTGTGTGAATGAGAGATTCAAGAATGTGAAGCAAAGGTATTAAGCAATATGATAATTGGCTCAAATGCAGGATTTCCTCGCTAACCTCATGCCATCTGGCCCAGGGAGCTCATTACTCTGTGATCTCAGAGGCCAGCCAAAGGTGACACAGTGGTCCAATATGCCAAGTATGATTTGGTCACTGAGAAATGTTTTTCTCGTGATGTCCCACTTAATGCTATTGACATCCATGTGGGAAGTCAAGGGTGATATCTCGTCTTCTCCAACATGCATTCCAACTCCTGAGTCCCCCATTCTTCTCCTGGAATGTTTCATAAAGCTAGCCCTCTCTTGCTTTCCCACAGGAACTAGAGTAATTGCACTGGCCATCTCTTCCTTGTTAGATTCCTTCATGGACTACTAGTCTCCATGTCTCCTGTGCACTGCTATGGCCTCGGCTGTCCTTGTCTCGCTGTATCTAACACTGAAATGTCAGGTCTCAGAACCAGCTGGGACTCTAAGTGCTACCCATTGTGTGTTTGACTGATGTCTTCTATAGGACGGGTGAAAGCCCTCTCCCAGTGATCTCTCAAGACCCACTTCCCTCCTTGAAAACTGAAGGTTTAGAAGTAGAGAGAGATGCACCCATCCTCCCAACTGATCATATCCATCTTTCGTTCATTCGCCCATATTCCTTTTAATTTTAATTTTAGCCTCTCAAATGCAGGATTCTTCCTTTATTTATCTTAAGGCTCAGAGTGTTTAAGTTCCTGATTAATGTTTGTTCACTAGAATAACCTCTCTCTCTCTCTCT
>CM052707.1:42757448-42769948 GCA_028551405.1 Uromys caudimaculatus
GGGGGGGGGGGGCAAGGAAAGAGTCAGCCTTGAAAGTAGGGGTGCAGGGGCAGGCAGGTGCATTAAAGTTGATGGTGCTCTCATCATGCACACTCAAAACTTTGCACACTCAAATCTTCTGATGTTGGTGAATGAGAAAAGTGATGAGCAGAGGAATGAGATCCGTCCCCCATGGAAGAATCTGGACTCTGACCTGGCCCCCAACCTGTGGGCTTTTCACTATACCATACCTCATAGTAGTCTACGAACTACCTGAGTTGGCATTCAACTGGATCCTTACAAAAAGACATCCTCTAGGGCCTCGACTCACATGTGTCCATTTAGAATCCCACTTGATCTCTGTATGTACCATAGCCTAAGAGCCACTAGGCTAACCCCTGAAGGCCTCTCAAATTCCCAAGTTCCTGGCCACAGTGGTGGGTTTTGGGACAATTCTCCAACTCATAGGCTTCCTCATGCAAGACTCTAGATCTCAGCTTCCACAGGAGATCTGGAAACAGGATAGCTATGAGCTTTCTGAGCACCACTGATAAGAACTGGGATCTAGGAACCAGGCGGAAACCTATAGCATCATTAAAGGAAGCAACTAAAGACCCAGAATAAGACCCTACAATGCCTGTACAGCCCTGGGTAGAGAGGGCAAAGAAAACGAATAAACTGCCTCCATTGTCAGGCTTGTTCTGTGCTCTGCCTGCATCTACAGAATCCCTTTGGCATTTATCACGAGGCTTCCTCATGCCTGAACACATGGTTTTCCCCTCTGGGACTTAATTTCCTATTTTGCAAGATGAAAGAAGTGAGCAAGAACATCCCCCAAGGTCTCCCTCCTGCTCCGTTTTCACTCTGACTGCAATACACAGCTATTAACTACTTTTGCTGGAAGGAAGAATGGTTCCTACATAAAAACTGTTCTGAGTTAGTGCATATGAGTTTAACAGCCTGCACTCAAGTGAGATGCGGTCCTTTTTCCAGCTGCCCCTTCTTCATAACCTGAACATGTCCCTGATGATTCCTGCCAGCCTTCCCATATCCCCTTCTCCAAGCAAAGACAGGAAGTCTGTGTACACAGCTCTTAAACCAAATACGCCAGAAGCTGGGTCCCCAGTCTTTTTTTCTGGCTATGGGGCTTTTCTCCACTGACTGCCTTTCTGAACCTCACTGTCTCTGTGTGTATCTAAGACAGCGGTCTACCAGGCTCCTACTTTCTCTAGAGAAGCATTCTGATCTATACCCTCCACTCAGCTCTACGATCTATAAAAATCTAAAATGAGTTTTCAATATTTGTAACTTCTGAGGCTTAGGATTTGTGTCTTTCTGGTAGCCGTTGGTAGGGTCTCTCTTTAGTACCTACCTGTCCCTCCATCATCAATACCACCACCTTCACTGCCCCAGAAGTTCCCCTCCCATCCCCCAGCCTCAACATACACCAGACACTTGAAGCTGGAGTGTAGAGACCAGGGAGACAGCACACTAAGATGGCCCATCTCTTCTCCAAGACTCCCTCCCTTTCTCTGTCTCTTCATACCCTTCAAGCTAGCCTCTGAGACCTTCTGATTTATTTCTTACAAAGAAATTTCTATTTCCTTAAGATCTGCTATCAACAAATCCCCCCCCCAAGACCTGTGACAGTAAGCTCTACCTCCAGATCTCTCATTTCATAAAAACAATTTCTTTTCCCAATAGTGTGTCCATCTCCAAGAGAGCAAGTGTGGTGTGTAAAATTACTTTAATCAAAAGTAAGTGTGCCTTCTCTTATGGTTTGAATGTGAAATGTCTCCAGAGCTCACGTGTTTGAGCACTTGGCTCTCAGCTATTTTTTTAAGGTCTGAGTACTCTCTGGAATTTTGATCTGACTGGTGTGAACTTGAGAGCTCTTTATTAAATTATTATTACTTGGTCCTGATCAAGTTGTTTGATGTATATCTATAAAGCTGAGCCGAGACACTTCATAAGGGTACAGGATACTGGGGAAATTAGGGGATTACTCACTGTGGCTTTCCTCTACCCAGAGTCAAATAAGCAAAAGGAACCATTTCAGTTTCAGGAGTCTAGTCTAGTGTAATCAAATGGGCTCAGCAGGAAAAGAGACTAACCCAGAGCCGTCTTTTTTTACAGTTTCCCATTCTAAAATCAATTTCACTTTGTCCTTGACCCTGAGAATGGCATAAAGTCTAGAGGAGAGACTGAAGGAGATTAAAAGAATAAAATAGATCTTAGACTCCAGCAGAGTTGCTGCTGGGTCATGGAGTGGTGAATGGTGCCTTCTGAGAAATCTTTAAAACAACTTTAAAAGCCAGTCGCAGCTTTTCCTTCCTTTCTCTTGGCTTCTTGCCTTGAAAGGCCTTAACCGTGAAATTGACTGGATGCTGGCTTTGGTCCTTTGATGATAGACACTGCATATTCGTTTGATCCGTCTTCACCAATGATCCATCATTAAGGCGTAAGAGAAAAAAGCAACACTCACAGATATAGTGGTTAGGTGCACGGATATGGTCAGGTTTTCTAAGAAGTATTCCAAAGTTAAAACCCAGGACTGGAGAGAGTGTTTAGTTCTTAAGACTGCTTGCTGTTCTTCCCTGGGGCCCGAGTTCAGTTCCTAGCTCCCATGTTGGGCATCTCACTGCAGTCTGTAACTACATCACTAGTGGATGCAGTGCCTTCTTCTAGGCTTTCTGTGGACTCTTGCACGCATCTGGCGCACACGCGCGTGCACACACAGACACACAATGTCAAAAACTTGGGAAAACATGAGGCATGGTAGTACATGCCTGTAATCCCAGCACTCAAGAACTGGAAGTAGGGGGTTATAAATTCAAGGCTATCCTTGGCTACATTGGCAAATTTGAAGCCACCCTTGGATAGATGAGACCCTGTCTCTAAATAAGCCTATATTGAAAACCAAGGGCAACTTCATAGCCCTTCCCAGTACCACCCTAACCCAATGGCTCTTTTTTTTTTTTTTTTTTTTTTTTTTTTTTTTTTTTTTTTTTTTTTTTTTTTTTTTTTTTTTTTTTTTTTTTTTTTTTTTTGAGACAGGGTTTCTCTGTGTAGTCCTGGCTGTTCTGGAACTCACTCTGTAGACCAGGCTGGCCTCGAACTCAGAAATCCGCCTGCCTCTGCCTCCCAAGTGCAGGGATTAAAGGCGTGCGCCACCACTGCCCGGCTGACCTAATGACTCTTATAACTGCAACTTCTTCATCCAGCCCTTTGACCTTAGTCAGGGTTGGGGTTGCAAGCATTGTTTTGTTTTCTGCCCAGACATATGGCTGTGTTTCACTCCTCTTACAGTCTGCCTGTGTGAGGATGCTCTGCCTCCATGTATGACCTGGAAAGGGGCTTTTCTTTAAACAAATAATTATGATCAAAGAAAGAATAGTTAAATGCAAACCCCTCCTGAACAATGTACTTCATGTGACTCTCCAAAATTAGTTGCAAAAACAGTTGCGTCGACTCTCTTATTAATAGCTGTAGAGAAAAGTCTGGAAAGCAAGAAATGTTCTGATAAATGGGTAATGAAGCCTATTGGGTCTCTGCAGCAGAACGCTCCGTCGTTTTTTTTTTTTTTTTTATGCCAAGGGACACTGAATGCTCTTTCTGTGGGCCCTGCATTCTCAAGATGGATGGAATGTGACATCCTCCTTTGTCTCCAGAAATCCCCCTCCCGCTCTTCGGCTATTGGGCTCCTGGATCGGTGGTGTTTAAACAATGAGACACTCTCTTCCAGGCAGGGGTTTTAGTGAGGGAAAGATTCATGGCATCTTTAAACATACGGAAAAGCAGAGGATAGGGTTTTAAGTACACGCCATCATGTTCCAGAGGAAGTGTCAGAGCACACTGAATCTCCTTCAGCATTCAGCGCTTGATCATAAAGCACAAAAAGCTGTTTCCAGCCCCAGCAGATCACACGGATGTTTCAGAGGACACTTCGAATACAAAACTAAATCTCAGGTAGGAGAAAAAAACCTCATTTCCCTAACTCATCAATGTTTCTCAAACTGCTGATACTTGCAGAATGGAGGGGCAAGCACACAGCAATCAGATGGGAACTCTTAGTGGCAGAAATATCTTATAGAAGGAAACAGAAGCCACCTTCCGTATTCACAAGGAGGTAAGAAGGACACCTGTGCCTACCTCGTGGAGAAAACACCTTGAGATGAAACAGGTGGGCTGAGGAGAGCAGCTGGAAAATGGTACCTCTGGCATCTGAAGTCAGCAAAGAGTCTCTGAAACTGCACTCTAAGCCACTCTCCTGTCTCACACTGCTGACTCAGTTTGCTGCAGGCCTTTCTTTCCAGAGAGGGACCTCATTTCCCAATGAGCCTCCGATGCACACTGTCTCCCCAGTTTCTTCTTAATGTAATGAACTTTGAACCCAACCCTTACCCAACATTCCTTATCTTCTTAGGAGTGAACACAGGACCTAGCCCTAGACCGTGTTCACATCATTCTCAAAGTATCACGTTCCACAGTCGGCCAATGCTGTCCATTTTCTCTGCCTCAGTGGCAACCTCTCTCTCTCTCTCTCTCTCTCTCTCTCTCTCTCTCTCTCTCTCTCTCTCTGTGTGTGTGTGTGTGTGACAGAGGATTTAACCCAGGGCTTTCTGCATGCTAGTCAAGTTTTCTTCACTAAGCCTTATCTCCATCTCATACTGTTACATATTCCTGGCTGTTACTGCCACAGGTTTTCTTTAGGGGCATTGCTCAACTATTGCCCACAGAGCTACCCCCCCCATCCCATTATTGCCTTTGCCATCACTACATTAAAGAGAGCCAACAAGAGTTTTGCATGGATTTGCCCTTGGGTGCCTTTCTCCCATGGTGGAATAGGACCAATTCCCAGGGAAGCATCATGAAGATGACACTTCGCTAAATTGAAACTCAGCAACACATTCCCGGCCCCAATCCAGCCTTTGCAATGGGCTCTGTACTCCAGCCTCAGGGGTATGTTCCTGGCTCTCAGGGAAATCCTCTACAAGCTATAGATTGCCCTTTGGTGTTTAAATCGTTTCTAATCTCAAGGTGTTCCATGCCTCATTAAGGAAATTCTTTGCTCTTGTTACCATGGGGACATGCCCCTCTCTCTCCTCTGGCCTCAATATAACACTCTTGTCCAGTGGGACGTGCAGATGAGAAGTCTTTTAGTCTTTCCATCCCAGGGTGTTTTCTTTTCTAGAAACAGCGGATAGGGAAGAAGGAGCTGGTCTTCTGACTCTATTTTCTCTCTGGTTCAATGCATGGTATCAGTATAATTTATTGCATGCTTATGATGTATGTAACACCAAACTAAGGGTCATAAGTTTACTTACATTCAAAAGCCAGTTCTTCAGAGTCAGATAACCCAATACCCTATTTTACAGATAAGATCAAACAGAGGCTCCTCAGAGGTTTGCAGCCAAGAGTTGAGAGAGCCAGAATTTGAACCTAAACTAATCTACTCCAGAGGCCAGAAGATATATTGTTTCATTAGGATGCATTTCCTAATCGTTGACTCCTAAAGTCATTCTTTCATGAGAGAAGGAGTTAGGAGAGCAGCTTTGCCTTATATAAAATGACATTAGGATGCACAGGACGGCCCTATTGGGGGAAAGGGATTCTAGGATTTAAGTATGTCAATGGTACTTCTTAACAAAGAACCCAGGGCTAAGAAAGAAGAAATTAGTTAAAATCAAGATCTTGCTCCCAAGACCTGGGAAATAACAATAGGCTACAGAAAGTTAACTTTCACATAAAATTTTCCAAGATGAATTTTATGGAAAGTAAGAGAGGTGAGGAGTTAAAAGATACTTCAAAAAGGACAAGGAAGAGTTTAGGTGTCAAATACTACATGTGCTGATGTATGAAAAATACCAGTTAGATGAAGCCTAAACTAACTTTGTACAGAAACTGCATGCAAGAAAGAACATTTCATCGACTACTTTTAACGGTGATCTTACAGAATAAAAACTAATTTATTTGTACAAATATAGACTGTTGGCTCGTGGCATCCTAGGAGGAAATCATGATGCCTGGCCCTGTAATGATAACTTACAGACTGCTATGGGATATGGAAAAAAGTCACATAGCTAACAGAAATGCATTGATGTTGGTGAAGCCACATATAGGGTAGGGTTAGTGGTAAGATATTAAAGTTCATATATTGTGAGTAGAAATAAAATAACATATATATATATATATTTCTATGAAATTAAAACTTCTGATATGTCAAAAAGCTGTATCTCTGGCTGGTAAAGTAGCCCCGCAGATAAAGGTTCTTACAACCAGGACCCATACGGTAGGAGGAGAGAACTAACTCCTGAACATTGCCCTCCGACCTCCACACACATACACCCACCCAGGCCCAAATGCCGTTAGCGTAACTTTTAAATAGTTGCATCTCTACTGTGATATTTTGTATTACTCATCTGTTTTGCGTGGCAGACTAAGAAGGTTAATGTATATAACCCCTTACCCTGGGTCTTCATTTATTCATCCGTCCCTGGGCATATAATGGGACATTTGGGTTGTCACTGTTCTGCTGTAACATGGAGGATTCTCAGGAAGCCTATGCTACAAGGATAATATCGAGGAGATTTAAGGGGCACTCGGTAATGGAGCTAAACAGATCTCTCGCCTGCAGAACTTCATGTTGATATTGTCCACGGTGACTGTGAAGACTCTTCGCTCTGTCCTGCCTCACCTCCCACCATTTGGAACCCGCAGCAGATGCACAGTGTCTGGGGCTGCCTCCTACTGAGGAAACCATGCTTGAGATGCAACCGTTCATCCTTCATGCTTCCCCAGCACCCCACGCTAGCCCTCCTGTGCTCTGCCCGCCTGCATTCTTGCTTGCCTCCACAAATTCACGGGAATCCAAGGGGGATGGAGAAACAAAGTGTTTGTTATTGTTTGGGCAGAAATGCTGTGTTAGCTCAGGGAGGATAAATACTACGACTAAAGTGTTAAGGAAACATTCTCCCCCACAAATCTCATTGGTTCAAAATTGCCACGTGGCCCCACAGAACGGAGGAGGTTGGGAAGTGTAGTCCTCTTAAGAGAAAAGCAAAGCAGATGTAAGTACCAGGGTCTCCAGATTCAGCTTCCAAGTTCTCTCAGTGGCCAAGAGACGGAGAGTGTGTGGTCTGACACTTTGCTCACCTCCCCCTGAAGTATTATTGCTCTCTCCCCTTTAGACAAAGAGCTCCTTGCAGTTTATCCGAGTTCCTCATTTTCAGTTGAGAAATTGTTGCTGGGGAGGCTTCAGTCACTTGCCTAAGACTCTTCCAGCTGGCATATGACAAACTAAGATCAAACCCACATCTTCGAAGAAGTGTATTTACCTGGCAGGGCTGGGGAGAATCAAGGGAACCGGAATGCCATTCATTCCGTCAAATATTTATTAAACACCTACATGTACCCGGTTGCTATTTGTGATGTGGAGGAAGTGGCAGATACTGCCCACACAGAACTGAACTTTGTATGGGAATAAATAAGCAAATAAATTATTAAATAATTCCTGGTAACGACAGGTTCTAAGAAGAAAAGTACATATAACACCTTCAGTGGGGAAGTGATGGGGGGGGACAGAAAGAGACAGCAGATGTTACAGGGTAGGGGGTCAAGGACAGCAGGGTCTGAAGACAGAGAAACAGTCTTAGGCGGAGCCCAAGGAAGAGGAAGCAGTTAGTGCAGACATGAGATGAGAGCAGTTGTTTGCTTTTTAAAAATAATCAGTGGAGCGAATGTACTACAGTGGGAAAAAAACAAGGAAGCAGCAATCCCTGAGGTCGGAGAAACAGGTGCCATGGGGCAGAATCGGGGGAGATCAGCAGCAAACCTAGAAATGACCCAAACAGGATGGGAAAGATACCATCAGAGCATGTAAAGAACGGGATTCTATTAGCGTGCGTGTGCGTGCGTGCGTGCGTGCGTGCGTGCGTGCGTGCGTGTGTGTGTGTGTGTGTGTGTGTGTGTGTGTGTGTGATTTTGGTTCCTTCGTGTAGAATAGAGTGTTCTAGAAAAGGAAGAATAAGAAAAAGAAGTAGATCGAGGTAAAAGGTTTCTGGAGCCATCCAGGCAAACGATGAAACTACCTAAGTGGGCAGAGGTGGCAGGAAGCAGGAAGTGTTAGACTTGAGGATCTCCTGGGAAGCTGAGTCCCTTGCTGGTCAATTAGAGGTAAAGCCGGGGAGGAGGAAGAAATCAAGGAAAGTACTGGAAGAAAACAAGAAATAAGTAGTGGCTGCTGTAGATGAATTGGTATCCCCACTGATGTCTGTTTTAGTCCCTGGAACCTGTGAATATATTTCTTTATGGGGTGAAAGAGACTTGACAGGTCTGATTAAATAAAGGATCTTGTGGTAGGGAGACTATCCCGGATATCCAGATGGTCTGCTGGAGTTATGAGGTGATTGAAAGAGGGAAGCTCAAGGCCACAGCTGGAGGCTGAAAACCTCAGGCGGTATCCTAGGAAACAAACCCCACCCCCACCCCAAGCATCCTGACAAAACACATCTCAGCTGACATCTTGATTTCAGGCCCCTAAAATCCATTTCAGATTCCTGCCCTCCAGGATGATAATAAATTTGTTATCGGTGATGGCCACTAGGCTCATGGTACTTTGTTATAGCAGCAGTTGAAAATTAATATCAATTATTTGGAGCCTATAAAACACCACACAGTGACCACCATCGAAAACCAGGAATTACAGCCAAGGGGACAGAGGGAGACAGGATAGATTTATTGTCTAACTTTAAAATGGAAAGGTGCTTAACTGTGTGCTATCTTCTGTTGCATCGACAGGTAGGAGGCATCCATTTATAGCAAGTCCTACATCTGATGGTGGAGCGGGGAGGGGGGGGGGTAAGATACAGACCAAGGCTGTGATGGGTGAGTTTGCAGGCTGAGAAACATCCACATCTGCTTGATAGACCTCCATCTTCCTTTGCCTCTGAAGGGGCTTGGATCTAGTGTTTAGTCTTTGGATGAAGAGAAAGGGGCGTGAAAGTGTTCTGTTATCCTCGGGCCGGGTAGACTATTTCTCTAAGCAGGTCACTTGCCTTGGCCCCTGTGAGTGGGATCCACTCCTCTTAGCTAGGATCTCTCCTGAAACCAGCAAAGCGATTCACTAAGTGTGTGGCATCTCTGAAAAAATTAATGAGAGATCCATTCAGAAAACAACATTTCTTTTTAGCTGTATGAAAATGGATCTTCATCTACAATGACAAGATTCTAATGTGGTCTATTGAGATTTTTTTTTATGAGAGCAATTAAGAAATGTCATTACGACTTATTATGGATAATAGAATAAATTGGCATTTCAGGTAATAGAATTTCAAGTAATCTATATTCTACAGCTTCACAGTCTTCAGAGAATTAGAACTGAGATGAATATTTGGGGTAACGGGATTTTTCAATGTCTCCTGATAAGTGGTACCTGAGCTTATGATTCCCTCCACTCTACACTCAGTGGTGGTTGTGAAGAAAATCAACCCTTATCTCAAAATGCAGAGAGACAAAGAATGGGGGAAAAGGGAGATGGAGAATAAAGAATAGAAAGTAGTGCGGTAAGAAATGTGGATATTATATTCAGAGTGGACTCTGTACACAACCGTGATTGGAGAAAGGGTCGCTGAGGAATGTCGCTAATGGTAGTGATATTAAGCTGGCTAGAATCTGAGGCTCATCTATGACATAAACTACTGGAATGGCCATAAACAAAATGTCCATCCCTTCTACACTTTTCATCCATCAAATTGAAGTAAGGGGAGCTGTTTGTAGGCCTGCTGAACATTGGGAAGAGGAGAGAGGGAGAGGAGCTGCAGCATGCCATCTGCTGGGAAGATACAGACATTGCAATCATGAACTCAAAACAGCTGAGCATGCCTACCCTAGATCTACATAGGAATGTGCTCCTCAGTAGTCAGGATGGATGGTGGAGGAGCTCAGGGACCCTATCTCTCACTGCTGGACTATTAGCTACTGATAGATTCAGGGGGAGTGACAATCATAGACTTCATCTGAGTACTCACCAGTGATGTTACCAGACTCCAGTGGGTAGTTCCAACCCAATGGTCACACAGATCTCCCTGGGTACATCAAAGGGGTCACAAAATAGACCCAGAAGTCATGAATCTAGAAAAAGACTGGTAGAGATGCAGGGAGGGGAGGACTGTTGATAGGAATGGGAAGGAAATTTAAAAAAAAAAAAAAGTGGGGAGAAAGTAACCAATACATCTAAGAAACTGTCAAAGAAAAAATTAATAAAAAAGAAAGGAAAGAATTGGGGGAAAGTACCCTTCTGTGGTGGTTTCCCTGAGAATGGTCCCCATAGGCTTGTATGTTTGAATGCTTGGGCCCCAGCTGGTGGAACTGTTTGGGAAGGATTAGGAGGTGTGGTCTTGTTGGAGGAGATATGTTGCTGAGGGTAGGCTTTGAGGTTTCAAAAGTCCATGCCATTTCCAGATAGTGCTTTCTCTCTCATATATATATATTCATTCATTCTCTCTCTCTCTCTCTCTCTCTCTCTCTCTCTCTCTCTCTCTCTCTCTCTCTCTCTCTTATGCTTGTGGATCAGATGTAAACTCTTAGCTGCTGCTCCAGCGCCATGCCTGAACACCTGTTGCTATGTTCCTCCTCATGATGGTCAGGAACTCTGCCCCCTTCTGGAACCATGAGCCCCAACTTAAGTGTTTTCTTTTATAAGTTGCCTTGGTCATGGTGTCTCTTCATAGCAATAGAAAAGTAACTAAGACAACTTTTAAAAATAGAAAGCATTGCTCTGAACAGGTGATAGATCCCTGATTTCATGACCAAGTCTGATGCTAATGATAAGTGTGAGAAAAGCTATCAAAAGCTAACATGGGCCTTAATCTATGTACTGAAAAGAACACAGCCTAACTCACATCTGGTTGACCAGTTGTCCTACATAGGTCCACTCAGCTGCTGCCATTGTCTGGGAAGGGTTACCATACAGATGAAGAGCAGAATGATCCCTCCAGAGCCCTAGTCACTGCCATTCACATTCCAGTACTACACCAGAAAAGCAATTAACAAATAGAATGAGCAAATAATCAATACTAAGAACACTATGAGGAAGGAAAGGGGGATTCTGAGCATGGGCGAACTGCTGTGTCTCTGGAGCCACATCCCACTCCTGATGAAGGTTTAGACCCTTCCAGTTTGCACACACAGGATGCTCAGATCTGGGCTTCTGGCAACTTCCTACCTGAGAACCCTCTGCTGTCCCCTGGTGGTTCTTTTGGAATCATAGACAGAAGGTAATGGCAGTAGCTCCCATTGCTGGCTGGAGTCTATCCCTACCTCTCCCACTTAACTGTGGGAAAGTACCAATTTCTATCTCTTTGTAGGACTGAGCACTCACTACTCCTCTGAAACACTACAGACTGGAGAGTTATTTGAGTGACATGGAGCTGGCAGGAGCTCCTCAGAGTCAAGTGTACACATCAGCTAATGTTCGCTGCTGGAAATCAGCACGGACAGAACTAGTTACATCAAAAGCATCACACATCACAAGTGCTGCAAATCAGGGCTTCCCCGACCTGAGAAACTCTACCCTTGGACTTCACTATCATGCCAATGGACATGTTCACTATCATGCCAATGGACATGTTCACCACCTCACCAATGACAGCACATATACTGAAGGCAGCCAGCCACCCCGGAGCACAACTCCAAAGCCCTGACGATTATACTACATCTATCAATCTACATTTGGTCCCTGACTTGCTCACTGGGTGTTAGAAACTAAAGGTTTGAGATTCTGTGGCAAAAAAGTACACAGAGAAAAGCTTGGGATAAAACAGCAGATAACTTGAGGTAATATAGAGGGTGTAAAATCTCTGCACTCAATTGACTATGTCTTATATCTTAGGGGGTATTTTTTTCTTCTCCTAATAGTGATTACACCCTCAGAAACTGGCAAGATTCCAGAGCATTATAAATTTCAGACATTTAGCAGGGCCAGCACTAAAATAGCTCATTAAAGAGTGTAGGCTGGAAGGAAGCCTGCCTCATCTGCTTTATATGCAATAATCAATTACAGCACATTTCCCCTCAGTAGCTTCTGCCGCTCTCTTTCCAGATGAAGTAATGGAAATGAGATCATGAGACTTAAGGAAGCTGTTGACTACATCTCAACTCTGTCCATGCAAATTCTCCAAGGCAGGAGAAAAAAAAAAAGACAGTCCCCCAAAGTCTCTGGCAAAAGATGCCTTGGAGTTTTAAAAGAAGCCTAGAAGCTTTAGCCAGTGGCTGCTCTACCACCCAGATCTGAAGGGTGGGGGTGGTATTTTCTAGTTCTATGGTATAAGCAGTCCTACTTGGTGAAATCCAAGCTACTAGCATGCTAGCAACTGCTTTGCTAGAGTCCTGTGATTTGAATTGCAGATCCCTGGGAGCTAGTACGAGCCAAGTCAAACATGCCACTGTTTTGCTTAAGAGCTTATAGATCTGTGATAAATTATGTGCCTAGCATGTGTGAGGCCCTAGGTTTAATCCACAGT
>CM052707.1:42774948-42822330 GCA_028551405.1 Uromys caudimaculatus
AGGTCAGAAGACAATTCCTCCGGCCATGAGTCGAGTTTGGGAAACTGAATTTGGGTTTCCAGGCCCGTGCAACAAGCACTTTTACCCACTGAGCCATCTCGCTGGACCCCAAATGTACATATTTTATCAAAGATCTAGGTTGAACTCCCAGCTCTTCTCTCTATGTCAATAACCATAGACGGATTCATTCCCTGTCTCCCATTTTCCATGTACGCAAAGTAAGAATGGTTTTGCCCCTCATTCACCAGGTTCTAATGTGCAGCAGATGCACTGCTTTGTGGCAAACCCCTGACTCTTATAGACTGCTCCTTAGCTCTAAGTGGCCGGTGTAGCTAAACTCTACATCACTGGCTTCTGAAGTCAAAGCAAATCCCAAGCACTGTACGCACAAAACCATAAGACTATACCAATCAGTCATCAAAACTGGCAGCAGAACCAGGGACAAGGTGAGACTGGGAACACTGTGACCTTGGGGACCTAGCAGGAGGCTAAAGAACACTCCCATAGAAAGAGGAGCAGACAGAGCCTTGACCAGTTGGTTGCAGCAGGGGGTGTCCCTATGATAGAGAAGCCTATGCTGGAGCAGCTACCCTGGCAAGGACTTGGCACAGGAGGCTGTGGACTGTCACTTGGGAAGTTGACTCTGCCCTGTAGGAGACATGAAGCAGGCTTCTGCTTATGTAGGGGTTGCCCATACATCTTCCAAGAAAGACTCTAGGCTGCCACCTCACAAGCTTTCTCTAGATCCTGTCCCTTAATGTAGATTTTTTTAAAACAGAGGAATTTAAATGAAGAAAAATAAAAATTAGCTATAATCTGGTATGTCTTCTGGTGGGTATAATTTTTTAAAGGTATATCTGTATCCTTTGCATATGTAATCACTTACTTATCTATCGTTATAGCCAAATGTAACTATTCTGGTTTGGTTGCCTTTTTTAATTTTTACTTGGCAGAATACTGTTTTATGTTTCTTTAAATTCTTTGTACTTTTTTTAATGTATGTGTGTGTGTATATATACACATATGTACACTTGCACAACACACACGAATGCATGTACATACCGCTTTGCATATGGAGGTCATAGGACAATTCACAAAAGTCAGTTCTCTCCTTCTATGTGTAGGTTCCGGGAACTGAAGTCAGGTCATGCATCTTGGCAGCAAGTGCCTTTGCCTGCTGAGCCATCTTCCCTGTCCTGTTTTGTGTTTCTTAATGCAAAGATGTGTGTTCCTATGAGACTTTGGCTCATACTGGATCCTATTTCCTCCCAAAGAATGAGTCAGGCCCTCCTGCTACATTCCCATCATGCACCTCTGCATCTATATTTCAACTCATATCATGGTGAGGACAGTCTCATCATAATCATTCATGATACATGATATCCATCCTTCAGTCCCTCCCCCATGCCCGTCATCATTCAGATCGACCCCTCCAAACACAGGCAGGTGAAGCTCCAAAGGGTCTTCTGAGGGACCACACAGAGATGGTGAGTGAGTTTAATTAACAGTACAATATCCTGAAGGGCTCTTTCTTCACTGAGTGGAAATCTAGTTATTTGATGCTTGCACAGAGCAGTCTGAGATCCAGTTCCTCCTCTGCTAGCCTAGGGTGGAAGGACTTGTCGCTGTTGCTCTCTGCTCATGTCCAATATGGTGTGATGCTTGGACCAAGCAGAAATAAGGCCTCACACAGGTGTCTGTCATCTTACCCTCTTTGGGGACCTTAGCCAAGCCAGAGACTTCTCTCTTTTGTTCTTCCCATGAATCAGCCAAGCACAGTGACTAACTCATGATGGACAGGCACTGTTTGTTAAATGAAGCCCGGTATGAATTCAGAAGTTCTAGAATTTCAGAGCCTTGGGAACAGGCAGCTGACAGCAAGGCCAGTGTGATGGTTAGTGTTAACTGTCAACAGAATCTAGACTCTCCTCTGGTTGTTGGAGATTATCTTAATGTTAATTGAGGTGGAAGGCCTGCCCACTGTGAGTGGTACAATTCCCTTGGCCAGAATCCTGGACTATATAAATGGAGATAGGGAATTGAACAGTGGCATGTACTCATCACTCTCTGCTTTCTGGTTGTGGATACAATGTGACCTGCTGCTCAAAGCTTCTGCTACCTTTTCTTTCCTACCATGATGGATTGTGCCCTTGAACTCTGAGCCAAAATAAACCCTGTATTCCTTAAGTTGCTTCTGTCAGGGTATTTTTATCACAGCAACAAAAAAAGAAGCTAAGGCAACAAGTTTACCATTCTTTCAAGCACCAAGTGTGATTAAGACTGTCTTTGATCTAAATTTTAAGAAAAAAGCATCCAAACCAAAGAGCATATGAAGTCAGAAACCAAACTGTGTTCTTCTGTTACTGAGCAACTCCCAAGGTATGTACCATCTCTCTAGGTCCAAGGACAAAACAGAACCAAATCTCTTATAGGCAAGTCCCTGTCCAAGTTGTTACATGGGATTAAGTTGTGGCAAGATGCTGTTTTGAAAAACAGGTCCACTAACCAATGGAACAGGGACAATACATTCCCATGATGCTTTAGTTCTCAACTGGAGAGCATTGTGCAGAGTAGTGGCATTCAGGAAAGCTGGGAAACATATTTGTCACTTGAGAGGTTTGCCTACAACTATGCAGTAGAGCCCAGTTACTTACTGTCCTGTGAGGCACAGGGCCACTCCCACAGTGAAGAGGCAGCTGACCCTAAATGCCATAGATTGGACAATCCCTCCACAGAGGACAGAACAAAAGCAATGACCTTGGAAAAGCAAGTGTAGAGGAATGGCCCTGTGCTGCAGCTCCCAGCATCCTTCAGGCTTTGGTCCTCCTCCTCATACCTGTCTCATCCGCAGAGGTTTCCTACGTTGCAACAATACCTCCAGCTCTTCGTGTATACAGAGCTAGCTTTTCCGTCCCTATCGTTTGACCTTGGGCAAGTCATTAACCTTGATAAATGCCCTTCTCCTTTCAACTCTCTTCCATGAGCGGCAGAGGTTTCAGAAGAAGAAAAAACAGAAGTATTTTTATATAACTCTGAGTGACAGCCTGACAGACTCCTACCTGCTTCATGGGACTGAGGCAACAAAATGAGAGAATGCATGTGAGGTGCTCTGCTTGGTAACAGCACCTGGCAGGCACCTGTCATGTGTCAGCTGCTATGATGGTACCGCGTGATGTCCTTTGCCACCCTGGGGGTCTTACCACCCCTGCTTGTCCTTTTACACTACCACAGTTTGTATTCCAGCTCTTGCCTGTAACCCACCTGGCAGGCAGTGACTCATATCACCAGAGCCTAGAGCTCTCCCATTCTTCCTCTCTCAGTGGAAGGAGCCAACAAAGACACCCCTCCATCAGAGGGGGGCAGGGACCAGCTCTCTGCAGGAGCACTTTGTACAGGACTGCTTTGTTCTAAATGGTTTTTACACAGATTCAGTCATTTGTACCTTCTTAAGTCAATGCAGCTCAATCCCTTAAGGACTAAAATGTGCCCTCATTCCCTGCCAGCCCGTCCGTAAGCCTAAGGAAAAAGTCACCTGTGCCTACTAAATCGTAGCTTACAATGTCACTGAGGTTTACTTGTCATTCCCTTTGAATATGGCTAATCATTTAAGAACTCCAAAGACCCCGAAAGATCTTTGGATTCCTTAATAGGGTGTGTGTAGTGTATGTGTAGTGTGTGTGTGTGTGAGTACTGTGTGTGTGTGTGTGTAGTGTATGTGTACATATGTGTTTAGTGTGTGAAGTGTGTGTGTATAGCGTGTGTGAGTATAGTGTGTGTGTGTGTAGAGTGTGTGCATGTGTGTATAGTTGTGTGTGTAGTGTGTATATAGTGTGTGTATGTGTGCTGCATGTGCATGCACGTGTGAGTGTGTGTAGATAAGAGGTCACTGTGTTGGGTGTCTTCTTCACTTTATTTTTTTGAGCTCATGAATTTGAATAGACTGGCTGTCCAGTAAGCCCAAAGGATCCTCCTGTCTCCACTTCTGTAGCAACAGATTTATTAGCATGAGCCATCACGCTCAGGGTCAGAGCATTGAACTCAGGTCTTCATGCTCACATGGCTAGTTCTTTACCAACTGAGCCATCTCCTAGGCCCTGGACTTCTTACAGATTTTTACCTATCTTCTACCTTCTACAAAATCTTCCTTTTGAGAATTCCAGGTGAAAACCCTCAGGCATGCTAGAAAAGACACAGTTATTCACCTGTGAGAAAATAAAACCCACGTGATCTGGCATCGAGGTCATCACATCTTTAGTAAGGAACTAGGTCCTTTCAGGCAAAACAAACCATCTCTTTCCTGATTTGGGTTTTTTTTTTTTTTTCTAAAATATCCAAAACAAGAATAAACTTTAAATATAGTTTCTGAGTTCTCCATTATCTTGGGGAATTTTACAAATGTCAGAAGCTCAGGTTATTATCTTAACCCTCCATTGTCTCGGTAGGACAGTATTTGCTCAGATTATTTCTGTCCTTCCATTTGGTGATAGATTCCTACCCAACCTTCAAGTCCCAGAGGAGAAATCACTTCCTGTCCATGACTTTCTCGGGTTTTCATCCCTGGCCCATTCCCAGACAAATACTTCCTTTTCTGTGCTCCTCACACCCCCAACAACTCAACCAGTCAGGAGTGAGTCTCGGTGGCAGGGGGTATACCTAGCATGCATGAGGCTCCTGGTTGGGCCCCCAGCACTGCAGTAGCAACAATCAAAGATCAGACAGTGTGTATTGGAATTAGGGCTTTCTGAGAGCCTGTGCATCTCCAGAGAGGAAGCCCTTTGTATCCTCTTTGTCTCTCTTTGTATCCTCCCTCCTCCCACCCCCCAGCCTCACTCACACACTGGAACCAGCATCCATTGGATGCTTACTTCAGTTCTTCTCAACCACCCAAGTGGTAAGTAAACAAACAGGATAGCCAGACATGCCAGAGCACACCTGTAATCCCAGCACTCAGAAACTAGAAGAGAGAAGATCAGAAGTTCAAGGTCACCCTTGGATACAAAGCAAGTTCAAGGCCAGCTCAACAGTTAAGAACACTTGCCATCCTTGCCGAGGACCCATATCTGGTTCTCCATGCCCATAGCCTATGGCTCATAACTGACTGTAACTCCAGCTCTTGGGGATCCGAGACTCTCTTCTGGACTTCACAAGTACTTACAATTGAATATACACCCGCGCACATGCACATAATTAAAAATAAAATAGTTTCTTTTTTTAACTTGGGCCTCAATCACTTTCATATCTGAAACCAGGAAATGGTGTCCAGAATAACCAAGACATTGAGATCTTATGGGATGTCATAATTATTCTGCTCTTAAACGGCCACTTTTGCTTTTCAGAAATCCTTGGTTCCTCTCAGAAATGGGCATGGTTGGTATCATGTTCTACAGATGACCTTGCTGATGTGTCTTATTAGTACAGTATTTCTCGATTCTTCATTTTCAAAGCTTTTAATTTATCATCAGTAGGCACAGTGATTCACAGAATTATCCATCTTCATTTTTTTTCCTATCTTAGGTGGACAGTCCTTATTACTATTCATAATACAAGCTCAGTGCCATAGTTAGTAAGTGGTGTCATTTGTACCTTAATGACTTTGTGCCTTTCACACCGTTCAAAAGAAAATTGAATATTATGAAGCAGTAAATGAAAGCCCCAAACAAAAACTGAGCTTTCTATAACCCTCCTTGCCCAAGTATGAAAGAATGAGCTATCAAGTAGCGGAGCAGGATGCAGGGATGGTCTGTTTGTGTGATGCACGCTCTTATTTCACCTCCGCTGCTACAATAAAATACTCGGACAAAAAAAAGCAACTAGGGGAGAAAGGAATCTATTTCCGCTTACAATTCCAGGTTACAGCCTGTCATTGTGGGGAAGCCAAGGTGTCAGGGACTTCAAACAGCTGGTCACAGCACAGCCACAGTCAAGAGCAGAGAGAGAAACAAATGTATGCAGGCAACTTTCTCGGTTTCGCTCAGCTTGGTTTTTCTCATACAATTCACATGGGGAATTGTGCTTCCCACACTGGGCTGGGGTTTCCCCACATCAATTATCTCAATCAAGACAGTTCCCTACCACCATGTCTACAGGCCAACCCCGTGTAAACACTCCCTTGTGGAGACTCTCCTCCCAGTGATTCTATATTGTCACATTGACAAAGCTAGCCATCACAGTACGTACCTTGGGAAGTCCCAATACACCTTTCCAGCATTTACGTTCATACTAACTCTGTTCTTTAGTCCCCATGGCCACTAATATTGGGGGGGGGGGGGTGTTTTACCATATTCTCCCATTGGTTGGAATCGTCCTCTCTAACCAATCCCCCTTCACTATAAATAATCTCCATTTATTCTTTAAATTCCAGTTCCATTATTTCTTTTTTAGATTTCTCCCTGGTCCTCCAGCCAGGTCAAATCCCCTATCCACATTGTTCTCATGCCATGAGCCATGAGCAAATGGCAATGTCCTGTCTAGGCTTGTGTTTCTGTATGACTGTACGTGCCACTCGGGCAGGGACTCTTGGAGACACCGTGAGCCTGTTACAGTCCTCCCTGAGCTGAGTCTGGCTGTACATTCAACACATTTTGTTTGACACTTTAGCCCAGGCTGGCCTCAGATTCACAGCAATCCTCTCAAATGATAACCTGGCTTCAGGAAAACTGGTGAATGTTTTAAATGTGCCAATTTGAATGTCCTAGATGCAACAGCAGCGGGTTAACCCACGGGTTTGAAGACTTTGAATGAGGGGAGTGGCCACTGAGGTATTTCAGAGTTAAGGAAACCAACAACGAAGTCGAGATACCTAGAAACCAGCAATGGCAGAAAAGGCGTGCACACTCCAGGCTTCAGGTGCTTGAGAAAGAAGAAGCATTAGCATTACTGGGCTTGTTAGGCTCTGATCCCTGACAGACCTTCTAAGCTGTTTCTCCATCCACTCTTAATAAGCCAATTAAAAACAAATAGTAAGAGGCAAAGCCAGCCGATGGAGATTTATTCAACGTGGTCACTCTGGGGAAGAGGACAAAAAGATCAAGCCCCCACCCCACCCTATCCCACAGTCTCTCTTCAGAGTCCTGGAATGGGGTTTGGGTCAAAGTGGAGCCAGAGATATATAAAACAAAACAGTTCCAATCAGCTTGTACTTCCGCCTGTCATTGTCTGATCTTGTCTCTCCTGTATGGTTAGAGTAATGGCTATGTGAAAGCCCTTCCTGGGACACAAGCCTCCCCTCTGTTTGGCACCAATTCTCAGGGATTACTTTGTTTCACTAGTCTGAGAGCCAAAGAGACGGACACAGATATCTCTGTAAAATATCTTGATTCTTGTCAGGACAATCACAACCAGCTACCAGAGAGGAAGCCGGAGCTGGCAGTGGCTGCCGTTACCAAGAGACCTAGCTCCTGCCAGTAATCTGCTCCAAGGCAGGGATAACCAAGAGGAAGCCTCCACTCTCCCTCCCGGCTTCTGCTCTGCCAGAGACTCTTATGGCAGAGGAATGAACAAAGAGGCTGGAGAATGGATGAAAGGCCCAATATCTTGAGCGTAAACAGAACAGCAAGAGTGCCATGGGTGAGTCAGCCTTACTAGACTTGGGGGAACTTCGTCTCTCCTAGTTATGGTGTAGATAGAAATAAACAGGGTCGACTGTAATTGCTCCACAGTTCTCCTGCTCCTACATGCTGTGAGCCAATTAAATTTTCCCTGTGGGTCATGCCCTGACTATTAAATACAATGGACCTCATGCAGAGCATGAACCAAGGCACCAGATGAACTACGCTAGGTTGCCATGCAGAGGCTACACAAACTAGCCATGACCCCTGCATGAGTAGGCAACCTGCACACAACAAAGTAGTGTTAAATGAATTATTCTGAGAACCTCCATCAGGAGACTGCAACCTCCATGAGGGTCCGTCTTTAACCTTGGGTACAACCTCTAGGACACTTTGCATGATAAAGGATGGGTTTGGAGAACAAGAGTCTTGGTTGCCTGGGATTCTATTAAGCAAAGTGCAAGGCTAAGAGGCTCAGGATACCCACTAAGGGCTCTTCTCGGTCAGTGCATTCTAGCTTAGCTTTGCTGATTCTGAACCCTCTGTGCCATCAGATCTAGGTTGCAAGAAGGCACCTGCCTGCCATCAGCCTTCTTCCTTCTGAGCTGTTCACCTTCTCTCTCTCTCTCTCTCTCTCTCTCTCTCTCTCTCTCTCTCTCTCTCTCTCTCCCTTCTTCCTCCTCCTCCTCCTCCTCCTCCCCCTCCTCCTCCTCCTCCTCCTCCTCCTCCTCCTCTTCCTCCTCCTCTTCTTCTTCTTCTTCTTCTTCTTCTTCTTCTTCTTCTTCTTCTTCTTTTTCCTAGTCCTGAATCTCAGATCCTAGGGCCTGCTCAGTCACAGATCCACATTTTAGGGCAGGAGAGGAAATGGCTGTCCACCCCACTGCATTGCTCAACAATGAAGGTCAAAGGCGACTCTGGGAACCTCAGATAGATGTGCATTATTTTATCATCACCATGATCCCTGTGGTGATGTCACACCCTTTCACTTGTCACCCGTTCTGACTTGTTCCTGTGTGAGAGCATCATCACGAGCTATCTTTAGCTCCTGGGGCCCTCAGTCCCCGTGGTCAATTACCAAGTCCTGTCAGTCACACTACATGATCCCTGTGTCACAGCCATGTCTGACTGTCACATGTGCAGGGCCAGAGGCAGGAGTATAAGCAGAGGCATCCAGCTCATGAGTGGTTACTTTCCTCACACCCTCAAGACCCAGCTGAGCCACTTGGACAGGTAGAAATGTCCCGGCATGGTCTGAGAGCTGTATAAGCCGACACACCTGGAAGCCAGTGGGAAAATGCATGTTGATGGGAGCTGTTGTCTTTGAGTGGCTATCCTCTGACCCCACAACAGCTTTACTCTATAGATGTGACTGTGACAGACAGAGGGAGGAAGGCCTCTGTCTGGCCTCAGGGTGTAACCTCCCTCTGGACACCAGACAGAACCCGGCTGGAGTCCACCTTTTATGAGGGGAGGGGCAGCCCATAAAGTCATAAACCATCCAAGACAGAGAAGTAATTTGGCAAATAAAGGCTTCCCACCAAGCCTGGCAACCCAAGTTCTATCCCTGGGAGCCACACAGTGTAAGAAGAGAACAAAGTCCCACGGATTATCCTCTGACCTCCGTGTGTGTACCATGATGCACACACACACACACACACTCACACACACGCACACATGCACACACACACACACATACACACACACACACACACACACACACACACACACACAAATGTAATGAAAGAAAGGAGGAAGGAATTAATTAATTTTCCTAGGGCTCTGTGGAAGAACTTGGTTATCTTTCAGAGTTCCAATAGAGGGCGCTAAGACCTCAGGTTTCCTCCAAATTTACTTTGAGTAGAGTATCTTCCTGGGCCGGAGCAGTCATCTCATGGAATTAGTTTGGGTCAACCACTCTGCCAAATTCCTGATATGCCATCCCTGTCACTCTTTACAGTGGTGGTTCCATGAGGTGGCCCTAACCTTGTGCTGGACAGAGTAAGCTCCCTCCAAAGACATCTGCATCCTCATCCCCAGAACCTGAGGTCATGTGACCTCACAAAGCAAAGGGAATTTCACAGATGAAACTAACTTAAGGATCTGGAGATGGGTAGGTTATCCTGGATTATCTTTTGAGCTCCGAGTAACCACAATTGTCCTTAAAAAGTCAGAGCGAAGAGGACCAAGGCTGGAGAGAAGAGGGAATTCTACACGACTGACTTTGAAGATGCTACGAGGAGCCTGATGGCCAGGGAATGAAGGTTTCTAGAAGCTGGAAAAGTCAAAGAAATGTGTTCCCCCTCTGAACCTCCAGAGAGAAACATAGTATTAACCCTACCTTGATTTTAGACAGGTGTGACCCACATCTGATTCATGACGCCCAGAATTATGGGAAAATAAATCTGTGCTTCGAGCACTATGCTATAAGTAATTTTACATCAGGGAGAACAAATATATGCAAAACTTTACCTAGACTTCACAGGGGGAAAGTGTACCAGGAACATTAGGTAATAGCATCGTCATACAATGAGTACAGGAGTCCAGATTCCAACTGAGGTCCTGAGGCTTTGCAGGGCAGTCTAAATTCTCCTCAGGAATGGCAGATAGTAAGTAGGGAATGCTGGGGTGGGGTGACAGGGAACAGTGAAAAGGGCTGCCGTCCTTCCCTGTCATACTGAATAAGCAGGTTGCCCCTCTCCTCTGCCATCTTTCCTTCATAACCAAACAGCACTCTCTCCCTTTGGAGTACATACATTTTTTGAGGGGGTGTAGAATGTTTCTCTTTATGATTAACCTGTTTAAGAGGGGAAAGTGAGGTTCCTTCAAAGGGGAACAGGGGCCAGAGAGATGGCTCAGCAGTTAAAAGCATTTGCTGCCCTTCCAGAGGATTTGAGTTTGTTTTCCAGGATCTATATAGGGTGACTCACAACTACTTGTAACTCCAACTCCCAGGGTGATACAGCGCCCTCTTCTGGTCTCCAAGGGCATAGCACTCCCACATGCAGTGCCCATATACACACCCATGAATTTAAAAATAAAGTCTTTAAAAAAAAAAAAAAAAAAAAAGGTGGAGCACACCCATTCTACCTGGGCCAAATGAAAGAGGGAATGGGAAATAGGTGTTGCTATTTCACATATGAGAAAGAGAAAGCACAGGGCACCAAACAGGGTTACCGAGAAGAAGAACTATACTCTCTGCTTGGGTCGCCATCCAAGTATAGCCTCATGAAGAACAGCAGTGTCTGAAAAGGCCCACGGGACTTCAGGATACATACCGAGGAGTCCAAATGACACAGCTCAGATTCCCTGCCTCCCACTGTGTGGATTAAAAAACTACTGCTGGAGGATGTGGCCTGAGAACTTCCAGAATGCCCAGCCCTGGGAAATCCAGCTGCTGAGCCACATCTGGACAGCCTAACAATTAGAAGAAGCTGTTGTCTCCCACAGGGTATGGGAAGCACAACACTGATTAGGAACAGACTCCTCCAGGCCACCCGGGAAGCACTGAGCAGGCCACCAAAAGACAGCTACCCAACTCTGGGAAATAGGGTAGTCACAGAATGGAACCCCACTGGGGAGAAGCTCAGCCACATAGCATTTCAACCCCTCCACATATCCACTGTCCACATATTGTTTATTCTGCAGGTTATCATACGATGACCTTCCTTTGCCCTGGGAGCTCCAAAAGGCACCCTTAAGATGCTTGTGAGCTACATGCGGCCTCTGAGTATTTGGAGAGGGACTAGTCTAACTTGAAATATTCTGGAAGCCTCCAGTATACCCCAGACTCCCAAAATACAGAACAAGCACACATTACTAACTTAATATCATTTTGAGTATATTGAAATAAGAGAGCTTTGAATAGTGCCCCAGTGACAGTCATCACTGCGACAGAGTCATGACCAAAAGCAAATTTAGGGGAGAAGAGGGTTTATTTCCATTCACAAGTCACACTCCATCACTGAGAGAAGTTGCTACAGGGACTTGAAGTGGTAACCAAGGAGGAACAGTGTGTGGTGGACAACTCATAGACCAATGCTTTCCTAGCTCTCTTATACAAGCTAGGACCACCTTCCTAGGGAATGGTGCCACCTACAGTGGTCAGGGCCTTCCTAGATTTAACAAGACAATCCCACACAGACCTACCCACAGGCAAATCAATCTGTTCTGGGCAACCCATCCACTGAGACTCCCTTTTCACATGACACCAGGATGTTGACAGTTAAAGCTAAGTAGGGCAGACATATTTGGTAAAATACATTATTACAATCAATTTCAATAGGTGCTTTTTTACATTTCTTCCTGTGCCTAGCTAGAAACCATTTTGGTCATAGTTGTAACTTGCTTTGGGTTTGTATTTGACTGTGTTGTTCTGTAGGCTTACAATACAAAGACTGACGTAGATGTTCCAAGTCCAGGGATGGCACTGATGTTTCTGCCCAACCTAACATGCTAGGATCCCTCAGTACTTGACCAGATTGTGGAGGTCAAGTGCACGGTGCACAGAACAAGTGCCTGGAAGAGCTCGCAACCGAGCTGTCAGCTGAGTTAGTGACAGGACTGGGGAGCTCAGGGAAGTGACCTGGAGCATGCAGAAGCACAATAGACAGACTACTGAGCTTCAGGCATATCTTAAGTTGTGAGGTAAAGGGTGCTAGAATTGAGGGAAGAATTTTGGCCACTAGGATAACAGACATCGCTCCTGGGCATCCATCAAGAGCAGAGCGGTACACTGGGCAAGCCACCATGAAACTTTGAAATGTTCCAGCAGTCACATTCAGAAAAGGACAAGATAACTTAAATGAGTCTTCCTTAGACCAATGTCTAAATATTATAATTTTAATCTTTAAGCATTGTCCACAATTCTCAATGAGATATTTTACACTTTTTCCGTTTTTTAATTTATAAGTGTGTATGTGTGTATGCCAAGGTACACTCACCTCCATGGAGTCCAGAAGAGAGCATTGAATCCCTCCAGTGGTGGAGTTACAGGCAGCTGTGAGCCACCCAATACCCAGTATGGGTGCTAGGAACCAAACTCTGGTTCTTTGCAAAAGCATCATGGCTCTTAACCACTGAGCTGTCTCTCCAGCCCCATTTTTGCACTCGGGTGGCCTCATAAGTACTAAATCTTTGAAGTCTGGTATGAATTTTACAGTGACCTTGTGTGGCAGTTAGTACAACATTCAAGGGCTTTTGTCACAGGTGATCTGTAGCTACTGGGTTAAGTGAGGCAAACCTTGACTCTTCTGTTTAATGCAATGTTGGTTTCAAACAGAAAGGGACATTAGGAAAGTCTTTCTGGGGACTTCCCAGTTAAAGCTGGGGGAATACAAATCTCAGGTGCTATCAAACATCTGGAGAACATCCCCTATTAGGCGACCTTTTATAAGCTGATAAATTTGTAGCAAAGACTGTGTTCAGCCTTTACCATGCAGGAGTGTCAGCATACACTTGGGGCGTGGCCAGCACACCCCTGTAATGGGCTTTGCCCAGAGTCCTGAGAAGAAGCAACTGGCACTCAGTCCTTCCACTCGGCTCTCCCTTCTAAGTGACAGCCAGAAGCAAACCTCTCAGAGGCTTCCTCCTTTTGTTTCTTTTTTGAACTGTGAAAAACCGATGCAAACATTCCCTCAAGAAGCTCAGTGTGTCGACGAAATAGCTCCATGCGTGCAAAAATGCTACACACTGTGCCTGATAAAGAATTGATCAAAAGTAGTAGTCTCTTTCCTTCTAAGCCTCTGCCAGTGGGGCTCCTGCACAACTCCGAGACTATCCTTAAAAGAGCAGACAGTCTAACAGCAGGACTGGGGTAGGAGTAATTAAATGACCTCTGGAGATTACTCCTGGCCCTTTATCCATTTTCTGCAGACAGGACTTCAAGGCGACATATCATTTCAGAGAGAAATTTCTAAAACTATGCAGATTAAAGGCAACCCTACAGGGGACTTCTCCCAAGCCCTCAAGCATCATGATTCACTTCAACTAGTGAGAAAACAGCTCTTTGCGCTTTTTTTTCCTGGACTCCTGCTTAGTACAGAAGCAGCTTAAAGTGTGCCTAACTGTCTCCTGTCATCGTGGTTGTTCCAGAGGCTGAGACAGAGGGATTACAAACTCGTTGTTGACTTGGATTACAGACTGAGTTCCAGGCTACCCTGGGAAAACTTAGTGAAACCCTGTCTCAAAATAAAAAGTAAAAAGTAGGCTGGGGTGTGACTTAGTGGTCAAGCACTTGCCTAGAATACACCAGGGAGGGACTAGAGACATGGCTCAGTGGTAGACCAGTTGACTACAATCTGTCAGTAAGGGGTTGAGGATTAAATCAACAGTAGAATACCAGGACAAAAAACCATCAGGAAAGGTATAGTACCAGGATAGAAACCATCAGGAAAGGTCTAGGAATGTGGTCCAGTAGGGCAGTGGCTTAGTCAGAATTCACCAGTGAGGAGAGAGAAGTATATAACTCAGTGGTAGAGCACTTGCCTAGAATCTGACAGTGTGGGATGCAGGGCAGTAGTCAAGTGTTTTCCCAGAAACCACCATGAATGGGCTAAGGGTGTGAGAGCATTTGGGTGATGTTCAGGAGGTACCCAGGGTCCCTAAAATCCAAAAGGAGCGTTGTGAGAGTCCTTCTACTTCTGAGAGCCAAGCGAACCAGTCTGCTCTAGGTAAAATCAGGGGGGAATGCTGGATTTGAACTCTCTCCAACCTAATTCTAAATCCATACTCTGTTCCCTGTAGCCATGTCATCTTTGAATGAATTACTTATGTTCTTTAGCTTCAGGGCACTTATCCTTAAAATGGGCACTATATGAACCTTGCAAGCTAAACATTATATATGCAAAGTAGGAGTCTGTTAAATATTTATTACTTCATTTACCACCTCCCCCCCCCAAAAAAAAAAAAAAAACCCCAATGAACTGTAAAAGCATTTGTGATTTCATAAGCTCAGGATGGGATGCCAGGAGCCAGGTATGATTTAGCTGGGTCCTTTGGCTCCCACAAGGCTATAGTCAAGATGTCAGCTGAAATATGATCTCATTTCAAGGTTTGACTAGACAAGTATTTACTTCTAAGTTCTTTGGGGGTTGTTGGCAAGATTCAGTTCCTCGGAGTGGCTGAGGGTCTCAGTTCCCTATTGGCTATTGGATGGAATCTGTCTTAGGTCTCTGTCATGTAGGGATTCCACAGGGCAGCCCCCATTCATGCAGGATGCCTCTCTAGAATCATTGCAGTGTGGATGCTGTAGCCTTTTGTTAACTTTATCTTGGAAAGAGGGGTCCAGCACTTCTGCTGTACTCCGCAGGGAAGCAGGTCCCTTAGCTCCAGCCTACACTCAAGGAGAAAACAACCCAAGGATACAACTCCCACAAGGGGCAGAAAGTTATACTAGCAACATCTGTCATGACATAGAGCTTTTCAGTAAGCACCGTGAGCCCGCCTCATCTACAGATTCTACATCAGCAGTTTCAGCAAACGTCGACGAGGAAATACTTGGGGGGAAAAATTACATGAACACCAGGACTTGGATTTGCTGTCATGATTTGTCTATAGTAGAACAGCACGGTATCATGTGGTATTTGGTGGTACAAATAAGCTAGAAAAAAACCTTAAAGTCTGTGGGGTAATGTGTGTAGGTTCTATACAGATACATACTGCACTGTGTTACACAAGAACACCCAACCATGTTGGAATCCATGGAGAGCTTGGGAATCAACCTGCCACAGATGCCCAGGGCTAGCCATGGTACCAGTTTTTATGACTTCAGAAGTGGCCACGTAAATGGAAGGACTCAACTGGCTTGTTTATCGGGGTCAAGAAAATCAACAATCGAGTGACATTATCAGTTTACAGACAGGTTGATCCTCACCCCAAAGAGACCAAAAAACCTGCATTGGAAAGACCCACTGAATTTATATTAAGTGTTGATTTGACAGCATGTGACCACATAACATTATTTGGATGGTAGCGTCAAAACACCCTCTTCTCCTCCGTCTAACTTTGAAGGCACACCTGCAAGCCTTCCTAGCTGTTTTGGAATGTCTACATTTTTATAGAGATGTAAATAAAAGTACTCCTTTCGGTTTTCTCATTTAGCAAGATTACCAAAGTGTTTGATCCTGCTGTGTCTCCTTTATAATTAGTGGCATATATCTTTCTTTTCCTCAACAGCTATGCAACATCCCCACTTGGTAGATGAATGTAAAAAGCCATTGTTTATTTACCCATCCCTTTACTGCGACACATAAGCTATTTCAGTGTTTTGCCACTAAAAGCAACGAAGTCATTATCTTTTATGTTTTTTTCCCCATAAATGGAATTGTGTCTCTAAAGTCCCAGAAAAGCAATTTGAACACAAACATTTTAATGGTTCTGTGAGTTTGGATCCAAATGAATAGAAGCCTTTGATTTTCAAATAAGCAAACATTTCTCCATCCGCCACAGGCTGAGTTCCCTACCGCAGTTAACTATGTCTGACTTTTTTTTTTTTTGGTAACGTCAGAACATCTAGCCTTGAAGCTGAAGGAACAAGAATATTAAAATTGTGAGACTTTACAAAAATGTTTAGACCCAACCCATTTATAAGTTTTTATAAATTGACTTTTGTGATGAGATGTTGCAAGAGATATTGCGTCCCTGTTTAGATTTCAGTTGAGAGCAGGCAAGGTTCAGGGTCTTCTCCATCAATTCCCACAGCGCCCCCTGCAGTTCACATTCTGCACAGCAGCAGATGGAAAGGCTCAGAAGGAATGAGCTTTCCTTTTGCAGAGGATCACCGTCCCCCATCTTTGTCCCCATCCCGCCCCATCATTCATGAGTCTGATAAGCGCCTGGACATGGGGAAGGAAATCATAGATCCTTGTTTCTAGAAAGAATGCTCCTCTGAAGAGAGTGCCTGCTAGGTGGAAGCAGTTTCATCCCAGCAATTAGAAAGTTAAGAGGATTTCGCAAATGCGGGTTTTGCTCTGGTAACTAGTTAATTTAGCCAAATTATGAAGCAGAGTTACATAACACTTTAAGTAGGCAGATCTCAAATGACCCTCACAAATACTCTTATTGTTTAACATTCCGTCAGACCATTCTGACTTATAAAATATATATTTATCCTCTCGTTGTGAAAACTATAAGCCTTATTTTTCAGACCCAGAAGACTTACAGGACAGGTCAGCTTGTGTGACTGACAGGAGGCGATAGATTTGCGCTACAAAAAGTTGCTGGTTGAACCACTATTTGAGCTGCAGCGCCCTCTGGTGGAAGGCCGGTGGATTGACTTCTTCAGGCACATTTTCCAGGAGCCTGATCTCACTAAAGTCTCATCTTGTGTCCCAGGTAAAGGAGGCCATGCAGCGCATCCACGACCGAGGGAACATCGGGAAGTTAATTCTGGATGTGGAAAAGACCCCGACTCCGCTGGTAAGTGGAATGTTGAGGAAACTACCCAGCTCAACACTAAAGACAAAGCGATGGATCGTCAGGAGTTGTCAGAGCTGGTGTCCAAGGAAATACAGGCAGCTTACAAGCTCTCAAAGACTAGGAGTGATCACATGATGCCAGAATGAGGGATTAGCCATGGACTGATTAAAGTGGAGATGGAAAAATGGAAGTGTTTGAGAAAGACAGGAAAATTGCTGAGTGAGGACAGACAGAAATGGGTAGGCAAAAAAAAAAAAAAAAAAAAAAAAACATTTACAGCTGTTATCTCCAGGTACCGATGCAAAGGCTTCCTGGTTAATCTTAAACAATGCACGTGCATGGGCCAACAAAATGGTGCCCACCGCCTCCAGGTTGCTTCCTGATACTCCTCTTGAATTCACATGCTTTCATCGGGAGAAAAATCCTAATATCCAGGCAATCCACAAGAATACAGCACATCAGACTGACCTGTCCCCAAACTAGCTGCTTTGGGGGAGAGGTGGCATCTATGTAGCCCTTAATCCACAGTCTCTGAGTGCTCGCCTTCAAAGCCCGGTACCCAGTCCCATTTGCAACCTGGGAAGGTTGCTTTTGCATTCCAGCTTCCGTCCTGTTTATAAGTTAGAGGTTGACAGGTTCTTCTCAGCCAGTTAGAAAGGCAGTCGCTGAGTGTGGCTGGCCACCCTAAGTTCTAGGTAAGCTAAATAAAGTATGGAGGTTCGTGTAGCAATACCTGTCATTTTCAAGAAATATAAGTGAAATGAGCCATGGCTCTCAGTCCAAGTGTATATTTTCAGAATCAGATCCTTGTCTTCTGTAGCTCAGATGTAATGGCCGTTTCACTCCATACAAGACAGTTAAAGGGAGGGTCATTTTGTGCCACTTAAGCTGCTGATAACAATATGGATATAGTTTTTAAAATACCAAGTCACAGGACTGTTGGAGGGGGAATGATAGCATGGATTAGGGAGAAAGGACTAGGGTTCAAGGACTCCCCTGCAAATACACTGTATTACATAGATAAGTCTCCTTCGGTCCCATGCACAGAAGGTTCTAGAGCTGCCCTGGCCAACTACTGCATTTAAATAAAATATCTGGCACTGGCTTTCCATGCAAAGGCACTGCCTATCTCCATGAACCCATGATATTCTGCTGGTCCTTGGTCTAGGGTTAGGTCTATTTGACCAAGGGTTGGAACCCATCACATTAAGGCCAAAAGATGCTCCCATTCAGGCCAAGAGCTCAGCCACCTCTACCCCTGGTGAGTTATTATTCTTGTATTGTGAGAATGTTTCTACACTGACACCCAAAGGAAGAAAGCGACAGTGAAGAATGGGCATTTGAAGCATCAGTGGTAGGGAAGATGTCTCACCCCTTCTAGATAGAAGGCTATAACTGAAGGGATGACAACATCAAGTCAAGCTGAATCCAGAACATCATGAGAGTCAGGATGGGCCCAAGGAGGCCATCTCCAGAGCTATTAAGTGGTGGTAAAGGCAGCAGCAAGGCCTTAATGGGTACTAGTAGAAGGGGTGTGTAGAAAGGGTCCTAAGAGGAACTTCTATAGAAATGACCAGTCTGAAAGAAGTCCATCCCATGATGCTTCAGTCCATCCCATGGTGCTTCAGTCCATCCCATGATGCTTCAATCCATCCCATAATGCTTCATCCAATGCTCAGAGATGGTGAGGGAGTGGGTACATGACCTCCATCATGACCTCCATTGAATTTCAGATGGCCAATGACAGCACAGAGACCAGTGAGGCAGGGGAGGAAGAAGAGGACCATGAAGGCGACAGTGAAAACAAAGAGAGGATGCCCTTCATCCAGTAAGCCAGACCTCGCATCCAAGAAGATGGAGGATGGCTGGGAAGAAGATGGCGACCAGGAGAACTCTTCTGTGCCCCAGTGAACAAATGCCGTAGTCCAGTGTGTGTCGTGTTTGTCTGCAGTCAGCCAAGCTAAGAAGCTGTTGATCACCGTTGTGTTTGGAATTAAGTGCCAATCCCACTCCATGCAGTGCTGTGTCCCTTCCTGGTCCGTGTATCACGCTCTCCCCCTCCCTTGAAGCAACCCCATCCTTCTTCAGAGCCTTCTTGACAGTTCTAGAATAGCCTTGCAAACTAACACTAGCCCACAGGGCCCAGTGTCAGAAACCAGGCCACGTTTGATTGAAAGGTGTTGTCACGGAGCCCTGTTCAGATCCCACTCTTCTTCGGGCCAATGACACTCTATGCCTGCCAGCAATCAGCCATGCCTCCAAGAATGGCATTTATCAGTTTGGCTAGTGGCAAGAGCGTAGGCCAGGAGTAGTCACGAACCCATACACGCAGAATTCTCCAAGCAGTGTTTTGTCACCTTTCCCTTTATATGCTATGTCCCTGCATGTGCCTCTGCACCTGAAGGTCTGAGCCTCTCTTTAACCCTCTTCCCTGGTTCTTCTTTATAAACTCAGGGAGGCAGATGTGGGTTCTTTCCTGGATAGAGATGAGTCAACAGCATCTATCTGAGGACCAGCTACAGAGACATCTCCTCTGAAACCATATCTCATGAGCAAAGTCCTCCCTGTGCCCACACATGGTTTATTGAAATCCTAAGGAAACTTGCCAAATGTAGGCCTAGCTCAGATGTCATTAAACTCGCCTGGGTTCTCACTCTCCACCCACTATTTTTAAGTTCCTGCCCAGGAAACACCTTTCCCAAGGAAGAGCTCCCTTGAAGACCATATTTGGGGTTGAAATGTCAATTGGGTTCTCTTGCCTACACAAAGCACTTTCTAATGTGTAACACGCACTCGGGATACAGATGGTGGCTACCCAGCATTGGATGCCAAGTGCATGGCCCTCCTCTCCAACACATAAAACCACGGTGCTGATTTGAGATTCCTTAGAAATCAGGGGCCAAGCTGCTTGATTAACTACCCTGTTCAGTTTTCCAGCTTGAAAGAAACATTCTTGTCCTTTCTAATAGGCTTTGAAGTGACACCGACAGTTACCATAGAGGAAGAGAAGTCTCTGAAGTGGGGCTCCTCCTTCCCCAGTCCCTCTGTCCTAAGAGGTCACATGTCTGTCACTCACAAACCGAGCTAGAAATAAAAGGCAGCCATGCAATTAGCACCTGAAACTTATTTTGTCTTCTGGAAGACCTAAGTGGGCTCCCATGACCTTGGGTTGGTGTTCCAAGCTTCTAAACATCCTTGAAGACTTAAGAGGGCTCTGGTGTTGCCCACTTTTTCCACTGAATGCTTCAGGGTGGGCACCATTTTCCCAAGTGGGCTGGGAAGGAACATGTCTCCACAGTCCCCTGCTTGGCTTGCAAAGTCTTCATAGCCAGTCTCCTGTCATTCCTTGTGTTCCTTTATCTCTATCCTGATTTTGTGGTGATGACTTCTTCATGCCAAATATTTACCTGAAGGGAGTCTTTCCTCACTGTGACTGGGAAAGTCAAATATGAAGATGAGAAAAGGAGCTGCCAGCCAATAGGCCAAGGGGCAAGAATACGTGAAAGAGTGCCAATCACAGATTCTTAGTTTCTACCCCTGGGGAGAGATGCTATTGAGGGGGATAATATCCTGCTGCTAAATACCACGCAATCAGTCACATTTCCAACCATGCTCAAGGGCGGGTAGACCTGAGGACCACTCTCTGAGTGCTATTACTAGTATGTAGAAATAACCTTTTGGAAAGGCTATGAGCCACAAGTCAGGAAGGTTTGCCTTCGGGCAACACAGAACCTGACCCATGTTCAGAATCCAGACGGTCTTGTCATGTATAACCAAGAAACATGGGAAGTCCTCTCTCCCCTAACCTGTTTCGTTTATTTCATTTTGAAAACAATTGATCACGTGAAAAACCTCTCCCTCTCCTGAGAACACAGAAAGAGAACATTTGAGTGTAAGCAGCGTCACCGTGAAGAACAGGAGGGTGGGTGGGTGAGGGACAACTGCAATCGGTCAGTTATCCCGTGGACCTTCCCTCCTTCTCGTGATTGTTTCCTGGAGAAAGTGTAAAGTGTGTATCTGTTTGCCTTAAGGGAGCTTCTAAGGCTTCTTAGAAGGTTGAGCTTTACTAGAACGAACCGAACATCGTCTAATGTGTCTGTGGCTTCAGAGCTTTTGTTATATTGTTATATTGTACCTATAAAGCAAATTATGTTTACATAAAAGTATAAATAAAGTATTCAGCATAGCATAACCTCTTATGGCATCCTTTAATCCCCATAAAGAGTTGGATGTGTTCTGATTACCTGGGACTAGCCATGCAAGCCTGTAGTAATCCCTGCACTCAGTTTGGCAAAGAATGGAAGATGGTGACTTTAAGGCTAGCCTGGGCTACATAGTAAGTCACCATCTCAAAATAAAATTAATTGCATGCAGATGATACCAGTGATGATATCAAATATCATAGAAAGTGATGATGATGATGATGATAATGGCAAGCATTTATGAGACACTTACTGAATGCAGCTGAAAGAGCAATGGATGTGCTAAGTCACTGATTCCCCCAACAGTGCTAAGTCCTGTCTCGTATCACATCCATGCATGCATGGAAAGACCAGAGCGTGTGGAGCATCAATACTAGTCTGAGGTCACATGGCTGGTAAACGAGGCCAGCACTCACCAAGTTCCAGCCAGGCCTTCATTGGGAAACTATGTTCTGAATCACCAATCACATTGTCTCACACTTTAAACATTAGTACAATGTTACGACTGTAGTATTCAACCCTGCCTGCAACATTAGACCAGATGCCAAAGCCCGAATCAGGCAGCATGTCCTTGCAGATTTTCTCTGGGACAGAAACTTCAGAAGCAGACTGTGCTGCAACTTGACAGCTCTCGATGTATAGTACCTGGCTCCTCCGGGCTATTTATCATGTAGGCTATGCTCAAATAAATCAATGATGCGAAATTTCCCTTTAGTGCTAAAAGATGATAAAAAGTCTAATCTTTCCTTTGCTCTGGACTCAAGTTTGGCTCAAGACTCTTTGGAGGGATGTGGTTCTGAAGGCTGATCTCTGAAGAATCTCCTCTGCACCCTTCACCCACAATCCTTCCCACCTCGGCTCGCTTTCTCTCCCTCCTCCCATCCCCCCTCAATAAAGCTTCCTTCCAAGCTTCCGTGGGAAGCCTCCTGTTCCCTTTAAGGCCCCATCAGGTTCAAATCAATCTCCCGATATTGCTTCTGTCCAATGCTCTCCCTCACACCATAAGACCCCATGATGGCCGTGGGGCCCTCATGCTATCAAACCTCACCGAAGGGAACTGAGTGTCCGCTTCCTCTGCAGCCCCACTGCTGCATTTCCTTACCAGCAGCTGGAACAAGATCTCTTCCCAATCACCTTGCTCAGCAGAGCTCCCTCAGGGATCTGTTTCCCTCTGATTTCAAGGTTGTGCTTGTAAGTTAGCTTTGCTTTGGAGGACAAATATGTGTGTCAAGAAGCTCTTTGTTCCTCTCCTGGCCTTCTACCCAAGCAGGCCATAAAAGTTTGTTTTTAAAGCTTGCATATCTCAAGAATATTCATTTTCACAATCTGAAATGTTCAAGGTTTTTCAAGAAAAATACCTTGGCAAAAGCCAGGATCTCAGGAAGAAGGATTTACTCCTGGGGCTACTCAGATTCACCATGTTTCTCAGCAAGGAGCTGACAAACTAGAGACATTGCCCAAGCCATCCATAGGCCACATGGATATATCTCAATTTACAAAGTAGAAAAGGATGGTGCGACAATCGTGACCTTTCTGGTTGTCTGGTTTGGTGTTATTGCGATAAGGTCTCCAGTAGCCACGCTAGCTTCAATCTCACTTCGTAGTAGAGGATGACCTTGAACTTGTGATCCTACTGTGTCTGTCTCCTGAGTGCTAAGGTTACAATGATGTGCCACCACATCCAGTTTATGCCATGCTAGGAAACAAATCCAGGTCCTCTGCATACTAGTCAAGGACTCTTACACTGAGCTATCCTCAGCATGCCAATCAAAGTCTTACAGAGTCTTACACTGAAACGTTGTCATTTATCCTTTCCTATTTAATACTTCTTCTGTGTATAGATCTTATGGCTACCCTTTACTTTACCGTATGTACCCAGCCACATCTAAACACAGTCTAGAAACACCACCAGGAATTGAAACTTAAAGGGAGTAAGCTCTTAGTAAACGCAGTCAGGAAGAGCAAAAGCCTTGCCTTCTCTTCAATGAAGGTAATACTTTGGGCAAACTGATTTGATATCTGAATTTTATCCGATTGGAAAGGAAATGGACCTAAACCCTCACCCCATTCCCCCAGAAAAGACTTGTTCTGGATGCAAGCAGTATTCATAGGAAATACTGTTGGGGTATGAAAACCGAAACAACCCAAGCAGTCACAAGAGTCCAGCAAAATAAGATCTTTATTTGAATTAGGCCTTCAGAGTCCACAGACTCAGCAGCTGACTGCATCCCTGAAGGGAAATTGCACAATATATTTAAAGGATGAAACCACAAAGCGAGAGACATGGGGTGGGCTATAGCATTGGCCCATCATATTTACACAAGGTGTTGGGCAAGAGAGCCTCCATTGTGGTTTTGCCTGGACTTGGGGTGGGGGCGGTCACAGGAAAGGAGTAAACGCTGGTGATTAGGCCTTATTCTGGCCACCTGGTTTCAAGGTCTTTGACTCGGAGCCTTGGTGATCAGGCCTTATCCTGGACATTTGATACATAACTCATAATGATAAGGAAACAAAGGTTTGTTCCCTGACCCTGCGGCAGGATGGAGAAGTTGTCCCCGAGATAGCTGGATTCAGATAACTGTCTCCTTACAATGTCTACCAGAAGGGACTGGGGTTGTGAGAGCTCTACCTTCCTTGGTGGCTCGCTCCATCAGCAGATTCAGAAGCTGAATGGGCTGTTTGGGGGGAGGGGGATGTAGAAACATAGAACTGTGGAACAAGAGGCCTTTGGGGAGGAAGTAGGTCACTGCCTTGTGTCATCGAAAGGCTTACCTGTGACGTTGCCATCCGTTCCTCCTCTCTACTCCCTGGATGCCATGAGATGAACATCTTGGCTCTCTCATGCCCTTCTGATGTGATGCTCTGCCTCACCACAACCCAGAATCAACAGGGTTGGCTAGCCATGGACTGAAACTTCTGAAATCATGAGCCAATCCTTCTTATTGTGCATCATTTTCTCAGGTACTTTGCTACAGCAGTTAGAAGTCTGGCTGATACAAATGGCCATGCTGTCTGTGTTTGAGGATTGTCGTAAAAAATTAAATGTGGCATTATATATGTAATCCATTTGTACTAGTCAGAGTTCTCTAGAGTCACAGAACTTATAGAATGTCTCTATATATTAGGGGAAATTATTGAGATGACTTACAATCCAACTAGTCTGCAATCCAACTAACCCAACAATGGGCAGCTTTGAATGGGAAGTCCAAGAATCCAAGTAGTTGCTCATATCCCATGAGGCTGGGGGTTTCAGCTTGTCTTCTCTATAAGCTGGAATCCTGAAGAAGTAGCATCCAACAAATGCACTGGCAAGTAAGTGGAAGCAGGTGGAGAAGAAGCCTTCCTTCTTCCATTGTCCAACAGAAGGTGTGGCCCAGATTAAAGGTGTGTACCACACGCCTGGACCTAAACTGTTCTTTTCCTTGAACTTGCTGTCCCAAGCTGTCATTGAACTCTGAGATCTTCTTACCTCTGTCTCCTGGAATTAAAGGCATGTACTACCTTGCCTGATCCTAAGCTTTAATGACAACTATGCTCTAAGATCCAGATCAAATGTCTGTGTCTTCCAGTCCCAAAATCTGGATCACAGAGGTGCCTTCCAGTTCTGAATTGTAGTTCATTCCAGATATAGTCAGGTTGACAACTGGGAATAGCCATCACACCACTGAAAGCATCACCCACAAGTTCCATTCTAGAAGTCACAAAGACCAAACACAGGCCTCGTATAATCCAGCTGTAATCTTTTCAGTGTCTTAGCTAGAAAAAAAGTGAAATTTCACGCATCTACCAGGAGTTGTCAGTTTAATGTTGTGATAATAAGTTTTATCTCTTATATGAAAGGCAAATTTATTTGAGGAATCGATCTCCCTTGATTAGTGAGAATTTATGTGTGTTGAGTAGAAAAGAGTATGACTATAACTAACAAAAAGATTCCATCAGGAGAAGGTATGATAACTGTCCAGGCAGATTCACTGTCATTAGGTACTTAAGTGTAGAAACACAAGGCAAGTTCATGGAGTGAGCTGCCTAGCTGTTGTGTGCACCGTGAGAAGAGAGACCACCAGGGCTATACAAATAAGACCATGGAAAACCAGGTGCAGGGAAGGAAAGCAGAGAGAGACAGAGAGACAGAGAGACAAAGACAGAGACAGAGAGAGACAGAGAAACAGAGGATTATAGATATCTATAAAATCCAAGAGTTTTAAATTTTATACTAAACATGAAAAATTGCTAAGATAGTGTAGAAAAATGGAGAAAACCATGGGAAATCTTCCCAAATAAACCTCATTATTTTGCTTGATCCACCTGTGGAAAGCTGAACAGATGGGGAACCATACTGGAATGAGAGTTTTTTATCAATTTCCCAGGATCTTCCATGATCTATGTGTCCATATTTTAGGGTGACTGCTAAATTTTTATGATATAGATAATATTTATCTCAAGAAAAGCACAGCCAGGCACAGCTTTTCCTAAGAATCTGGGAAGTCTGTTCCATTAGAAGCTTCCAGAAAGTAAACTGTCATGTGAGGAAATCAAAACTAATGTGGGGCAGCAACCCGCATGTCATGGTCTCATGCCAGGACTCACGTTCGAAAATCAGAATTGTGCACACAAAGAGCATTGTTCCAACTCCAAGTTAGGTGTCCATAGGATGAAACTAATTCAAAACAAACCATGAAAATTACCAATAATTTGCTGCTTAACAGCCATTTTACGTACACCCACACTGAAATGCAAAGATGCCCTGAAAAGAACACAGCATCCCACCCTATAGACAGGGTACCAAATTTCAAAGAGGCTGGGTGGCCTGTCCACAGTCATTCTGTCAGAAAATGAAGGATCCTAGTTTGAAACACAGGCCTCCATATAAAAGAAGAACTCCTTCCAGTAGTGGGGACAGTAGAGTTCAGCAAGTCCTATTTATCCTCCTCACGAAAATATTCCCCACAAATGGCTTGGCAAAGAGCAATAACTTCCTCCTCACTAGACCTGGTACAAACCAGTGTTCTCAGGAAGTCTATCATTAGTCCAGCTTATGTCTTGGGCCCATCTTCAAGCCAATCACTGAGCAGAGGGATGGCTCTTTTGAATGTCCAGCCTGGCTGCATGTGCCCACTCCAGGGACTTACTACGGTAGAATCAGACAATCTGATTGATGCCGGTCCGTCATGGCTGAGGAAGGGGAGGTGTGACACAGTTCCTGGCCATGGAACATCGCCAGGCCATTGATTATCTATTGCAGGAAATGTCAAAAAAGAAGGAATGTATATGGCACATGTTCCCGGACTACGCCCTGGTTCTCCCATCCTGGCGGACTGGCCAGCCATGCACTGTCGGGCAATGGCCGACCTGCTTTCATCTCATGGAGCTCTCAGTCAGAGCTCCATATCTCTCCACTCAGCTCACTAGGTTCCCACTGGCGGGTCACTACCATGCCAGCCCTGTGCTTCAATACCCCCATGGCCTCTGTGGTGCACATCAGGCAACCCCACACTTTGCCACATATCTTTCTCTCTGGAACCCAGACAAGCCACCACGTGAAGGAAAACGCAAGACAAACTTAGTTCAGAAACAATGATAGCTCAATCTCTGGGCACATCAACTCAAACCCAATCTTGTAAGCCTTATCAAAGTCTGATTCCTCTGGTGGTGAACCCTTGTGGATCCCCACTCCAAAAGGCATCTCTCTCTCTCTCTCCTCCTTCTCTCTTCCCCTCTCCAACCCAGAAGTCTCTCCTACATGCCCAGTGATTGGCTCCTTTATTCATTAGGGGATTGGTTCACAAGAAGTCACAGGTGAGCCGGGCAGTGGTGGCACACGCCTTTAATCCCAGCACTCGGGAGGCAGAGGCAGGCAGATTTCTGAGTTTGAGGCCAGCCTGGTCTACAGAGTGAGTTCCAGGACAGCCAGGGCTATACAGAGAAACCCTGTCTCGAAAAACCAAAAAAAAAAGAAGTCACAGGTGTAACTCACTCCTTGTCTGAAGCCTCTCCCAGGAGGGCAGATTTAGCAGAATACCAACAGCCCCAGGGCTATCCACAACAATTGTCATGTGTGCTGAGAGCTGCTGATGCCCTGAAACTGACCTGCTGTGTCTTCTATTTTACTTTCAATCTCTCTTTCTAGGGAATATACCTCCCCCATCACACAGAGCTAATTACTCCATAATAAATGAAATAGTGGTTCTCAGGAATGAGGCTGTGGAGGATGAGGAACAGACCTTCCACTTGACTTTTAGGGCCATGGGAAAGGATCTAGACAACATAACCACAGAGGCCCTAAAAGTCTACATGGTCCTTTGTAGAAATTGGTCATTGTGAGACTTGACCTTGAACTTGAACTTATGAGGAGACACATGTACCCTCCAGTCCAATGACTGCTGAATTAATTAGCCAGGGTGAACTTGGGGACATCAAGGATAGAGAGTTAAAGTGGTCTAAGAAGAAAAGGCACGAGTAGGAAAAGAAGGAATCTATAGAAAACAAGCAAATGGTGGATGGTTTATCTTATAGGAGGGAGGTTTGTATATGATCCAGAAAAAAACAGAATTAGAAGGAGAGTAATGAGACCATGGAATGGCTAGGATAAACAAAGATTAGAGAATTAAAAGATCATGTACACGCATATAAAAAGTTAGTACTTCATCCTCCTAGCTACTTGAAGGATTGGAGACGACAACGCCACCTTTACTTACATAATTTTTAAAACTTTGTAAGAAATTATTTTAACCTTAGCATTCTGTCACCTTTCTGTTCTTCCATGAGAATAGTGACTAAACACTGCTGTCTGCTGTACCAGGAAACCACAAGAGCTGTGTCCAGCTCCCCACGAAGAACAGGCTGTGTTAAAACTACAAGGAGATGTGCTTTTGCTTTGTGTTTAGCTTCTGTTTTAAGGAAGCAGGAGTTGGGACTAATGATCCGGGATTTTTAGAATTTATGTAAATGTAAGAATTTCTAAAAAACAAAAACTTGTTAACAGTGGTCAAAGCCTTGATGGTGTAGCTTTAGTAAATAAAAGACTAGGTTCAGACTCTCTAGTCAGGAAAAGGCAAAAAAAACAAAAACAAAATGGGAAGAAGTCAAAAGAATAAGAAGGAAGGGAAAAGAAAGGAGAAGGAAGAATTATGAGAATCCTTGGGCAAGGAGAGAGCCCTTGACTGACAGCTGCATCCCTACTGACTCAGAGTCGATACTGAATCAGAGCTGCTCCAACCCACACCCACCCCCTTCTCAAGCTGAGGCTGGAACACAACTGTTCAAGAACCATGTCAAGTGACAGAAGCTTAAATTCTCTTAGGAAGGGATGCTGGCCAGTTAAACCATCTATGGTGGTTTGAATAAAAATGCTCCCCATAGCTGGGCAGTGGTGGCGCACGCCTTTAATCCCAGCACTTGGGAGGCAGAGGCAGGTGGATTTCTGAGTTCAAAGCCAGCCTGGTCTACAGAGTGAGTTCCAGGACAGCCAGGGCTACACAGAGAAACCCTGTCTCGAAAAAAAAAAAAAATGCTCCCCATAGACTGTGGAGAGTGGTATGATTAGGAGGTGTGGCCTTGTTGAAATAGGTGTGGCCTTGTTGGAGGAAGCGTGTTACTGGGGACAGGCTTTGAGGTTTCATATGCTCAAGTCAGGTTTAGTGGCTTCTCTCTCTTCCTGCTGCCTTGGGATCCAGACAGAGAGCTCTTGGATCCTTCTCCAGCACTGTGTCTGCCTGGGTGCTGGCACGCTTCTGCCATGATGATAATGGACTAAACCTCTGACCTGTAAGCCAGCTTTAAGTAGTTTTTTCTTCGTAAGAATTGCCATGATCATGGTGTTTCTTCACAGCAATAGAAACCTTAAGATAGCATCTTTTCCTGCTGGTGCTATGATTCTAAGGTAAGGGGCCACCAGGAAGGGATCAAATGCAGGTTGCCCCAGTAGTGACTTCCTCTTTAATGGTCCCTTGGGGCTCTTGCTTTCTCATCTTATTCTCCTGCCCCCCTATTTATTCGTCATGACATCTCCTTCCACATGAACCACCCTCCCGAGGCTTCCAATGTATTGATCATCCACTATGTGCCAGTCATTTAAGCTCCCACAGAGGCCCCACCAAATCCCATCACACACATGGTCTTGCTATACCAGATTCCACCTAGAGCTGTATACAGTTCTTGGTATGCTCATAGCTCCCATCTGAAGCTTCTCCATTGGTCTTTGCTCTTCTCCACCTGCAAGCTTATTCCAGCATCACAGAAGACAAGCACTCATGGGTTGTGAGTGGGGGAACAGGATCCAAAGAGCAGGGCCAACCAATAGAGATGAAGAGACTAGTGATAGGCACCCCACCCAGCACCCTTGGGCCATAGTTAAGAAACATGGACAGTCCCCCATCTCCTTGTCCCTACTTCCGAACATCTCGTCCCACTTAAACCACTTTGGCTTAAGCCCTTGTCTTTAAGCCACGTTTGGGAGAAAGCCAAATAAAAATAGCATTTTAGATGTTAGTTTGCTAAGTTCTCCTAACTATTTTACAAAGACCATGACGCCATCCCCATTTCTCAGTGATGACATACAAATCAGAGATATCAAATAAAATATCCAAAACAATACAACTGGTGACTTCGTTTCCAGAAACGAAGAAATCAAGCTGCGCTCTCCCAAATGCCCAGATCCCTGAAACTAAGCACAACCACTTGAGACACTGGAAACAGTTACTCAAAATCTAAACTGGTGTCCTTATTAATACAATTTCTGGTGCCAGTCCTTCCCAGGGAGTGAGAAGGGATTACTGCTGTTTTTCCAACTCTGGAGAATTCTACCTGAGGCCAAGGGAAGGGCCGAGGAGTCCTGATGACTTAAAAGGCTGTGCTGTGAGACAGGGAGTCAGACCAACACAAAGAACCTCAACACCTGTTCCTGCCGCACCCTCTGCTAAACAAGCCGAAAGGCCTAGTTTCTGAGCACAGGCTGCTGCAGCTCAGCTGCACACACCTGCTTGACATGTGCAAAGCTTTGAGTTCAATTCCCACCTGCCCCCCCTACCCCCATCACCCCCATCACCACTACCACCACCACCACCACCTCCCCTCAAAAAAACTTTCTGTTTCTGGAAAAAATTTCTGACTGTGAGTTGTATTGCTGTGGCAAAAGAGCTAGCAAAAGCAACTGAAGGAAGGAAGTATAGCAGGACTTCCTCGGACCCACCAGCGATATAAATCATGACACTTTTTGATATTTTAAAGCTTAGGCCTTTTAGCTAGGGTAGTCTCTCAACCAGTTATCTAACCTATAACCCCACTAATCCTGCCACTTAGCTACTTCTACCGTTCTGCTCGGGGCTCTAGTCTGTCAGTTTACCTATTTATAAAATATGAGACCTATTTATAAAATATGAGCCATGGAAATGACAATACCTGCCAGCATTTAGCTCTCTGTTGGTACAGAATTAACAATTGAATATATAGAGACATGTCTTCATACAATGTGCCCCAACAAGGGAGAGTTCATGTTGACTCATGGTTTGAGGGTACAGTCCATCATGGTGAGAAAGGCTGATGGCAGCGATATTAGGCAACTGGTCACGTGTCCAGTCAGGAAGAAGAGAGAGGTGGATGTTCTTCTTTTATATAAAACCTGAGACCCAGGCTGGAGAGATGGCTCAGCAGTTAAGACCACTGATTCCTCTTCCAGAGGTTCAATTCCCAGCAGCCACATGGTGACTCACAACCATCTATTAAAAAGGGATCCAATGCTCTCTTCTGGTGTGTCTGAAGACAGCTATAGTGTGTCCATATAAATAAAATAAATAAATCTATTTAAAAAAAAAAAAAAAGAATGTTAAAAAAAAAAAAAAAAAAAAGGAACTGAGAGTCCTGCCCTTGGGGAGGTGCCACCCACATTCAGTATGGTCTTCCCTTCTCAAACCTCTCTGGAAACATCTTCACAGACACCCTTCCTACCCAGACCCTTGGCTCCTAGTTACTCTATATCTCATCAAGATGACAATCTAGGTTAACGATCACCTATGGAGAGCCGGGTAACTTTTTGATATTAATCAATTAGTAAGGCAGGAAATCAGCGCCCCATCAAGTTGACACTTAAAGTGTATAATTATTATCAAATGCTCCCCACCCGGGTTCTAACTCTTGTCACTCTCCGTTAAATCAAATGTTACCAAGGAGATTACATTCACTCCTGCAAATATTTCCTAAGCTTTGGCTATGGGCATGGCCCTGTTTTACATGTTGTGAAGGATTCAGAGACCAGCAGATCCTGGATGAGAGTTCATTGTCTAGAAGAGAGAGGGAGGCAGAGACACCAACCACAGGAGAGAGCTGGTGAGGAGGAATGAATGGCACCCTGAGGGGAGAAGCATTGTTGAATGGCACCCTGGGCAAAATTGGGAGAAATAATGTTGAAGCAAAAGACCGGAAAGTTTTTATGAGTTGGTGTGAAATGGTGGTGAACAGGCTCAGTTTTCTTTTTTAAAAATTGTTTTTAATGTTATGCGTATGTGAGTCTACCTGAGTATACGTGTGTGTACCACTTGCACACAGATGCCCAAGGAGGTCAAAAGAGGGCCTCAGAACTTCTAGAGCTACAAGTTACAAGTGGTAGTATCTTAGTCAGGGTATCTATTCCTGCACAAAACATCATGACCAAAAGCGAGTTGGGGAGGAAAGGGTTTATTCAGCTTACACTTCCACATTGTTGTTGACCAAAGGAAGTCAGGACAGGAACTCACACAGGGCAGGAACTTGGAGGCAGGAGCTGATGCAGAGGCCATGGAGGGGTGCTGCTTACTGGCTTGCTTCCCCTGGCTTACTCACCTTGCTTTCTTATAGAACCCAGGACTACCAGCCCAGGGATGGCACCACCCACAGTGGATCCTTCCACCTTCATCACTAACTGAGAAAACGCCTTACAGCTGGATCTCATAGAGGGAAGCTCCTTTCTCTGTGATAACTCCAGCTTGTGTCATGTTGATACACAAAACCAGTCAGAGCGGATAGTGAGCACCTGATATCAGTGCTGGAAACCAAACCTGATCCAACCGCAGGAGTTCTTAACTGCTGAGCCATCCCTCCAGCTCCGAAGGACTCAGTTTTCTTGATAAGAAAGAATCAGTTGTGTCTGTTGTGGGGTTGGGGTATCTGCCAGAGAAGAGTGATATGACACAGGTTTAAGCCAATAGAAAGTCTCTATTCGCCAGCCAGCAACTACACTGGGTGGGTGTTCAGGAGCCCAGTGTAGCACTGAGCCTTTCTCTGGGTGAGCTTTTAAGCACAAAAAAACATGTTCTGGGTTGACACACCTCAGTTAACAAGAACAGCCAGAAGTGGAACTACAGAATTCAGAAGGCAAGGTTAGTACATTTAGAGACTTTTCCGGAGACTTTGATGGATTAGGGCTTTGTTTTTATTTTGGCAGGTATTACTGCCCATGTGCTCAGTTCCACAGCCTAATGGCACTTCCATCATGGAGTCAGTTATGCTAAGGTTTGGGAGCCTGTTAAGTTACAATGTCCTATTAGTAGCTGTGATAAGAATCGAGGAATCTGAAGATGGATAGCCTGGGTTTGAATCCCACTCTTCATCGCCAGCCCTGTGAGCTTGCAAAGTTGTTAACCTCTGAGCCTCTGTTGCCCTCTTTCTATTAAAACTATAAAAGGAGCTGCTTGCCCCCTCCTCGTTCTCTTGCTCCTCTCTTGCTCTCTTGTTCTTTCTCTGCTTCCCTTCCCCCCTCTCTCTCTCCACATGCTAATGGTTGGCCTCTACTCCTCTTCTCTTTCTCTCTCTCTCTCTCTCTCTCTCTCTCTCTCTCTCTCTCTCTCTCTCTCTCTCTCTCTCTCTCTCTGCCTTTCTCTGTCTCTACTACCCTCCGCATGCCCTGAATAAACTCTATTCTACACTATACCATCTTGTGTCTGGTCCCTCAGCGGGAAGGGATGCCTTGGCATGGGCCTGCTGAGACATCCCATTCCCCCACACCTCACCACACTTCCATAGAACACACCCCCCTTCTCTTTATCTTTTTATAAACACAACAGAGATATAAGGTGGATGGTTGAGCTTCCTGGTTACCCCCATCTTCAGCACCTTTACCTCCTAAAGGAAGGTCAGGCCATGCAGTGTGACAAAGGATTTCCACCAGATATCACGAGCACAAAGCTGTGTAAGATTGAGACTGGGAAAGCCATATCTGTGGCTTTTCTACAAACCAGACACGATATCAAAAGAACAGATAACAAAAACAAAACAAAGCCTAATAGGAGGCTAGGGGAAAAGCTTAGTTAAGCCCTTGCTTTGCAAGCACAAGGACCCAACTCCAGTCTCCCAGAGCCCATGTAAAATTGCTGGGCAAGTGGGTACATCCTTATAACGCCAGTGCTTGGGAGGTGCAGATAGGAGTGGAGAATCCTTGAGACTTATGGGGCAGCCAGTCCAGCTTAACTGGTGAATTCCAAGCCAATGAGAGACCCTCTCTCAAAGGAGGTAGACAGGGTTCCTGGCTATAACACCTGAGAATTCCTCCACCTGACTCACATTACATATACGGAAGCTCACGTGTACATACACAACACTGCCAAAGTTACCATGACAATAGATGTTATTCTAGTCTAGTTAAACACTTGACCCTTCAGGTCTTAGAGCTGGAGGACATTTTCTTTTTCTTAAAAAAGAAGACATTTGGGGCTGGAGAGACCACTCAGCAGTTAAGAACACTGACTGCTCTTCCAAAGGTCCTGAGTTCAAATCCCAGCAACCACATGGTGACTCACAACCATCTGTAATGGGATTGGATGCCCTCTTCTGGTGTGTCTGAAGACAGCTACAGTGTACTTACATATAATAAATAAATAAATCTTTTTAAAAAGAAGGAGGAGGAGGAGGAGGAGGAGGAGACATTTGCAATTTGAGGATGATTTTAAAATACAAAGCAGTCTCCGTGGCCTCTTTGTAAGACTTGAAGCACCGAACACTACAAATGCATGTGCCTGGCGCTCTCCCTGGACTGCCTCTGTAGCAAGACTTGCAGAAGCTTGGATCCTTCAGTTGGGGGTCAGGGCACTCACTCCCACTTGTCCTGGCTAAGAAACTTGCAAGTGCATTTAACTTAACAACTGCTTTCATCTGTAAGAAATCCACGCTGTTCGCCACTTTTGAAGCAGGTCTTGCTTTTGGGTGGTGACACTATTTTCTGTGGCTAGCCATTGCTATTTAAAGGCTAGCTGGACATGGCTGGCTTCCACAGTGAGTCATCAAGACAGAAGTTTTGTTTCATCCTCTCCAGAAAACTCGCATGGAAACAGAAACATCTGTCCTCCATTTAGATAGTCTGTTTGTAGCTGTCAAGCACATTGAGATAGAATCCCACAGAACCAAATTTTTATATGGTCCCTGTGATGCTTTGTATATGCTTGGCCCAGGGAGTGGCACTATTAGAAGGTGTGGCCCTGTTGGAGTAGGTGTGGCCTTGTTAGAGTGGGTGTGGCCTTGTTGGAGTAGGTGTGTCACTGTGGGTGTGGGCTTAAGACCCTAATCCTATATTAGCCCCAAAGTTCCGAATACCCAAGTTTCACTTCACAGTAACCATTGGACTGAGTGTGAGGTCCCAGATGGAGAAGGGACCGAAGGAGCTGAGGGAGTTTGCAGCCCCATGGAGGGAGCAACAGTGTCAACTGGCTTAATCCCCCCCCCCATGTTCCTGGAGACTGGACCACCAACCAAAGAATACATATGGAGGGACCCATGGTTCGGACCACATATGTAGCAGAGGAGGGCCTTGTTGGCCATTAGGGTGAGGAGAGGCCCTTGGGCCTGAGGATGTTAGAGGCCCCAGTATAGGGGAATGTCAAGGTGGGAAGACGGGAGTGGGTGGGCAGGTGAGTGGATGGGGGAATACCCTCATAGAGGCAGGGGGAGGGGAGAGGGGATAGGGGGTTTCCAAAGAGGAGACCTGGAAAGGGGGAAACATTTGAAATGTAAATAAAGTATCAAAAAATTAAAATTAAAATTAAAAAATAAAAGACACTTATCCTAGCTGCCTGGAAGTCAGTATTCTGCTAGCAACCTTCAGATGAAGATGAAGAACTCTCAGCTCCTCCTGCACCATGCCTGCCTGTGTGTTGCCATGCTCCCACCTTGATGATAATGGACTGAACCTCTGAACCTGTAAGCCAGCCCCAATTAAATGTTGTCCTTATAAGAGCTGCCTTGGTCATGATATCTGTTCACAGCAGTAAAGCCCTAAGACAGTTCCAGAACCTGGAAAAGATTAAAATATAGTGCTGCCCACTACCATAGCCATACCCAATGAATTTTTACCTGAAGTACTTGGGGGAGGATTCAGAGTCTTAGGGAGCCTCAGTATATTAGTTACTTTTTTGTTGGTGTGATAAAATACTTATAGAAGGAAGAATTTATTTTGGCCTATAGTTCCAGAAGGATAAGAATGAGTCTGTCATGGTGGAGAGGCATGGCAGCAGGAAGTAGACATGGAAGCAGGAGGAGAAGATAAGAGATCACATCCTCAACTACAAGAACAAAGCAGAAATATTGAAGTGGAAGCAGAATGAGACTGTGAACTCTCAGAGCCAGCCCCAATGATGTACTTCCTCCAGCAAGGCCACACCTCAATGATGCACTTCCTTCAGCAAGGCCACACCTCCAATAGTGTACTTCCTGAAGCAAGGCCACACCTCCAATGATATACTTCCTCCAGCAAGGCCACACCTCCAATGATGTACTTCCTCCAGCAAGGCCACACCTCCAATGATGTACTTCCTCCAGCAAGGCCACACCTCCAATGATGTACTTCCTCCAGCAAGACCACACCTCCAATGATGTACTTCCTCCAGCAAGGCCACACCTCCAATGATATACTTCCTTCAGCAAGGCCACACCAATTCATAAACTCCACAAGCATCACCACCAACTCTGGACCAAGTGTTCAAATATGTGAGACTGACAGCCTGGTCTACAGAGTGAGTTCCAGGACAGCCAGAAACTACACAGAGAAACCCTGTCTCGAAAAACCAAAAAAAAAAAAAGTAGAACTACAAATACGTGAGACCAGGAGAACCTTTTCATTCATTGAATTGAGACTGGCTTACAGTTTCAGGGGTTTAGTCCATTATCATCATGGCAGGGAAACATGGCAGCGCACGCAGACATAGTGCTGGAGAAGGAGCTGAGAGTTCTACATCTTCATCCACAGGCAGCAGGAGTGAATGCCATACTAGGCCTAGCTTGAGCATATGAGACTCCAAAACCTGCCCCTAAGGTAACACAGTTTCTCCAACAAAGCCACAATACTCCAACAAGGCCACACACACCTCCCTAAGAGACTATGGAGGCCATTCCTATTCAAACCACTACACCATCAAACCCAAAATTCATCGTCATGATAAATAAGTAGTTAGTCATCAATGACCAATAGGAAGGTCCACTGCTAAGGGCTCTGTGTGGACTGTTTAATTCTCTCACCATCTGAGACTACATTTCCCAGAGGAATAAGCTAAGTAATTTACCCTGGTTCCATGGGCAGCAACTTGTTGCCAAGATTTAGACACTAATCAGTCAGCCACAGAGCTCACATGCTAAATCTCCAACAACCATGAAGATGAGAAACTCCACAGAAAACAATAGCTCCATTTTACTGGTGGACTGCCACATAAAATATAGGATTCCCAGTTCCTTTAGACCTTCAGACATATAGAGAATGTTTTGGGGTATATATCTTAAATACTATATGAGACATCTAATATCCAAAATGTAGGGTTGAGCTGCAGATGTAGCTCAGTTGGTAGAAGGTTTGCCTGGCATATACAAAGCCCTGGGTAAATGCAGCAGGATGGCACAGCCTATAACCCCAGCCCTCAGGAGGTAGATACAGGAGAATCAGAATTTCAAGGTCATCCTTGGCTACACAGCAAGTTGGATGCCAGCCTTGGCTACACAGCAAGCTGGAGGTTATCCTGGGCTACATGAGACTGCCTCAAATGGAAAAAAAAAGTATGTGCCATCTAAGTCACAATGCCAGTAGAGATCTGGCCTATATTTTTATGTATTAAATGTTGAGCCCTATATCTAGTAAAATCTAAACCTACAACCCTTGGCTCATAAAGTAACAAGCATAATTATTAGGCCACAGGACTAACGGTAATAGATCTGGAAACTTTTTGCACAAATATATGTGCAAATAACTTCAGAATCTTGGCTTGGTGGTGAGGGTGAACTCTAGAAAATCCTATGGGGGAATTGAGGAACAGACAGGGTTACAACACAGGTGTAGACTGGCTCTCGGGAATGAGTCGGAGAAGGTAGAACCCTAACTCTCAGATCCATGACAAGCTTCAGACAGAGCTTCCCCCAACTACAGGACCTCATTGCAATTACTCCCCATTGCTAAACCCAGCCACTCCTATATAATAATAATAATAATAATAATAATAATAATAATAATAATAATAATAAATAATAATAATAATAGAGCTCATTGGGCAAGGCTTGCTAACAGATCAAGGAGACAGAAATCATTGCTGCTTTATCACAGATTGAGGAGACAGAAATCAGTGGAAGGAACTGAACTTCCTTCAAAGCTGGTCCTGAAAAGGATACACAGGAGACTGTCCCTTAAATCTCCACATCTGTGCATTAAGGAACAACGGGATTTTATGGCAAAGGGTGGGGAGGGTGTGCATGCCCAGGATAGGGTTTCATCTTCCGTGGGCTGTGCCTTCCTTCCTTTGCTCTGGTGAACAACTTAGCACAGCGGACTTATTCCCAGGTGTGGTTAATTAGAATCCTCAAGAGGGTTTCTCCTCAACACTAAGGGCCAGGGGGAGTAGCCCAAAGGAAGAAATGGGGACCTGCAGACAGTTTCAAATGACCATTACTGAATCTCTCCTGATTCTCATTCAGTTACTGGATAAGATGGAGCCAAGACAGAAGCGGCCTGGTGGTGCTTGTTCAACGGAGTCCAGGAATGTGCATGGGATGGTGGGAGGGGTCAGTTTAGAATTCATCCCATCAGACTATTAATGTCTTCAACTATAACATGAGAAGAACATTGCCCGCCTTGCAAGACGGTTCAGAGGATTAAGCGAGCAGTTCTCTGTGAATGTTTCTATGCACAGAACCATCTCTCCAGCCCCGGGAGTAGTCCTCTGTAATAGGCAAGGTGCTGTCAATTCTCCCCTACAAAGACTAATTAACCATGATTTACCTCATACAGCCAAGAGAAAAAACTGAAGGGCCAGTGTGCTGTAGTGACTAAGGGCATGGTTGTGGCTTTATTTCAGGGTATCTGGGCAGGCTTACCATGATCTCATGTAGCAATGTCCCTTTCCTAATGGTAGAACGAGGACCGTAATAGACGCCAGCTGTTGAGTCGTCTTAAGAATTAATGAGTCCTGGGTCATTCAGCTTAGTGCGTGTCTCATGGAAAGAGCTCAAACATCATCAATACCTGCTGGATGCAGTAGCACACTCTTGTTGAGAGGCCAAACTTACTCCATCTTGGGGCCAGCCTCCATCTTAAAAGAAAAAAAAATGCCTGAGAAAGTGACCCATAGCTGAACCCGAGCTGCAACTAAAAACAAGGAAGGAGCCCAAGGCTCGTCCTTGGCCAGAGTTGCTCCCTAGCTACTTCCTAGCAGCAGTCAATCAAAGATTAGTTTGATTGTTTCAGATGGACCTTCAGATCGTTTGTGATTGTGTACAATCTTGCTTCAGAGCCCTTACAATAGTCATTCAATTAGATGCTTGCCAGGATGGACACCCCCTCACTTGCTCCCATTGTCTCGATGAGAGTTAGGGGCTGCTTCACCAAACCGTCCTGTGGGTCGGCAGTGGATAAGCCCAAACTCGAGTTTGTAATAAAGAGATATTAATGTGATTACATCGGAGTTGGCTTCTTGGTGGTCTTTTGGGGTTCACACACACTTCCTGGTACAACACTGCCATCCTAGAACTTAGGAGGCAGAAGCAGGAGGACCAGGAGTTCAAGGTCATCCTCAGCTCCATGGGAAAAAGAAAAAAATAATAGGCGTTAGACAGAAGCCTCATGGAGTACAGGTACTGCTGTCAGGCCTGACAGTGTGACCCTAAGCTCTGGATTGCACATTCTAGAAGGAGAGAACTGACTTCCACAAGATGTCCTCTAACCTCTACACTCACAGTGGGCAGTGTGTGCATTCATGCAGTAAATAAATAAAACATAATTAAGTTTTAAATGCACCCGTTTCTCTTCTGGAGAAATCAAGCACTCTCTTCCATCACGTGGGTTCCAGGAATGAAACCCAAACCAGTAGGCTTCTAGGCACCTTTACCCACCGAGCCAGCTTGCCGGCCCAGAGATGTTTTTAAATGGGTTTGAACACTAATAGTTTTGTGTGAGGAGAGAAATTGTACTGATTGGAGCTACTTAAAGGAAAGAGAGGGGAAGGGATAGGGGGTTTCCAAAGAGGAGACATTGGAAATGTAAATAAAGTATCAAAAATTAATAAAAAATAAATAAAAAAAAATAAAGGAAAGAGAGGTATCAAGTTTGGAGTCAACGAAATACATTTAGTAATAGTCACTCTCCCTGATTTACAATAGAGAAGATTTCCATTTCCGGATATTTACTTTATAGCCTCAGATTTGTACAATGAAAATGCATCATCATGCATGCTTATGATCCCCAAAGTAAACAAAAAGCAGCAGCCTTGCATGTGCATGCACGTCTGTGCGCGTACGCGTGCGCTTTCGTGTGTAACGGTACAAGTGGCTGGAGCCCAGAACAATCCTTAGGAAATGCCAAAGGAATAGTTTCTTATTTCTATTGCCCCTTTAAATCCCAAGGAGCTCAAGGAAATGCAGACCCATGGATTTCTTGGGGAGTCTGGGGACACCTGGGAACCCCCATTTACACACACGGGCCCAAGGTGGTTCCTCTGTGAATTTTGAAGGCGTTTTAAGGAACTGGGCTCCTGTAATGCAAATGAGCCCCGAGGGTAGAAAGGCCAGGAGTCATTTCACAAAGAATACCCACACCTGGCTCTGTGGCTCAGGTGATGTGGGGGCACCCCTTGAGCTTGGGGATGGAAAGAGAGAGCTTGCCATTTCTGTTTTGAAATTGTTTCTGATTTTTTTATTTACTTTTCAATTTATTTGATTTGATTTGATTTCACGTGTATGAGTGTTTGCCTGCAAGGATGTATGTGCCCACGGAGTCCAGAAGAGGGCGCTGGATCCCCTTGGACTGGAGTTACAGATGGCTATGAAGCCACCCTGGGGCACAGGGAATCGAACCAGTCCTCTGGAAGAACACCCAGAGCCCATTTCTCCAGTCCCTGTTTATAAATTTTTAGAATTTAAGAAATACACAGATCTTGGGATGGGAACATGGCTCGGTGGGTAAAACACTTGCCACACAAGCACAAGGACCTGGTTAGGACTTCTAGAACCCATGGCCTACCTAACATTGCCCCCAACCCTGAACTTTCCTCTGCCTCTCAAGTGCTTCGATTAAAGACCTGGGCCAACACTGCCTCCACTACTCTTTCTGTTTGTGGATGCAGCACCCATATTGTCAAGCACTTTGATGGATCGCTTTGAATGATTCTACACACAACAGCAGTATAAGTCGAAATCAACTTGGAGGGAAGGGAGATACTTTGAAAGGTTATCTCTCAGACGGGCGGGCAGTGGTGTTGAAAGACCCCCGCATATGAGGGGGACCCTCACTCCAGTCTCGGGATAGCGCGACCCCCCACGGAACTCACGAGAGACCATTCTTGCTGCAATCACACAAGGTTTATTCAGGGGACCAGTGCACTGGGGTCGAGCTTGTAACCTACGCAGAGGCAGAGGAGTTCAACCCCGGTTAGCTAAAGTCAGGAGTATTTAAAGAAAAAAACAAACCATAAAGCAAGGAAATTCTATGCATCATGAGAAGGTATAGAATGTTCTAAGTTCACCATAACGTGGTTGTGATAACAATCCTGCGGTTAGCTATTCCCTGGGACAAAGGATGTAGGTCCTGGGGTCAGTTCCTGGAGCCGGAGGGATGGCCCCTGGGTCAGGCCAGGATCATCCGTTTTTCACGGGAAAGCATAGGCAGTGGCATATGGCTATCTTATCTCTGGCTTTAATTTTGCTAAGGGGGGTCTAACTTCCTTAGAATGGGCTCGGGTCTTTCAGTGTCGCATGCCTTTAATCCCAGCACTTGGGAGGCAGTGGCAGGCAGATTTCTGAGTTTGAGGCCAGCCTAGTATACAGTGCCAGGGGCTATTAAGAGAATCCCTTGAAAAAGAAAGAAAGAAAGAAAGAAAGAAAGAAAGAAAGAAAGAAAGAAAGAAAGAAAGAAAGGAAGGAAGGAAGGAAGGAAGGAAGGAAGGAAGGAAGGAAGGAAGGAAGGAAGGAAGGAAAGGAAGGAAGGAAGAATAAAGAAAAGTTATCTCTCGAGGGGTCCACTTGAAAAGTGCAATAATTAGGAAATCTAGGCTGGATTCCCCCAGGCTAAATATACTTTTAAAACTCCAAAGGTAGTAGAATGGCCAGGGATACTCACAGAGAAGCCCTGTCTAGAGATAACATAAATAAACAAACAAACAAATTTCAAAGATAGCTGGGTGTGGTAGTGCACACATGTTTGTGATCCAGATAGGAGTCAGGAGAAGTGCTGGAAATCTGAGAACAGCCTCGGTTTATTCCAGTCATCTAGGGCTATTCAGTGAGAAGACCCTATCTCCAAAACAAAACAACAACAACAAAAAAAACCACTACAATTTCCACAAACTTCCCTATGTGCTCCCTAAAACACAGACCCAAAACACCAACATTGACTTGTGACCCAGAGGGTTCATAACCCAGTTTTTCAAGCAAGCCTGGTCTGCCTTGACATAATATTTTACAGTTCCCAGACTGCCTTCCTATCTGCATGGCTCTTAACCCTTTGCTACCACCTGCAAACGTAATCACCCTGTGCACTCAGGATATCGTGCTCTATCAAGGTCATGTTCATTTTTCAGGCCCCATAACTAATTCAGTGATAAAACTGTACCTCAGACCCAGGCTGTGACCAATTCCAAATCCCATCATTTCCTACTTGCTTGGGCTGACTCTGGACAAGGGGCCAAGGTCAGAGGGCTGACTGCAGCCTGGGCCAGCTGTAGAAAGGTAAGATATTTAAACATGAATAAATACTTTGAGCACTAAAATCACAAAGTGTGGAGAAAGAACAGTTTCAGAGATAAATACCGTGCAGCCCAAGGTCTTCGAAATTCTTAGTGTCCTATGGAATTCTTAATACATCTCTTTTTTGGTCCATGTTGCCTTTATGCACTATTCAGCCTCAAATGCTCACAACAGCATTCTGGTGTTCGGTTCAGGGTGGAAGCCAAGAAAACTAATTTCAGATGCAGAAGCATAAACAACAGAAGCTTTATTTTCTGAGCGCTCAAGGAGGCGACCAGTTCGGGATCTGAACCGAGTCCCCAAAGGGAGATTGTACAACATTTTTATAGGAAGGGAACACAAAGCGAGGGGGTGTTTGGTGGGGGGGTTGGGGGGGGAGAGGTGGCTGTTGCATTGACCAATCATATTTTGACACAAGGAGTTAAGGAAGTTAACATTGGTGACTGCCTTATCCTGGTCACCTGGTTTCAAGGTCCTGAGTCAGCTTTTGCAGTCAGGTTCCCTCCTGGACTCTGACCTAGAATTTAGGATGATAAGGGAACAAAGGAGTGGGCAAAACTCGAGTAGTCCTTTTAAATCCTGACAGGAAATACACTACTATTTGCATGCCTTAGTTAGATAATGGGTTAATCGCAACCTCCCTTTCTAATCCTTTACCGATTAACACACAGACATGAAGCATCTGAATGAGCAGGATAGGAGTTGGTTCTGGGGCCTGGGAACATGAACTCAGCTTTGACCCTGTCAGCAAGATGGAACTCATTCCTGAGATGGCTGGTCTCAGGAAACTGCCTCCAAACACTGGGTGTGCTGGCAAAGAACTGTGTGGGTTTGAATGTGCTTGGCCTAGGGAGCAGCACTATTAGGAGGTGTGGCCTTGGAGTAGGTGTGGCCTTGGAGTAGGTGTGGCTTTGTTGGAGGAAGTGTGTCACTGTGGGCCTGGGCTTTAAGACCCTATTCCTAGCTGCCTGGAAGCCAGTCTTCTGTTGTCTTCAGAAAAGAAGTAGAACTCTCAGCAGCTCCTGCACATGCCTGCCTGGATGCTGCCATGTTCCCACCTTGATGATATTGGATTGAACCTCTGAATCTGTAAGCCAGCTCCAATTTAATGTTGTCCTTATAAGAGTTGCCTTGGTCATGGTGTCTGTTCACAGCAGTAAAACCCTAACTGAGACATCAACTCTCTGGAATGAAAAAAAGAAAGAAAGAAAAACAAGAGAAGGAGGTGAAGGGGTATGAAGAGCGAAAGGGAGGGAGGAAGAGAGGGGAGGGAGAGAGGGGGAAGGAAAGAAGGGTTTGATGCTGCTCACTTGTGTGATATTTAAAAAAAAAATTTAGTCAATTTCTTGTTGGCAATAATAGATTGGTGAACTTACAAAATTCCCAACTAGTTAAGAACTGGGTATTTTGAGCCCAACAAGATGGTTAGTGGGTAAAATCACTTGCTTCGTGAGCTGGACAATCTAAGCTTGATCCCTGAAACCCACCAACCGAGCAAGGAGAGAACTGACCCCTCCCAAAAGTTGTCACACACACACACACACACACACACACACCATACACTAATAATAAAATGATGAATTTAAAGAATTAGATATTTGTGTTGATTTGGGGTTTTGCTGAGAGGCACCTTGGGCTTGTACATGTGAGGGGCATGCTCTACCTCTAAGTGACAATCCCTGCCCAATGCTGTACACTCAAGCGTGTCTAAGGAAGTGTCCACAATACTGGAGAAGACCTTCCTGGGAAGACAGAGGCTCAAAGTGGTAGCAGATCCCCTGGGCAGATCAGGGTCCTCTGTGGGCTTGGCATAGAGCAGCATATGAATTCTTTACTTTGTTTTGCATTGTTTTTGAGACAGGGTCTGGCTCTATATAGCCCAGATAGCTTCAAACTCCGGGCAATTCTCCTGCCTCAGCATCTCAATGCTGCGTTTACAAGCTTGCACTCACCACACCCACCTGAGCATGTGGACTTTGGTCACCAAGAATGGATCTAGCAACCTCAGCAAGGGGCTCAGTCTTGCTGCAGTTCTTTCTCAGGCCCCAGGGAGGATAGCGGTCTGGTCTAGAGAAAAGACCTTTACCTGGTCAGACCTAGCTTGCTTGTCTACCTCTGGAACCGTGGGAGGAGAGCCATTCATCTGCACCAAATCACTGAAAATTCCTTTTCTTAATAGCACAGAATATTTTTAAGTAGGAGAAAAATATGTTAGGTAGTCAAAGGCTGCATGGGCTGACCATGCACCACATATAGTAAACCGTATATATCACAGGCCACCATGAACACTCATTAAGAACACAGAGAATCGCTCCCAAACAGTAAAGGGAAGGCTCATGAGAGCAAGCATTTCATCTGGCTCACGGTTGAATCCTGTATCTAGAACACTTACCTGCACATAGAAAGGCTAAGTGATATTCACTCAGAGGGCATATTCCAATTGGAACTAATCAATGGTCTAACCCACTTGTGGCCACACCAAGTAGGAGTAACACTGTGTTTTTGTCCCTTCTGTCTGGCTCCAGGACTTAATAAGCATCAGGGGGATGGTGCTACTCTCCCTGAGGAAGCAGGAGGAAGTGTGATCCTGCTATGATAGCCACAATCCCAACACACTCAGCCCTGTCTACAGGAGAGTGGGATTAATGTTTAATCAAGCCTTGTCAGTTACATGAAGTCAAGGAGAAATCTAATTCCCCCAGTGTGGCACTTTTCATTAAGAGTGGAATATTTTATTCGCTAAAGAGCCGACATCTTACTTTATTAATCAGTTGTGTCTGTCAAGTCAAAATGAACATCCCTAGGGCAGATTCACACATAAAAATCTATGGGTATATTAATCAGGATTCTCTAGAGAGACAGAACTGAGAGAATAAATATAATAAAATGTATAAATACATGTATTTATAAATTATATTTATATATATAATTTATGTGTAAATATATATTTATACTTACATATTGTGTATTATACACACATTATTATATACTATGTGTAAATATATGCATATATATACACACACACAATATATATATATATATATATATATATATATATATATATATATATATATCTCATACACAGGGTTTATTAGATGGCTTACAGGTTATGGTCTAACTATTCCAACAGACCCAGACTGTATTTGCTCTTTTTTTCCACTGAGAGACACTCAAAGGCAAACACTGCCTTTCTCGCTAGCAACCTTAGCTATCTAGTATGTATTTTGGAACGCAGCTCCGTCTCCTCAGCAGAAATAAATTAGAAGAAGCTGCAGGCCCAGTGAATGAGGGACTTTCAGAGACATTTAGCCTGTCTCCTGGACTTGCTGTCTCCACATCCTCCCAATGGCCAGGTCTCGAAGCATTTCCTGTCTGGCTTCAACCTGAAGGAACCCGTCAGCAGGAAGCACCAGCAGCAGCCAGTGTAAACTGCCTGGCCTTCTGCAGACTGGCACAGAGAAAGCTTTAGAAGCCGAGAAAGACTCCTGAGATGAAAACTAGACACTAGCCAAACAACAGCAGTCCTTCGGGTGTTTACCAGTGTCCAGAATGGATGTGCCTGCGACTTCCTGAAAGGAAAGAAATGGGGAGCTGTGTTCTAAACCCTAAAACCTCTCGCCTCTGAGAAAAGAGGCAGTGTTTTCTGAAGTTGCATCTTTCCCCACTAGCCTGATAGCCTCTCCAGACCTTTGAAAAAAGATACAAAAGCTGATATGTGCCTCTGGGGTTTTGTTATTGTTTTGGGTCCCCCTCCCCCTCCCCCACCCCCGTGGGAGAATTGGCATGCTCCCTTTAAATACGAATGGCACTGGCTATTATGAGATGAAGTTACAGGGAGGACCAAAGGAAGAGAACCCAGCCTGACCTACCCTATCATTCTCATGCTTAAAGCCTTGAACATGGGGACCTGCGTTGTCCATACAGAGCTAGCTGTCTTAAACCCCACTGCAAGGCACCCTGAAGTGTGCTGCCCAATCAGAGACTCTACCAAAGCTCAGCATCTCTGTATCTTACTTGGACCAGGGCCACATCTTAGAATCCTGCCAGTACTCATTTGAATTGCATATCCTGCCCACATTTGCATATCCTGCCCATATTTACATATCACATCCATATTTGCATATCTCAGATTTGGGCTGAAAAGGAAACAAAGCTTACTTAAAAAGGTAAAGGGGGGGGGGGGGTAGAGAGATGGCTTAGCAGTTGAGAGCACTGGCTGCCCTTGTATGGGAGTTGGATTCGATTCCCAACATCCACATGATGGCTCACAGCCATCTGAATTCTAGGAGAGCCAACACTGTCTTCTGACCTCTGCAGGTACCAATCATGCAAATGTCACATGTATATACATGTATTCAAAGCATTCAGGAACACATAAAATAAAGTAAGTAAATAAATAAATATAAAAGAAGTAACAACACCCAAGCCAGTCCCACATGCGTAGGAGACGCGTCCTCGTGCTCATAGATAAGCCCAAGGAGACCAGGAACGGTAAATGCATGGTGTTACCTCTTCCAAGAGAGAGATACATAACCTGCTTTCCTCACCAAAGGCTGGGGGTGGATGTGGTTGATAGCCTGGAGAGACCTCGGTGCTGTCTTTATGGCCAGGCCACCCCTGGCTCCCCAGATGCTTTTCTTGAGTATTGTTTCTCAGTCAGTCTATAGACACCCCCCCCCCCCCATCTTTGTGGAAGAAATTACATCTACTTTTCAAATAGTTTTAACATGTTCAGTCTTATACTTTCTTGTACACACAGGATTGAGCTAATATCACCAGAAAACTTTTTATTCCCCTCCCCCAAACTGTACTGTGCTTAAATATGCCTGAAATAAGCTTCCTGGGGTCAGACTCTTGGTGTTGAAAGCAACACCAATGCTGAGTTGTGTTGGCTCACACTTCTTCCTTGCCTCATGAGAATCAACACTGTGCTGGCTGTGGTGTTTGGAGAGGAGAGGAGAGGAGAGGAGAGGAGAGGAGAGGAGAGGAGAGGAGAGGAGAGGAGAGGAGAGGAGAGGAGAGGAGAGGAGAGGAGAGGAGAGGAGAGGAGA
>CM052707.1:42822830-43205350 GCA_028551405.1 Uromys caudimaculatus
AAGAGGAGGAGGAGGAAGAGGAGGAGGAGGAGGAAGAGGAGGAGGAGGAGGAGGAGGAGGAAGAGGAGGAGGAAGAGGAGGAGGAAGAGGAGGAGGAGGAAGAGGAGGAGGAGGAAGAGGAGGAGGAGGAGGAAGAGGAGGAGGAGGAAGAGGAGGAGGAGGAGGAAGAGGAGGAGGAGGAGGAGGAGGAGGAAGAGGAGGAGGAAGAGGAAGAGGAATGCCCTTTAAGTAAAGCAGAAGCCCGTAGCAATATATCTGTCTACCTTGCTGAGTAGTGGATTCTCTATCCTAAGAAAGAAGGTTCCAACAGAGGCTTATCACCAGTACAGCCTTAAGTACTCATATAATAGATCTGACAATTATCTGCATCTCTCAAATGTGATACTCTAGTTTGATCTTCTTCCTGTCCTGACTTTATCAGAAACTTTCACACTGAGCTCTTGAGTAAAGCCTGGAGGCCCCCATTCCTTTCACCAATACCATGTGAGTGCTGCTTCTTAGCTGAGCTCTGGTTGTCAAAGAGCCAAGTTTGACCATTTATAGGTTGAGAAAAGAAAACTCACTACATAGTAATAACTTCCTTACTGGATTTACAAGGGAAAAAAACCTCATCCCAACATCCAAGATTAATTGGGAAAAAAATATCCTAGCACCTAACATTAACAGAATCTAAGTCACCATCTTTCTGCTTCAAAGCCTCTTGACTGAATCATTTCATATAATACATGTTTATGATAGTCCCACTAAGCTGACTGTCCATCTGAGCAGGCCTTAGAACTGTGTCAGCCAATATGGCATCCACTAGGCACAGGTGCTACTGAGCACTTGTATCCAACAGCACTGGTTTGAAAAAATAAGCAGAGAACAGAAATCTGAGGGTGTGGCTTACTTACCTAGTAGAGTGCTAGCCTAGTACGTGGGAAGCTTTGAATTTGAGACCCCTGAACCACGCAAAATGGGTGTAGTGGGACATGCCTGTAATTCTGGCACTGGGGAAGTGGAGGCCAGAATTCAAGGTCATCATTAGCTATACAGCAAGTTTGAGGCCAGCCTGGACTACTAGAGACCTGAGAGAAGTGATAGAGAAAGAGGGAGGGGGTCCGGAGAGGAGAAGAGAGGAGAGGAGAGAGAGAACGAAGTAATTTCTGGGCCAAGGATCAAGTATGTAGTCACAAGCATCATAGAAGTATGCTTGATGTAACACATAGGGGACTAAATCTATGAAGGTGGGTTTAGAGTGAGTCTGAGGGCCTTATGCGGGTGTGGTGCTTTGTTAAGCCAGAGTATCCCAGAGTATCATCAACTATGACGACAACACACTGTTACTCGTGTTCTAGTTTGCTTGGTCTTTCCGCAAGATGGGTAAGGAAGCCATGTTTTTAAAAAAAGGGTCATTGACCACCGTCCCACAGCCAATGAGTGACTTCTGAAATTTTGTTCTCAGGCCATCGTTCCCATAGGCAATGCTGCTCCGATGTCTTCTCACGTCTTCCTTTAAACCTGTCACTGGCTCTCTTGAAACTGTTGACATTCTTAACAGTCACCAATACGAGTCACAGACACAAGAGAAACAAGGCACTTTGCACGTCTATCTCACAGTCTTTCCTCGGTGCATTTTAGCTCAGCCGAGCCCTAGTCCAGTTCAATCCTGTGACCTTCCCTAAATGATGCCCTTGAACCTCTGGACACAGCTTTGTCCGGCCTCAAGTATTAATAGATGAAATCCCAATGTGGCCGGATGGATTTGCTGGTTAGAATCTGAGACTCTGGAAAATAGCTTAGAGCGGACTTTAAAATAGAAACCGGGGAACAAACACATCAGTGACACAGGGTGGCCAAGGATGTGTGGCAAACAGACATTTATTCAGGAAAATAAAACACCGGTGACAGTTTTAAAATCCTCATCAAAACACTTTTTGTCTAAAGGCAATGTTTTTATAGTTCCTATTCCCTGCCTATAAATGTGTGTTCCTTCTTAAATAGCCCTTTCAGAAGCCCACCCCAAGACACAAGCAGACTTCATCATTCGGATTAACAAAAAAAAAAAAAACCTGCCCAGCCTCTAAAAAAAGGGAGGCTGAGAGGACCACCACTTCCATTCTCTTAGATATTTGTATTGATCTGGGTCTTGTTTTGTTGTTTGTTTGTTTGTTTATTTTAAGGCCCCCAAAATTTAAATTTAGATTTCTTATTGAGGCTTTGAAGGTGAGGACTTACCTAGAGGGAAAGGCCGTGTCTGGCGTCACATGTGACAGGATAAAAACCTTTAGCTGGAGAGCATATAGAGACTCAGTATTTCCCAAAGATCTCCACTCTCCCCATCCCCCACACCCCAGTCTCTTCCCTTTAGCCAGTCATCCAGTAAATTAATCTACTTATTTTCCTTGAAGGGGTGGGATGAACTTGGAACCTTTGCAAGAAGGGGGGGGAAAAAGCCAAACTGACAGCTGGAGAGATGGCTCAACAGTTAAGAGCATTTATTGCTCTTGTGGGGACCCACGTTTAATTCCCAGCACCCATAAAGGTGCTCACAACCTGTAATTCCAGTTCCAGGGGATCTGACTTTTTCTTCTGCTCTCCTCAGGACTAGGCATGCAGCAGTACACATACACACTTGTGCTGGATCGTGTCCTGTCAACTTGACACAAGCTGAAATCTTATGAGAGGGGGAAGCCACCATTAAGAAAATGTCTCCATAAGATCAGGCCATAGGCAAGACTATAGGGCATTTTGTTAGTTAGTGATTGATGGTCAAGCACCCAGCCCACTGTGGGAAGAAACATCCCTGGAAGGATGGTCCTGAGTTTTATTAGAAAGTAGGCTGAGCAAATCAGAGGGAGCAAGCCAGTAAGCTACACCCCTCAATGCCTTGTGCAACAGCTCCTTCCTCCAAGTTCCAGCCCTGCTTGAGTTCCTGTCCTGACTTCCTCTGATGATGAGCTGTGCTTTGGAAGTGTACACCCCTTAAATTCTTTCCTCACAGCTATGATGACCCGAATTAGGACAATACATGAAAGCAAAATACCTATACCCACAACATAAGATAAAAAATACATTTTTAAAACAAAAGCTTAAAGCTAAAGCGGGATTTCCAACTGTGTCTGGCCCCAGGGCTGAGTGCCTTTCAGATTTTGAGAGCTTCCCCCTCCCCCTTCCCCCTCCCCCTCCCTCTCCCCCTCCCCCTTCCCCCTCCCCCAGGCTCAAAGTCATGACCTCATAGCAGGATTCCAAGTTCGGACAGACCTGTGAGTCTCAGGGCACTAACGTGGGTTGGGGTGCTGCCGTCCTCTGCTCACAGGCCTCATCAGTTAGAAAGGAGGGAGAATTGGAAGGGAACAGAATCACAGCTGTCTTCTACACGTTCTTAAGGATTAATTAAGCAAATGCTATATAGCAAGGATGGTACTGGATGTGTAACCATGCTCACCGACCCAGGATCTAGCTTACAGATATCCAGCAAGTGGGTCAACGAGACAAATCAAGTCCTGGATGACTCTCAAGCAGAGTAGGGACCTCTTAGACTTCACATAGAAAGCCCGGGAGCATTGAATTCAGACCCAAAAGGGGAGGAACCAGCCACAGTTACAGCAGAATACACTATAGTTCAAGGGTGGGGGGTGCGGGCGGGGGTGGGTGGAGGTAGAAGGTCAGAGGCAAAGTATCTTGAAAAGCTCATCGAGAATTGAGGAGTAGATCACTAGTTATGATTAAAGTGATCATCAGACATAATCCAAACTTATAAAAATAAATAAAGCATTTTCTGTGACCTAAGGCTGTCACCGGGAAGAGCTAGGTGAGATGCTAGTGAAAGATGAGCCTCATAAACAACAATAGAAATCTGATTTGGTTTTTAAATTTAATAGAAAGATCTGTCTCAACGAGGCTGTGGGGTGGGAATCATGGCATAGCATGCTCAGATGGCTGTGGGAGTGGAATGTCGGAGGGCTGAGACCAGACTCAAAGCTAATTTCCAGGGCTCTGATTGGCTCACTGAGTGGATGATGAAGACCTTTGCTGTGCTGAGGAGGACAGAGTCAGAGAATGGGGCTTTCTTTTTTAATTCATAGGGAAAGAAAAAGGAAGAATTTAATATTTAGCGATGATAAATTTGAAATGCCTCTAAGACCCTAAACTAGAGGTGTCATGTGGGAAACCAGACATAAGGATTGGGGTGAGGACAGTCAAGCTGGAGCTGGCAGTGGTCAACGGGATCTAGGGCAGTGGTTCTCAACCTTCCTAATGGTTCAGCTCTTAAATACTGTTCCTCATGTTAATACCATAAAATTATTCTCGTTGCTACTTCATAGCTGTCATTTTACTGCTGTTGTGAATCACAATGTAAATGTCTGATATGTAAGGTGTCTGACATGTGTAAATGAATGACCTCATTCAACTCCCAAAGGGATCTCAACCCATAAGTTGAGACCCTCTGGTCTAGGAGATTTGAGCATCGAAGCAGGGATAGTTTAATGAACCAAGATGGCCAGCTTCAGTAAACAGCTATAGTAGGATACTATGTCTATGAATATTCATTTGTTCACGCCCCCAAAACGGACACTACTAGTGGATAGCAAATCCTTCCAGACACTGTTCACTTCAGACTTTAGTTAACAAGTGACGTATGAGTGCTCACTCCTTGAACGTAACAAACACACCACACTAATTTAAAATGTTACCAGTAGGAAAACTACCCCGGCAGGCACAGGGACTTCGTGCTCAACATTTCTGTCAATTTAATTCTGCTCTATTAAAAAAAAAAAATTCTACTGGGACTGGAGAGTTGACTCAGTGATTAAGAGCACTTGCTGCTTTTGCAGAGGACAGAGGTTCGAGTCCCAGCACTTACCTGAAGCTCACAGCTATCTGTTAATCCAGTTCTAGGGGATCCAACACCCTCTTCTGGCTCCTGCAAGCACCAGGCATGCACATGATGCACACAGGTACGTGCAAGCAAACCACTCATGCACAAAAACAATAATTTTTAAAACTTAAAAAAAAAAAATTCCAAAATTCTAAGATAAATAAACCCCAAGAACTTGAAAAGAAGGAAGCATAGAGTTTTAGATCAGACCCAGAAAAGCAAAAAACAAAGATGAAAACAGGTATAAAGGATATTGGAAGCTTTCCTGGAAACAAACCAAGAGCCTTAAAACATTATACATTTATTTATTTAGGAAAAAAAAAAGAAAAAAAAGATACCTCAGCTTACAAGGGCCATGAGAGGGCAGTGCAGCTCAAAGATCTAAGACAAATCCCTGGCTTTTCATCCTTGTTTGGCAACCTGAATTTTTCCCCCTCTGAGGAAAAGATTTGAAACGATGGCAAAGAGCATTTCGATCCATTGTGAAATCAGTGTTTGCTTTACACATTGATCTTTTCCCCATTCAATTGAAGCTCTTTCTCAGAGCCCAAGCCTTCTGGAGTCAGTGAAAATGAGACTATGGTGTCATCTCAGGCTTTTGGGAACCTTAGTAATGATGGACAATACCACTTAGCCTTCTAGATTCATTTTCAGTCACGAGCAACAGAGGGAATCCCTGCCTCCTACACAGACTTGCTATAAAGAATAAAATAGCCTGACATTGGGGCCATCCTGGGTTACACAGTGTCAGGCCAGCCTGAGCTACATAGTAAAACCCCATCTGAAAAAGAGTAGTGTGTGGGGGCTGGAGAGATGGATGAGTGGTTAAGAGCACTTGATGCTCTTACAGAATACTCATATTTGGGTCCCAGCATCCACACGATGGCTCACCAACATCCGTAACTCCAGTTCCAGGGAATCCAATGCAGTTTCCAGTCATCTGTGGGTACCAGGCATGAAATGGTGCACAGACATGTATGCAAGCAAAACACCCATAAACATAATATAAAAATAAAATTTTAAGGCTGCAACATATGAAGTTGTGATGGTAGTAGAGCGTTTGCCTAGCCAATGAGGTTCCAGGGTTGATCCCAAGGTCTGAAAACAGAAAGCTGGCATTCCAGTCCATAATTCCGTAACTGATACACGCTATGCTTATAGGGAGGGATGGATCGTCAGTATTGCATTCTGTAAGTTGTGCCTATTGGTTGTCATTGAGACACTTCCATCCTACATACTATGCTAAGGGTTGTTACCTCGTTCAATCCTTCCTCCAGCCTGTAAAACAGGCATTCATAACCCTCTTGATAAGCTTCACAAAAGCGATTTGCCCAAAATCACGCAGCTGATAAATGGCTCACAGTAGAATGAGAAGCTCAGCCTGGAGTCCACCAGTGCCCTCAGACGCTACATATGAAGTTCCCGTTCACACAAAGAGCCGACATTGTAAGTGACAATTTTATCTTTTACTGTACACTTACAGTGCTAAGCTGCTAGGTTTTCCCATCCATGTGGTCCGTCCTGAGCACACATAGACTCTTACAAACTAGCCGTTGCTGCGAGGAAACGGTGAAGGAGTGGATTGATTTTCCTCACTAACACACGGAAGGAGGACTCACTTCTCGCTTGACAAGCCTTCAGATATTGCAGATGAGTAACACAGACCTCCATTTGCTAACCAAGGAGAGCAGCTAGAATGTATCCCCGGGTCTGAGATTCCATCTTGATCCTGCCTGTAGAACAGCCTGATGTTTTGAACACGCCTGTCTATTCTTGGTACATTTTTTTTGCATGTGTGTGTGTATGTAGTGGACGTATGTGTGGGTACCCATACATGTACACACATGTGTGAAGGCCGTTATGTGTCTTCTTCAATCACCCTTCAAGTTGTAGATGGAGGCACGTCTCTAGATGAACCACACTTTGCAATTTTAACCAGTCTGGTCATACAGTTTATTCTAAGGATTTCCTATTGCTACTTCCCCTGTGTTAGGGTTGGTTACAGGTGGGCTACCCAACTCACTTGCTTTTACCAGGTCTTGGGTATCTAAACTCTGGTCTTCATGTTTGTACAGAAAACATTTTACCCATACCATCAAGGCCATCCTGCCTCACCCCTACATAGCACACTTATTCTTACCAGCAGTTATAACCTTTCATTATCTTTCTCTACTTTCAAATTTTTATTATTTTTATATATGTTAGGGTTTGTGTGCATGTGTACAGGTACCTGCAGAGATGTGTGCACATGTGCACAAGTCCCCTGGAGTTGGAGCTGCAGGCACTTGTGAGCCACCAGACAGGGGCTCTCAGAGCTGAACGGGGTCCTCTGAAAGAGCGGTGATCACTCTCAACTGCAGGGCATTCTCTGCAGCCCCTCAATGCGTTCCTCTAGTTCTTAAATAATTCTCTTGACAGTGTGTGTTCATGTGTCTGGAGAAGCTTTCGGAAAAAGTGTTTGATGCTAGGGATTTGAGAGATAACCATGATTAATACTTTGTATTAATTCTTATAGAAACAGTGACTATTTTCTTTTGAGTCTAAGCTTCTTTTAAGAGTATAGTTGTGTATGTGTATGCAGTGTTGGAGATTGAACCTTCCACCTTGCATGTCCCAGTGTTTGTTCTGTATCTCTGGTTTATGAGTGTGTGTGTGTGTGTGTGTGTGTGTGTGTGTGTGTGTGAGAGAGAGAGAGAGAGAGAGAGAGAGAGAGAGAGAGAGAGAGAGAGGGCATGTGGGAATGGGTTAAAAGATAACTTTCCGTAGGGCATCAGTTTTTACCATCCAACTTATTTGAGACGATTCTTGTTCTTCATTGTTGAATACTCTGGGCTAACTAGCCCTCTCCCTCTCAGACATCCTGTCTCACCTCCTGTCTCACCTTGAGAGCATTGGGATTACAGATGTCTAATACCCAGTCTGTTTTTACAAGGATTCTGAGCATACAAACTCATGCCCTCACTTTGAGGTAGCAAACACTTTACCCACTGAGGCATCTCCCCAACCCCCAGCCCTTATATTTACTTTTGGACAGAGTCTCACTAAATTATCCAGACTGGATTTGAACTCTCTATATAGCCCAGCCGTGCCTAAAAGTTGTGATCCTCCTTCATTAGTCTCCCAAATAGCTGAGATTAAAGACCTGAGCTACCAGGTACTATCGTCACACTGTCTCTGACCCACCAGCTTCCTAATAATGACACAGAGTCATATTATTTGTTTATGAAAGCTTAGGCACTATAGCTTAGACTTGTTCCCAACTAGCTTATATAACTCAATAATCAATTTATACTAATCTACCTTTGCCATGTGGTCTGCTACCTCTTATTCGATCCCCATACATCCGACTTTCTCTGCGACTTGCTAATGAATCCCCCCTCCCCAGGCTCTCCTATCCTGCCCCGGATTCTTTTCAGAGTTTCTATTTCTGTCCAGATGTTCCATCTTTCCCCTCTCACCCTGCTACAGGTCATCAGCTCTTTATTAAACCAACCAGAAGGTGATGGAGAGATTGTTTATGAAACACTGAAACAGATGATGCTTCATAAATTAATACCAAAGTGGAGACAGGATTCAGCTCTCTGCTGGTACAGAAATCAACATTTTAATAATACAAAAACAACCTTTACGCAGTGTATGTAAGAAGATTATCCCAACACGATACAGTTTAGAAATACAAAACAACCTTTACACAGTGTATGTAAGAAGATTATCCCAACACGATACAATTTAGAAATACAATTATTGATGCATTGACAAAACTTTAATAGAAGGCAAATTTATATTTTATAATGAGTTATCTACATCTATCATTGCTGTAAATCTGATGCCTGAACTTAACCAGAACAAAGCAGATGTGGGATTGTGTAGACACATGAGTGTTCAGACTTGACTTAAATGTTTAGTGGCACTGGAAATTGTAGCAAATATCTCTAATTCAGCACTTGAGAAGTAGAGCCAGGAGGACCACAATACCAAGGTCATTTCTAACTATCTGGCAAGTTTGAAGACAATCTGGATTATGTGACATTACCTTAAAACTAAACTAAAACAAAATTTTAGACTTTATTTCAAGACAAGGTTTCTCTGTGTAGCTTTGGCTGTCTGAGAACTTACTCTGTAGACCAGTCTGGCCTCAAACTCAGAGATTTCCCTGTCTATTCCTGGTGAGTACTGGGATAAAAGGTGGGCTACCACCACTTGGCTTTAGTTTTAAAAATAAAGATAAATAGGCCAGGAAGATAGCTCAGGAGGTAAAAGTGCTTGTCACCAAGACTGAAGAACTGAGTCTGGTCCCTGGAACCTACACTGAGGAAGTTGCCCTGTGACCTCCACGTGTGTTTCTGACATATGCATTCCCATACACACACAGACACATACACACACATACCAGCGCACACAATGCATATGCAGAAACTACTCTGATTTAAGTGCTCTTTCTTTGGTTGGGATGTCATGGTGTCATCTTTATTTTACGGTGCTGCAAGTTGAACCCAGTGTCTCCCGTCTGTCAGGCAAGCACTGTGCCACCGAGCCACATCCTCAAACAATTTGGCCACTTTAAAAAATTTTTTTTAAAAGTGAATTGGATCTTCTTTCCAGATCTTAGATATACTTCAGAGCTTTAAAACAAAGGCTTATATACTGGATCTTTACAAAAATTTTAAGCTTCCCAGATGTCGATATATATGATAGATATTAAATATATATCAAAGTTTTTAAAAAGGCAAATCTTTCTTTAACTCAGATATACTCTGAAAAGGCAAATTAGTGGTGAAAATGCAAACGGAATAAAAATAAACGAATCTGGAGCCCAGCGTGAGGTGTGAGAACAGGGGCCCTCCTTATGCCATGGCTGGAGGGACATTCCAGTCTTTCGTCAGCAGGCTTCAAGCCAACCTTGCAGCTCCTTTATATAAAGCCAGCCCCCGGCAGCCCAGAGCAAGATGTGGCTTCATAGCCTCCCTGCTCCCTAGCTGCTCCAGTGTTGCTGATCAAGTGGCCAGACTGGCCTGTCCTAGAGCCATGGCAAAGAACGGACTTGTCATTTGTATCCTGGTGGTCAGCTTACTCCTGGACCAGGCCAACAGCTACCCTTCCCGAGTGAAAGCCAGGAAACACAGCAAACGCCGAGTGAAAGGTAATGGGATTTTGCTGCCCAGCTAAACCCTAGGCTTACTCAGGGTGGGGAAGGTGTTGGATAAAGCCCATATCCACACTGCACCAGGAGACCATCATATCATAGTGGGTGGGTGTGTGGCTTTGCAAGGGATCCGGTGATCTTTGGAGTCTCCGGAGAGTTTGCTATTTAAAGAAAACATGTACTAGGTTTTTTTTTTTTTTTTTTTTTATTGAAAATAATCTCTTATAATGAAAAAAATCTCTACTGTATGTCTGTAGTCCATTGAGTTTTGATAATGTGGAACATTTCTGAGCTAGCACTTACATGGACCTGTGGACATCTGCCTTGAGGGATGACAAGAAAGCAATACACTGATTAGTGGTGCCCTATGATCTCCTGGGTATTAAACCTATTCAAATACATTTGTAACCCCCCCCATACTATACTCTCATTAAATGAGATGGCAGGGGGCAGCTGTGGCTTCCTTTTGACCCTGTCTATCCTGTTGCTTTATTTCGTCACCTCTGTCCGTTGTGGGAAAGCTGTTGAAACCAGGTATCTAATTTTTCATATCATGGAGCACTGTCTGTCTCTTTAACTTAAGAACCTGTTAACACACAATCAGACAGAACTTAAAGATACTTTGACATAGAATTCACTCGTGGAGCAAAGCTAGATCTGAGGGGGCTTAAACTAGGTGAAGAGAAAAAATCTTCAAAGTTCTGAAGAGCAAAGACAATGGGACTCTGCCTGCTGTAGGTTAAAAGCAAATCGGAAGAGAAATGCATTGGGACCTAGTGATGCCTCATCTCGGCCTCTGGGGCATTTTCCTAACAGGATCTTACAACATAAATCTCACGGCATGGCTTCCTAACCATGGTCACTTTCTTCAAAGCAAAACCAAGCAGTAAGGAATGGTTGACTCACTTGAAAGGCAGGAGGATCAGGATTTCAAAGTCATCTTTGGGTAGGGAGGATGAGGCCAGTCCAGGCTATGTGAGCCCTTATCTCAAAAACGAACACATACAAAAAAATAGTAAAGTCTACTTTCACCTGTTCCAAGCAGCTGACAGAGCCACGTATGTTTTTTCTTTACTGGTTCTCAAGAGTCATTTCCCAGCAGCAGTTATGAAAGTGTGGTCTGATGGAAGGTTTCTTAAGCAGAGATGTTTATAAAGTATAAAGTATCACCTCTCCCGGCAAGCTTTTTAAATAAAAGCTTCAGATATTTCTCATATAGAGGTGAAATGTATCATAGCAGGTGAGGCTGGAAGAAGAAATGAGAGAGACGACAGGGAGTGCTGTGGCCTGGCTTTGTGGCTCTCCTTCACTGAAATAGGAACCCTGAGGAGGGGATAGGAACGTATGTGAGTAGCTCCTTCTTGCTCTCTCTCTCTCCCCTGCCAGGACCCACCCCCAGCAGCTCTGTTATTTTAATCAGTTACAAACGTATCTTAACCATCACACACTGCCCTCCCCCCAAGTAATAACCAGCCTTTGCTTTCAGATCTAATAAAAATCACGTCTACAAGAAGTGAAGCAATCCGCTTAGATTTGCTGGTTAATTCTTTTCCCACCAAGTCACTTTTTTTTTTTTTTTTTTTTAATATTTTGAGTACCTTAAAACAAGAGCAAAGTTTATAGAACCAAATGCAAGAGCTGAGCCAGAAGTGGCCATGCATCCCAATCCCAGCACTTGGGAGGTGGAGGCAGAGGAGCATGAGTTCATGGATAGCCTCAACAGATTTAAGGGTAGCCTGGGCTTCATTAAGACCTTGTCTCAAAAACGCAAAACCGACAACAAAAAAGTAAAAGCCAACTCCCGAATCTTTATCCAGAATTATCTACTGTTAATAACGGTAAATAAAAAAATACATCTCAGATTGACATCGCAAATATTTGACAGGTAATTAAATTTACTCCATGTATTCAATCTTGGATAGCTATAGATAGCTATAAATGCAGGGGTGTTTCATTCATCTGAACAGCTGGATATGTTACTTAATTGTTTGGGGAGGCTCTGACTTCACTGGTTCTTTCTCAGCAACTTTTCTGTAGTTTCTGGTATGTCTCTCTCTGATACAGTGTAACACATGAAGACCCTTTTTGCACATATGTCCATCCTGGCACTAAGATACTGTGGTATACCTTCTAGAAGTGACATGCCATTAATCAGATTCTCTAATTGTATCTTCAAATGACAGCAACAATCTATGCCTTTCTCATTCAACCCAACACCCTACAATGGTTCTACTGGAAATGTTTGTTGCAGTTTTTCTATCCTGAATCTGGTACTGTGTAACCACAGTCATAAAAGAAAAGCAGACCTTTTAAGCCACTCAAAATGGCAACAAGAGTTAAGCACCAAGTACAAGTGTTCCCCAAGTACTTACTTCATGGGTCTCGACAAATTAGGAGTTACACAAATGAATAAAATACACCTTTTAGAGTGAGCTAGCTCCTCGGGGCATTCCTTCTGTTCATTCACCTGAGCAATGGTGATTGGAAGAGAGTGGAAGCCACCGAGTCACCCAGAAGAAGACTGCCATAATGATCTCCCAGGAGCCTAATAGTAACATGTGTGTCTTTGTGCTAATGATAATGTTTACTGCTACTTATTTAAATACAAAGGAGCTGGAAGCTGACCAGGAAGGAAGGGAGTTGAAATGTGTCTAGCTGACAGCTTGGAAGTTGGAAACAAGCCCTCAGTGGGCTTTGCGAACCTGGCCCAGATAGCTGATGGGTTTGCATCTTCAGTGCCCCCTTTGTTTATTCCAGTTTGAGTGGTCTCACAGGATAAAGTCTTTGGGTGATTGTATTCCTGAGCTGAGCTGTTGGATGCTTAAGAACTGAGTTATTAAGAAGATAAAGGGAAATAGAGCTTGGGGGATGGGGTACTGAGTACCCTAGAAGACAGTTTCCTGGCCCAAATGTGGAGCCATCTGGCTTTTGAAGCACAAGGGTAAGGGGACAGAGGATTAAGATAGTGGATTTTGTATTGTCCTGAGAAATCACAGTAATACGAAACTGATTTTCTTTGTGTGTGTGTGTGTGTGTGTGTGTGTGTGTGTGTGTGTGTGTGTGTCTGTGTGTGTGTCTGTGTGTGTCTGTGTGTGTGTGTGCCTGCACATATATGCATTTGGTATGTGTTCACAAGTATGCACATGGATGTGATAGATGAGAAAGCCAGAGGACAGCCTCAAGTATCATTTCTCAGGTGTCAGCCACCTCCACCTTTTTAAAAAATTTTCCAAATAGAAGCTTCTTTTCTTGGCCAGTTCTGACAAGTAGGCTATGCTGACTAGCCAGGGAGCCTTAGGGATCTGCCTGTGCCTGCTTCCCAAGATGGGATTGTAAGCATGCTACTTGCCTAGCTTTGTTTGTTAAACTTGGGTTCTCTTGTGTTGTGAGGTAAGCATTTCACTGGCTGAGCCACCTTCCTAGCCCACAAAACCAAATCTCTATCTACCAGCCCCACAATGAGACAGCTGGAGATGGTTCCTAACCATCTTTACATGTCATCTCTAAGTCCATGTGCTGAGGAGCAAGAGGGTGGAAGCAGCTGCTCTGCAGAAGCAGATCAGAGGGATAGGGAGAGCAGGCTAGAAGCCAGAGACACCCACATCTGAGCTCTGAGTTTTACAGACTGGAGACCTTCAGGAGGTGGACTCAGCTCTCTGCATGCTCTTCTGTGAGCTTCTAGAGGAGAGCATCTACCTCAGGGACAGCAAAAGAACTGATCTCATGGCCTAGCATGTATGGTGTCTTTTAATATACTTATGTGTAATATTTGGTACGGCTTGTCACAGTTCCTAGTGGTCACTAAGACAGTCCTCATCCTTCTGGGATTTAGATTTAGCCACAGCTACTCACTTACTTTGGCTGAGGCTAGCCCAAGAGTCCTTGGTCCCATCTAAGAACATTCAAGAATAAATAACTGGAACTAGGGATCTAGAGTGTTGGCAGAGCCCTTGCCTACCATACATAAGATACAAGACCCTGTGTTTAGTCTCTAATATCACCAAAAAGGGAGAGGAGAGAAGACTGTAGAGAAGGAAAAAGAAGGGAGAAAATGAGGTAGATGGAGAACAAGGAATAATGAGAAATAGTTGGTGGTGATGCCCCTATAGATAAGTTCTCAATGGTCCTTTATAAACTCACCCAAGCAAGAGCCAGTGCACCTCCACCAGACCTCATCAGTAAGGGACCCAGGGTGAGGGAGGTGAGGCCCAGTAAGTACGGTTCCTGGTAAATAGCATCAACCTTTTTATATCCCATAAGATATACGCTCCAAACGGAGCACATCAAGTGTAGTGGGAATCGTGGACAAGGAAACCAAGCACATTAAAAGGTGGTGCTCTGAAGGAAAGTAAACAAGGTTCAGGAAAGATCAGCAGTGGGGATGCCAGTGTCAAGGGTGGACAACTGTTCTCAGAACACGTAACTGAGCTTGGTAAGAGAGATGAGAGTCCGCGGAAGCCATCCTCAAAACGTCCCAGGGAACCTTCTCATGAAGGGGCTCTTCCGGAATTTTTCTCAGTGCGCATGCGCATTTGGCGCAGCTTCTACAGACCCTTGGGTTCTGCATTACAAAGCTGCTTTTTAAAAAACATTTCCATTTCATTCTAATCGAATGTTTTCCATCCCATACCCTACCCCACCCCACCAATGTCCCTCAGAAAAGGATGGTGACCTGAAGTCTCAAGTTGAAAAGCTGTGGCGGGAAGTCAATGCCTTGAAGGAAATGCAAGCCCTGCAGACAGGTGAGAGATCCCCTTCACCAGCGCCTGGTCCGGAAGGGTAGTAGAAGAGAATCAGCTATTGCCCAGGATTGAACTCATCCAGACTGCTTGCTGAGTCCTGGGGTTTGTCTGCTTGTAGAAAACAACAAAATGAAACAAAATATTAAAAAACTTTGGCAGCTGGTGGGAGCGTTGGGGGGTGGCTCACACCTTCAATCCCAGCTCTTGGAGGTAGGTAAATCTCTGAGTCTGAGGCCAGCCTGAGCTACAGAGGAGTTCTAGAACAACCAGAGGTACACAGAGAACCCCTGTCTTGGGTGGGGGTCGGGGGAGGTAGCTTAAGAGTACATTTTATTTATTTTAACTTAAAATTTTAACATTATTTTATGTATATCGGTGTTTTGCTCACATGCACACACATATACATAGGTATCAGTTTTTTTCTCTGCACCATGTGCATACCAGTACCCATGGAGATCAGAAGAGGGCACTGGGTCTCTAGAACTGGAGTTACAGATGGTTGTGAGCCACCATGTGGGTCCTGGGAATCTGGAGGGGCAACAAGCGCTCTTAACCACTGAGCCATCTCTCTAGCTCCTATGTTTAATATTTTGAGACAGGTTCTCTTATTTCCGAGACTGACCTAGAGTTCACAATGTGGTTAAGGATGATTTTCAACTCCTAAACCTCCTGCTTCCAACTCCAGAGTGCTGAGGCCACAGGTGTGTACCACAGGGCTTTGTGTTTTTGGTGCAGAGGACTTAACCCAGAGCTTTGCAAATGCTAATAAGTTAAGGGTCTACTAACTGAGGGAAATCTTGAGCCCTTTAGAGGCTGTTTTAGGGCCTGGAGGAATAGATGGCTCAGTTAACAAAGTACCTTCTGTGAAAGCGTAAAGAACCTAGTTCAAATCCCAGCAGGCAAAAGAAAGGTGCTTGCCGGCAAGCCTGGCAGCATGAGTTCGATTCCTGGGTCACACATAATGAAAGGAGAGAACAGAATCCTACCTGTTGTCTTCTGACAGCCAAATGTACAGTAGTTGCTGTACACACACACACACACACACACACACACACACTCACTCACACTCACGCATGCAAGTTTGGGTGTGGTGTTGAAAAGCAAGCAAACTAAACAAAGTCGGGGGAAACCCACTATGTCCCTGAGGTTTTGTCTGTTTCTTTTTTTCTTCCTTTCTTAACTTTCCTTCTTTCCTCTCTTTCTTATTGGCTTTTGTTTTTTTGGTGTCGGTTCTTGTTTTGGAGACAAGATCTGTCTGTGTAGGGCTCACTGGCCTGGAAGTGACTGCGAAGATCAGGCTTACCTCAGAGTCACAGCAAGCATTCTCACTCAAGTGCTCCAAGCAGAAAGGCATGAGCCATCGCAGGTGGCTTGTGCTTGCTCTTTAAATTACTATTGAATTTTATTCCATTCTTAAAGTCCAAAGGAGCTGGGCAGTGGTGGCACACGCCTTTAATCCCAGCACTTGGGAGGCAGAGGCAGGCAGATTTCTGAGTTCGAGGCCAGCCTAGTCTACAGAGTGAGTTCCGGGACAGCCAGGGCTATACAGAGAAACCCTGTCTTGAAAAACCAAAAAAAAAAAAAAAAAAGTCCAAAGGAAACCCACCATGTTGTTCCTTATGTAAACTAGGCTACAAATTATATGGAAGCAGCCCAGGATGTAAGGTTATGTTTTGAGTCATATGTGGCTGTGAATTCATTATATGCTCCCTAATCCCTTTGAGGGCATGTCAAGTTGTAAGTAACACTTTCTCTAAACTTGATAAATATGGATAGCACTACCGTGTCGTGAAGTTGCTGAAGTTGCACATGGTTATTATTGTATCTGGCAACAATAAAATCATCAATGGTAAGTCACCACTGTCAGCCCATTAATCATTACACAAACGTCTTACCAATGCTTGTCAGGTCCAGTATTGTGCATGTCACCCACAAAAGCCATCTTCTGACATCACCAACTTTCCCATCTTCACAGTCTGTCTTCGAGGCACCAAAGTTCATAAGAAATGCTACCTTGCTTCAGAAGGCCTCAAGCATTACCATGAAGCCAACGAAGACTGCATTTCCAGGGGAGGAACCCTGGTTGTCCCCAGGAATTCTGACGAAATCAATGCCCTTCGAGACTATGGTAAGAGGAGCCTGCCAGGTGTCAATGACTTTTGGCTAGGCATCAATGACATGGTCACAGAAGGCAAGTTCCTCGATGTCCACGGATTTGCTGTCTCCTTCCTCAACTGGGACCGTGCCCAGCCAAGTGGTGGCAAGCGGGAAAACTGTGTCCTGTTCTCCCAGTCAGCTCAGGGGAAATGGAGCGACGAGGCCTGTCGCAGTAGCAAGCGGTACATTTGTGAGTTTATCATCCCTTAAGAAGCCCCTCTTCAGTATCCTCCCAAGTGAGACTGAGCATGATAAATAAGCTGGTAGTCCCCCTTCGTAAACTCAGATTACAGTTATTAATTGCAGAATAGCAATGCCAGTATTGGTATTCATAGGTATTCAGAGACAGACCGTGTTTCCACCATAGCTCATTGTAATATTACTCTTTATATGACAAAGGGGATCAGAAAATAATGACCCAGACATGGTAAGAAAGGGACTTCTGATAATGGGCAGTCAAATTGTGTCCCACTCTCCTTGCCCCTCTCAGGTGAATAGACCTACTTAAAATAATAATAATTATTATGTAATTCTTCAAGACAGAAAAGCAAGATTGGGCTACTGGAAGATTGCTCTTTAAAATTTAGTCATGATAGGAATACATGTGTCATTGGTTGATTTTCTGGCTATGTGAACATTATAGTATACCCTACATGAATGAACCCTGAGGTTGTAGGAGCAAAACTCCCAGTGGCCTCTAGATGCCCTCAAGACGTGTAATAGACACAAGACGCATGAGGCTTCTGCTGGCGAAACATGGCAGGCTTTCAGAATATAGTTCTCTAAATACATAGTAAAACAACAGTTGGAAACACAGCCGAATATACTCTCATTCCATCACTTTAATAAGACAGCTGACACAGACGTGTTAAACAAAGTGAGGTTTATTGAGCTCGTAATTTTAGTGGCTCCAGGTCAAAGGTTAAGTCGCCCCAGTGAATTGGCCAGTGTTGAGTGTGACAGATCATGGCAAGAACAAGTAGTCACATCTCAACGCAGAGCAAACATAGGATGAGCATGGTCTCCTTTCAAAGCAGTATCTCCAAGTCACCCAAGGACATCCCAGACAGCTCCACCTGCTTAAGGCACACAATACTTTTCAAAATTGCCACACCAGGGTCCTGGGTGGGGACAGAAGCAATTAAACTACCTACCTTCAGCCATAGTGTCTGATAAACATATAAACCAACACATAGTCATTTGTTATTGTTGTCAAGGGTTGTGAGCTGTGCTAAAATGTAAAATGTGCTAAAGTTTATGACTTGTAGTGTGCTAAGTTTGTATTTAGCACTGTTACCAAGAACATGCATCAGAATTTGCTACACAAGGATACCAACAACGTCTCTAGGCAACAGAAATTCTTCATCTCCACCACAGGCTTATGGGACCACCATCAAATATGCAGTTTATTAGGGTCAAAGTATGGTGTAGTGTGTGGCTATATTTGGTTGATGAGAATGTCCCAAGTGAGAGATTCCAGGGTGCTGTCCAATCCATAACTTCCCTAGCTCGGTGCTCAATTTCCTCCACCCTCTTAGCCTATGGTCCTTGCTTTCAGTTGCCGGTCACAGCCCCGGGTGGGATGTGGATCTTCTTTGCCACATCAGAGCAGGGATGACTGACAAGATTCTCATCTAAATCTTCAAATTCTCTGACTCTGGCTTTCTTAAAGGTTCCCAGTCGACACCCCACCCCCACTCCCCAAGTCAGCATATATTTGATCATGTCTCCTTTCAGTATTTTATAATAGCTTCTAGTCAATGAGCAGCATTAAGGCAGGAGAAGAGCAGCAGGTGGTGAGGTCAAAAAAAGTAGAGAGAAAGGTAGCAGGGCTTTGAGGGTTGCCCTTCAGTGGGAAGAGAGCTTATTTAGCAGGCAGGAAGATCTGGGTTCACAGGAATGGGACACGTAAGCCAATAATCCCAGCCCTGGGGAGGTGGAGGTGAGAGGATCAGGGGTTCAAGGTCATGCCCTACCAACTGAACTGCAAGTTAAAGTCATCCCTGGCTACATGAGGCCCTATCTAGACAACAAGGACAAATGAAAAATGTCTCCTTCCTTCACGTGTGTATCCTTACAGTCTCCTTTTATATACGATAGCATTATTTTTTTCTTTCTTTACATATATATTTCTTCAATTATCATTATGTATTTCAATCTCTGAAGGGCAATTTGTCATTGGAAGTGAAAGTTGGACTTAAATAATACTATTTGAGAGCAACACATGTGTGCAATTTTTTATTCTAATGATGCTATTCCCATTAAATTGCGTAACTAGATTTTATAAAAATAACTTCATTGCTTAAACACAGCAGCATAAATTTAAGGCTTAGGGGAAATGGCTTTTGTAGAAGTAAACAATTCTGAATATATTCTGTCCTTCAAATAAATATCTTTTCTCTTTTGTGAATAATGTCCTGCTCCCAAGAGCTAAATTACATATGCTTGGAATCAGATTTTAGGTTTGTTTTTTCATCACACAATAAAGCTCCAAATCTGATCAGTGTGGATTTGTTTGGATATTGATTACATTTATTCAGATTAAGATATGTATATCAAACTGGGCAGAATTTCAAAAGGAAAAGGCCTGGAGCTGATGAAACTGGTAATGATGGTGTATTTGGAGAACAGTTTCAGCTGGCCCTGAAGAAGCACAGTTTTGAGATGGAGCACGGGCGATGTGGGGAGAAGGAGAGACTTTAAACATACCACAATTGCAGTGATATTTGGTGGAGTCCAGCTAGCCCCACCATCACCATTGTCTTCTGACAGGTGACATTAATAGTTAGGCAGTAGCTAAGTCACTACAGCTCTTGTTTCAGGACATGAGTGCAGACCTAGAAAGACACATTGGTAGTTGAGTGTGGCAGCATACATCTATGAGCCATGCAGTGGAGGATGGGGTCAGATGGATTCCTGGAAGCTTGTGGCCCAGCTAGCCAGACCTGCATGGCCAAGTTCCAGGCCAGTGAAAGATTCAGTCTCATAGAAATGGGGAAAGGCTTCGGAGAACCAACACTCAAGGTTATCCTTTGACCTCCACACATGTGCCATGCACCTCTGCACGTGTACACACACACACACACACACACACACACACACACACACACACACACACACACACACCAGGTGAAGGCATGAACTGAACAAACAGGAGTGAACAGCACGTTTCTGTGGGAACAAACCTGGTTTGGTGGAAAGAAGCCCCACGTGTCTGTTCCGGGCGCTACGGCTCTGGGTGGGACAGGAAACATGCGGGAAGTGGCTATGAGTCTTCCCACACAGTTCGACGGGCAGGTGGGGGCTGTGGGAAGCCTTTGTGGGCCCTGCCTGTGGGGAGGGGAGGGGCCATTCGCAGGGAACTCGGCACCCTCTTTGGCATCCCTATCTGGCCACTTTGGCCCTTCATGGTAGTGCTTGGGGATAAACTGTCAGCCTCCTGTTCCTGCCAGCATGGCTGCTACCACACCTCCCTGCTGTGATGGACACTCCTCCCTACAGAACCATGTGTTAGTTACTTGTTACTGTTTTATTGCTTCAAAAAGACACTGTGACCAAGGCAAGGTGTGTGTGTGTGTGTGTGTGTGTGTGTGTGTGTGTGTGTGTGTGTGTGTCTTAATTGGGAGTTTCCTGACCTTGATCTTCTTGACCATCATGATGAGGGGCTTGGTGGCAAGCAGGAATGGTGCCGGAGCAGTAGCTGAGTTTACATCTGATCTGCAAAATGGATATAGAGAGAGGTCATTGCATGAAGCTGTGAAGGCGAAGTCTGGATTGTGTTAGAGACTCCAAGATATTGAAGATGCCAGAGCTGAGGGAGGCCTGCCAAGGAAATGGAGCCAACCAGAGAGAAGTGTGCTGTGGTCAACAAAGCTGAAGGGATGGGAGAGCTAAAGAGCCATCTAAGCCCGTAGACACTGGACACAGAGCTGTGGAAGTGGGTGTTTGCCCTACCGGGTTTCAGTCTTGCTTTGGTCCGGAATTCTTTTACTAAATCCATGTTGCTCCCTTTTGTAATGGTAATGTATATTCTTTGCCCTGTTGTGTTGGAAGTATGTAATTTGCTTTTTGGTTTTACAGGGGGTTACAAAGATTGCCTTAAGTCTCAGAAGAGACTTTGGACTTTGTTAAACAGTATTGAGACTGTGAAGGACTATGGATATTTTTGAAGTTGAACAAATTGTATTTTGCATTATGAGAGGCTATAAGCCTATGGAGGCCGAGGAGCAGAACACGGTGGTTTGAATGAGAATGGCCCCCATTAACTCGTACTTTGAATTTTTGGTTCTTGGGCTGTTAGGAAGGATTAGGTGGCATGGTCTTGTTGGAATGGGTGTGGCTTTGTTGGAGGAGGTGTGGCTTTGTTGGAGGAGGTGTGGCCTTGTTGGAGGAGGAATTGTATCACTGTGAGTCGGGCCCAATCTCATTCCCTCTCTGCCTCTCTGCCTGTAGATCGAATGTAAGCTCTTGGCTACTACTCCAGTATCATGCTTGCCTCCCTGGGGCCATCCTCCCCTCCATGATGACCCTGGACTAACCCTCTGAAAACTGTAAGCGAACTCCCAATAAAATGCCTTCTTCCATACGTTGCCTTGATCATGGTGTCTCTTTGCAGCAGTAGAAAAGTAATGAAGTCAAACCGCAAGTCAAAATAAATTCTTTCTTCTAAAAGTTTCCTTGGTCATAGTGTTTTATCACAGCAAAAGAGAAGTAAATGCTACCCAGGTCCCAAAACGGACATTAACACACAAGAGGGACAAATTCAAATATTTCTGCAATCTAGGTAGAACATCAAGATTTTAGTTCAGTGTTGTCATAGAAGACTGTAAGCTATCTGCATCTGACAGATGTGTATCTGACACGCCCCTATTCTATGCAACCACTTCTTAGGGCACACAGCTTGTCTCAGTAAATTTAAAATGTTGGTATCACACAATCCCTCTTCTCTTGTCAGCTGGGAGTCTAGAAATGAATGGGGGGAACAAAACTGGGAATTTCATGTAGATATAAGACTTGAAAATCAAGTAACAAGTTAAAGAAGAATTCATAACTGAAAATTAACAACATACAGGGATGCAGAGAGAAACCACCAAACGGAGCAAAGACACTGACTGGACAGAGTAGAAAGCCAAGAAAACACCAGGAGGTCAAATATACATAGCATCATAACGAAGATATTGATGAACATCATAGGGACAGAACAAACTATAAAACTTCAGGACTCTAACATTTAGAATGAGATGGTAACTTTAATAACATAATCACAGAATGAATAGAGAAAAAAACTTCTAGAAATGAAAAATGGAGCACCCCCATTTACTGCTGGAGATGCCAGTTTGACTGTCAGTAGTTAATAAAATGGGAAGACAATCTGCGAGAATAGAAAGCTAACCACCACCACCAATCAACTGGCTATGAGGAACATTTATAGAAGAGTTCATGTGGCAAATACATTTTCTCTTCAAGAGCACAGAAACCATCCACAAATGGACCACAGAACAAAACTTACTACACTTCTAAAACATTGAAATCATTTAAGGTATGTTCTCTGACCACAGTGGTATTAAACTAGAAAGTAATAACAGAACAATTTTTTGTAAAATCTCTAAGTATTTGGAAATTAAGTGATAGATTTCTCCATAAACAACAGGTAAAATAGAAAGTTTGGGAGAAATTAGAAAGTATTTATAAGATAAACTCAAATGAAAATACAACATATCAAAATTCACTGGATGAAATGAAGCAGCATTCAGAAAAAAAATTGTAGCATTAAATACTTAGCTTAAAAACCTAAGATGGAGGAGGGACAGATGGCTTCAGCAGTTAAGAGTGCTTGCGATTTTTGCAGGGTACCTAAGTTTGGTTCCTAGCACCCACATAAGTGACTCACAATTGCCTGTAACTCCAGTTCCAGCGGACTAGATGCCATCTTCTGATCTCCATGAGCTCTTGTATGCAGGTGGTGTACAAAAAGACAAGCAGGCAGGCACGCGCACATGCAAGTGCGCGCGCGCGCGCACACACACACACACACACACACACACGCACAAGTGTGAAGATGAGCATCGTAACTCACGCCTATAATCCTTGCATTCAAGAAGACAAGGCAGGAGAGTTATAAGGAGGAATTCAGCCTGTGCAGCATACCACTGCCTAGGACATTCTTCATTTCAGAGTGAAGCAAGAAAGATAAAGTTAAGAGTGATATTTTTCTTCATTATATTATAAAAAGTCAAAAGTGGGCAATTATTAACATTGTTTCAGCATCTCTTTAACTACAAGCCTGAAACAGAGAAAGCAAACTGCAAATGGTGGGAAGCTTTGAAACTTCAAAACCTAACCCCCAGTGACACACCTCCTCAAATAAAGCCACACCTTCCAACCTTCCCAAACAATTCCACCAACTGGGAACCAAGTATTCAAACATAGAGGGATCATTCTCAATGAAACCACCACACTGTTGTGGTGGTTTGAAAGATACATGTCCCCTATAGCTTAGGGCATTTGAACACTCAGTCCCCATTTAATGACACTTTAGGAGGTATGGCTTATGGGAGTAGGTGTGTCATTGGGGACAGGCTTTGAGGTTTCAGAAGACTCATGCCATTCTCAGTATGTGTTCTCTGCCTTCTGCATTCTCTTCAAGCTGTGATTTCTCAACTGTTCCTGTGCCTTTGTTCCACCATCATGGACTCCAACCCACTGAAACTGTAAGCCCAAATTAAATGTTTTCTTTTATAATTCATACAGATGAAAAGAGGGAATCTCAGTTTAAGAATTACACTCATCAGATTGGCTTTAGGCATATTCTTGGGGGCATTTTCTTGATTGCTAATTGATGAAGAAGGGCCTAGCCCACTGTAGGCAGTACCAGTGGTAGGCAGGTGGGCCTGGGGTATATAAGAAAGGTGGCTGAACACAAGCCAAAGGGAGCAAACCAGTAAGCAGTGTTCCTCCATGACCTCTGACTCAGTTGCCTTCAAGTTCCTGCCCTGGCTTCCCCTGATAACAGATTATAACCTGGAAATATAAGTCAAATAAACAAACTTTTCTCTCCTCAAGTTGCTTTTGCTCATAGTGTTTATCACAGCAACAGAAAGTAAACTGGAAGAGTATCTTTTGAAAAAATATGTTTCCCAAGTTATGAAACCAATCTATCACACACACCGTGGAACACATTGAAGAATAGGAACACACACACACACACACACACACACACACACACACACACACACACACAGAGCCAGGCCAGACTTTGGCTGCTTAGTAATTCTTTCTTCCACCCTTTTCTTTTTCCACCCTTTCAACCCCCTAGCACTAGATAGGAGATAAAAAAGGATAGAGGGGCAAGGGGGCAGCATTGTCATTAGACTCCTTCCTGATAATTAGGGGCATTGAGTTCTTGGGGAAAGTTTGATCTTCAGCGTCAGGATGTCTAATTCCTCCTCCTCCTCCTCCTCCTCCTCCTCCTCCTCCTCCTCCTCCTCCTCCTCCTCCTTCTTTGCATACGACTATGTAACAAACCACAATCAACAGCAACCCCCTCACCGATACCTCTTTGGGCCCTAGAATTTATACACCCTCTGAAAAGTCCCTAGAATTCTCAATGTCATGTAATCACATAAATTATCTACAGCTGGCAAAACCACGCCCCCTGCCAGTGCTGGAGGCAAATCATAGTCACCAGCTGTGAAGCAGCCCTACACCTGGGATTAAAACAAAAACCTATTCTCATTTCTGTGTTTTTGAAGAAACCAAAATCCTTAATACAAACGCATTGCAGATTACCCTTCATTAAGGGTCTTTTTTGTTCATTTATCCAATTCACGTTGTTCAGTGTCTGCATCCAACAGTGACTACTTTCATTTTTCAACACCCATGGGAAGCTGGAGAGATGTCAGACCCTTGTTGGACAAACATTATCTCGTGCTTTTCTTCACTTCACAGCCCTAAGTCCTCTTTCTATCTTATTCATATTGTGATTCCTACAGATCCCATAACAAGCTCCATAACATTTCTCTAAGGGATTTGTTCAGCATGTGCAGGAGTCCAATTTTTGGGGATATGGCTGAAATTTTACTTAAGCATCTGAACATCAGTGTTCTGTGCTCATTTAATTTTAAAATCTTCTATTTGCTTATTTTAAATTTGCTTTCTGGTTCTTTAATAAACACCATGACTCAAAGCATCTTAGGGAGGAAAGAGTTTATTTCATCTTACAGCTTACAGTCCATCGTGAAGGAAAGTCAGGGCAAGAACTCAAAGTGGGAACCTAGAGGCAAGAACTGAAGTAGTGGCCATGTAAGAGTGCAGCCTACTTCCTTACTCTCCCTGGCTTAATCAGCTTGCTTTTTTGGTACAACTTAAGACTATCTTCCCAGGAGTGGGACCAACAACGGTGGACTGGGTCTTCCCACATTAATCAATAATTTAAAAAATACAACAGAGATTTGCCTGTGGGCCAGAATTATAGAGACATTTTTTCAGTTAAGGTTCCCTCTTCCCAGATGACCCTAGCTTTTCTATAGTTGAAAAGACTTTGCCAGCACAGTCCCCAACAATTCCACAGCTAAAGCACAGCAAACTTTTGTTGTTGGTAGGTGGGTTAAGCAAGCACATTTATTGCTTAATGACTACTTTAATCAGAGAGTTGCCAGCGTGACATAATCACCCTGGTGTTGTGTTTTCTGGTGGTTATTCAATCATTCTGAGTGGCTGTTGGTTGACCTTTAACTACACTATCAGGCTCATCTGATTTTAAAAACGTTTTCCTTAACATAGTCAATTTTGGACAAATACCAAAAGCTATAGATAAACCATCCCAGCATGGGTGGTGACTTATACAAAGGGCATTTCTAGAGGTCTCAGCACAACTAACAAACCTCTTAACAGGTCATTATATCCTCTCCCCATAAATTTTTTACTGCTTGTATAACTCTGGTGAGAGGCTTTAAAGATTTTGTAAGTTTCAGGGAATTCTTGAGACTTGCGAATTGTTTATTTTCTAAGTCTTGAGGAGCTTCAGTACAGGATGGAATTTTTCAATTAAGAAAACATTAACTACACATGCTCTGCTCTTTCCTCTAGCTCTTAGATTCTTTCATGATGTTTCCCCTTTCATGGTGTAACCCCTTTCATGATGTTTCCTGAGCCTTGAACTTACAGAGATCATCCTTTTTTGTTTGTTTTGGTTTTGACTTTGGTCTCAGATAGCTCTTCCTACTCTCCATTTTGTGTTTCAATTCATACACATAAATGCATATTTCTGAGGCAGGAAAATAGGAAACTGTGGAGGAGGAGGGTCCGGAGATCAACATATGAAAGAGAGCCTGGGAGAAAAGATTGGAAGCCCTTAAGTTACCAAGCTTCTTTCAACCAAAAGAGGAAGCCCAGAAGAGGCCTGAGCTTGGGAGAAGCAAGTACTTTGTTAATGGCCCATGAAAATTTACTTCAGCCCATTAGGGTTAGGGTTAGGGTTAGGGTTTATTTCAGCCCTTTGCTCGGCTCTTTTTCCTTTATTGCTCTTTTGGAGGCAGACCACATGTTGAGGCCTGACACATCTCCAGGCACCTCTTTATCTTGTTCTTAATAAATGATCACCATTCCTGTAAATTTTCATGTGTTTCTGTACAATGCATTATAAAGAGGTGCAAGGATCTGGAAACTCCAGCATCTGCTTGCCAGACTCAACTCTGCACCTGTGACAAACTTAAGTAAAGTTGCAATGACATGGAGTGTCCCCTCAGAATCCTGTTGTTGCAGCAGCAATAAATAAATAAATACAAATAAAAATTAAATAAATGAATATAATGATGATAACATTAGTCGCTGTAGCCCAGCTAACCTTCTGTTTAAGTCTCCCATGTGCTGACATTACTGGCAAGAGCCACCACTCTAAGCTTTAATATTCTTTCTTACTAGCCAGAAAAGTCAGGAAGCTTCCCAGATCTCTTTTGTATGTGAAGTTTGTCACCAAAGCAGCAAACTTGATTTAGCAAAGAATCACGATTTAAGTTAAATCAGGTCTGCAGAGTATTGGGGGTGGGTAGGTATCGAAATTACCAACTTCCTGGTACTGATAAATTAGAGAAGTAGGGTTCCAGAAATATGCTGCTAAACTTTGTGTCCCTCGCATACACTTTGTTTCTTTTGAGTGGTGTCAAATTTTATTCAGCAAAAGTGAGTGCATATTGTCAGTGCAAATTTCTACTTAGTGAAAGAAGTAATCAATTAAAAAAGCAAACAACAACAACAACAACAAACTAAAGATTCAAAGGCAGACATCCTTCCTGGGAACTAGGCTTTAAACTGCAGGCAGACAGAGCCACCTGGCGTGCAGCTGGGTAAGCACAAGCCTGAGTATTTAAAAATCCTTACTTAATAACCACTGTGGTTCTGAAGCTGGCCAGTCATAAAATCTCCTTAGGGTTTGAATTTGTGGGTGTTGGCTTTGTCTCAAATGTCTTCAAGCTCATGATAATCTTTTTTTTTTTGGCCTGGGTTTACATGCAGACAGATCCTTATTAGATCAGAATCAAAGCTAAAAGTCCAGGAGCCAGAAATGATAAGCAAATAGAGGAAGGGATCAACTAAATGCTGTTGTAAAGCTGAAACTTTAAGTGACCAAATCTGGCATCCTAATGGTTTGAAAGAGGATGTTTCCCCCTCCCCCCACAGGCTCATATGTTTGAATACTTGGTCTCTAGATGGTGGAACTGTTTAAGAAGGATTAGGAGGTGTGGTCTTGTTGGAGGATTTTTATCACAGGGGCAGACTTTGAGGCTTCAAAAGGTTCTTACCATCCCTAATTGTGGGGCAGTGAACTGTGACAGGCAACCTGACCCCTGGTCGAGCACAGGCTTAACCCTGGGCGACTCAGTGGGGCTAGCCCTGCAAGGGCCCGGAATTTTGCCAAAGCTCCTGGAAGGCCCTTAGCTCCTGTCAAGTAGCTATAACCCCACAGCCCCATGTAGAGAGGTCTGTCACGTAGGAGCAGCACACCAAGCCCTCCCACATTCAGATAAGGTATCCCTAAACTCTCAGACCAAGCCAACGGGAAGTACCTGTTGTCAGACCCTGACCCATCCCAAACTGTATATTAGACCATCCCAAACTGTATATGAGAGATCCTATCCAGAAGGAATAAAGGTGTGAGAACTACTCCGTCATCTGAGAGCTTCTATCATAAGAGCTGTAACACTGCTGCTTGGGAAGAGGTCTGCTCTCCAGAAATGCCACCAGAAGCTTCCCGCACTCCTCACAGGCTAGTCAGCCTCTTGTGGGCTCAGCCTGGGCCCAACTCAGTGCAGGGCGGTGGGTGCAGCATCTTGGAGCAACCAAGGTGGCAACTGCGGAGACCGAGGTGGAGGTGACTCCCGTCCCTGCTTGCACTCTCCCCTTTGCCTGAACCCTCACACTTGGCCAGGCCAGAGATCCCTGTGGAAAGCCTCCAGCACACAGGCCCACACCTAATATGCTCTGTGCCTCCTAGTTGTGGGTCAAGACGTGAGCTCTCTGCTGTTGCTTCAGCTGCCTGCCACAATACCTTTGCTCCACTGTCATAGACTCTTATTTCTCTGAAATCATAAGCCCCATTAAACTTTTTCTTTAATAAGTTGCTTGGTCATGGTATTTTATCACAGTAGAAAATTAAAAAATACACTAACCATTAAACATTCCCTTTACCCACGAAGCCATCTCCATGGTCCTCGGGTTTTTATCAGTACTTGGAATTGAATACTATCCAACTACAGCCCTAGCTAATGCCTGCATATTTTTCTTTGTCAGTCTTCAAATAGAGGTCATCAAATAAGATGAAGGAAGAGTTAGAAGATGACAAGGTCACACTAATCCTTTGCAATAATCAGTATATGAGTGCAGAACAGCTAGTCAGATATCTCAGAATCTATGGGACAATGTTACAGAACTCTGCATTTAAAGCCTGTGATGTTGCCACTGGGGGGGGGGGGCGCATATGTGTGTGTGTGTGTGTGTGTGTGTGTGTGTGTGTGGCAGGGGTATACTTTTATAAAACTCTTGCCAGAAACCTGCTCAATGACACCTTAAATAAATCTTGGTATATCACACCTGCCATGACACACAAGTTAATACGTTATTAGCTTTGCTATAAACATAAATGCATTCTTTTTGTTTGTTTGTTTTGTCTTTGCTTTTTGTTTTGTTTCTCTGTATAGCCCTGGCTGTCCAAAACTCACTCTGTAGATCAAGCTGATCTCAAATTCAGCAATCTGCCCACCTCTGCTGGGATGAAAGGCATGAGCCACCATCCTGGCTTAAAGAATGCTTCTTAACTGGAACTCGAATTGCTACTTAGGAACGCAAGTTTGTTTTTGTTTTTGTTTTTGTTTTATTTTGAGGCAAGGTCCTACTATATATCCCAGGCTGGATTTGAACATGCAGCTATCCTCCTGCCTCTGCTTCCTGCTTCCTGAGTGATAGAATTACAGGCTTGGCATACTACACATTCATCTGGAGACTTCTTTTTTCATACCTGGGAAGTTCATTGCTACTGGAAGAAGACAAAGATTCTGCTAAGTGTCGTATAATGCACAGGGCAGCTCCACTATGATTTGCCCCAAATGTCAGCAGTGCTGGGGTTGAAAGTCAGGTGTCAGTGACAAGAGAACCTTAGAGGGCTACATTAACAGTGTTACAGGACTGTTCTGTAGTAGCAGAGGGTTGGCCTCCTAGCAGGTTAGAGTTCCACCATGAAAACCAATACTCTGCTTAGAGATGTATTGTGTATTAGCGCTTCACACCAGTGTGAAGCAAATACCCAACAGAACTAACCTAAAGGATAAAATATGATTTGCTTATCGTTTCCGAGGACTTAGCAGATGAGTGGGGAAGGCATAGAGGGGCAGATCCCTTTGCATCATTGTGGCCGGGTTAGTTTGCTGTCTGTTGATATAACAGACTCCATGACCAAAAGCAACCTTGGGAGGAAAGGTTTATTTGCCTTATACTTCCAGGTCAGGAACTGTCCATCACTGAAAAAAGTTGAGGCAAGAGATGAAGCAGGAACGGAAGCAGAGACCGTGGGAGAACACTGCTTATTGGCTCACTTGTAATTACCTTTTTAAATATACAGCCCAAGACCACCTGCCCAAGGAAGAGTTGCTCTTACATTGAGCTGGACCCTCAAACATGAAGATGATTCCCTCTAGACAGGAATATGAGCTAATCATGTCTGGGCTCTTCCTTCTTCCCAGGTGACTTTTGGGTGTGTATGTAAAGTTAACAATAAAATCTAACCAGAACAGTGAGGTGGAAAACAGGATTGGTGGCAGAGAGGTGAGAGAGTAGATTCAGCCAGGGATAATAGACACACGAGGACCTTCCCTACCAAGTAACTCAGCTCCTCCAGCTATGTCCTACCTCCCAAAGTTTTCAGAAAGTTCCACAATGATACCATCAGCTGGTAAAAAGTGAGCCTGTTGGGGATAGTTCCGATTCAAACTACAACAGGACACCAATTCATTATCGATATCCAATGGCTTCATTACCATATCATCAGAAGCAGGTGGCAAGAGAGACTTTGGTTAGAGCAATCCAGGGCCAACCTAACTAAGCCTCTATGCCTTGAGTAGAGGGTACAGGTCACCAGAGAAACCAAGACTCTTCATTTTGATCTTATTCATTTTCTCTGCACAATCAGGGGACTTCGGGACCCCACTTGCTATTCATATCAGAGGAGTCAGTGGGCTAAGTTGAGTGGTGAAAGAGTGGGCAGAGATGCAGTAGACTAGCAGTATCAGATACAAATGCACAGATATTTGAAAAAAGCCATGCTTTCCCAGGATTCAAATGGGAAAGCAGCACAGTTATGACTAAGCGGTTGGGATCAGGAAATGGCTTTGAGGTTCAAATGCCTGCCATGCCAACAGGAGGACCGAGTTGGATTTTCAGAAACCATAGGGTGGGTGTGGTGCCTTTGTATAATGGCAGTGCTGGGAAGTCTGAGGCAGGGATTCCTGGAGCGACAACTGAGACCCTGCCTCAGTGAATAAGGAGTTGAAGAAGATACTCCTCTTATGAAGCCCTGGCCAGCTTAGGCATGTGCACACGTGTGCCCCCACACACATGCACACCACACACACACGTGGAGAAAAAGAAAACCCAACTAAATGTTGTTTTCATTGAGTTAGCTTTTCACTGTATATGTTCAGGGAAGTGTGTCTGCCCCCAAGGAATATGGAGAGGAGAGAGCTACCCCACAGCAATGATAATTTTCAGGATTTAAAGACCAAAGCAACATTGTCACTATCCCCCACTTACCCATAAAATACACAGTCTTTCCATGGAGGCCTGCACTCTCCCAGTCCTGGGCCAGAAGACTTCTTCATAACACAGGCTTGGGAAGGAAGTTATGAGTAGAACATGTTTTGGAAACTTGCTTCAGCAAGGCCAAGGTAAAGGTGGGCTTTGCATTGTGGATCTAGGATATTTATAATCAGAATTTTTTTGTCAGGTGCTTTAAAAGTCTACTTTGCAAGTTTGTCCTTAGGTGATGCCTTTGCACAGAGAATCAAGTTATGGTTGGAAGACCAGTCTCTCTTAATGGCGATCTGGAAGCATGAAAATTTGTACATTCTGTATTTTTGGCTCACTTTATAGCCTAGCCTGGCCTCAAACTTGTGGTGAGCCTGCTGATTTAGCCTCCCAAATTCTGGAATAACTTAGTTCTCCAAGTGTAGTTTTTGAAACGTTTTATTTACATGCACAACACAGTTTGTGAATGGAAAAATCCCTGGATAGTATCAAGTGGGGACATTTACTCTCACAGATGTGTCCAACCTGAGGCTCGTGGCAGCACGTAAATAGGACCCAACACAAAAATCGTAAACTTTAAACATTGTGAGAGTTTTCTTTCTTTCTTTTCTTTTCTTTTCTTTTTTTTTTTTTCTTATTTGGAATTTGATTCAGGGATCTTCAACGTAAATTTTGGATATGGCAATGTCACAGTATCGTGTCGTAGTGTCAAAGGGTTGAGCATGCACGATTGCATAGCATGGAAAGAAACTGGAGCTCAGAATAGTCTCATTAGAACCCTTTTTTTCCTGTAGAGTCCAGTTGAGCTTGGACTACATTTCCCATGATACCTCACTGTTGGGACTCAGTCAGGATTGGGTAAAACAATAAGGAAGTGCTTTCGGGTCGCCCAGCAACGTGCAGAGTCTTGCACAGTGACTGGGTGAGCACGCCTCTTCCTGGAGGGTGAGGAAGCTTATTCCAGTTTCGGAGCCGTTCCTGTTTTTCCTTCCAGCCTCACGGCTGTTCGATCTCTTCCGCGTTCCCACCACCGCTCTTCTCAGGTTCCGCCCCCTTTCCCGCCAGTCGCCGCGAATCCAGGAAACTGGATTACTGCCGCGGATCGACTGGGCGAGCAGCGCGCAGGCGCGAGCGGTTTGGCCCCTGACGCGCGCGGCGCGGTTGAAGCCAGGGTGAGCTGCTGAGGAGAGCAGGCGGCTACTTCTGTCTCCAGCATGGCAGCTCTGCGCTATGCGGGTCTGGACGACACGGACAGTGAGGATGAGCTGCCTCCGGGCTGGGAGGAGAGAACCACCAAGGACGGCTGGGTGTACTACGCCAAGTAAGCGGCCTGGAGCAGCGTTCCTGGGAGCCGTGTCCTGCGAGGCCTGGACCCTGCGCTGCCCAGCCGGGCGGGCACGCGCATCCGGATTGCCAGCCACCTGTCCCAGGGTCCCCCGTTGTTATGGGGTCTGGGTCAAGGTCCGGTCACCTGGCCACCCGCAGCACGCCCCCTGCTGCTCACTAGGTGGCACTGCACCGTGCGGTTGTGGCTCCTAGGTCTTATCCTCTAAAGAGGAAATAGAGAAAACTTCAAAGCCAAGCTCCCACCAAGGGGACCTGAGTTGCAGGCCCAGCAATCTGTATTTTTAAGCAGATGTCCTGGATGCCTCACAGTGGTTTCCCAGGGAAGTTTTGGAAACGTCAACAGAGCCTTTTCCTATTACTAACCGTGACCTTGGGCCACTGAAAGCCCTGGCTTTCTGTTTTCCTCATCTGTGAAATGAGTTGACACAAGAATGAATGTATGCTGGGCATAAGGCACTCAGTGGAGAGGCTAGTGGGTTGTAGGTCACTTGCCCAGCAGGCATTTCTGTTAGTTGGACTGTATCTGTGGCAGAGTTGCAGAGGCCTGATACTGGAATTACCTGTGTAGCCTCTCCCTCCTTCCTACCTCATCTTCCCTCTTCTGAGACAGGATCTCGCTATGTAAACTTGGCTGGCTTGGAACTAGCTTAGTAGATCAGGCTGGCCTGGAACTTTCACAGATCCACCTATTTTTACAGGGTTTCACTGTATATGTGGGCCTGTGTAATCCCACTCCCAACCCCCAGTATCTGGGTAGTAACTTCAATACAGACACTGAGTTTCCATAGAGAACATACTGCAGCTGACGCTATGCTTGGTGAAATCTGTTCATTTTTAACAAATAGATATTTAATGTGCAAAATGATGGGTTTTTATAGAGTCTTGGGGTCTTGATCGGGCTCGTTTTCTCTGCCAGTTAAAGAATTAAAAAGCAGGGAAAATTAGCAATGTAACAGGTAGCCGAGGAGAAATCTCCAGCACCTCAAATGGTAGCAGGCGTAGGCAGCAGGCTGAAAGGCATTCTGTGGGGAGGGATTGTGTTCACAGGGCAGACACCCGTGAGAGAAACGACTGCAAAGCAGAGTGGGAACTCTGGGAGCCAAAAAAGCCAACCTCTTCTTGAGGGCCTTTTTGGTTTTAAGTCACTGAAGGATTTTTCTTCCCCTAATTTAAGAGTTGGTCAGTCAGTTTGAAGAAAGATAAGATGGTTGGTTGGCCCACATCTGTTGGGTAACATGTCCTGATGTGATCTTGAATTTGCTGAGCCAGTCCATCAGCAGGGGCTGACTAGCAAGAGAAAAAGCCCGCAAGGACTTTAAGATGCCAGGCTTTCGACTCATGTAAGGAGGGTGAAGAAGAAACTGGCCATCTTGGAAGTTCACCACTGGTGTGACCTAGCCATGGTCCCTCTCCGTATCTGCCTTCCAAGATGTCTGTCTGCCTCCTAGTTCCTGAGTATCATGATCTCCTTTTTCTTATGTATTTGTGTACTTTCCCTGGTTTTCTTCTTCTTATCAAATACTTCCTCTTCTATTGTCTTATGTGTCTGTAAAATATTGTTAAAACAGGGTCTCATGTAGTCTGGGCTGGCCTTAACTTGTTTGTGGCCTAGGCTGAGTTCCCAATTCTCCTGGGCTGGGGTCAAAGTGTGCATGAACACACCTGGCTTTATATTTTTAAAAGCTAGGAGAATCAATCTTTTTAAAGCTTTCCATGAGAATATATTATCACTTGGCTTTCAGAAAACAAATTATTGTACTAATACTGTAATGTGTAATTTTAGTTTTTAATAATTAACTTTTTTAAAAAGGTAGACCAAACTTAAAGAGATCTTCCAGCCTCTGGGGCTAATGGCGTGTGATAAACAGTTTTGTCTAGCAGTGTTTCCTGTAGCCCAGGCTTGCCTAGAATTTTTTATGAAACCAGGATGACATAGAGTTCTTAATGCCTCCTGCCTCCACCTTCCAGATATGGAATTACATGTTTGAACCTCCCTACCTGGTTGCAGAAAAATTTAAAAGATAACTCTCTTGCCTTATCAAATTAGGTTAGTTTGTGCCCTGGAGTCTCCCTACTGATGGGCTATAAACTATGAGATTTGCAGGTATTCAAAGATGTTCACTGCTTCCCCTGGTGGCCAGATAGAAAGAAACAGAAAACAGAAAAACTTTGGTGAGTTCATTCATTCAAGAATCCTTAACTAGCGGGGCAGTGGTGGTGTATGCCTTTAATCCCAGCACTTAGGAGGCAGAGGCAGGTGGATTTCTGAGTTCGAGGCCAGCCCGGTCTACAGAGTGAGTTCCAGGACAGCCAGGACTACACAGAGAAACCCTTTCTCGAAAAACCAAAAAAAAAAAAAAAAAAAAAAGAATCCTTAACTAGGCTGGTTGGCGGGCACTGGTGATGTCCAGCTAAGTGTGACACAGCTGTCATTCTTAAGGAGCTCTGTAAGACAGACAAATGACTGGTAATTATATAGTTCCAGTGCGTGTGTCCAGCATGACGTGTGAGAGTGGGTAAGGGAGCCCGCCTAGGAGAGGTGTCACTTGCCCTATGTCTCAGAGTGCTGTAGAAGGCGGGTTCAGGTGGTAGGAAGTCAGGCAGGTGGAGGGGACAGTGGGAGGAGAGACCCCAGGAAGGCTTCTTTCTGTGGTATAGGGTTGTAAAGCCCGAGACTGGCATTTGCAGAGGCCCTTCTGTGCTCCCCTGAGGACTAGGATTCTATTGTGTGACTCCGGAACCCACTGATAATCTGGAGCCAGGGAGTGACACTGAGTTTGTGTCGTCAGAAGGACAGATGGCTCTAGAGACATAAGTGAATTGTATGAGCAGGAGGTGCTGGTGTATAGGCCTGTCAGTGATCCTGCATTGGGTGTTTCTACCTGGACCTCTGTGTGTGGAGTCTCAGTCCAAGAGAACTTCCTAGTCTGTGCGGCTCCAACCACCTAAACTTACCACTGTTTCTTGGTCCTTGGCATCTACTGTAGGCATCTGGTCAGTTGGTGATGTAATGGTTTCTCCCTTTTTGAGGGTGGATTTAAGGAAATCAAGCTTAACCTTCGAATGCCTCCTTCAGTGCCTGGCTGTTTCCCTCGTGGTAGGATGCCCCATCACTGGTGACAGGTGATTCTAGCTTTTGATCCATTACAACTGTAAGGGATCTATTACAACTGTACTTTCACTTTATTAAATGTGAATCGAGCAAAAGTAAAAGAATAAACAGCAAGTAGCAGATAGAGGGAAGCCATGGGTAGCAAAATATTATCAATAGAGCGCGCACAGTGCCTATCAGAAACTGACTGGAAGAGCCCAATCGAGAGAGAAGTAAAGCTTTAAGTCAGGTGTGTACAACATCAGCCCACATCTGGGAGCCCTGACTGAGGCCATGGTGGAGTTCCATTGCCTGGTACGTATTCTCCATGTTTCCCTTAGCCACAGGCATTTTTTATATTGTGGGATAAATAGTAGCTGAGGGACAGCACTTGGGGATCTTTTAGCTGTGTTCAAGGACAGCGTGTTTTTTAATACCCTTAGCTGTCTGCTGTTTTCCTGTCTTCCTGTCACAGGCTGGGGAGCCCATTAGTCTCTTGGGAGCTTTTGAAGGGCATGTGAAATAAAGGTGCTGGAGCCTGGTAAGGGGAAGCCTCCTTGATACCAGGGTCTGCTTTCAGTGAGCTTGGACGGCACGTGACAGTTTACCAATAGAGTGCATGACAGCTCACCATCTTATTATAACGATTGCTCCGTGAGACCGTTTGAACAGTGTCCTTGAGGCAGCCCCATTCTGCAGGTGACAGGAAGTGATGGCTGAGAGGTGGAGTCAGTGGAGCAATGCCTTTCTAGAACTTTGTGCTTCACAGAGCTTTGTGCCAGTGTTCACAGATCCATGGCCATCTTGTCATAGCTAAGTGACCTGTGCTACTGTCTCACTACACTCTTAATGTCCTTTTAGGCACGCTCAGGACTCAGACATTAATAACACAGTGAAGTTATACCTGGGGCCAAAATATAGATTTTAATATTTGTAAGTGTGTGTGTAAGTGTGTCTGTGTGCATGCCATGGTGTATTGGTGGAGGTCAGAGGTTAGCATTCAGGAACTGCATCTCTTCCTCCTCCGTGGGAGTCAGGCAGCAAACCAGGGTCCTCAGGGTTGCATGGCAAGCACTTTTCCCTGAGACATTTTGCCAGCCCACAATGTACATTCTAAAAGTCACATGTGTAATTTTAGTAATTAGGAAGCAGAGACAGCAGAATCAAGCGTTTAATGTCATCCATGGCTACATAGTGAGTTCAGCCTGGGCCACATGAAACCTTGTCTCCAAACAAAACCAAAACAAACCAAAAACCAAAAACCCCTGAAACTCAACAAAGTAAAAAGAACAAGGAAAATAAACTTTAACAATGTGATATTTCAGCTACATTTAATATTTAAATATGAGCGTTATAAACCAGATATTGAAGATTGTCAGTGTATCCTTGAATAAAGGGAAAAGAAATACAAAATGCCTTTCTAGAACTTTGTGCTTCACAGAGCTTTGTAACGTTGACTCTAAGTGGGCCCTGCCCCCACTTGCCCTTCCAGTGATCTCCCCACCTGTCCTGCAAGATTCCTTCAGGTTTGAGTCTTCTGACCTGCAGCCTGGGTCTCTGACCTGACATTGTCAGCAAACCTTCTGTTCTGAGGATTTCTTTCTGTCTGTTCTCACAACTCCAGCTATATCAGGAAGAGACACAGTTCATGCAGTGACTACATTTTAGCAGTGCTAACTTACTCTGTTGTGGATATCTTACAGTCACACTGAGGAAAAGACCCAGTGGGAACATCCGAAAACCGGCAAGAGAAAACGAGTTGCAGGAGGTCTGTATGCCGTCCGAAGCACAAAGTAGCTAGGGAAGATGTCAGAGGTGGTGACGTAGCAGTTAACCCTGTCTTTCTGGGAAAGCTGTCTGGTGGGTGGCCATCGAGGACAAGGCTCTCAGTCTGAGAGCATAGTGGGATTTGGCAGAAGGAGAAGATAAGATCTTGAGATGGGCAGGGAGATGTCTTATGGCTTTAAACAGTTTATTGAGACAATTGGAACTTTGACTTGTTGGGTTTCTCTGCAGATGCACCATGGGAGTAATTGCTCTTGGCTGTGGAGGTGAATGTTAGTATTTTATGGAAACCTACAAACTTGTTGCTGAGGCAGCACACAGTCCATGGGGTGGAAGTATTGAATGAACACAAAGGGGTTGAGGCTCCTCAGGGTCCAGGTGAAGGCAGATGAGCCTGCACATGAAAATGACGGGCTGGCTCTACAGCATGGCGCAAGGCTGCCTGGGTCAGCGCGCCACTGCTTGTGTCTGATGTTCCTGCAGACATGGCTGTGAGCTTTGGGAGTTCATGCTCATAGGAGCAGCTGTTGAGGCCTGACATAGAAGCGGGAGCTGAGAGAACACTTGAGTGTGACAGGGCTCTGCTTGAAGCAGGAGGCAGAATGTGGATTCCAGATGGGATTCTAGGCCTTCTTTAACTGCCACCTTTGAAGCATGTGACCAGAGCAACCTGGTCCAGAGGGTTTAGGGGACCCGGGATAAGAGGGGTAACCTCTTTCCTGACCTTGGGGTGTGGCTTGGCTTCATTCCCTACACAGACACTGTTCATCTTCCTTGTGTTTCAGATTTGCCGTATGGATGGGAGCAGGAGACCGATGAGAATGGACAAGTGTTTTTCGTTGAGTAAGTGTCTATGTAGAAGCATCGCCAGTTTGACTTTTAAGAGGAATTTTCAGGTGTAATTTCCTATACTGACTGTAGGAGAATAGGACATCATACAGACCTGTTTTACCAGCAGGAGTGACCCCCCTTTATGAGCTTTGTGATTTTTTTTTTCTTCTAGTCTGCAGTTTTCCACCCTTCTTTGTACACTAAGGTTTTGTGGTCAGGCCAGCCCAGCCCTTCACACATGACTCATCTGCCACGTGGATTGTGGTGTGATATTCCCTAAGCTGACCCCTAATATAGCATATAATATAATTGTCATTCCTTTAAGGTTAAACACTTAGCTTTTCAGGGACAGCATGATGTTTTGGGAGTTTCATGAAGATTTCCTTAGGCTTTCACTGTACTTGGTTGAACCACCACTTTCTTCTCCTTCCTTCTTTAAGCGGCTCGTCCTGAGGCTTCCTAACAGTTTTACAAAGGATTGATTGATGTGTCTGTGTGACTGTGCAAGGGTATCAGTCTACAAATCTCCTCTCAGGTGGGGCCTCTCCCTGAACCTCAGGTGGAAGCCAGTCAGCCTCAGCGATCCTGTGATATCTGCAGCCTTGGGAGCTGGAGTTACAGATGTGCAAACATGGGGTGCCTGGATTGTTGGATGGGTGCTGTGTCCCAGATCCAGTCCTCATAATTGGGCAGCAAGTGCTCTGTGACTGCTGTGCTATCTCCGGAACTTCATTTTCCAAAATTTTAGCACTACAGTGACAGTTGGTTTTAACCTCGCCATGCAGTAACAGTGGTCGTTGTAGCAATAGGCTCACCTGGAGAAGTGTTTTGTCAGCAAACCTAATGAACTCCCTCCCACTTCATCTCCCACACTGGGAGCAGGTAGGCTGGGGCTAGCTTTGGAGCATCTGAGCAGCCATACGAAGCCCTAGCAGGGCAGCCTCTTTGGCAGGTGATTAGGTGGGTGTTCTTTGATGCCTATTAGATTATAAAGGATTTCTTCTTTCTTGATTTATAAAAATCCTTTCCCTTATCAAAGCAGGGACACCATTTTTTTAGTTTTATGCTACAAATATCCCTTTCCACATCTTTTTGGACAGCTTGGCTGTAGAAACTCTTAGGCTCCATGCAGCCAGACACCTCCTATGCCCACACACGCCTGTAAAGCTGTTCTCTGGAGTGCTTTCCTCTTCACTGGCCAAGAGCAGTGGTTCCAAGATGGGATTCTCTGATGAGCATCATTGGCCATTCTTGGGAACTTACTAGATATACATATACTCAGACCCCTTACCATCTGAATCTGAACTTGGGGTGTGTTTGTGGTGGTGAGGGGCAGCGGATGCCCTCCAGGGAATTCTGAAGCATGCTGGTTTGTCTGGCCTGCTCTAGAAAGGGATCAGCTAAACTTTTGTATAATGGATCAGATATGGCACTATATGGTTTCTGTTTTAATACAAAAATAGTGGCCATTGCTGTGTCCTAGTAAAACTTTATAGAAGCAGGCATTAGGCCAAATCAGCCAGCTGCTGGTCTAATGAAAACTGAGCATGGACTATGGAAGCAAGCTAGAATGAGCTCTCTAGCCTGCTGTAGGGTGTGCTGGGATAAGCAGAAAGTGAGCTCTTGAGAGAAAGGAAGTGTAGATTTGTTTCCATGTGCAAATACTGTCACCAATACTTGGTAGCTACTTAAGGCTACCACAGTGGAATCCCGGGGGAGCGGAGATGACAGCATCAGCCAGCACTGTCAAATGTCAGTGTGGCTAGACAGAGTCTCATGAAGTTGCTCAGGCTGGCCTTGAAATTGTAGTCCGCCTGTTTCAGACTCCTGAGTAGCTGGGATCACAGGGCTATGCCATGGTGCTCAGATACATACATCTTAAATCATAATATCCCATGTATTTCAAGAGGGTTCTTATAACATTTCAAGGTCTTTATCTCAAATCTCAAAAATGCGCATAACTTTTGTACTCCATTTTATGTATTTAGAGTGTGTGTGTGTATATGTGTATACATGCACGTAGCGTATAGGTGGATATCAGGACAACTTGGAATTGTCTCCTTTATCACGTGGGTCCCAGGGATTGAACCCAGGTCATTAGGCTTGGTAGCAGGCACTTGTCCCTGCTGAGCCGTCTGGACAGCCCAAGAATACATTTAAAATCTAAAAATGGTATTAAAAGAAGTAATTTAATAATCCGTATGTGTCAGTATATTTTAATGTTGTTTCTAGATTAATTCCAAATCGAAACTTCAGTGCTTATTGTAGGTGGCTTGGCTATGGTCTTAAAATGCAAGTAATTGAAACCTTGCTATTTGGCATGCTTTATAGTTACTAAGACTGCTATCACTTCCTTTCTTTGCTTGTGTACCAGTGTGTATAGGCCTTTGCATAGGCCAGTGAAATTACACAGCTATCTATTGATGAGAATGGCTGATAGATCTTGTAGCTGCATTTATATTAGTGTGAATTCAGTAGAAACTCAGAGCCTTCTCAGCCAGCTGCTGTGGGACCCAAGAGGCCTACTGTGTCCCATTGCCTTCAGGGTCATTCTGAGAGGCTTCCATGGCTCTGTTTTCAGGCTAGAGTACCATCCTTCCAGAGGCCAGCATGTAGGTCAAATGGGTCCTGGGTCTCTCTGTGTTTGACAGTAAGCCTATTGCATTGTTTGCCTCAAGTATTAGATTATCTTGTACTTAGAGATGCTGGTCCTGGCTGTGTAGAGTTCAATGTTCTCCCTGTTCTTTGCAGCCACATAAATAAAAGAACTACTTATTTGGACCCAAGATTGGCATTTACTGTGGATGATAATCCGACGAAGCCGACCACCAGACAGAAGTACGACGGGAGCACCACCGCCATGGAGATCCTGCAGGGCCGAGACTTCACAGGCAAGGTGGTCCTGGTTACTGGAGCAAACTCAGGAATAGGTAGGCCTGTAACTTACTGTCATTTTATTTTATGTATTTATTTTTTGTGAGTGCTGCAGTGAATTCCACTTAAATGTAACTGTAATGAACGTTGGTGGTGAATCTCCAATTTGAAGAGGCTTCTAAGCCCTCTCAGCTGTTGTCTCATTAAAACCACACCCCCTCTGCATCCCAGTGTTGCAGTGTGAGGCTTGTGGGGCCTGACCTTGAAGTTGCTCAAAGCTGAGAAGTCAGCAGAAGGCTGTGGCTATTTTGGTATTCAGGGGCTGGAGACAACAGGCTCTGGCTAAGAGGTTTTGACCCGGTCTGTGTGGTGCATGGATGTATTCCAATTACCTGGCTTATTCAAACCAAAATTGATCGGTAATGGGATCCTGGGCAGCAGCAGATTGTGACTTTGGATCCAAGGGTACTGCGGGTTCCCACTGGTCACTGAGCCGATCGCTTTCCTTTGGTAACCGTATCTTATTTCTTCATAAACTGGAGAATGTGTCCTTGTCTTCACCTCTACAGTGACCCTCCTAATTGCCTCTGTTTAACCACGGTGACCGTGGTGAGTCAGTGTCTTCCCGGGCTGGTGCAGTGACAGCAGCGAGGCGGGCACTTGTGCCATCTCAGGGTGGGGTTTTATTTTGTTTTGGCCCATTGACATCTGACATTAGTGTCAGAATTGCTTTGGGATAGGACGTGCATCTTCAGATTAAAGAATAGAACTGCATCTGTCTGTCCTCTGTTGTTCTCTGTCAGGGTTCTCTCTGTTCATCTGTCTGTCTGTCACAGTGCCCCCTCATGGCCTCTCTCATGAGCTTTTCTGTTTTACTTTCTTTCTTTCCTGATTTTGGAGTCCCCAGTGTCCTCTACTAGCAAGCCCAGGAGGTGAGGTACCGTAGCGGGTTAGCAGCTCTGCGGTGTGGCTGGCTCTCAGAGCTTGACTCTGCCATCCCCGGGTGGGTCTCCTGACCATACTCCTCCTAAGGGAACATTTTTTAAAACAATGGAAAGCAGTTTCCATAAAATCATTTCCCAGTCTTCATCCTGAGCCCAGAATACATTCAGTCTAACCTTTTCAGTCTCTGTGTTGGGCTAGAGTCTGGATAATTCTCATGCTGTCAGTGGAGCTGCAGTACTGGTAATAATGACTGGCTCCTCAGCATCCAAGAAGAATTGTTATGGTTCTGGGTGTGGACCCAGGAGATGATAGAGTAAGTTTTTTAAAAAGGATTTGAGGACTTAAGAGAATTTCCCTTTGTTTATTTAACACTTAGCTCATTAGGAATTGAATGAAATGATCTCATTCTCTTGGTCTTCTAGTTGGACAGTTTTTCTTATTTATTTATTTTAAGTTTATTTTATTGCATCAGTATTTTGTCGCATGTATGTTTGCACGACACATTTGCAGTCCTGAGAGCTTATTGGATGACTTGGATCTGGAGTCATGTAGAGATAGATGGTTGCAAACTGACATGCTGGTACTTGGGTTTAACATGGCTACTCTGCATGAGCAGCCAGTGCTTGTTAACTAGGAAGCTATCCCACCAGCCTGCAGAATAGGCTTTCTTCAATCAGTGAGGTATGTGATGGTTCCTGTCAGCCTGTTCTGTCTGATGTGAGCTAGTAGACCTTTGACTAAGTCTGCTGTCCTCAGAGGTCTGAAGCATCAGGTGTTTGGCTGAGCATGGGGCAAGAATCGTGTCTGGGTGATCCTGATAGCAAGAGAGAAGGAGGTTCTGAAGTGTGAGAAATGTGTGTATCCAAATGGCTCCCCAAACCCTAGGAGCAAAGGCAGAAGTTCTGCCTCTCCTGTTCCCCTTCCTTCTGACGATTCCTTCTTGTGCCCACAGTTGTGGACACTGCAGGAGGTGTGAGTGGTCCCACAGGTGTGGCTAGTTGTAAGGATGGATTGTAGAAGGCTTTAGGAAGGCCAGCAGTGTTTCTGGCCCCTACTTCCCCTCAGGAAACTGCTTGTCACTCTCCTCCCTCTCCACGCCACCAAGCATGACTCTGCTATTACTGAAGATTTTGATTCTTAATTTTTGGAGTAATATATTGCAAATTCCAGGCAGTCGAGTACATACAAATTAGCCTCCCTCTTCAGCAGGTAGATCAGACTTAAAGAAGCTGGAGATTGATACGCACGGGCTGTTTGTCATAACAGAGCTGGCTTTTGTAAACAAACCTTTGAGGCAGCCTTGGAAAGTGTTCGTGCCCAGGTAGTCTGTGGCTTCCTTCTCCCGAGCGGCGCAGCCTGCCCATCAGGAAGTTGCCATCACTGCTTCGTTTTCCTGGTGCGATGCAGGCTGGCATGAGCACCTGCTCCCAAGGTTCCTGCTGTTGCCTCTATGAGAGCTCTGCTTCAGCACTCCTTTCTTTGGGCCACAGCAGGGAGACTGTTGTCTGTGGGTCAGCAGTGGAGTCTTCAGCCTGTGAATCTGAGTGGATGGATGCTGAGCACAGCCCCCTATGACTGGACAGACACCTTGTCTGCCCGTGAGTGCCACTGTGGCAGTGCTTCCACACTCCCCTCCAGGTGGGAGGTAGGAGAGGGAGAGGGAGCTGTGTGCTCCCTGACTGAACTGGGTTCTCCCAGGGCCCTGCGCCCTTTGATGTGAGCTGCGAGCTGACTGTTCTGTCCCTGACTTTCTTACATTGTCTGTCAGCAATGCAGAGCTAACTTTTGAATGTTTATACTTGATAGTACTAAGGCAATTGAATAAATTCTCCGTTCCAAGCAGGAAGGAAGGGTCAGGATGGTTCTTTTTTTTTTTTTTTTTTTGGTTTTTTCGAGACAGGGTTTCTCTGTGTAGCCTTGGCTGTCCTGGAACTCACTCTGTAGACCAGGCTGGCCTTGAACTCAGAAATCCACCTGCCTCTGCCTCCCGAGTGCTGGGATTAAAGGCGTGCACCACCACCGCCCGGCGTCAGGATGGTTCTTGAATGTAGGAGGATTCAGAGGCAATGCAGAAGTACAATGGGAGCATGGAAAATATTAGTTTTGGAGACAGTGTCTTGCTATGTGTCCTTGCCTTGAGTTAGTGACATAGCCCAGGCTGGCCTCCAACTCCTGATCTTCATACCTCATATGCCAGGGTTATAGATGTGCCCACCACTCATATCCCATTCCTCTCTTTACAGGTGTCAGTTGGCTTTACCTCTGTCAACTGAATTCAGGTTTCTGGATTGGATGTGGCTCAACTACAGCCCCTTGGGAATAATCTGACCTACCTGATTTTGTAGGTGCTTTCTATTGGAGCACAGCCATGTACATTTAGGGCATCACCAGAAGTTGAGTAATTACAGTAGGGATCATGTGGCCCCCAAAGTCTTTACTGTGGGGCCTGCACTCAAAGTGTTTAGTCTTACTGCACTGGGTGGTCCAGCTGAACCCAAAGCAGAGTTGCCTCAGTACTTGTATCAGCCAGTTTAGCTGAGGCTGGGATAACGGATGCCCAGGCTACAGGAAGAGTGCACTCAGCACATCATGAATAGCTGGAAGGGTTGTCCCACCAGTATCTACCTCCCCCTACCTGTGTTCTTAGTGAGCTGCAAGATTAGAATGTTGTCTCCTCAGGAACTAACACTCTTCTCCTCTTGACCTTTGTTTAACCAGCTTTCTGAACCCGAAGACTTTTAGATTGAAAGCTGTAGCTTGTGGACCTCAGTGGAGATCAGCATCTCAGGCTCCAGGGGGAGCCATCCCTTCATCCAGAGCTGCTGCTAGCAGATCAAGAGTCGGAGCCTGCTAACCAATAGACAAGGGAGGAGCTCACTGCCCTGTGTGCAGCACAGCTGGGCAGGAGGGGCAGGAGGCTGTGGCTCCTTGGAGTTACACACTGGCTGGCTCTGATTCTGTAAAAAAGAAGGAGACGGCTTCAACACGGAGACGACTGCATCTAAGTCCCGGGAGTCTCAGGACAGGGAATGTTCTAGACTAGCGAGTCTCCCAACTTTCCTGGGGCCCACGGATTTTCCTAAGCTAAACCTGTTGGAGAGCAGATTTGACTGTGTGTGCACAGAGCTGTGTGGAAGCTGCTTGCCTTGAACCTTCAGGCTGACTTGCTGGTCGGGCAGCACTTTCTAACACGGGCAGTCACATGTCCCTTGAGTGGGACAGCAGCTGTCATCTTTTTGTCAGAGGAGCATTTGAGTTCCATATGATTGATGCTTTCTAGAGACTGTATGCTGCCATTGTATTTCTGGAGGAACAGTCAGGCTTTTGGCAAACTCCGTTGGAAACCTGGTAGCACCTATGAGCACATCAGACATTTTCAATCCAGTGTTTGGTGCTAATAACAGAGCTCTTTTCTTCCATTCTGAAGCCCGGAGTGGTTCAGATTTGATTTTAAGTTTCTTTCTGAGCTTAGTCTTTCTCATTCTGAACCTTTATAATGTTGGGCTGCATCATACGTGGTCTCCCTCTGAAATAGCCTGGCCTGGTTTTGATTTTTAAGCCAGAGAACAAACAAAAACAAAACTAGCTTTTCTCCTAGGGTATTTACATTATTATAGAGATTCACGCACACGCACGTGCACACACGCACGTGCACGCACGCACGTGCACGCACGCACGTGCACGCACGCACGTGCACGCATGCACGTGCACGCACGCACGTGCACTCACGCACGTGCACGCACGCACGTGCACACACGCACGTGCACACACGCACACACACTGAAGGTGCCAGTCATCCCTCCATCTGTTCTCTTTAAAGCAAAGTAAAGGGCCGAGCTTTCTTCTGAGGGCCCTGCAGTATTCTTACAGTGCAGTGTCTGTCTTCATGCGTTGGTGTAGAGGACCTGCCCCTGGATCATGTGTTGCTGCTCTGGCATGAAGTTAGTGCCACACTTTTATCTTGTATACCGTCACTGTGGTGGACTCCTGCTTACAGTGGATTCTGCCCTTTCTTAGCTGCTTCCCTTCCAGACCATGCCGAAGCACCAACCCTTTCTAACGAACTGTAGCGGGTCCCTGAGCCCAGGCCAGGGCTGCCTGAGCTACCCTGTAGTCCCCTTTGTCGAGTAAAGCCCACATCCTTGTGTTCGGGGCCCTGGAATTCCCCATTCCACTCTTTTTCCCACTGATGACATATGAGCTGATGAGGCCTTGGGTATCACCTTCCTTGTGAGAACTCTGTGCTCATTAAGCAGAGGGGAAGTCCCTAAATCATTGAAGAGACCCCTAGGGAATTAATTAAATATATTTGCAACAACTGTTCTCTTAAGCTAAAGTGATTTGAAATTATTTCCTTCAGAGAAACTATTGGAAGTTGTTTTTCTTTGAGACAGTCCCATTACATTGCCTAGACTAGCCTACAATTCAGGGAAGTTCTCCTGCCTCAGCTGGTTGGAAACTTGAGATTTTTGACAGTATTGAAAAAAATCCTTGACTGCCATTACACAAAAATTAAAAATTATTATTTTATGAGTCAAAGCCACTTCACATGTGACTACTCTTAGATATCATGATACTTGGGAAGCTTAATACCCAAACCAGGGGCCAGTTAGAAATGGCACAATGATTGCTGTGGAGCCGTTGGCTAACCCTGGGTAGGAGCAGAGTAGGTACAGAGAGTGTGTGTGTTAGTCACAGGCCCCAAATTAGTGTATGCTTGTGGATATATGTCCACAGGTACCCCTCTGGTCAGTTTCAGAAGGCTCTGTCCTCTGAGGCCCCAGTTAATTCCATATTTCCATTTGGGTTTGGGTTTTCACTTTTTTATAGTGCCCGCTTAATAAATGAAGTTCGTGTTGCTATGCTTGAGTGACAAAGTGACTCAAATCCCTAATTTAAAGAAAATGTTTACAAATCTGATTTCTCCCTTATTAAGGTGTGGTGGTGTGTCACATGCAAACTTGGAAATGGTTTTACATAAAATCCAATTAAAGTGATTCTATTTCTCCCTGCCTTTATGTAATGGAATGGCACAGTGTGCGTCCTAACACAAGCCTTGCTGTTTTCTGTAATTAACCTAAAAGCAGCCATGCTCATCTAGTTTATCCTGTTCCCCACTAGAGGGCACTGTTGCCCTGCGAGACGGTTGAACTTTGACAGTGTTCTTCCCCGGTTGCCTGGCCTGGCTTGCTTTCCCTTTTGTTAAATAGTGCCCTTTCCTTCCCTAGCATCGTTCAGGGCATGTCCGGCTCAGTGAGAGAGCCCTGGCTGAAGACTAGGACCGGTGTCATCTTTCTCTTTCTTGGCTTTGCATTTTTGTTTTGTTTGTATAAAATGCCAAAGATGAAGAGGCCCACTTAACAAAATGGTCCATTGTATTCAGGGACCAGCTTGTTCCGCCAAATTACACAAGGACAGTGTTTCTTGGCATTATCGGTTTTGAGTGTGCTGGCCTATCAATTATCTGATTTCTTTTTCTAAGTGGGGATTGTAATATTTAAATATTAATGCCTGTATTTAAGGTTCATTTAGAATGCCTCAGTGACCTTATTTATTTATTTATTTATTTATTTATTTATTTATGCCCAGCAGCCTTATCTGTGTGATATAATGTATTTTAATTAGATTGTTTTTGAGCTATGCATTCTGTTATTAGAAGAAAATGCATCCTTTGGACTTGGTGTTTGTTTCTTAAATAAGAAGTCACAACAGCCAGACTGTGAAACAGGCAACCAGTCCTCTGCAGAGTCTGGGGGTGGGGTGGTGATATTACCATTAAAGTCTGACCAGGTCATCCGTGGCCCACAAGAAAGGAATTTAGGCTTGGCTTTATAAGCTATTTATCTTCAGAGTTTAAGTGGAGACAGGGTGAAACTCTTATATACTGTTGTGTGTGTTATGTTCCTTCTCAGTGACTTCTCCCTTTCTTTTGAAAATGGGTGAGCCTACAGATGCCGTGGTTGTGTGTACCTGTACCAGGCAGAGCTGTATCACCAGAGTGAAGAGGTTCAGTTCACTAAGCGTAGATATGTTCATTATTTAAGAAATAAATTGTTAAAAGTAGATGGCTTTTGGGAATTATTGAAGACTTGATAATAAAGGTGACACTGGTAGGTGTGACCCCTGGCTGTCCTTTGGGTGGTGTGAAGCAGTCTTATCCTGGTTTGTGCCTTTTCTGCCACTGGTAAGTGTGACCCCTGGCTGTCCTTTGGGTGGTGTGAAGCAGTCTTATCCTGTTCTGGGCCTTTTCAGACATGCACATTGCCCCCGTGTGAGTTCTCAACTTTTTCCAAAATTGCATTTGGGGCACGGGGACCTTTTTCAAGGGTCTCTTAATGGAAGGCACCCATAGGTAACCAAGAAGTCCATCATTCCCCTTGATTGATTTGCCAAACTGAACTCGGGTCCAGAGCAAGCGCTGGGGTGGGTGGCATGAGCTACGCCCTGTCCCTGCCAATCTTGGGAAGGGGCATAAAAAAAAAAAAAGAAAAACCTGTCAATTAAATCCTAGATTCTAAGGAGATCTAGATGGTGTGTGTGCATAAGAGATGGTTATATTGGGGGGGGAGGTTGGAGACTGAGCTGGGGCTTCACTTCACTGTGTGGAGGTTGATTAGCAAGGTGAGCAGAGCTAGGCTCTTTGTTTGAACAGATCTCACAGAAACAGTTAGCCTGCGTTCACGTGTGGTTGTAAAGAAACGTCAAACCATGTCTCTCATTCTTATCTTTACACTACACGTAATGATCCCAGATTAGTGTCTGTGCATTGTTATAATATCGTGCAGACAGGCATTTTAGATATAAGGACTCTGCTGTCTTTTAAAATTCTCATCTCAGTGCTTGCAGCTGTACCAAAATGGTGCCAGAATAAGAGAACAGAGAGGTGAGGTCAGTAGCCTAACCTTGACAGGATACGTGTGGGTTCCTGCCTGGGGCTCACTGCACTGTGCCCATCCCCTTCCTTCCTTGAGAAGTAACTTCACATACCCAGTTAAGCTTACTCACTTTGAAACCAGGCCTGAAACCAAACTGACCTGATGGTCTGGGGACCGAGGGTGGAGCTGTAAGGTGGGCTATGGCAGATGCAGTTTCTAAGCCCCGGGTGGATCATGGGTGAGGGCATGAATGCTTGCCTGGGGTTCTTCATGTTGGGTTAGCATGAGGCAGGGGTGTGCATGGCGTTGTGAGGGACAGGAGCTGGCAGTCATCAAGACACGTATTACATGGAGTTAGCGTTCTGTGTCTTCTTATTTAAGTAATTTAAAATTTATTTTTATTATTAAATGTATCCTCTATGGGAAATGTAGAAATAGAGATAAAAAAAAAAAACAAAAAAACAAAAACACAACAACCAAGAAAACCAAAAAAACCAACTCAAAACCCTTACCAGCTGGAAGCATACTGCTAGTATTCAGCGTCTGCGATCCTAGGCAGAGGCTTTCCTCTTTCCTTTTGTGATGTTTTTTTTCCTACTGGACTGTGAAATGTATCTTTCCTTGCCATTAAATATTCCACCTCTTAAATGGCTGCATACTATTCCATTATATGGTTCCAGCGATTTCCCCAGTGTGGCACATTTGGGTAGATTCCAGCTTTTTAATAGCCACGGAACGGAGGCAGACATTTCGCAGTTAAACGTTTGTGCCCATCTGTGACATTCTACAGCCTGATTTTGTGCAAGGAGAATTGCTGAATCGACGGATTTACCCACTAATCTTAATATCTTGATTTGTGACACTGTACCCGTAAATTGTTGTACCAATCTGATTGCCAGTTGTTGCTCTGTGTCCCTGCCAATCTTGGGAAGGAACATTAAAAAAAAAAAAAAAAAAGAAAAAGAAAAACCTGTCAATTAAATCCTCATGCCTCCGATTATACCCAAGATGGAACAGTTCTTCACGTCTGGCCATTTGTACTTATTCTTTTATGAATCGCCTTTTCATTTTGTATGCATGGCTATCAGATACATATTGATTGCTGATTGATTGCTCGTTCCATGCAGTATAATTTAATTTTCAAAATGTCCCTTTCTCTTAGAAGTTAATTTATCTCAAAGTGTCCGTTACTCTAAGTACATATTCAATCCTGTGATCAAGAGGCAATTCATAGAGAAGCCGGCCCGACTTTCCAGCTTGCGTCCGTGAAGTCCTCTAGGCTTCTCTGCTTAGCACAGCCCCTACCACTCATATCCCTGAATGTCCCACAATGGATGAGGGACACTCAGCTCAGCACTGGCTCGCTCACAGTGGGTCTTGTAAACAGTAGCGGGGAATTGGTGATTCTGGGCTTTGTGCCTTCCCCCCAGATCTGTTAAAACTAGTAACACCACACTGGAGCTTTCCCGTGCATTTGTTCATGTGATGAGCCTGGCTCCCACGTAGTGAAATTGTACCAATGCCGAAAATAGCTCTGCTGACAGGCAGGGCAGGCTTGATTGGTGGCGGGTTTCAGTCTGGAGAGGGGCAGGCGAGGAGTTCTGACTCTGGAAGCAGGCATGACCTAGTTTTCAAACTGCTCACCTCTTCCTACCTGAGTGACTCAGGCCAGGTGACTTCTTCCAGCTCATGGACAATGCAGATGGTTCCTTGCGTGTCTGTGCAGTTGCTCAGGATGGAGAGCTGGGACCCTTGCAGACACTTCTACAGTGGATGCTAGGGCCTGGACTAAGTCCTTATATTAATTCGGTGTTTCCAAGTGTTGTACTTCCGAGGTCCTCCCAAGGCTGCTACAGGAGCTCTGCATTGGTCATAGGATCACCCTTTTGATTGTTTTGAATAACTGTGGTAGGCATTGACTGGTCTTCAGTTTGAAAAGATTTTTCCCATGTTTTGGCTAGAAGTCAGATAGTGCCATCATCTAGCCAACACAAAACAAACAACCCCTCCCTCCAAAAAACCCCCCAAAACAACAAAATCCAATAAGGCCGGCTAGTTAATGTTTCTGTAGCCTAGGAGCAAAAAGGATATCACTATTATTGGGGGACTGGAGGGACTTGAACCATTAGCCCTTGTATGAATCAGATCACAGCTGTTTCCGAGGCTGGCATTAGAACACTCGCTCATGGAACTGATGGTGTGCAGGGGTGCCTGCTGTATTAAGACTAAATATCCAGGTTTGCAGTTCCTCTTTCCTGGAATACACAAGAATGTGTCAATGTTGGAGTGTAGTTTTCTCAGAACTAGAGGTTCAGCACCTTGGCTGAAGGTTTTTGGGACATAGTAGGAAGAAAGCTAGTGGGATGACAGCTTGTTAAGTGCCCACATTTATGCAAGCACACATACAAACATGCGCATTATACACACACACACACACACACACACACACACACACAAATGGGAAGAGAAAGAAAACAAGCAAACAAAAGGAGAGCCTTTTTGTAAGGATGTTTGTAAGGATGAACCCCCCCAAACTTTTGCATCGCCTAGCAACTTGTCTTTCAACTATGGTGTGCTCTTCTGTGCGGCTGTGTTGTAGAGTAGCCAGCTGTTCTCTCTCAGTTCAGCAGCTGGGTTTAAGAAACTTGTCCAGAGATCATTAATGTGTTAAAAAACCAAAACAAAACAGAACAAAACAAGCCCCGTGCCGTTACAGCTTTATCTGCTAGTGAAGACATTTCCATCCTGAGTTCATGTGCAGTTACCAAACTGGGTATCGGATATATTGGGGAGCGCTGTGACCCATCCATTCCAAGAGACATCTCAGCCAGGAGCCAAGTCAGATTTTTGGCAAGAGACACCATCTTTTCCGCCTGCAGAGCTGACTGCGTGCGCAAGGCTCCTTTTTCACCAAGTGTAATTGCTGCTTGGCCAGCATCCCCTGCGTTTCGTCCTTCCTTTGTATTTTTCTCTTGATCGGGGATGGGGCCAGTTGTGCGCGTGCGTCATCACCAGGCACTCTGAGACTGACTAACCGGACTGTACACATACTCTGTACACAGTATCTGTCGCATGGTCCTTCTCTATTTATTCAGTATTCATTTCCTGTCACTGCTGTGAAAGATCACCATGTACCTACTGGCTTAAAACAAACTAAGTTTCTGTGTCGCAGATACAGAGGTCAGAAGTTATGTTCATCTCACTGGGCTAAAGTCAAGGTGCTAGCAGGGCTGGTTCCTCTGGAGGCTCTGGGTGGGGGGTCGGGGTCCCCGTTTGCTTCCCTTTCCTAAAGCTCCTAGCCTATGCCCCTTGGTTCATAGCTCCATCCTCTACCCTCTAACCTTTCAGCATCACTTGAGCCGCCCATTCTTCCAGTGTGGTCTAGTTATTCAGTGCCTCTGCCTATCAACTATTGTGATTATATTCTCCTTCCTGTCCCCCCATAGTCCAAGATCACCCTTCCTCCATTTTAAGACCCTTCATTTGACCCCATTGTCAAAATCCCCTTTGCTGTGTCAGGTGACATTCCCAAAGATGAGGCTATCAACACTGTCCGAGGAGAGACATTACTGTACCTAGGACAGAAACTAATGCATTGTCCCAGAAACTTAGCATCAGATTATCAGGTACACTTCTTGTCATGGTGACAAATCCTAACAGAAGTGATTCTAGGCTCAGGGTTCCAGAGGGTCCAGTTCACCATGGTGGCCGAAGAGCTTGCGATATGCCTTGTTCATATCTTGATGGATCAGGAAACTGACCTCCTGCTGGAAGCCCAGTTGGACTTGGGTCCTCAAGGCCTGCCCCTCATGGCTGACCTGTCTCTGTCAGCAAGGTCCTATGTCCAAAGGGCTCCTTAACCTCTCAAGACAGAATCGCCAGCTGGGGACCAGGTGTTCAGCCACCTGTCTGTGGGGGACATTTCCCATCCAGACTGTGACAGCTTTAAGAACTTCTGTCCCTCTCTGCTTCTTTCTTCAATGGATCTCTGGACTGGGAAATTTTGTCTACAAAAGTTATGTCTGAGTTTTGGGAGCAGTCCCTTGGCATCACAGATATACCAGTTTGATATCTCCGGAGCAGGGAGGTCCACACAGACCTAAAACTTGTGCTGTGTTATCTGCTGTTGAGTCCCTTGGAATCCAGTGATCGATGTGGGTGATCATGTTTATGTGAGAATGTGCATGTATGTCTGCACATCTGTATGTATGTGTGTGGTATGTGCATGTGTGTGTAGTGGGGATGCCTCTATACAGGTATGTGTACATATGCAGATGTGTATGGTGTGTGCGTGTGTGCACATGTATGTGTAGTGTGTGCGTGTATATAGTGTATGTACATGTGTGTAGTGTGTGCACATGCGTGTGGTGTGCATGTGCCCGTGTGTGTCTGTGTGCATGTGTGTATGTGTGTGCATGTATACACATGTGTATAGCATGCACATGTATATGGTATGTGTGTGCACATGTATGTAGTATATGCACATGCACATGTATGTATGAACGTGTGAGCATGTGCACATATGTGTGTAGGGGTATTTGAATAAGAGCAGAGCTCTAGTTATCATTTAGGACAGGTAAAAACTAATGGCCCATTTTAATTATTTATTTGTTTTCTTACCAACATGCTAAACTCAGGATATTTTACTTAAATCTAAAGTTCTGAGGAATTTGAGAAATCAGAGCAAATGCTCACAGTGTGTTAAAGTCCTGAGTGACCCTGAGTGGAGATGGTGCCTCAGGCATGTGATTAAATCCCAAGGTGGACTATGAATAGGATTAGTACCCTTTCAAGACTGGGCCCGAGAGCAAGCTCTCTTTCTGTCTAGTGAGGGTGTCCTGTGGTATGAGACGGCAGCCTGGGAACCAGGGCAGTCTGGGAACCAGGAGGAGGACTCTTTCCAAAAGCCCCACCAAGTCAGCAGCCTGCCCTTGGGCTTCTCCGCTCTGTGAGAGACTAAGAAAGCTGTTTGCTCCTTAAGGCAGCCAGTCTGTTGGTGCGTATTGAACAGTGCTGCCCCCTGCGGGCTACTTCCCTGTTGTGTGTGGTCATGTGACCTAGTTGTGAGGCAAGTTTGGACAGGTCTACCCACAAACTCAGAGTCCCTTTTTACTTAGTCTTTTATGCATTCAGTATGCATGTATCAAGTACTGGGTACTAGTTGGATACTGATTGCTTAGTCTGCAGTGTAGAACCAGCCTTGATCTCTACTCTCAGGAAGGTACAGACAACTCAGAATGTTAGCAACTGAATTTTTGGGCTTCTCCAGAGCATTTCAGATTGATTTGCTTGACAGTGCTTGTGTGTGGTCTGTATGTATTTGTATGCCTTTGGGTCACTTCCGACTTCCTGTATTCCCCCCTTTGCATTTAAAGACACAGACAAAGAGTTCCCTGCCCCCTTCACACTTGAAACATCTACAAGGAAATCACTAAATAGATTCTTTACTTTGAAGAGAACAGTTGCCAGCAGTTGGTACTCTTGAAATCGTAGTGTTGATGTCCAAACTTTTCCTAGGCTTTGTTCTACATATGTCCGAGTGGCCACAAAGGAGTGCAGAGTGTAGGACAGGCCTGGGGTGAGTGCAGAGTCACCATGAACTTGAGCAGTATGTGCTCTGTGATCCAGTGTAATTGCTTATTCTGAGATGTCTGTTCACCACGGTTCCACTGCTCACACTGTGTTAATAATAAGCATGTGGGCATGTTGCAGTTTTTTTAAAGGTTACCAGCAGGCTCAGATGCCTGCTTCTGACCCCAGCAGTGACTCTACACCTAGTGTGTGCTGAGATCGAGTAGCAGGGTGGAGTGGCAGGCTCTCCGTGTTTCCAGTGAGCTCCCAGGCTTGGCTCTGTGGCAGGAGTTCATCATAGCCCTGGGCTCTTCAGGCCCGGTAGTGTAGCTGAGCTCTGCTAATGCTAGCTGTGGATCTGATAGTCTGTAAGGAGGTTTTATAATTGCCATAACTCTCCGTGCCACCCCATTTGTCGTTTTTTCCAGTGCTGCAGTTACTGTGGAGCACAGGATTTGAAGCAGGAGGGAGAGGCACGGATGGAGCTGCATGCGACTCATGGTTGTGCATTCCGTCAGGGCTGTGGGATACTGGTCATGGTGCTGGATAATATTCAAATCCACACATTCCAAGCAAACTCTTTATGACCTGTTATATAAATGCAAAAGTAAACTAAATCAGGATGGCATAGTCAATCTTCAGGGAGTGACCTGGATTTCATAGTTCAGTTGTCACGAAGGTGGTCTTGTGTGCAGTAAAGAATTTAAAAGTGTTTCACCTTTCAAGGAATACTCCTTTAAAACTCTGTGTTGTGTTTAAGCTGTCCAGAGAGAAGTACTTGGGAGTGATTTCTAAGACCTTCCCACAGATGGATTCAAATGCAGCTGGAGCCCATTGTTGGCGACCCCTGCTTGCATGGCGCACACGGGAGCCTCATCATAGAGAAGCCAGCTCACAAGGGCAGGGGATGCATTTGCAGAGCGGAGCTTGAACCCACAAGGGATCAAATCAGTACAGAGTTGGTGCATTAGAAATAAGGCTTTCCGAATTTACAGTCAATAGGCTGTAAATTCTTCCATGGTCTTTGCAGACTGTGTGTCTCTTGTTCAGATATCAGAGCACCATATGTGTTTTCTTAAATGCTTCTTAACGGTTTCCCTTGGGAGTTGCTACATAGTGGCTCCCTTCCCCTCACCCCTCCCTGTCTGTGAGCATATACACACACACACACACACACACACACTCACACACACACACACACACACACACACACTCACACACACACACACACACACACACACACACACACACACACAGAGGAGTGTTTCTCAGGCAGTGGGGGGACTTGTGACTAATACAGAGTAGTAAGCATCAATGTGGTCTGTATCATTTGCTTGAATTTGAGCACAGGCTGTCAGCATCCACGTGCTAGCAGTGCCGGTTGCTATTGGATGCTATCAGAAATCTTCCTTAGGAATGAAACTGTCCCCAATGCTGGGTATAACTGCAAACAGTACGGACTTTGGAAAAGTCCTGGGCTAGTACCTCATGCCTAGTACCACCTGCCGCTTTACTGTTGGTCTCTGGGAAGCACTGAGCTCCTCCTTAGATTCGCTCAACTTCCGTTGTTAGGAAGAGAATTGGTACCTGTTCCTAGCTCACGTCATTCAGAGTCCAGCCCCAGCCCGTCTCTTCATCTTATTGGGTTGTAGCTCTTACTTTTATTTTGGCACATCAGTGCCTGCCCTTATAGTCTTTAAGCTCCTGGAAGATTTTGGCAGTTGCCGACTGCTTGAGGACGTAAATTGCTCCACTGTCGTTCTCTGCAGAGTTAAAAATTCCCATTATTAGACTCAGGTAGTGATAATTTAGGTGCTGCTTAGAATGAATCGCACAGAATGTTTTACTTGCTGAGGTAAGCTGATAGCTTTTGTGTTAGATAGCTCTATCATGTTTTTATCTGTGGTAGATGTGAACAGAACCAGGCAAGTTATTAGTGGTCGTCACAGGGTAATCCCACCGTGGAGAAGTGTGCACAGAGGAGTCAGAAGGGAGCATTAAACTGAAGCAAGAGAGTGATTTTTGGTGACTTACGATGTTGCTGACACAGGAGACCAGGAGAGGACAGGAGAGATGGTGTCGCCTTCGTGCCAGACGGTCTAAATGTGGTCTGTCCCCTGTAGGCTAAGAGCAGGACTTGCTGTGAATGGAGGGCACACATGCTCCTCTGGGCTTCCTTTCTTAGAATTCGGGAAAGCTAGCAGTACAGCAACTCATGAATAGTGATTCACCAAGGGGCAACCAGAGCCCAGCCCACCGCTGACTATGAGCCGGCGTTCTTTTGGGTCCCGGTTAGCATGTAGTCTTTTCCGGCCACTGCTTGCCTTGGGTGCCACAGTCCCCCCTGGCCAGCGCACACTTGCGTTCTCTGATGTCTGCAGTAGAGTTTCCTTTTAGGAGCACACAAGAGAGGACAACAGGAGAGAGAATTTGGGTTTCATTTCTCCACTCGCTTGAGTTTCCTCTGAGTCCACTAAATGTTGTTAGTGGTGTTGAGACGTCAGAGGCCAGCTTTGGAGAGCACCCCGATGTTGGATCTTTCTGTTCTGTGATCTCAGATTTCGTTCTTCCATCCATGACTTTTATCTAAATCAGTTCCCCCTCCCACTTTATGTATGAAATTGTCACAAAATGTTTTCATAGTGAAAGTGGTGACATCTTTATATGCTGCACTGAAAACCATTGAATATATATCATGGACATATTGTGTGCTATGTGAGTTATTTATCAATAAAGATTTTATTAAAAAAAACCAACCAAACATTTCACCACAACTGACCCAACAAAAGATAAATAAAAATGATGTCTGTAGATAATGTCTGTCAGGTTATCTTTCTGCTTGGTCTGGCTTGTTGAGGAGTGAGACTTGAACATGGGTAGATTAATATAGCTTTGGATCTTCACAATAGAAGATCCACCATTGGACTAGAATGCATCCAGCTTGCAAGTGTGTCTGGCTGGTTATTAAATATGCACACACATATATGTATATGGTGTGTTGAATGATGAGTATATGTAGTATCCACATATGAGATTACATTAAGGCCCAAAAGGTGCTTTTCTGAGGCGTGCTGGCCATGGCATCCGACTTTCCTGGGGCTTCTTCATGTCCATTGTGATGAATCTATTTATTACTCCTGTAATGAGCCGCACACACGGTTGGTTAGCCGAGTTATTGAACTTTATCAACCTTGGCTGAAATTCACAATGCGTGCCAAACTTGTTGTAACATGTAAGAAATTACATCTGGGTAAAGGGTTCTACAGTGGCGACTCTGATAATGGAATCTTTCACAGAGCGTGGGGTTTCATGATATGCCCCTGATTCTTAAAAATCACAGCGTTAAAGCAAAACAAGAAATCACACACACCTGGAGAAATATATTCACTTGTGGCGTAGATCCTAATTTATGGCTGGCGTATTCCAGTTCTAGGCTACATGGAGTATGACCTTGCCCATCCAGCCATCATGATGTGGCTTGTGAACCTGTGTGGGTCTAATGGTGCCACATCAGCATGTTACAGTTCTGGGCTGATTTGAATTATAACTCAGCGACACAGATTTTCACTCTTATTGGCAAAACCCCAGCCTAGGTGGGTCTGTAAACTCATAGCTAGGGTTAGAGAGACTCAGCATATAACATACATTTTCCTTCCTGAGTTATGAGCGAAGGAAGAAATAAGACCAGCAATAGATCAAATTGAGGAATCAAACATCTCTGGAATCACCGTTGTAGTTGACTTATATTGACAGGCTGTCAGAAAGTCATTACTGAACACCAGAAGGAGGCAGGGGACTAGGTTAGCACTAAACTGGGCCAGTGCCTTCTGGTTGGCAGAACCTGTCTCTGCTGCATGTACAGACATGGGGGTAGAGCTGAGTGCATGCTGTTTGTGAAAAGGATTCCAACTCACTTAAGGTGCATTGTCTCCCATGGGTAAGGAGGCTCTAGGCACACAAGAGGGATCAGGATACGAGAGGAGAAGCTTCACCCAGGAAAACACACCTGAAATGGGAAGCTTTTCCTTCCACTCTAACAATTAGAAACTCTTAACATGATAACGTGTGGACCGGAGAGAGGTCTTAGTGGCTAGAACGTTTGCTGCTCTTGCAGAGGATCTGGGTTGGTTCTCAGCACCACATGGTAGGTAGCTTGCAACCCCTGTGACTCTAGTTCTAGGGGACCCTGGCCTCCCCGGGTACCTGTATGTGCATGGTAACATAATACACTCAGGAGCCTTCGTGCACGCGCGTGCGGGCACACACATACCCACCCACCCACCCATCCACACCCACACCCACACACACTCTAAACCTCTAAGAAAACAGAACAAAACAAAGAAGACTTGGGAAAGTAAAATTTTGGTATGAACAAATGCAGACTTGTAGTAGTTGACACTTAGATATTTAGAATTTTTATCTTTTCTTGTTTTATTCTTTTTTGCTTCTGTATTTTCCAGTTTGTTAACTCTGGGACTCTGGACTAAGTTCTTTATCCCAAGCCTTAGATTCTTTTTCTGAGAAGTGGGGCCCAAGACACCAGCCAGTTAGAGTTGTAAGAAGGCGGATAGAAAAAAAATAATAAAGCCACAGAAACAAAGCCACTCAGCACAGCATCTACCTAGCAGCCTGTGACTGACTGCTACTAAGAATTTCTGTGTTTAAGGCCTTAATTTTTTTTCTTTTTTGGTTTTTGTTTTTGTTTCTCGAGACAGGGTTTCTCTGTGTAACTCTGGCTGTCTTGGAATTCCTTCTGTAGACCAGGCTGACCTTGAACTCAGAGATCTGTCTGCCTCTGCCTCCTGAATGCTAGGATTAAAGGCGTGCACTGCTACTGGCTGCTTCCACCATTACCACCACCACTACCACCACCATCAGGGGCTTAAGGCTTTATTTTTAGGACAAGCATTTTAAATTTATTTTCTTGGCTTTTTATGGTAGACAGTTTCAAATATATGCCAACATGGAGAGAATTCGATGCATCCTTAACTGACACGGGGAAAGAATACTCGAGTGAGCTTGAGATCTACAAACTGACCTCCCGAGGGACAGCTGTACAGCTGTCGTGGCCACCCTGACAGGTTTATAAACATTGACATGTTTTTCTTGACTGCACAGAACTGCCAGTAGATATTGGAGGGAGTTTGGCAAAGCTTCAGTTCTGTGTGCTGTACTGTAACAATAGCCATACCTTTTGTGTTGTCCTGGTTTTCTGTATGGAGGATCGAACCTGTTAACGTCAGGAATGCTGGGCACGCACTGTGTATCGCCAGTCAAAAATGAAAATGTCTGGTGACAGGGTCTTGCTCGGTTCCTCAGGTGGCTGGCCTTGAATTCACTCTAGTCCAAGCAGGTCTTGAACCTGGCACATCTGTATTTTAGAATTAAGTCTTTTCTGTCGTGTATGGCAATGGGAATTCACCAGAGGAAGAAGAAACAGGCGAATCAGTCCTGTTGAGGCACAGAAACTTAGGTCAAGAGAAAGAGGATACATTCGAAAGGTCCAGCTTTCATCCGGTCGTTCGAGGAAAGCTGCCTGCCTGGTTGGTGGTGGCCAGCTGGGCGAAGGGCTGCTCCATCATTATCAAAAGTTAGACAGGAGAAGAAGTGGAAATGACCATGCAGGCTGGCACCGGTCCCTCCCATACTCCCTCAGGAGCCAGCCTAGTTTTACAGACGGTACAGTATGCCTTTTAATTATTCTGTCTTCAGTGAAGTATTTCCTCGTAATTTTATTAAATTTACTTTTCCTTTTATGAACCAGGCCAGGATACTTGCCAACAGATATTGGAGACATGCAACATTTTAAAAAAAGAGTCCTTATAACTCAGTGAGCAGTGGAGGTATGTGTGATCTTGTAGACCACAGGAGGAAAATGCACAGGCAGAGTCTGGCACTTGCCCTTCGGAGGTGGCCAAGTGCAGACTCATGGTTTGGCATGAGAGAGTAGGGGATACTGAAGAGTGATTAGTCATTTCTAAGAAATAAACCTGTTTAGAGGAGCCACACCTTCTGAGTGGGAGTCTTTCAGATGCTTATTTATTCTCCTTATTCCAAGAATGACAATGGGACACACCGGGGGCAGCCCACCCTGAGAAGCCAGCAGGCGGCTGCCTGACGACTGTGGCAATCACTGAACTGCCTGTAGACAGTAATCACGCTTGCTAGAAGTCTGTGCGCTGCCCTGCGGGAGAGCCAGAGTGAAGTGTTTAATGCGCCTCTCCACTGATGTGAGAGGGGAGCAAATGGAGAGAGCCAGCTTCCAGGGCTCAGTCAGCATTTGGCAGCCCTAACGGCAGCTGCTCCATGACGCTCCCACCATGCAGCTGCCTTGCACAGCTCTTGACATTCTCAGCAATGCGGCCTGTGACATAGACCAACCATTCGTACCTTAGTTGGTTCAAACGAACACAGTTCGTTGAAAATAAAAGTAAACAGGGCCTAGAGAGGCGGCTCAGTGGTTAAGAGTGCTTGCTGCTCTTGCAGAGGACCTGGTTTGGTTCCCAGCACCCACATCCTGCAGCACACCTCTGCCAGTAACTCCAACTTCAGGGGGATCTGACGCCCTCTTCTGGACTCTGCAGGCATCTGCACACATGTGGCCGTGGAAATAGACATCTAGAGCAGTGGTCCTCAACCTTCCTAGTGCTGTGACCCCTTTAATACAGTTCCTCATGCTGTGGTGACCCCCAACCATGAAGTTGTTTTCATTGAGACTTCCTAACTGGGATTTTGCAATTGTTATGAATCGTAAAATAAAAATTTGTTTTCCTGATGGTCTTAGGGTCACAACTTAGAGTCGAGAACCACTGATCTAGACTGTTCTGTTCCTTTCCGTATGAAGCACAGATAGGCTGAAAGCTTGCTGAAGTTTCTGTTCTGGGCACACCATTAAAGGAAGAGTGAATGGCTAATGGATTGGTAAGAGAGACTTACATAAATTAATTCTGACCGCTACTAGAGACAGATAAATTTACCATACTTTAAGGCAGTGGTTCTCAGACTGTGGCTCACGACCCCTTTCACAGGGGTCGTACACCTGCTGTTCTGTGTTAGGAAGGTTGAGAACCATTGCTTTAAGGATGAACCCATGAGTGATGGACATAACTCTACAAGATGAAGCATTTAACTGATCAGAAGTCGGTGTGTGTATGGGGGCCATCGTTTCAAGTTGTGTGAAAACTTTTTTTTTTTTTTAATGGGAGTGATTTAAGAACTTGACTTTTATCTCTTAGCTTTTGTTCCCTCAAAGGGAGAACCTGAGCCAAAGGCAGACTTCAAATCATTTAAGTTGTGATTTCAGAGAACTCGAGGGAGGAGGCTGTGAGAATTCAGCAAGGAGATGAGGGAAAGGCTGTGCAAGGGCCTGGTTCCCAGTCAGGCCAGTGCTGCAGCTGCTGCTCGTCTGGGAAGGGCTTTCCGAGGAGCCCATGGAACAGAGCTGTCTGTGGAGAAGGAGGGGTGTTTGTCCAGAGGCGTTCATCCCTGACAGGCTACCGTGGCCCCAGAGTGTGCTGGCAGCAAGCAGCTTTCTGTAGGCCTCCGATGCTCCTGTGTCACAGGATTTCCAGAATTGGAAATGGGGGAGGCACATTGTTGTCTGGGGCTTGCTGATGAATTTGAGGTTGTTGGTCGTAGTCAGTGGAGTCAGATGAAGCTAGGAGCATCTGAAGTGGTGCAAGGGAGAGACACCTAATACCACCCATCGCCCTGCTGTGCGGTCTCCTCATGCTCTGGGGGACATTAAAGGGCATCTTCCCAGGTGTCCTTCAGGCTAACGGGTATGAGGACTATAAACCAGTCCCAGTTGATTGTCAATTTTGGGGCCTTACACATTGTTTGCAAGGACAGCTCTAACAAGTGCCAGGAAGTGGTGGCTTAGGACACTGTGTTATATCAAGCTAGAAATCTGAAACCAAGGTGTGGGGAAGGGCCAGGGTCCAACTGAAACCTGCAGCAAAGAGTTCTTCCTCAGAGATTCTAGACGTGATGACGTGTTCATCTTGAAGGACACATGTAGCCCAGGATAGCAGTACATGTAGACCAACACACAATTGTAAACTTAATATATAATGAGGTGTGTGTGTGTGTGTGTGTTGATAGCTAGATTGTAAAGTTCTTCTTTTTTGTTTTTGTTTTTCTGTTTTTTTTGATTGTAAAGTTCTTAAGCATGAACTTTGAAGATGATGGCCTGGCTCAGAGAAGCCAGCAGGTTCCTGTAAGAGGTCCACTGGCTGTGGTCGCAATTCCAGCCATTGCTCTGTCAGCACAAGCATCTCCCCACATCCCTTCACATTATCTTCCCTTTGTGTCTGTCTCCAATTCCCCTATTTCTCCAAAGCTCATCAGTTATTTTAGTTTTCCTTATGGTCTCAGTAAAATTTACATTTATTTATTCCTTGTGAGTGTGTACATACATGCATTAATGCATGTATGCTTCTCTCTCTCTCTCACTCTGTGTGTGTGTGTGTGTGTGTGCCCCAGTGCAGGTGTGGAAGTCAAAGGACAACTTTCAGGCTTTGGTTCTCTCCTTCCACCATGTGGGCTCTGGAGATTGAATTTGTCAGGCTTGCTAGCAAGCATCCTTAGCTTCTGCGATAACCCACTGGTCCTAACTCACCACACCTTGACTGTATCCACATTACCTCCTATAAAGTACTCAGAGCAGAGGCCTCAGTTCAGCCTCTTCTGTGGGTTGTGTTCTGGGGGAGGGATACAGTTCAGAGTGTAACAACTGTCCTGTAGACAGAAGACGTTCTCTGCTATGGGTGCTGTTCAGATAAACAGCAGCTGTCCAGCGAGGCCCTGTGATGACCGCTAATATGCCGGCTGCAGTGGCTCATGTCTGTAATCCCAGCACTCTGAAGGCAGAGAAAGAGGATCAGGAGTTCAAAGTCATCCCAGGCTAGAATACGCTATATGATACCCTGTTTCAAAACCCTAAAACAACTCCTCCTCCACCACCACCACCACCACCACCACCACCACCACCACCACCACCACCACCACCACCACCACCACCAAGAACAGTAAAACAGCAGCAGCAGCAGCAGCAGCAGCAGCAGCAGCAGCAAGAACAAACCAACTTATTGGATACCTATTATGTACAAACCCTGTCTAAGGACCACGAGAACTCATCAATGGTGCAAAATGCTCCTGCCCTGTGAGGCTGGGCTTTTTAAGGAACATGAGTTTCAGAAGGATTTGCTCCTAGTCTAGTGTCTATCACCCATCAGGAACTAAGTGTGGACATGCTCTCTGTGCTAACACAGCTGTGCCCTGAGCACCTGGGTTCCCAGTGAGGCCAGTGTTAGAGTGCTCGGCTTGGGGAGAGTGCTGCAGCGCGGGTGATTTCAGAGCTGGGCTGGGCTCAGGGTGTGTGGAGGTCATGGACTCTGAATGAAGCAGTCCTGATGCTCTCTAGGAGCTGCAATCACTAGTGACAGTTCAATGTACACGTCTGCTCCCACCCACTTTTAATCCATACAAATTCATCAAGCAGCATAAGGAAGCAAAATATGCCTGTGGGTGTTTTTAACTCTTTTTAAATGGGTATGCTTTCAATAGAAATTTATTGGTATGTAATTAATAAAGTATTACTGATTTCCAAATTATACTTTGCTAAACAATGGAAATTTCCTAAATAACTGGCAGGTAATAATAATAAAAAAAATTCAGTCACTGACAGCTTGTCACAGTTGAATCTGAAACCTAGGGGCAAAATACATATATTCTATGTAGTTTCCATTTCTAGACCCTGAATTTCTAAATTCTTCCTTATAAAAATTTAAATTTCTTTTCTTTTTGAAAGAGGAGACCTCTAATTATTGATTTCCTTATTTTATAATCTCTTAACAAATTGGATATTCACACTGCAGGTCATTAATAAAGTAGCCCCTTTGACAGTCAGTATGTGCAATTAATTTAAGGGAATTTGAAGGATTGGCTCTTAGAATCAGGTACATATCCAAGGTCTAAATGTCTTCTTCATGGAAGGTAGGTGAGAAACACTTAGAGAATCAAGTTCAGGCTCCATGACACATTTAACAACTTTTAAAAGAGAAACAGGGACTGCCTTTGTGGACACAGTAATTACATTTTACATGATGAAAAACTAAAGTTAGTGTATAGAAAACAAAGCTGGGTAGAACCACCGGGACTCCCCAGCCAATGGGAAAGAAATACAGCACGAACATTCATCAAAGCACTGTCCTATTGGGAGAGAACCAGTCACAACAGCTCTGCCTTGGGGGCCACACATGCACACCACAGCATCAGCATCCTCACTGTGATGTCTTGGTGGGATCTCGGTGGGTTCAGATTAGGTGGCAGGCCAGATGGGTGCCATGCTCCTCAGCTGTGGTGTGTAGGCCTTGCTGTGAAGTTGTGGTTTATGAGTTAGTGACTTGAAATGGACCCTTCTACCTCACTTACAGCTGGGAGCTTCTCATTTTTCTATGGGAGCCAACACTGTTGACTCTGAAGATGGCAGAGGCCCACCATCCTGATTTCTCCTTTCGGCTGATCTGACCAAAGTTGTTCCAGTTTTCACTCATTTGAACAAGATGGAGATGCTGCCATGAGGAAGGAATATTCTTAGCTTAGTCATTTACTAAGAAGTGGCCTTATTCAATGTTTGGTGTTATATTTGAACCAAAACACATAGGACCATGTGACAAGGGTCCTTCTGTCAACATTCTGTTGGATTGGAAGCAGAGTCAACATGTTAGTCATTTTAATTCATTTAAGTTGGCTTTCTTCAGAATTCCAGGATCCAAAATCAACATGTTTGTCGACTGCACAGAGATGGGGAGGCAGGATATAGTTTAACGCCCAGATTGGCCATCAGAAGCCAGAAGAGTTGGGGAGGCTGAATGAACGGGTGAGACAGCACAGTAAGATCTGATGCAAATAGGATACTTACATTTTTTTGTTTCCTATTTGTTTTAGTGAGATTCTCCCCAGATACGTGTTTTGCATAGAAATTTGTAAATTGTCCAAAATTAAGCTTTCTATGATTATTTATCCTGTTTGAGCACTGAACATGGGCTGTTGCTTCAGATCACTTTAGAACCAAATGTTTAAAAGTGCATTGTTTGTTCCTTAGGTCAGCCAACTGGCATGTGACCAACCCTAGCCTTGTCAGGTCTAGTCTGATAACGTATTAGCAGACATCGGGATACCTGCTCGTCTGTGTGTCATCCACAGCTGCTTTCACAGTTCACCATCAGAGCTGGCCAACAAACCCAAGACATGTTCTATAGAAAGCATTTGCCATCTTGGTGGTACGTGCCAGTAATCCCAGCATTGAGGGGGCTGAGGCAGGTGAGTTACTGTGAGTTCGGGGCCAGCTATAGAGCAATACTTTCTGATAAGATGCTCTTCTGGTAAACTTTCAGCATTAAGAAAGCCCATCTCAGAGCTGAGTGATGGTGGTGCACGCCTTTAATTGTAGCACTCAGGAGGCAGAGGCAGGGGGATCTCTGAGTTTGAGGCCAGCTTGGTCTACAGAGTAAATTCCACAACAATCAGGGATACACAGAGAAGCCATGTCTTGAAAAACAAAACAAAACAGAACAACAACAACAAAAGAAAGTACATCTTGAGGCTGGAGAGGTGACTCAGTGGTTAGAGTACTGGCTGCCCTTCCAGAAGACTTGGGTTTGATTCTCAGCATTCACATGGTGGCTCAGAACTGTCTTTCACTCGGGTTCCAGGTGATCTCAGGCCCTCTCTGACCTTGGATACCACACACCTACATGATGCACAGACAGACATGCAGGCAAAACATTCTACTGCCACAGCTATTACTATTGCTTAAATTAATTTTTTTTTAAAAGGCAGCGCATCTCACTTCTAGAGCTGCTATGCCTTCTTCCGTTTACTAAGACACCGTAAAGCGGCCTATTGCCTTTCTTTGCATTGGTTTGCCAGGAGGTTCAGAGCTCACACGCAAGTGCTCAAGGGAATGACCGGCTCATTTTGGCTTCCTGATGGATGAGTTCCCTTTTCTTGACAAAGGTGCACATTTTCCCTTCTAAGAAATTTCTACTCTCTGCGCTATAACTTAGCAACCTCGCACTAACTTACTTCCTTAAACCCTGCACATTTGGTTTGGACACTTGTGACTTGGCTGACACGTGCACACAGCCATAGCCACTCCCTCATCAAGACAGAGTAGATTCGTTTCTCTACAAAAATCGCCTTCTTCCCCTTGTCCCTAACCCCAGCCCCAGGAATCACTGAATGTCCAGCAATTTTTAATTTTTCCTGTCTGTGGGTGTTTGTTACCCAGTGTGTTTATTATTTCAAGACAGAGTCTCTCTGTAGCTCTGGCAGACCTGCAACTCACTGGCCTTGAACTCATGGAGATCCTCCTGCTTCTGTCTCTTGAGCCACTGTAGCAGCTTCTTGTTTGCTTGCTTGAGACAAGGTCTCCTGTACCTCGGGCTGGTGTGAAACTCCCTAGGTAGAAGGTGACCGTTAGCTCCTGATTCTCCTATTTACAGCTCCCAAATGCTGGAATTACAGGTTTATGCCACCACCTTCAGCTGTTGTATAGTGTTTTAAATACTTCTTAAAAGTCAGTGGGGTATGCATGAGCAATGGCTGAATGGCTAGTACACAAACAAGATTCATTTCTTTTGTATAGACTCTTGTACAGATTTTAAAATCTTCACAGGAGGATTTGAGGCATAGCTTACAGAGAGAGCACTTTGTGAATGTAGTGGTGAACTGGATGCACTGACCTGCTGTTGGCAAAAGAGTCTGTTAAAGATCCCCACTTGACTTTCCCAATCACCTGTTGAGAGTGTAGTTTCTTAATATTCCCATTTTGCAGATGAGGAAACGGGCTCACAGACGTGGAGTGTATCAGTTTACTTGTGCTGCTGGAACAGAGTTCTGTAAGCTGGGAAACTGGATGCCAGAGATGAGGAGAACAGACCTTCGAGTGTATCAGAGAGCCTATTTGCTGAGACGGATCATGGGGCTTCTGATTTCATAAGTGGCTGAAGTGATGGGTTTGTGCTACGGTGGTTTGTGAACAACAGGAGCTGGGACTCTGCTAGAGGAAGCAGCTGACTGTGCGCAGGCTCCTGGGGCTTTATCTTGCCTTGTCCCTATCTGTATTTGCCCCCCCCCCAGCCCCCCACTTCAGCTTGTTTGCCACGATGGACCACGACCTCTGTGGCTACAGTAGTGACAAAACTGACTGTGGAATAAGACTCTTGACATGTTCTCCAACTCGAGAAATTCGTTGCTTTCAGAGTAAGGTGTGGTGGTCGCCTGCATGTAATCCTAGCATTTGGGAGGCCGAGACAGGAGGGTCAGGAATTAAGGGCATCCTGGGCTACATAAAACCCTGACTCAAAGTTAAAAAGAAACGGTTTGTTTGTGTGTATATTCCATTTCCCTTTCCATGTCTGTTTTAATGTGCCAAAGAACATCAAGTGTGCTTTACTGTAATGGAGACTCTAAAAGGCTGCGTAAGCTTGCAGGGCAGTCTAAATACGATTGCATGTTTGAGCTAAATAAGAGAGCACTAGTTAAGCATGCTTCCCTCAAGCTGTTTAATCTGTGATGGAAAATCTCCCCCGGAATCTTCTGGAATGACCTCCTGTTTGCCTCTGTTCCAGCTGTTCGGAGCCATCATACCTCCTGGCTTTGAACCAAGTTCCCTGCCAACTGGAATCTTCTGTCAGGGCTCTAAAGCCTCCACCAGCTCGGAGCGCACTTTCTCCTTTCCAAATGGAAGTTGAGCCTAATCTCCCATCATTCCCATTACCGATGTTGGAAACTTCTACCTAGACTTCTTGGACCAGAGGCAGCAGCTGGATGAGGAGAGCCAAGCGAAAGTATACAGCTGGCTGAGCTTCAAGAATCAGGCAAAATCAGCCTCAGCTAGAAGGTGCTGTGTGCATCCTTGAAGTTCATGGCAAGCAGGTGCCCGATCACAGCATCACAGCATCACAGCTAGTGGTTAGATGGCAAGGCTGCTGAGGAATGCAGACTCTAAAGCTGATGTTATCCACTAGCATCTGGAGATGGTTGCCTAAACCAAGATGTTATCAAACTCAACACTCCCTTTCTCCTTCCCCTCCCAAGTCAGTATGGTTTTTATACAAGCAGCCCGCAGCGAGCTTAAAACGTGATGGGTGATTTCTTCCATCAGGTGTGTGCTCTGTTGGGCCCCAGGCACTCTACTCAGCAGGTGTGTTATGTCAGAAAGGTGTGCTGTGAGAGAGTGCTTGACGCACATGCGTGCAGACCTGGATGCAGGCCCCTAGGACCCAGGGAACAATCTGGGCGTTGTGGTGCATGTCTACAAACCTAGCATTAGGGAGCTAGGGACAGACAGATTCCTTGAGCTCTGTGCCAGCCAGCAAGCCTGCCACTGGGTTCAGGAAGAGACCCTGTTTCAGAAATAATTGTGGAGCACGATAGAGGAAGATATTTGACAGCAACCTCACACACACACACACACACACACACACACACACACACACAGAGTGTGCCAAAACTAGTAATCTTGTGCTTTTCTCTGTGCATCTCTGTCTGTGGAAACAGTGATGGCGCCCTTCTACTCCACACCAGCGTGGGTGTGATTATTGCAAGAAAACTGGGGAGTGGGCGACAGAGAAGTCGGTTTTTATTTTTAATGTTTTAAGTTCAATTTAGATCCTGTCAACATTTATCATTGATAACAACAGAACAGAATAGCAACAGCCAGCCATCGAAGCCTTCAGAGTTTACCAGACGTCAAAAGTAATTATGTTAAAGATGTTATCTGGTCTATTATGCAGATTGTTAGAGATACTTTCTGAAAACCGACTCCAAGAACAGGATTACCGTTTAATTAGGGCTTTTTTGGGCATCACGTTTGTGTTTTTTTACACTTAGCCTTTTTATTTTATGTTTTGAGCAAATCTTTTTGCTTTTGGTCATTATTGTATGTAGGTCAATCACAGGAAATTTCTCAGTCACCAGTTTCATTCAGAGTTATAGAACTCATTGGTTTTGAGTACAGTCACAGAGGGCCGAGAACACAAACAGTGTAACTCTGGCTGTGTGTCTGTCCTTAAAGACTGCACTTAATCCCTACTTTAAAGAAAAGGTTAAGTGTGTTGGTGGGGGACAAGTGCACCTTGGCTGGGCTTGATGTTGCACACATACCTTTAATCCCAGCACTAGGCCAGCCTGGTTTATTTAGTCATGCCCAGGTCAGCCAGGGCTGTGTCCTGAGACCCCATGTGTGTGTGTGTGGGGGAGTGAATTTGGACACTTTAAAGGTGAACTGCAAAAAAGTGCTGAGTCATGTCAGTTTTATGTGGCACACCCATGGAGCAGGAAGAACTTAATTTTCTCAAGAGTGTCGGTGATGCAGCAAGGTTGCTGGTGTTACTTAAGAAAGTGCTTGTCTAGATGGGTGGTGCAAACCGACAGGCTGACACAGGGTAGTAGAGCCATCAGCTTCCCATGCCGAGGACTCCCAGTGATGTCAGAGCCCCCCTCCCCATTGTCTTACTCTTCTTACCCCTCTCTTCTTTTTCTCTCCCTTCTCCTCATCATTAAGTCCTTCAGGGCCAGGTGTAGGAAGGTATGTTGGGAGTGGTCACTGAGGAAGTCCTCAGTGAGACATCTGGATCAACTCCCTTCCCCCACAGCAGAAGGGGAGGTGGAAAGTGTGCAGGAGCCAGAGGAGGGAGGGCAGGAAAGGCTGTCCTTGGTCTGCACAGTCCAGTCCCTGCACAGACACTGCGGGTTCAGTCCAGCCCAGCCCGAGGGGAGACTGCTGGGTTTGCCTCAGCTCTTAGTGTGTGGAAGTGACTCCTTCAGAGTGCAAAAGGCTAAGCTTCTGGGGAAACCCTTCCACTTCAACAAACCGAGGCACTCGCCGAGGGACTAGAAGTACAAATGTGTACATGCACATGAGTGTGAGGGTGTGAGTGTTTGCATGCAAGTGTGTGTGCGTCTCTGTGTGTGTGTGTGTGTGTGTGTGTGTGTGTGTGTGTCTATGTGTGCACGTGCACATGCATGTGTGTGGATGTTGAAGTAGAAGCTTGTGCTGATAGGAACATAATAAACCCCTGTGTACTATGTGTGAGACCCCGGATCAATGCCCGTGAACTAAAGAGAGCTGTCTTGCCGAGGCACGGTGTTCTCAGCATCTAAAAGGCGGGCTTGAAAACAGTTTTCATCAGGAGACCCTTGTTCTCTTTCATTTTTGTCCTGTGTTTAATTAATCGTCCTAGGGCTCTGGAGCATGTTTATTATTGGGCCACGTGTACTTTGCTTAAAGAGGCACAGACAACAAGCCACGGTGGAGTTCCTGCAGGTTTGTGGAGCGGGAAGGGAGCAGTGGCTACGTGAACCTGATTCAGTCAGGCTACCCTTTAATGTTCGCATTCCCAAGCCTTTAGGAATTACAGGGGAAAAAAATGTGAGCCCCTCCTGGGAGCTCGGTGTCGAGATTGCACATTGCCTGCTGGAAGCAGGAAAGGGGCTACATTCAGTTTGAAAAGCCGTTGTTACCATTCTTGGAAGAAGCTGCAGAGGGACTTTATTCTCTGTGGCCTTGCTTTCGCCCCTCATAGGTGTCATACAGAGAACTGTTTCTGAAGTCAGTTGTGAAATGGTGTTAATTCTGTGCTCTGTGGTGATGAGATGTTAGAGAGTAGAGACCTTGACAGAGCTGGGGGGTGGATCCCACGAAGCAGGCGTGTTGGCGCATCCGGGTAGCTGAAGAGGCCGCAGTTCTGGCTTTCCGCTCTGGTGACACAGAAGCGAAAGAGGCTTGTAAACATTGCTGGCACTGAAGCATGAGCCGTGGGGACCACTCTTCCTGAGAAGGCAGCTGCTGACGTTACTAATGCGAGTTTGTACAAGTGTCAGAAGCACATGTGCATAGAGTGGCGGCCACAGCTCCTGATATGCACAGATAGGGTTACACTGCATTCTGTTCATTGCTTGTCTTTGTATGAAATGGTGACACCTTTGCTGGGTTTCCTTGAAGAGCTTCTTAGAGTCCCTGCATGGTATACAGCACCCGGCAGTCATGATGCTAGGAACTCTCCCAGGCTCTCCTCCTTACCTGCATGTTTCCAGTCTACATGCCAGACAGCTAAAAACATCCTTGAAGTTTGAATTGGTTCCTCCCATTCTTATCTGCCTTGATTGCTCTGTATTAAAATTCATAAAGATCCATAAATTATCAATTAGATGTCATTCAGTTGGTTATTTTTAGTTTCTTACTATAACAGGCATACATACCTGTGTTAAAAATTGAAATGGCATGCGTTGTAACATGTACAGTAAATCTTCCTTGCTCCCGAACAATTGCTCTCTCTCTCTGAGAATAATCACTGTCAGTGCTGTTTACACATGCGCCTTCTTCATTTATGTTCCATTGTGCAGGCCGCTCTATGTTCAGCTTTGTGTGTATGACAGCTGCATGTTGTACTCAAAGCCTTGTGTATTTTAGACAAGCGTTCTATCGCCGAGCTCTATTCCCAGCCTGGCCCAGCTTCCTTTTTGCCCCCAGTGTTGGGGACTGAAGGTAGAAATTTATGCATGCCAGGCATGTTCTACTTCCGAGCTGCAACCCTTGCTATCCTGGTTAGGTTTTAATGTCAACTCAGCACAATCTAGGGTCTCCTGGGAAGAGAGAAGCTCAGTTGAAAGAAGTGCCTTGATCAGATTAGCCTGTGGCCATGTCTGTGAGAGATTATCTTGATTAATGATTGATGGAGGATGGCCCAACCCACTGTGGGTACCGTCTCTAGGCAGGTGGGTCTGGGCTGGATAAGAAAGGAAGCTGAGGAAGCCACAGAATAAGCCCACAGGTAGTGCTCTTCAGTGCTCTGTGGTCTATCCCCCCGTGAATTACGTGTGGGAGGGTTTGCCCATGTGCACGGGAGGGTTTGCCCATGTGCACGCTTCAAGGCCAGAGGAGAGTGTCGGATATATCTCCATCACTCTCTCCCACACTCTGTTAGGAAGGGGTTTCTCTCTAAACCTGAAGATGGAGCTAAGCTGTTTGCCCGTAAGCCACCCCATCTCTGCCTCTGACAGGACTGGAGTTAAAGGGTAAGGCATGTTCACCCAGCTCTTTGCTGGAACCCGAACTCAGGTTCTCAAGCCTGCACACGGAGTGTTCTTACCCACCGAGCCACCTCTCCAGCCCCACTGCACTTAAGCGCAGTGTGTTTTAATCTCTGCCTGCCATGTGGCTGATTCAGCCTAACCCACTGACAATTATGTGGATTATGGTTTTTCTGGCTCTTATAAACCACGTGGCATCAAATATTCATCCCTCTCACAGTATTATGCATGTGTACTCGCGTGTTTGTAGGCTAAATGTCTAGTCAAGGAATACCTGGACCACAAAGTGTACCCATTTAATACCTGATATGTTCCAGTTGCCCTCAGAGGCTTCGAGTCAGTTTATGTCCCTCTTTCCCGTCACTCTGACAACTCAGGTGCTGCTCATCATACTTGCAATTACAGAATGCATCTTCATTGGGCCTGTCGAGGACGGTGCTAATTGTGATCTCTGGGTGCTCGTCTTGCTGTGATTTCTAACCAGGACTGTCACTAGCAGGTCAGATGAGAACTTCCTCACCAGGCACAGTGGCAGCACTTGTAGCCAGCCCGAGGTCAGTTTCGCCTCTTGAGAGATCTCACACAGTCACTTGCAATTTATTATCTAGCACTGCAAAACATTCTGGTGCTGTGTTGCCCAAATCATAGAGATACAGCTTGGGGATGCTGAAGGAAAGGTTCCCAGTGAACCAACCCATTTCCCATCTCCGAGTTTTCGTCTCTTGAGCTAGAATCTTTCTTTGGGTATGTTAAGGTGTGAAGAGTGTTGACAAAGCATTGTACTTTGTAAGGTTCTTCTCATTGGCTGTATTTGATGCGTCATTTTCAAAGCAAGGCTGGTCTTGACTAATTTTCTCTGGAGAGATTGCATGTTTTGTGATTTCTTAAGAGCTCGCAGTTGTGGATTCTGTTTGGTGAGAGTGACGTGCGACTCTTTGCAACTCAGAGGTACATGATTGAAACAGTATGGATGTAAGCAAGGTCATGCAAGAAGTTATGCAGGGAGTCAGAGTAACTACAGAATCAGCAAAGCCGGTCATCGCTGCCTCTTGGCTTTGCCCTCATCACTGGGATGGCTGTGTATCCCAGAACTTCCTCTGTAGTGCCTCAGGAGCATTGGGTTTCAGTGTCTCCGTCAATGTCATGGCTTTAAACTCCACTTACATTAGTCGGATCTGTTTGGAAAGTGTGGTCCTTGTAGATTTAAGAGGGTGCAAGAGAAACTCACTTCCTTAACACTACCAGGTTTTGTTGTTTGTTTGTTTTATTACTTTGTAGGGTTGGGGCTTGAACTTGGGGCCTCACACATGCAAGCAGTCTGCTGCTGAGCAGCACTCCTGGCCCACACTAGTGGTTTATTCACATAGAGAGGGCTTAGCAAATGAAAGTGCTCTACATGAAAGGGTGATAGCCTGAGTTTGCATTCCAAGAACACATAAAAGCTGTGTGGTACTGATGGGAGGCAGAAACGGGGGGTCCCCTGCAAGCTCCTGGGTCAGCTAGCTGCTAGCACGATGTACCCAGTGATCAGTAGAGATCCTGTCCATGAACAGACCTGAGGTTACCCTTGGAGCCACACATGCTGTACTGTGTGCGTACACACTCACCCACTCACATCCAAAACCAAACGACAGCTCTCCAACTCTGAATTGTTGGTTCTCCTCAAATCTAACATCATCTGAAATACACAGGCACATGATGAAGGCTGGCGGGGGCAGATTCTCTGACTTGTTGCTTGGTTCCTAAAGACTGCACCAACAGTCCATTCTTGGTGTGTGGGGGTGTACACTGGGTAGTGGACCACCATTTCTGGGTCCTTTTATTGGCATACAGTTGCAAGTAGTGTTTGTCTCCAGTGTTTCACAATTATAAATTAATAATAACAGCCCATTAGAAATTACCAGTGTCGTAAGTCCAAACTCCTTTGGGCATCTTAATAAAAATGATAATTAAAACCATAATTTACAGTAAATGGGGACATGGCCCAAGCATATCCACAATATGGAAGAAATTAAAAATCTCCAACCAGAAAGACTATTCCTGGCACTGTGGAAGAATCTGCCTTGTTCTTTGAGCCTATGTCCACAGCACCTTGTCAGGGCTTGTTGGTTCTACCTTTCCACAATGGAGTCTTTCGTGCCTGTGGGATCTGTGGGCAGCTCTGTGCTCGTCTGTGTGGCCACCTGCTCTGAGCATAGACCCATCTCTCTCTGTGTATTTTCTGTCCGTGCAAACAAGTGGCTGGGCTCACCCATGCTGCTGGGGAACCACCAGTACCTTCTGGATGCCCACGCAAGCCCGGATTTAGATAGTCACCTTGCTTTGTAGATTTTTCCAAGTCATTCAGCCACTTAGCATCAGAGGGTTCTTTGTCCCCACCTGGCCGATCACAGCACTTCCCTGTCTATATGACTCCTTCAGCTTCAAGGCCACTGGAAGGGCTTTAATTAGATAAAGCGCCGCCGCCGCCGCCGCCGCCGCCGCCGCCACGGCCACCGCCACCACCACCACCAGTAACTCACAGTGTTTCAGTCTGTCCAGAGTTTTTCCTCTGTCCATTGGTGTGCATGGCTCAGTCTCCTTTCCTGTCACTACATTTCTCCTGTGAGGCCATCCCTGGTCTTTTGTTGTTCCTGGTACCTCTTTGTACACCTGTTTCTTTCTTATCTCCTTCAGTCCTGATGTAGTTCTTGGCCCATGGTTCCTGCTGCCACACAATGACACATTCATCCTGTCAAGTTGACAATCAAGAATAGCTATCACAGATGGTAGGTATACTGTGCATGCCTGCATTGCTAGTTCTTAGGAGCCTGAGGCAGGAGGATCATGAGTTAGAGCCCAGCCTTGGCTCATAACAAGAACTTGGCTTAGCAACAACAACAACAACAAGCAGCAGCAGCAACAACAACAACAACAACAACAACAGAAGGTCTAGATGAGCCATGCGTCCGAGCATGTGGTTCCTGAGAAGCAGTTCTCTGGGACCCGAGATGCTAGTCTTTACCTGTGTTTGGTGTGGCTCCCCGGTCGGTCTGTTGCCTGCCATCAGATGTGGTTGGAGCCCCAGTGCCCCCATCTAAAGCTCCTTTCGAAATGCTTGACCCTGCAGCTCATTCAGTTAGGAAGAAAAGGACTAACGTGGGAAGCACTGAGAGAGGAAGCCGGAGATAGTGGGGTGGGGGTGGGAGAACGGAGGGACAAGAGGATGGAAGGGGTGGACGAAGACAACTGTTTGTGTATTTGCTTTGTTCTTTAATTAGCCATTGTAATGGGGGCATTCAATTTTTGGGGTACATTTTCTATCTTAGCTGTTTGTTTTTAAAACTGACAACCTGAAACCATGAGGTGTTAAATCCCCAGGGCCGCTTAGCTCTTCTGACCGGATCTCCTACTGCAGATGCTAGGAAACCTTGCTGCCCGTTGTTTAAAAATGACTTCTGTTATTTATTCTCTTCATTTTATTAGCGTTAAATATTCTCCTGCACCCACTGGCTATCTCCTCATGGTTAAGCTGCTGCAATTTAAACATTGTCATGAACTTAATTTTTTATAAGATGAATCAGGTTATTAAATTTAGTAAACCATTGCCTTCATTATTTTGCACCAACTTTGGCACCACGCAGGATTGGCTTAGCACTACTACATTTAGCTAATTAAGCTGGCCATCAGCCGCAGTGTTACGAGCGTGAGGGATGCTGTCCTCATGGGCTTTATTCAGGACTTAGCAGTAGGTAATGTTATTAAACTTTTTTTTTTAATTTATAAAACTCCATACTCTGGAGATGTGGTTTGCTATAAACATGTTATTGTCCTTGCTGTTAAACCATCATCTTTTGAAATATCCCCCGCTTTATCTTCTCTCCAAAGGCAGTTGTAAAGGATTAGAAAATGGACTTGTCGGCCGGAGCTCTGACAAGTCCACTAGCCGTGTGCATAGCTCTGTTTAGATAAAGGGAGGTGTGAGGTCCAGAGAATAACTTTACAAGTCACAGAGACAGATGGCTTAGCCATAGCTCTAGTCAGGACTTATCTGAGGGAGAGAGGGCACATGCTCACCCTGGCAGCCTGTTGCTGACGTCACGCCAGACGCACAGCTTTCAGTAATACAGGCTCCTACATAGTAGGTCATTTTGTCAAGTGAGATAGCATAACCCAAGAAAATAAAAGGTGATGGAGAAAGTTCTGTTTCCTGTTTCTCTGCAGATTTCCAGGCAGTGTCATTCCAAGCAGGATTCTGACAGGATTTTAATATTTAGTCTTTATTTATTAAAAAGCAAGTTATAGGATTATTAGGGTTGCTGCTAGGAGAAGGTGGGTTATTTCAGAGCTCCACAGCATTGTGGCCCATTAGCAGGCTGCATGAACCATCCATTGCTTAGTGACTGCTTCTGGGCTGCAGAGATGACCAGGCACAGAGACAACTGTTTCCTGATGCTCTGAAGAGAGGAATGCAGCCTCAGCACCCGCCTGGCCTTGCACCACGTTGCTTTCCTTCCCACCCAGATATAACACACACCCTAAATCCCAACACTCAGGAAGGTGAGTCAGAACTGGAGTTTGAGGCCAGCCTGGGCTACATAGTGAGTTTCAAGCCATCCTAGGATATCTAGCAAGAACTTGTCTCAAACAAAACAAAATGGTTCCCAAGGAATGCCTGAGAACCGTGCTTGCCATAACAGATTTATATTTTTATATCATTTATATGATTAAAATATTTCTGTGGTGGTGGTGTATACCTTTAATTCCCAGCACTCAGGAGGCAGAGGCAGGCAGATCTCTGTGAGTTCCAGGCCAGCCTGGTCAACAGAGTGAGTTCTAGGACAGCCAGGGCTACACAGAGAAACTCTATCTTGAAACACAGACACAGACACAGACAGACAGATACACACACACACACACACACACACACACACACACACACACACATACACACACACTTCTTGTCATTGCCATGAAAATTTAGGAGGGATCCAGGTTTTGCCATTTTCTCAAAGATCTTATGGGTACCTCAGGTCCCAGGTAACAGATGAAGGTGATATTGGCCCATTGGTGCTGCCTTCGTGCAGATAAGAGTTGCAGCTATCTTAGCTTCTGAAATGTGGCCTTTTGTAGGCTGGGGATATGGCTCAGTGGGTAGAAGTGCTTGTTTTGAAAACCAGTGTTCAGCCTCAGAACTGAAACTCAATCCCTGGAGCCCACAGTGGAAGGAAAGAACTGACTTCGGAAATTTGTCCTCTGATGCCCATACACATACATCCAGGCAACAATAATAAAAAGAATAAACCATTCTCTGATGTCCACATACATACATGTATGCACATATAAACACATTAAAAAAAGGAGCTGTGTATTTGCTTGAATTTCCTGGAGAGATGGCTTGGGTGGTTACACGGGCTTCCTGCTTTCCAGAGGACTATGGCTCAGTCCCTAGAACCCATGCTGGGTGATGCAAAACCACAGGTAACTACAGATTCATGGGATCTGGTGGCCTCTGTGTGCACCACACACACGAACCACGTCGGTGCACAAATATACATACACAAACACATATGCGCTAGCATCAAATGTATCTATAAAATACATATCATTCAGAGCAATGGCTGGATTTTCAAGTCTAGAATGAGATTTAGTCTTCCTCTCGCTCACCCTGTGCTTCTCCGTCCCCATTTTTTGGTTTTGTGTTTTAGATGATTTTGACATGTGGATTCAATATCTTTACATATGTAGACTCTTCTCAATTTTCTGGTTTGCCCTCATGACAATTTTTTTCACAAGTGTTTCTCTAAGAGTTTGCCTTTTAAAAGATTATAAGCGTATCATCCTAAAGTAGTTGGACATTTCGCAAAATCTTTTTAGGGTTTGTGGATATGTAGTCCTCTTAATATTTTTACTTTATTTTAATATTTTAACATTTAGGAGAATACTATACAGAGCTGAACTCTGTGTGTGGTTAGATGGTTTGGAGAAGACTCCACGAAATCACCATTGCAACTTAAAAAAAACTTTATTTATTTATATTTTAAAGATTATTTTTATTTTATGCATGTGAGTATTGTGCCTGTATATGTATATGTGTATGTGTCCATGTGCACCATGTGTGTGCCTAGTGCCCATGGAGGTTAATAGAAGGCATTGGGTCCCTTGGAACTGGAGGTACAGATGGTTGTGCGCTGCCATGTGGGTGTTGGGCACTGAACCTGGGTCCCTGTAAGGGCAGCCAGTGGTCCTGGGCCAGCTCCAGACCCTGTTTCTGTACTTTTACATTATGTTTATTAGTGTGAGCGTGTGGATGTGTGCACATAAAGACTAGAAGAGGATGTCGGGTCCCCTGGGTCTGGAGTCCCAGGAGTCTGTGAGCCTCCTGAGGTGGGTACTGAGAGCAGCAAGTGCTGTCGAGTGCTCTCTCTAGCTCCTCTTTCCTGGAGATCATAACCACAATGCTCTCAGCCACTACTTCTGATACCATGGAGAGTGGTCGCTCGTGCGTTTGCTTCCGCTCTTCTCTCTCTGGCCTTCCGGAACATCTGGTTCTCTCCTGTGCCTTTCTCCTTTAGGCTCGCATTCCCATTTACATGGGAAGGTGAAATAGTTGGAGGGATAATTGAGGCTCTTGATGGCAGGCTCCTTCCTCCAGAGAGCGGCTCCTTACCCCTCGTTTTGTAGTTAGATAGGGGCAGGCCACTTTAATCCATTCAGAAACTGAAGTGCCTAAGGCTGAGCTTCCCGCAAGGCTGCCCTGACTCTGGTTCTCCTGTGAGACAGTAGCCCTGGCATATTTACCAGGACCCTTCCTTTTGAATCCTGGGCTTACATTTACATCTTTCTCTGCCTGTGAGGCACAAGCTTAGCCTGTCTTCTGTCTCTCTTCTACTGCTGTAGAACTGGAATAGGACTTGAGTATCATCCCATAGTCCTGCTGTGTCTGCCTCGCCTTCCCGAACCTTGGCCTCCCGAGTTCTTGGTTGGACCATACTTCTGTGATATTTTCAAAGAAGGATGTGTGTGCATACCTGTGTGCATGCATAGGCATGTGTCCCAAATAGGCAGATGCCTACACACACACACACACACACACACACACACACACACAACCTCTCCCTCTCCATATATATAAGTATTGTGTGTGAATGAATGTACATATACACATACATATATTCTGAGCACATAATGTACGCAGAATATTTTCTAGCTGTTCTCACCAGGAAGGTAAGAAGGAGGGCCTAGGATACATAGACTGCCACAATTGCTGGATTGGTAAGTTCTGGAAACACCCACCACAGAGTAGATGATGGGGGCCTCTCATTAAACAAAGCATCTGTTTGGTCATGGTTGGTAGCAAAGCAACTGGCTGTAGCCTGAACTCACTTGACTGGGCCTTCATCTTTGAAATAGCTGTCTTTGTTGGGACAACTTTCTCGCATCTTGCTTTTGGCCTTCTCTGTCAACAGGGCTCTGCTGTGCATCTAAAGTAAGACAATTTCTCTGTCTTCTCACTAAAGCCACTAACACTCCACTGCACAGTCTCATCCTCTGAAAATATCTCCTGACCTGTCCTGGTCCCCTGGGGCACAGAATCACATCTGGTTGAGAACCATTCAGTCTTGTCAGTGCTGTCCACTGACATGTCCCTTTAAAACTCACATGTTGGTGTCAACTGGCCAGACCCCCCTGGAGCTACTGGAGACTGGACCACCAACCAAAGAATACACATGGAGGGACCCATGGTGCTGGCCACATATGTGGCAGAGGAGGGCCTTGTTGGCCATCAGTGGGAGGAGAGGCCCTTGGGCCTGGGGGTGTTAGATGCCCCAGTGTAAGGAAATGCCAGGGAGGGAAGATGGGAGTGGGCCCATGGGTGGGGGACCACCCTCATGGAGTCAGGGGGAGGGGGATGGGATAGGATGTTTCCAAAGGGGAGACCTGGAAAGGGAAAAACATTTGAAATGTAAATAAAGTAAATATCAAAAAGAAAGAAAGAAAGAAAAAAAGAAAGAAACATGAATAAAATGACTACCAAAACTAAAAAAAAAAAAGACTCACATGTTGACGCTAGCGTTATTTCTAATGTGGACTTCTTCTTTTAACCACAGGGTTCGAAACCGCCAAGTCCTTTGCCCTCCATGGTGCGCACGTGATCCTGGCCTGTAGGAACATGAGCAGAGCCAGCGAGGCCGTGTCCCGCATTCTGGAGGAATGGGTAAGCGCTCAGCTGCTCTGTTTTCTAACGGTCAAATCCATGCGTACCCAGGCTGAGTGCATGGGGGGTTCAGCGGGACAGTTCGCTGCATCTTTGCTTTCTGAGTCATCTTCACGTTGGTTACTGTGTGAAGGAGAGAGTGAGGGAGACAGTTATTACCCATGCGTTTGTTTAGAGTTCACCGCCAGTGTCACTTGCTTTGTTACTTAGGGATTTGAGAATGTTTACTTATTTAAATCTTCTATGAAGAGAAGTGAAACGCCCAGGGCTACCGTTGCGATGTGTGTGCTCACACGACATTGTTTACCCGCTGCTGCAGTCATGTGATTGTTTTCCTTTTCACGGTTTATATGGCTGTTCAGCATCCTTGTCATTTTCATCCCCCCCCTTACCCTCTCTAATCCCCCCTCTTCCCGCTGAAGCCCTTCTTCCCATGGGTCCCCCTTGACTTCATGAAGCAAGCCATGCAGACAGCAAGGGAGGTGCCACTGAGCAGTAGCAATGGCATGTCCAGACACAGAAGGGCCCTCCCCACAGAACTCAAGGGCTCTCAGAGAGTCACAGGGGAGCGAAATGGTAACTCCTAGACGTGTCTTGTTTTCCTGTGGAAAGAGAAGGCAAAAAGTAAAGTCCTCCCTGGACTCTGAAAGGTACGCATCCTTAACTACTTCTTGTGCTCTCCTCCCGAAAAAGGTTTGAAATGTCGGCAAACAAGAGCGCACACACACCGATTCCAACTTTGATTGGCTCATCTAATACACTGCACCGTCTGTCCGTGGGGTGAAGTCTAAATAGCCTTTGGGCTAGGGCTTTTTTCCCTAGGTACAATTCCAGACAAAGAAAAAGGAGGAAGGAACATTAGTTTTGCTCAGGTTTCAGCCTAGAGCTGGCTCACCCCTTTGCTTTTAGACTGGTGAAGAAGGAAGCAAGCCAGAAGGAGGGCGAGAAAGAGGGTGATGGAGAGGGAGGGAGGGAGGAATGGAGTTGGTGGGGAGACTGATTGGGGCTTAAGTGTATCCTCTAGGACATCTCATGCCCTAGTGATCTATGTTACTCAACTCGGCACCCTCTCTAATTTCCAGCATCTCTCAACCATACCATCCAATTCTGTATCAGGAAGTCAGAATCTTTGTGACCTAATTTCATCGCCCAAAGCTCCACATATAAGCACTGCTGCATTAGGAATAAGTTGTCATATATGAACCTTTGGGGGACACAGTCCCTCCAAACCATACTACTTCATTCTCTTTAATGGTTGCGTGCTATTCCAGTGTGTGCTTATGCATTAAGTTAACCAGGGTCCTGGTTGGGCTGCGGGAAGGTTGTTAGCGTTCTTGTGTGATTACACGTGATATAGTGTCGCCTGCATCAGACTTTCTCATAAATTCTTGTGAAACTAGGTCTAAAGTATGTGAACCCTCTTTAGTATTTAAGTCTATGACTTGCCCATGGGGCTGACCCTTAGCAGTGAGCCCCTCTCTTCACCGGTTACATATGCAGGTAACATTTTGGTGGCCTAGTTGTCCATTCCTGTTGATTGTGTGGAAGAGCTCACCTGGTGTCTCAAGGCTGGCTAGACTTCTAAGGTCTTGCTTGATTGAATGACGTGTTTCAAACTGGAATAGTACAATTCCATTGCCGTCAGTGATTCTGCCGTTAGCACACTGTACAGGGATATTAATGTTGACGCTGGTCTCAGGAGGGGAAGGCATAGCTCAATTGCTTTTCATCTTTGAACTGATCTTTTTCTTAGACTGCACCACAGATGGGAACAGACTGATCTGTAGTGATTCAATTTCGATATCTTAAATCTCTCTATCCTCTATTTTCATCTTTTTATCTGTTTATCATCTATTTAAATCCATTGTCTATCTCTCACCTACCAATTCTGTATTATTTGAATGTCTGTCTTCTATCTATCTATCTATCTATCTATCTATCTATCTATCTATCTATCTATCACCTGTCTACCTAACATCTATCTGCTACCTATTTGTCTCTCCATTTGTCTATCATCCATCTCTGTTGCTATCTCTCTTACTGTTTTTTTTCAGGCAGGATATCACTGTGTAGCCCAGGCTAGCTTTGAACTCACAGTAGTCATCCTGAGTCTGTCTCCTGAGTTCTGGAATTACAAGCATAAGCCGCCACCACCCCTGCCCTGATTCCATTACTGTTTGATGCACAGAGGCAGAGATTCTTGGATCTGCCTCGGGCAAGTCTCTTAATACATGCGGCACATCTCTAACGAAGAAGGTTTGATGAGATGATCTCAGAGACCCAGCATGTACTCTCTGCTCCATTCATGTTAAGCCTTAATGGCGTCCCTGTGAGCCAGCTTCAGCTGATGGGAATTATCACCGTGAAGTCTCACCAGACAGTTTCTTGATGTGGAGTAGCAGTCCTAGAGGAATGATTATCTAGAAACATTCTAGTTAGGGATCTGGGAACAGGAAATACTGGTGGAAACAAATGTATCTCTTGCAGTTTCGAACACTGAAATTGCGTCCTGGAGGGTTTGGTCTATAGCAACTCGGCCCTTTGGTCATATCTCACTGGTGCACTTGTTTTCTGAGTAGTCCTCATTCCCCCAAGATGGTGATCACAGAGGCCCAGATTTAGCACTAAAGCCATGGGTACCATTTTCTGTCACTGCCTCCTTTTCAGTGTAATGTAGAGACCCAATACTGTCACCTTCTTTTTGTTTGGCCCCCACACCTTCCCCACATGCTCATCCTTGACATTGCTGGTCTGATTTTCTTCAGATTCCTCCTGATTTCCCATCTCTGCACAGGCATCTCCATCTGGCATTTCAGTGAGGATTGTCAAGGTCAGTTTAATCCACCGCAGGTTTTCAGTCTGCAAGTCAGCTTGAATGTGACCATACTTTACCTGGGATGGACCATATCTGAACCTGGCCGGGGACGTAGTAAGACATCTTGCCACCCTGTGGGAGGTTCTGAGTGGTACAGGTCTTTTGTTGCACCAAGAGCTCATTCAGAAGTCCCTGGGCATTTTGGCTCCATATTGACCTTCAGGTGCCAAGGCTCCGTCGGCATCTTTAGCTTAGCTCTGGAGATGGAGTTGGTTCTCCATCCACTTGACTTGTTCTACCCAAGGCTTTCTCATCCAAGTTCTGCTGTACCTTCCAGGATCTTCATGTCCCCAATGCTTCATGCCTGTGTCTTAGTCAGTGCAATTACTCTTCTCACTTCACAATGTTGGGGCAGCTGACCGCCCTCATTCATGGAGTTCCTGTCATATACTGTGTCCAGGCATGGTCCGTTACGGTAAAAAAGCCTAGTCTGCATTTCAAAGAGGAGCCAGGGGACAAGTGCCAAAGAAGGGCAGCGCCCAGAGCCACATAGCTCATGCGCTCAGGGAAAGGGCCCTTGTTTATGCCATCTGCCTTGAAGGTCAGTTGGCTCTTCTCCCTCTTATCTGAGTGTCCCATCCGTAAGTTTTGCAGTCTTTGCTTTAGATCCTTTGGTGACAGCCAAATGGTCAGTTTCAGTCATATTTAGAGAAAGCAACTGTAAACATCAAGGTAGCCACACCCCTCCTCCCCTTCCTCCTTGCCACGGGGTCTCAAACTGTAACACTTTTTAGCTGGGAACTCAACCATGTAGTCCATTCTGGTCTTGAACCTATGACTCTCCTGCTTTAGTTCCTCAAGTGGCGAGACTACCGGTGTGCACCACTAGATCCAGCCTTGGGTCTACCAGGGCCTAGAGCTGATCTGATGTTGAACTCACTAAGGACCAACGTGAAGACAATAGACCTTTCTTCTTGTGACAACCTAGCACATCTCTGGACATATCCAGTGCTTCCTAGGAATGCTGCAACCCATTCCTGGCTAATTATCATGGTTATAAAAAGACGCTGTAGGGCCGAAGAGAGAGTAAGAGTGTGTACTGCTCTTGTGGGGACCCAGGTTTCAGTCTCAGTGCCCAGATTGGGCAGCTCACAGGTGACTATAACTCCAGGATCAGGGAACTCAGTTCTTCTCTTGGCCTCTGGGTACCTGCAATTACATGCACAAACTTACAGGCACATAGGGATACACAGTAGTAAAACACAAAGAGTAAGCTGCAGTATCTTGGCAGAGACTAGAAAAAGATATGCACCAGACCTTGGTAAAGTATCTGAACTTCTGAAATTTCAGCTTCTTCATCTGTAAAATGCAGAGTATAGTATGTGTTTCAAGGCAGAGGTGGTTTGTGGTAAACACAAAGACTTATGGGCAGGTAAAGTATTAACACATGGTGAAGAAAGAGTAAGTGCTCAGTTAAATGCCAGCTGCCTTGATTAATAGCAGTGATGGAGTTACTGATTTCTTAGACATGGAGAGCATCGTGAAGCTTGCTTTTCTCACCCTCCACAAGTGGCTGGACGGGGAGCTGGAAGGAGGATGTTTACCAACACGATTGAAGCGGAGTCCCGATGAATTGTTTTCCTGGCTTTTCAGGTCTGCACTCCCACATTTTGATAGATGCACACTTAGTTGGCTGATTAGTAGTTTCCAGTGCACTTCATATTAGCACTCAACTGTCGTCTGGAAAGCCATCTTAATTATTTACGTGATTGCCTTTCCCTTTGTATTTACAAAGATCTGCCCTTTGCATATATCCAGAGAATGCTATCAAGGGCTCTGTCACCAGGAACTGCAAGCAGTGGTTACTGAGTGAGAGAGGGGGGGGGAGGGAGAGGGAGAGGGGGAGGAGAGGAGGGAGAGAGGGGGGTTTATTGGTGAAGGTAGTGGAATGTGTATATGGCCAAGAACACAGGTGCTGGCTTGACCATAGCCACCTGATCCAGTGCTAACAGTGTTAAATCACTCCAGTTTTCGATGGTGTTGTTTCCAAGTCTGTTTATCTTCCTGGAGTGAAGACACACGGACACTGATGGCGCTGTTGTATCCATCAGAAGTAGGGGCTTTACATGCAGAGGACTTGGTGCCAGCCAGTATGTTGGGCAAGTACCACTGACACTTGGCTTAGATTTTCCTTTTTTGAGACAGGGTCTCACTGTGTAGTCCTGGCTGGCCTAGAACTCATGATGTAGACCAGGCTGCCCTGTAGATGTGCCTGCCACTGCCTCTGCCTCCTGAACGTTGGGGTTAATGGTGTGGGCTGCCACCCCTACACAGCTGAGCCTTCAGTACTCCTGACTCCTTGTTCTCATGCTGTAGTATTAAGTGTGGTGATGGTGTGGAGTGCTCAGAGCTCGAAGAAGTTCTCTGGAAATCCAGCCACTTTCTGGCTACCCCAGAGACACTCAGCAACTTTGTGAGCCTCGGTGCTTATGGGGATTTTCTCTTCATCCCTTTTGATAGGAAAAACTTACATTGCAGTTTGCTTTTCCAGATGGAAGATGATGTTTTTCATGCCAGGTGAGCACCTGTAAGTGTGTGTGTGCACATGCATGTGCATGTGAGTGCGTGTGTATGTGTCTGTATGTCTCTGTGTGTGCGTGTGTGTGTTTGTGTTTGTGTGAGTGTGCATTTGTGCATACATGTGAGTTGTGTGTGTGTGTGTGTGTGTGTGTGTGTGTGTGTGTGTATGTGTGTAGGTTGTATGTGGGGTGGCTGACATAGAAGCTTTCTGCCCAAGGTAGTGGCTTGCCTTGGAAAACATGATTATCTGAGACAGTCCAAGGAACAAAGCTCACCCTGTTGTTTTGAATGTCGTTAGCTAAACAAACCCACAAAACTATTAATATTATCACTAAGTGTCTTAGTTAAGGTTTTATTGCTATGAAGAGACACTGTGAACATGGCAGCGTTTATAAAGGAAAGCATTCAACTGGGGCTGGCTTATAGTTTCAGAGGTTTAGTTCATTGTCATGATATTGGGAACCATGGCTGCAAGCAGGCAGAGTTGGTGCTGGAGAAGGAGCTGTGAGTTCTGCACCTTGATCTTTAGTCGGCAGAAGGAGACTGTGAGCCACACTGGACTCACAGTAGCTAGAGCATATGAGCCCTCAAAGCCTTCGCCTGCAGTGACACACTTCCTCCATCAAGGCCACAGCTCCCAATAGTGCCACTTCCCACGGGCCAGCCATTCAAAACCATGGGTCTGTGAGGTCCATTCTACTCAACCCACCACAGTTAGTTACTAGGAAAAGTTCATCCTAAATCAGCCTCTGGATTTTCTCACTTATTTGCTTTAAAAGTTGTTTTTCTGCACAGTATTAGATTTCAGTAAATAAAATATGATATAAACAATTCTGGGAGCTGACAGCAGCTGTGTAAACTTTTTGCTTGAGCCAGTGAGCACAGCGCTCACAGCAGAGGACAGGGATGAAGTTCCAAGGTTCCACCCTGGGACATTTTCACGTGTCATTTACTGTCATCTTCATGTGGTATTGAGATGTCTGTGTGCTAGGCAATGTGCTTAGCACGGACAGTGAAACACATACATGTGACCAACCCATCCAACAGCCAAGGCTTAGGGGCCTGGGTGAGAGGTGTGTAGTTCCTGGGGGATGAGTGGGGAATCTGAATTGGAAACTACATCACCCCAACCTTCAGCCATTCTGTTACCTAATCTAAAATTCCTGGTGTGTGTTGTTCCTAAAGATTGGCCCGAGTTTTCTTTTCTTTATTCATCTATCTATCTATCTATCTATCTATCTATCTATCTATCTATCTATCATCTATCCATCCATCCATCTATCTATCTGTGTATCTATCTATCCATCCATCTATCTATCTGCATCAATATTTTCCTGTGAATGTCTGTGTGAGGGTTTCAGTTCCCCTGGAACTAGAGCTATAGGCAGGTGCGAGTTGCCATATGGATGTTGGGAACTGAACCCATGTCCTCTGGTGCTCTTAACTACTAACCTCCATATGTGCCCGTCTGTGAGTGTGAGTGTGTGTGTGTGTGTGTGTGTGTGCGCATGTACATGCTTTTGTTTATATGTGTGAGTGCAGGTGCATGCATGCCATGGTGTAGAGGTTGGAAGACAGTCTTGGGTTTTGGAGTTTGCCTTCAGTGTGTTTGAGAAAGGGTATCTTATTTACCACAATGTGAGCCAGGGTAGTTGTCTTGGGAATTTCTGTCTCTACTTCTCAGTGGAATCCTGGAACTGCCCATGCTACCATAGCTGCTCTTTTGTGGGTTCTGAGTATCCCCCACTCAGAACTTCATGCTGGCAGGGAAAGCCCTTTAACCACCGAGGCATCTCTGTTTCTTGTAGGGAAGGCTGACCTTGAACTTCTGACTGCCTGCTCTGACCTCTCATGCATTTAGATCACGGCATTGCGTCATCCCATGCAGTTTTTCTGGCGCTAGGATTGAACCTGGGCCTTTGTGCATGCTGGGCAAGCACTCTCTCAGCTGAACCACACACTCCTACCCCAGTCTTGACTAGGCTGGTTAAAGGACTCAGCCCGATACTGTATTCAAAGTGCTTCCTGTGTGTGTGTGAGAGTCAGTGTCTCGTGATGGGAAATGTGTCAGTAACACAAGAGTACCTGTGGTTACCTAGGCAGGAGCTTCCCTAGCTCTTTGTAATTTGATGGCATTGATAACTGGGTCAAAGGAGTCTGCATCTTCCCTCCCGGCCCCTCCCTTTCGTATTGAGTGCTATGTAGTGTATTTACTGTTCTGCTTAAGTTGCCCATTTGACCTTTCTTGTCACAGGCCCAGGAAAGATTCTTTATCAGTTGATAAATTATTCATCCTCTCGTAGACATAATTGGTTGCTAAAATATTCCGAGTTTTCTCTGTCTTCAGAATGTCTGAAAAATTGGGCCTGGTCCTTCTCCTCCAACTTTTACATCTCATTTCTCATTCTGAAAATTTTGCACTGACTTACTCTTGACTGTATCCACCGTTCTTTGATCACCATTTCTGTGTCTTCATTTTTTTTTTTTTCTTCCTGGCCATCCCTGGCAGCCTCGAACTGAATCTTTTCAAACTTTATATCCATTATAACCGTTATATAACAAGGGCCGTGGTTGTTCACCGAAGAATTTGAAGAGGACAAGTAGGAAGCACAGGTGGCTAGTTCCCAACCATCACCCCCAATTGTGTGCAGCCCAACGAAGATCCATCCTTTCAATAATGTGGGTTCCCCTGGGTTCTTATTAAGCAATTTTGACACAGTTTGAAAAGACAGATTTCATCTTCAGATGGTATCTAGCCAGTGGCTGCAAGGCCTGCATCTGGCCATTCCGCTTTTAGCCTGTTATTTAAGAGAGGAAAAGTATACTTGAGACCATTTTTCATGTTTATTATGGGGGCATTCAGAGTGCCTCAGATGTAGTGTGTATTAGATTAAATAGAAGAGAAAATAGTCACTGTGTGTGCTGATAAAGCCGTCCAGACAAGGACAAATAGAGAACAGCAGTACTGGAGGTGGTGTCTCAGGCTGGTCAGCACATGGGGCAGAAGGTCAAGGTTAACCCAAGAGAAGTATTTAAAACAGATCTAATTTAGGTCCTTGCTTTGGAGTCCTAGAGACTTAGGATCAAATTCTGACCCAAACAGTTGCCCAGTGGTGCCTCTGGCTTGTTTCCTGTAGAATGGCACGAGTGACAACTTTCAGGGTCACCACAAGGACAGAGTGCTTGTGCATAGGGGCCAGCATGCTGCAATCCAGAAAGCTGTGTGCACCATTGTCCGACACAGATCCCTGAAGTAGACAGGTGCAGCCGCACATCTTGAAAAAGCGTCCTCTCCTTGTTCTAGTTTGGGTTCCTCTTATAAAAGTGCCATAGGCTGTGGGCTCAAGCAGTGTCCGTTTCCGAGTGTTGCAGAAGCTGGAAATCGGACCACTGTGCCTGCTTGGTTAGGTTCTCGGTGAGGATTGTCTGCTCGCTTTATAGCTCACTATGCCTCTTCATGTTAAAGAGCAGAGAAATAGAAGAGACTGGTAGGAGGGCAGAAAAAAGGGGGGAGGAAGAAGGAGGAGAAGGAGGGGAGGGGGGAGGGAGATACTTCTAAGCTCTCCTCCTATTGGATCCCCTCATCTTCCTAGCATTGTCAGTCAGCACTGAAATGAGCTGAGCTAGGAGTGGGGCCCCCTTCCATCCTTAGGAGGTAGAGAGGCGATTGTAATGGGTATGACCGTGCATGACTTGGAGCTGTCCGGCCTTGCATAGGCTGGGGTTAGTGCTGAAGAGAAGAGGAGCTGGCAGAGCCCACCCTGCATCCCCAGGGGATTCGTGAGACCTGGTATCTGTCCCTGTCCCTGTCGGCTGGAGGATGTAGATGCAGCTAAGTTTTGAGAATTGTGCAGAAGGAAGGCTTCCAGATGTGTTGTTGTGGCGTCAAAGCCTATGTATTAGTTCTCTGACAGTTCTCCCTTCAGGAATGAGGCCGGCTCTTCTTCACCTTCATGAGCTGGGGCTGGTGAGTTGTCTCAGTGAGCTCCGTGTGCTGGCAGTGATGGAGGGCGATTCCCAAGAAAGGTGAAAGTTCCCGAAAGGCATTCTGGCCTCCTCATGCACGTTGTCCTGTGTCACTGGATTTGGGGCACCGTATTGGGAGACCACTCAAGCAGCCGTGTGAAGTGTTTGCTGCCACAGTGCTAGTGTGAACCCACTCAGAACCCTCTGGCCAGCTCAGTCTTCTGTTCTGCAGCTGCTACTGTGGTCCTTTAGATTTACATGCTAAGTTCTTCTTACAGAACCACCCAGCGTATGACCTGCTAGAGTTGATTACATACCGAATGTACAGTTTTCAAGCATAGTCACTAACACAGGAGCAGTGGCCTCCAGAGGAGAAGCCATCTCTGAGACAGACTGGACCCTGCGGCCCAGTGAGCTCCTCAACGGCTAAGGCATTTGACGTTTGAAGTGGCTTCCCAGGTGCCTTGCATGTTCCAGCATCCCACTCAGGTTAGGGGCCGCCAGCTTCACTATGGACTCCCTTCTTCATGGGTCAACACAGTCATCCCATCCTGCTTCTGTGTGAATTAATTAGAAAGGCCTCCTTTATAGTGAAAATAGCATCTTCTTCGCTGGACCACCAGACAGAGGTCTGCGTTCCATCCCCAGAGCGCTATTGGCTACCTTCTCAGAGCCCAACTAATACGTGCATCTCTCAAATTCCCTAAATAATAAATCCAAAGTTATTGAAGCTATCAGGTTACTGTGGGTTGGCGGTGAGACTGGCCCCTCTCATTTCTTTGCAACCCTTGTCCCTCTTTTATTATTGAAGCTTGGGATGCTCATGGTAAGGCTAGGCAGCTGGGGAACCTCCGCCCCCGAAACTTGCAGCAGGCAGCAGCTGCGGGGGCTCGGGCCTGCTTTGCCTTCCCTGGAGCTAATGAATCAGCACGCACCAAGGGCACAGTCTGCCTTTAACCGATGGAGGAGCACCACATTTATTCACTCCACAGTTCTGGGATCTCCAATTGTTCCGGCTACAAGGCAGCCTGCAACCCGTTAGGCCGGGAGGAACCTCAGTGCAGCTTTGTAATAGCTGTGTTGTTGTTTATTGAGAGGGACTAATTAACTTTGATTATTGCACTAATATTATGGCACTTTGACAACCCTTCAGATTTATGACTCTGGGAAAATAAACAAATGAAATGCAGGTGCTGGAGCAGAAAGACTCAGTCATTACTGAACTTTAATTACTTGGAATGTGTAGCCAGGAGAGAATTGGTTGATGAATTACAGGATGCTTAAAACCAACCCCAAATTGAAAGCAAAGAGAAGACAAAAACATAAGCGTAAAGGAGGCTGGAAAGGTGCTGTATTTACGGTGGGGAGAGCAAGGACACATCTGTGCTGCTCTCTGCGGTGTCTCATTGACTAATCTCCGTGGTTTCCCGTGCTGCAGAAACTCACAAAGTGCTTTTCAAGGCTGAATCAGCATCACCTGAGAACATGCAAGACACGCAGATTCTTGGGTCCTGCCCAGAACCACCAATTCAGAGTCTCTGGAGGTGGGGACTCAAGGAAATCTGGGTACATGCACAAGTTGAGATACATCACCACCTGGTTTCCTGCTCTTTGTTTTTTTGCTAAGAGGGTAGGTATACAATTTTATCTTTGCTTACAAAAGTTACATACTGTCCTAACCCAGACCCTGAGCCAGCCCTGAGCCAGCCCCGATTTCAGACCTTTACCTTCTGCTTCATCTCACTGGCCCTTGGTCACCCTTCTTAGGTCAAGAATCATAATAATCACCATGGCAACTAGCACGGTGGGTCGTTGCTGTATTAAGTACTTCTAGTTCTTTAGTTCGGCACTGTTAACGATGCTCCTGTCTGCACGGTAATTTAATGAATTCTGTTTTCCTGAAAAGATCCTAAGGCACAGAGGTGTTCAGGATTGTGTGCAAACTCACACAGCACAGACGCCACAGGCGTGAGGTGCTTTCAGGCAGCACTCCTGCTTGCCCAGTTCTTCTGCCACATCCTCTCTGTGCCACTGAATACCCAGGGACAGGAGGTATTACCAAATACTCATGGAAAGAACAAGTAGGCAGTAAAGGCTGATAACTGAGTCATGGACATTGAAACCCAGATAGCACAATCCTGTGCTTGGTTACCTTTGGAAAGGTGTATATAGCCAGACTTTCTAAAGTCTTGTGCTATGTGAGTTGAGTAGCCTGTTGATATTTCTGGGGTCTTCAGCTCTTCAGCTGGCTTGTTCAAGAACAGTAGTTATTCGTGGATTACAGTGTATTACAGTATTTATTCCCGTTTGTTGGACATTACTAATTCTCCATTGATCATAAGTCGCCAGCTTCCCCACTCATGCTGGCCTTGGGAGGGCTGACTGTGATGGAGAGTGGACCTTGAGGGACAGGAAGGGGAACATTTACACAGAAAGATTGGCTCCAGAGGCCAAAGCAAAGAGCAAAGGGGACGAAATAAAGAGCTAGCCAGGCATGGTGGAGCACACTGCTAATCCTAGCTTTCGGGAGGCTAAGGCAGGAGAATTGCCATGGTTTGAGGACAGACAGGGATGGTTACATAGGAAGCTGAAGGCCAGTGGGTAGATTCCACAGGCCTGTGGTCGTCACGTGAGTGTATATAAACAGGGAGGGAGGGACTTGGATGGTTATTTAGTTCTCTGCCTCTGCTGGGGTTAACTGCACCTGTAATTGTTTTAAAACGCCCAAGATGTTGTTAGAGTTGGAGAAGGCAAACATAAAACCTCCCTGGTTTCCTGTTGCTCGGGTCAGAAGAAACAGCAAGGGTTGGCTGCGCGTCTAACACTTGCTTCTTGGTTAATAAGTGTTCAAAGTGACAAGTGGTGAAATTTGCCAAGATTATATGCATGTATCCGTGTGTGTATACAGACAGAAAAGGAGAAGAAAAGAGAACACAAGTGAGCTGGCAACACAGGCAGGACAGACAGACAAAGACAGGGAGACACAGTAGAGCAGGAAACTTTCCTGGCAGCATCTTAAGGGGTGCTCTCTTGGGCCGGCCTGGGCAGGATGAGGGAGCCGGCTCACTGTTTATGTCCCCTGGTCATTTCGTGCTTAGAAAGGAAGAAATTAGAATTGTTGAGCTATGATTTGTTTTAATCAGAAAGAAATTGTCTAACATAAATCTCTTCAAGAACGCTGGAAAAGCCCTAAAGCGTCTGGGGGGCAAATATCAATACTTTGCAAAGGAGGAATGATTGTTCCAATTCGTGGCTTAATTGACTTTAAGCCTTAATGAAAGTCAGGCCAGGGCAGGCAGCCCACACTGCAGGCTGGGTCAGCAGTGACGGAGGAAGTTAGGGTGGTTCCAGGCCTTTGCTGCTGATGCTAAGTTCTGATTGGCTGCGGCTACCAAAGATCAGATAATACTTCTTTTTCTTCCTATGAAGAGAACACATTTTTTTTTTCTTTCTGGCTAGTATAGTAATTTAGTTTAAATTACAGCTTTCCCCCCAATTTGGAAGCAATTGTTTATGTTGGATTATCATTCCCAAGTGAAATTTCATTGATGCAATGTATAATTAAATATAGATTTTTTTTTTAAAAAGCATAGTATATATATTTAAATTTGTAGGTGGACAAACTGGAGTATATGAAGACTTTATTTAGGAAGACTAAATGGCTCCCAAAGTCACCCCAGTGGTTGTTGGGAAGGATTCATTTATCGTCCATACATTTCCGTCTGTGAGGCACCAGACTAGGTGTCTGGGAGGGCTGCAGAGTCTAAAAAGGGTTGGACCATAAACGTCATTGCACAAGTCTATGCCATCCAGCCTACGGTCTGCTCGGTCTGCTACAGGACTGAGTCTCAGTCCTGTTTGTACCGCACGAGAGCCAGGTACCCTTCGCTTCCTGTTGCGCCTATGATGTGGTGTGCCAGTGCTACCCAAATAGTACCCAGAGTCGTGAAGATCAACTGCAGTGCTGCTCACCAGGAACTAAGAATGATCCCGGAGTACTTAGAGTAGTGCCTGCGTATAGCATCCGAGTGCCAGCAGAGCTAAGAAACAATTGAAAGCCAGCCCAGCGGGGCTGGGGAGATGCCTTACAACCCCAGAACGTATATTACAAGAAGACTGGGTTTGTGGCTGCACACTTTTAATCCCAGCTCTGGGGAGACAGAGACAGGCAGATCCCTGGGTCTCAGTGGCCAGCCACCTTCACCTACTTGGTAAGCTCCAGGCCACTGGGACCCTGTCTCAGAAAGAAGGTGGATAGCGCCTGAGGACTGTCAGCCGAGGCCGTCTTCTCCATCCCACTCACACTTGCGTGTGTACATGTGTACATGTATGTGTGTGCACACTACACACGCAAACAAACTAGAGGAAGAAAGCCTCACTTGTGGCCTATGTGCAGAATGGCCTCTCCTGCCAGTCCAGCTCATGGCTCCCACTCAGCCTTTCTGCTCCTTGTTCAAGCCATATCAGAGCCACTGCTTCGCCCAACCTTTGCACCTCCCTGCGTCTTGGCACAGTCTGCTTCCTCAGCCTGGAGGGATCACAGCCAGCTTGTCCACCTACCCTATGTCCCTGTGCCCCGTGAGCCTCTGCTCATGCCCGTCTCTTCTCCAGAGGCTCCCCAGGATTCTCTGGCTGAGATGCTATCCTCTTCCTCCTATTCCAAAAGTACCTGTCCCCCCACCCCCTCAGCTTGGTACTGTGCTGAGCACTATTAGAAAAAGTGAAGCTTCCTGCCTCCAGGGAACTTACAGACTGCGTTTGGTTTCATTGACTTAGCTTCCGATTGGCATATGCTAACTTTAAATGATAAAGAGTTTCATTGTGACATTTCCACACAGGTGGATAATGTACTTTGTCACAGTCCCCTCCTCCGCGTCCCTTCCCCCACACCTCCCTATTCACATTCCTCAACATCGGTCTTTCACTTCCATGTCCCCTTTAGCATTCGGTTTTTAAATTATGCATTGATTGATTACAGCATTGATCACACTGTGTGTCGATCGTTTGTCAGATGGGCTCCTTATTTAGTGAACAAATACTTATCGACACCTTCTATGCATGTAGTCTACTGGATTCTGAGTGCGTGAGTATACACCTCACTGTCCTTGTCCTCATAGAGTCTGAGTATAGTGACAGACATGCAAATGAGTAATAGTATCCAAGCCACTAGTGTGTGTGTGTGTGTGTCTGCTTGTCTGTTTATCTGTCTGTCTGTCTAGCGTGGAGGTAGATGGGGTTGGGATCTGGTTATGGCCCGAGCTCAGTGTTACTTGGGCAAGGGGCAGATGTGTTTAGAGCTATGCCTCCCAGCCTGACATTGAACTTCTGTCCTTCTCTCTCTGTCTCCTCAGGGCTGGGATTTTAGCCTTGCACCACCAAGCTTAACTGGAGAGATTATTTTATTATTTATTTATTTATTTATTTATTTATTTTTGATGCTGCTAGGCTGGTTAGTGATTCAGAACAGAGGTTTGAATTCAGGTTGAGGTTGGCTGGAACCCTCCCTGGCTCTACATTTCTGTAGCTGTGTGGTAACCTTAGCTATTAGTGGTCCTCCACGTGCCCTCCATCTCTCTGAGGGAGATGGACTATTGCTTCCCTGCATTGCAAAATGATTGTCAGGTGTAAATGGGACAGCAGCACCCTGCTCATGGTGCTGGAAGCCTCTGCTTGTCACCTCTCCATGCTCTGCACGTTTTCCCTCTCCTCTCCCCATCAGCAGCCCTTCTGCCTCAGCAGGGCCGGCCTCAGGGCCAGACACAGCCTCCTCTGGGTCCATCAGCTTCAAGTTCAAAGGGAGGCTTCCTCGCTGTGGTATTGGATTTTGCAGGCTGGTGACAGCTTCTACAAACCTCTGGTCCATGAGCCACTTTGGAGAAAATTGAATCATTCTCTGCGCCTTTCGGCTGTATCCTAAAAGCCTGTACACACACTCTGGGCAGGCTTCAGCAACTTCACATCAAGGACTCAATCACAGCTTCAAAATAAAAACATCTCTCATTGCTCTCCGTGTGTGAAGCTGGATGTGGAGTCTGTCACAAACCTCGGAGCTACAGATAACGCCCCTTACCCCAAACACACACCCTATCAGAAGGTCCTCGCAGGCAGAATCCACACAGCACGCTCTGTGCTTCTCCATATGTGGAGTACGGATAGGGGGGAGGAGCTGTCGGGAGCGAGGGTTCATCTGCACCTGCAGCTCCAGGTAGGCTCCGTCTACCTAAGTCTCCCTCAAAGTGGTTCCAGTCTGGGAAAGCAAGGGTCGCATAGCCCTTTCTCATCATGGCAGAGCCACCAGCTTTGTTCCCGTCATCGTGTGTTCACACTCTCCTCAGCAAAGAGCCCTCTGTATGTAGAAATGACTATGAATTTAGTAACTGGCAGTCTCGAGTGGTCCATGATTTGCAGAGGATTTATATGTGAAGGGAAACGGATGGATTAAAAATATTAAACAGTGTGGCCAGGACCCACACGGATGAATTGTTGAGATCTGTTTTCCCCTTCTACTCTAAACATATGGCATGAATTTTCCACCCTCATTACGGTTGCTGAGAGAAGGCAAAGGCAAATATTGATATTTCATTCATGTTTTACGGTGAAAACACTGTTTGGTTTGTTTATACAGTTCGACTGTCACAGTTTTTATGGTTGGCAATGAAACCACTGTAAAGCCAAGGCTGGTTTATATAGCAGATGCGATAAGCCCTCACATTCAGGGAGACTCCCTGGACGGGATAGCTAATGTCACATGTTCAGAACGAACAACTGAATTGTGGGTCAGGACAGGCTAGTCAGGACGTAATATCAAACAGCCCCTGTGGACTCTGCAGGGCATCAAGCTACCAAGGTCTCTCTTGTTGAGACTGAGCCTCTAGCCTGTGTTTCTGGGAGTGCTGTGGGGGTGGGGCTGGATGTAGCTGGATGCTGTGTAGAGGAAGGAAGAGGCTGGCTTGTTCATATAGCAGCTAAGATTCTGCTCACAAGTAACACCTGCCACCAAGGCTCACGTTCTATTGGCCAGTGCAAGTCTCATGGCATTCCCAAGTTTAGGGATTACCTGCTGCCCTGTGTACATGGACAGGGGCAGATGGCTGGAATGTCACAGAATGGACTGCCTTCCACAGCTACACTTACCTCAAACCCTTGTGTAGTTATTGTTTTAATTGAATATCTGATATGTGTGCATGTGTGTGTGTGTGTGTGTGTGTGTGTAAGTCAGTGTGAGCACATGGAGGCCAGAGTTAAACACTGGGTGCCTTCCTCCATCTCTGTCTTGGAATTCACTGGTTTGGTCAAACTCGATGATCAGGAAGTTCCAGGTCCTTCTCGGTGTCAAACTTTCTGTTCTAGTTCCCACATGCATTTGTTGCCCATAAGGTGGAGGATAGTTCTTCATCTATTTCGTGCAGCTGCTTTGAGAAGTCCCTGTGTTCTTTGTCCCCATGCTGGTCATCCCAGAGCCCTGCCTGTGTCCCCATCCACCAGCCCCCATCTCTTTAGAACATTCTGTAAACATGACATGTAACATTTCTCTCCTGCCCCCACTCTCCCTCTTTTGGAGACAGGGTGTCTCCCTAGCCCTGCCTCTTCTGGAACTCAGTCTGTAGACCAGGCTGGCTTTGAATTCAGTGATCTACCTACCTCTTTCTCCTGAGTGCCAGAACTAAAGGTGTCCGCCACTACCACCCAGCTTGACGTTTCTTCCTTTAAAACTCTTCGGACAAAGGGCTGGCTAGATGGTTTATTGGGTAAAGGCACTTGCTGCTAAACTTGATGACCTGAGTTTAATTCCTTGGGCCCAGAGGTTGGAAAGGAGAGAACCAACTGCTTTGGGTTGCCTCTACTTCCACACTTGTCCGGTGGCATTGTATGCACACACAAGAAAAAGTGAAGAAAATGTTTTACCAAATAGAGGACTCTATTATCACAAGTACATGTCACACATGTGTGTATCTTGCCCTACACTGTATGGATCTGAGAGCGTGCTTTCCTCCCCACCCAGCCTTCTAAAGGAGAGAGGCTTGTTTGTTGTACTTGTTTTCATTAGGATCCTTTCTTTTGGCTCTGTTGTGATTCTGAGAATCTTCAGAAAAGAATCAGTTAAACGGAAATGTGTTTTCTGAACTTCGATGAGCAGCTGTGTCCCAGGGAGAGCAGTTCATCCGAGGCTGAATCTGCAGGCATGCGCGGTTGCGGCTGGGCGATGATGGACCAAGATTTTAATATCTCTGCGTCTCAGTTTCAACAGGTGTAGGTTGAAGAGCCGATGCTGTCACGTTCATCGCTGTGTTGGTGTTCAGACATCTATAATTTAGCATGCGCTGGGCACCCTGGTGGCTTGCTGTCAGCTGAACTTTTATCTCCACGATGGCTGAGGAATCGTAACACAGACAACTAGAGTATCCAATGGGTGGATGCATGTCTTTCCTTCATCCTGTTTGTTGAATGAGTGAATGCATGAACATGGTTTTTCCAGTTTCACTTAGCTTTCTGCCTTGAGGTTGAAGAAACTCTGAGTCTCCGTAATAAATCACGTGTGGCCAGCTCGCCCGACGCCACAGTATGCAGATAGCCGGTGAACTTTTGCTTTCCTCTCCTAATTTTTCCCTAAGTCTTCCTCCTTAAAAAAAAAAAAATGTGATAACCGTGATTGCCTTTAAGCAGATTTCTTGGCAGGTGTGGGAGGAGGGTTCTGGGGCTGTTGGTGCTGTGAGGGGCGTTTCCCAAGCATTGAGGCCTCCTAACGTTTCATTTCCATTAGGCATCATGGATGCATTCCAAGAATTTAATTAATACAGCATCACTGCCTTCACTATGATTCCTCAGTAGGGTTATGAGAACCTGGGAGTGTTCAGTTGATTAAATGGTATTTTCTGTGGGTTTCCAGCTACTGCTTGCCATGGAATCCAGTCCCTGCCAGTGTCTATTAAATCAGTACTCTTAAAGGGGACCACAAAGGAAAGAGGCATTTCTACCGTGGTGTCGCACCACTCTCTTACCTACACAGGGGAAAGAGTTGTAAGAGTGTACAGTTGGCAGTGATGGGGTTTTATTTAAAGAGTAAGACCACCACCTGGAGATGTTTAGAAGCTGATGTTATGAAAGAATTACAGGAAGGAATCTTATAGAGGAGACCGTAAGGTGTACACCATCACGAGATAGTCCAGGCTGGAAAAGAAATCACTAGCTGAGGCAGAAGTAAGGTTACTGACAGACCTATGGGGGTTAAGACTCTCCATCGGTGCTGGGGCAGAGAACATGCTCACTGAAGTTCTATGAGGAGATTTTCCTTAGATCACTGGGGAAGGTGAGCCTCCCTTTGTTACAGTATTCTCTCTCTCTCTCTCTCTCTCTCTCTCTCTCTCTCTCTCTCTCTCTGTGAGACACACACACACACACACACACACAGAGAGAGAGAGAGAGAGAGAGAGAGAGAGAGAGAGAGAGAGAGAGAGAGAGAGAGAGAGAGCTAGCTCTGGCAGGCTGGGGAACTCACACTGTACATCTGCTAGTCTCAAACTCTGAGATCTACCTGCCTCTGTCTCCCAAGTGCTGGGATTAAAGGTGTGGACCACTGTGCCTGACTTGTTTTTAAGAGTTATTTACTTTATTTTGTGTATATGAGTGTTTTGCTTGCATGTGTGTCTATGTATTTGATTATTGTAAATTTCAGAACAGGATGTTGGATCCCCCAGAACTGGAGTTATTCATAGTTGTGAGCCAACATTGTGGGAGCTGGGATTTGAACCTGGACCCTTCGTAAGAACAAGACTTAACTGCTGAGCCATCTCTCCAGCCCCCCACATCATATTTTGATCCGATGCTCAATAACATAAGAGATGAGTAAATATGCTGCTGGATTACATTGTGCTATGCTACATTAAAGGGGTCTGGGGGAACAGGAGTGGCTGAGGAGAATCGGCTGATGGGGCAGGAAGATGAAGTGGGTAGGGCATCAGAGAGAAGGCAGCACCAGAGGGACTGGCCTTCTGTTGATGCTGATCCTCTATCCACATTGGGGATGAGGGGAGGCTGTCTATCTGGAGGATAGTATTGCAGGAAGCGCATTTGGGGTTGAGTAGTGCCTGAAACAGAAGGAATCCTGCCTGCTTTAGGACCAGGAAGGTAAAGGCTTCCTGTGAGAAGGGGCCATATGTGACTAGGTAAGGGGCCCAGCTCACCTGGGTAGTGGCAGCTTCCCAGGAGTCCCAGCCCAGTGGGACTGCTTTGTGTCACCTCTTGTTAATGGTGTGGACACCTCTGAAGTTCTAGTGACACAGCACTGTCATTCCTGGCTCCATCCTCATCTTTGTTGGTTCAGTTGGCTCATGAAGGGCCCATGGTGCTGGTTCCTCTGTCCACTCTCAGCCCTAGATAGGGAGGCCCATCTGCAGAGCTGTCATAAACCATAGGAAACCAGAACTGCGGCCTGCCTGATACTCTTGAGGAACAGAAGGGGTATAATAGCTGTGACCAGTGGCTGGCATCATCATGGCAGCTAAACCCTTTCCCGCTTTCTTCTGGACTTGTTTCCCACCCTGCTCTTCTCATAGTAGAAACTGTTGTGGTGTCGATTTCTTCATCTACCTATGCTGGCTATCAAGTGCTGCATCTTGTAGGCTGTGAAAAGTTGAGGGTATTTCACATGATCAGGTTTGGGCTGATTATAGTTTCTTATGCTGTATCAACAGTGGTCAATACCACCCTGGACACTTGTTCCATCAATGGCAGCTGGTGCTAGGCTGGCCACGTGCCAGATGATGGCCATCCCCGAGTCAGTGGACCAAATGCGCCTCTTCTCTGTTGGACTGGGACCTGGAAGGAGATGTGTGTGGGAGATGGGGTAAGAGAGGGTAGTTCAAGCAGAGGGAAAGCATTCCTTTGGCTAAGCTTAACCCTTGCCCTTGTTGTATCACAGAATCGTGACTCTCTCTTTGTGTTTGAGCTAGAGTAAACTGAGTTTCTCTCACTTGCAGTGAAATCTGTCCAGTAGAGTAGACGTGGTGATGCCTTGGCCTCCAGAGTTGGCCTGGTGGGTGCTGTTACTCCTGGACTATCCCCCTTCTGTCCCACGTACCCCCAATCCAGTCACGTGTGTTGCTCAAACAGGAGGCGCGTGAGCCAGGTGCACTTAGAATGGATTGGCTGAGGTCCCGCATCCTTTCAAAGGCTGCCCAAAGTCACACTGGAGTGAAGGCAAAGCATATTGAACGCTAGACTTGAAGCCATTTGGTTTGGATCCCAGGTCAGTTTATAAGTGGATGTCCAACCTCAGCCAGGTGATTAATCTCTGCAGTGACACCACGTACTTCATAGATTCATAGCACTGGCTGATAATTGGTGGGGGGAGTGCCTTCTGCGCACGGGTTTGTCACACTTGAGTGCACTTTATGTCATCGTCTAAACTATACATGGTGGTATTTATTTGGAACCCAGGCTGGTGGTTTCTGTCAGCACTGGGTTTCTCAGTGACCTTTCCTTAGGTTAGCATCTCTGGTTTTAAAAGTGCATAAACTACAGGGGACTGTTGGCGTCCAGGCTACCCTATTTCATTTTAAAGATGAAACTGCAATGTAATTTATTTTATCGGCTTCCTCCCCATCCCTGGTGCTGAGATCTGGATTAGGCACCTAGATTGGACCACTGAGCCATTACCCAGAACAGTGCGTAGGACCAGGACTGTTAGTCACAGGGTCTTATTGTGAGAAGTAGGAAAGGGGCCTTGTTCCCCTGAGGCGCGCTGTTCCTCCGGCTGGACACATGGCCTGCTGAGCTAAGGCTGACTGGGAGCCGGCCTCACCTCGCTCCTTGGGTCATGATCTGCTGAGTTAGACGAAGTATCCAGGGTGTACATGCCAGGGTGAGTGTGTGTGTGTGTGTGTGTGTGTGTGTGTGTGTGTGTGTGTGTGTGTGTGTGTGATCATCTTGGGTCACACAAAAAAGTTTCAGCTGATAAAGAATAGCATTCTAAGCCATTTCAGATATATTTATTTGGGCTTAGGCCAATGTGCTAAATATACATATATGGTCCAAACGTTTTCAGCGATTGCATTTAAGAGCTCTTCCGTATCTGTTTTGTACGTGGTATATGGAACATCTCTTGTGAATATTTGCATTCTTTTAAAGAACGCTTCCATATCTGTTTTGTACACAGGAACAGAGCCCTTGTGAATATGTTAATTCTTTTTTTTATGAATTTTAGTCCTTTATTTTCAAGTCCTATACATGATTGCTGTCTGATAGCTCTAGTTTGGTGGAATTAATATAGATTTCCCACATGGGGAAGGGTTTGGGTGGGGATTTAAAGCAAGGCGGGTTCTTGATCCTTGGAAGAAATTCTTATCTGAGGGGGATTTGAGAGTAGCATGGTAGAGAGGTAAGCACAGCTATGCGGCAAATGAATTGCCGTGATTATTAGATAGGTCTCAGAATTTATAGGACATTTGATCATAAGAGTGAGTGCCTTTCCTGAGGGATGAGGTGCCTGGACTTGGACTACTTTTTAATTAATCTCTTTTGGCTATATTGAAAGAGTGACGCATAGAGAATACTAAGATGAGGTGAGAAATTACCAGGAATTGTACAAAGAAGCCCCGCGGATGAGATGATCTGGGTTTTTTGTGGGTTTGTCAGCCTCCTGGCGTTTAGCTCTCCTCTTAATGAAAAGGGATAAAAAAAGCAGATGCCCACCCTGGGCGGAGGAGGAGTTGCAGCCTTAGATCCAGGCCAGCCCAATAAGCACCTTGTAAAGTCCCTGGCTTCCTGTGTAGCTCGCACGGCCTCACCACTGGCCATTCAATGCTTTGAAGCTCTTACTGAAAGTCACGGCTGACACAGCCTCTCTTTTGTCCATTTGGTAGCAGTAACCATAAAAAACGTGCCCCAGATTCCACTCGTATTCTAGGGCTGTTTCAGCTGAGTGTTTTGTATTTTGTGATTTATGCAAACAAACCAAAGTCACACCTCAACTTTGTAAACATCTTCCTTTTTTTTTTTTTTAGCTTACAAGGAAGGCAGGTGTATTGATCAGCCAGCTTTGCCGCAGGACAAGCGACTGCAGCCTCCTGAGTGTGTTCCCTGACACGCAGTCCTGTTTTCTCATGACACACACGGTGGAGGTCTGTCTGAGGCCTTAGCTGGGCCTCCGTGAGCTTCGTTCCTCGGCACTTACATCCTAGAACTTGAAGTCGTGAGGGGCTCCTGAGGGCAAAGCTACAAGGCTCTACTGTTTAGACACGGGGTGTTTGTATCCGTTTAGCACTTTAGCACCTTGATCGTCAGACCAGAAGCCTTCAGGGAGGCACGGCAGAGGCAGGGTGGGAGCAATAACTGGAAACCATGAGTACTCCATTCTCCCAACATGTGTTCTTACATGTGTGTACCTAATACCTTTTAATCAAACACCACCCCTCAGATCTGCTTACCTTTTTATCTCACGCTCCCGTGAGCAGTTTTTTGAACCACCCATACAAGTTTAAATGTTACTAAAAATAAAGTCAGGAAGAAGGAAAAGAGTAAAAGGTACAGCCAAGTCAGGAAACTATGCACCAGTCTGATGTCTGGCAATCCAATCAGTGGCCGTCTAAGAGACCCGTAACCCCATTAGCCGAGCCTTACTGACCTGAGCAGGAAATACCAGCTCTGAGCCATCCAGATTTATAGCCTCTCCCAGCTCCTCTAATCGAGACTGTTTTCTCCCCTGATGCTGTAGTCAATCAGTAATTAATTTGAAATCCAAAGTTTCATTAAGTGTTATTGAATTCTCTCACGCTGACATTTGGAGTGCTATATTTCTTTAAAATCACAAACCATTTTTCATACTGTCGTTGGTGTGTTTTAGCAGGGGAGGCTGCAGCTCTCCTGTAAATAACCCAGTTTTCCTGGATGTTTACTCGGCTGTCATCAACTTATTACCCTTTTCTCCCACTTCATCCCATCTCCGTTCTCTGCTAGCGTTTTGAAATCATATTTAAAACTTCCATCACCCATGCAAATCCTATCTAAAGTATAAATAAATTTAACCGGGCGGGTATTTCCAAAACAATGCCGTTCTTTTGAAGGTCTGATCTTATGCAGCGCAGTGTCCTAAGACTTCCTGTCAGAAATGGGCTTGGGATGTTGAAAGCATGGCCGGGACCAGGGGTGAGAAGACAGAAGCCCCATATGGATATGCCAACATAGATGTGGAGAAGAGGAGAGGCAGACACAACCAGAACGATCAGGCATCTTTTGTTTGTTTCCCGGGGTGTTCGGAGTGCTGGGTGAATGAGCAATGACATACTTTTTATGACTGGGCTCTAGTTTGCCGTATGCCGGAACATTGCTTTTGGAGGGGTGCCTTGTTTGAAGGGTGCCCTGTGGACTACCTAAATACATTTTTTCTTCGATTTTAGTTAAAAATATTTTTTTTTTCTCAAGATTACAAAGCTCTGGTTTCTCTTAAAAATATGGAAGGAAAGACAAGGATTTGCTAGCCCAGTGTAGAACTTGCTCCATGTTAAACGAGGTGATGCTCACTCTGCCTCTTCTGTGTGTCGCTTCTGTTTCACCAACCAGCCCTCTTCCCTCTTCAGATATCTACGCTTTCTCTTTTAATTTGCACTTACAATACAATACATGAACATCTTCTTTAATTCTCTTATGAGTTCTTGAATGTCTGTCCCCAAATGGATGTGTTCTGGGTTCTTACGTTGTGCTGCCGGGGATACTGGGCCCTGTGTACGCTAGCAAGGGCTCTACCACAAGCTGCCTTTCAGCCCTGAATTCTGGTGGAGAACTCTGGTAAATACTCCTTGAAGAGCCATGTGCCCAAATCTATGGCCTGGCCAGAGTCTGAGTTTGGACCGTTTGCTCATGGGGTCCCATCGAGCTCCCCCATACATGCTTCTCCAGTTACCTTAAGCTATTCCGTGGGCAAGGGCCTTGCCCCGGGCTAGAAGTTGCAAGTGAACTGTCCCACCCCACAGACATTCTGGCCCTTAGTCTCTTCCTTCTTCTGAGGAGTCATCATGTCCTGTGTATGACTTTTCTTGTGTGGCAGGCCTACAAGAACCCACTCCTTCTCTAAACCTGACAGGTGCACCTGTGTGACAATCCTACCACCAAAACCATGACGTTCTCAAACAATAGAGATGTGACTTTATGACTCTGTGATCCAGCCCCGGCTTGCCCACCACTGGCTAGACCTCACAGAGATGTCATCCACTATTGGTTTTGATGCTGTAGACACTTTCCAGAAATCTCCACACATTTAGCTAGGAAGAGAAGCAGAACAGGGTACAAGTAAATACTTGAAGCCTCAGCATGTGAGAGGAAGAGGCAGGAAGATCAGCAACTCAAGACTATCCTCAGCTATAGAAAAGGCCAGCCTGGGCTATATGAGACCTTGTGTCAGAATATAAGACAAAAACAAATTGAGAGAGAAATAGAGACTGAATTCTACTCCTGATAGGTTGTCTCGCTTCCTGTCTCTTGACCTCACAAATGCAAGGCACAAGCTATGACGAAGTAGATGGCATTGCCACTCCATAGCTACCTTTTAATAGTGGAGATGAGCACACCCTGTCTCAGTGTGGTCCAAGCTTACCTCTTTGTCTTAGTCCAGCTTTTTGTCCAGCAGGATGTAGGCAGATGGAATTTACAGTGACGACTCCTCAAATCTGTACATAATAACCCCTGAAGACAGTAAGAAAAAAACAGTGTAACTGGATGATTGTACCTTTTAACCACATCTGTAATGAAACTGAATGTATTGTTAGCTAGTTAAAATATTCCATTAAGAAAGAAGGTAGGCCTACCTTACGGTAAATATACTTAAGTGTTTATAGTACATTTCATATTTTACATGATTTCCTTTATAATTCTGCTTATCTTTTCATTTTAATTCCCTGAAGGACATATAAAAGAACCCCTAAAGAGAGTAATTACTGCTGTGCTTCTTAACCAAGGCTTCCTTTGCAGAGAGGAATCTGAGCAGCTTTTTAAAGAAGGCCGGTTTTTAAATAAAAATGCAAATAAGCTGCTTTGTACCCACATTAATTACCCACCTAGCCTCTTATTACCATGTTTGTATTGTTTGCAAATACTATTTACAGTCGTGTGGAAATTAACATTACGGGTCCTAAGGAAGGATGGTGGTGAGAGCCTGTGCTTTGGAACCAATTAGGACGAACCTTGTCTCCACCGACACTCTGGGGGACGGCACAGCCTTGCCATGTCAAATAACAGCATTAGCACCGACTGCAGAGGCAGAGCACCGTAATTATATTATTGGCCCTATTTTGCTTCTGCAACGAATTTCATTGCCTGCATTGTAAAATCAGCAGGCAGCAAAGTTTCTGCTAATGATTTAATGTGCTCTCTGATCATTTTGGACAAAAGTCACTGGAACATCCACCAGGGAGTTTTATCACCCCCACTTAACCACTGCCTGGCTTGAGCCCTGTAAGTTGGAACAAAGCACGATTCTTAATGCCCTCATTTTAGTGGAATTCTTCTTCTACAACATTACTCTGAAAATAGATCATACAAATGAAGATTGGGGTATATGCACTGCAAAACATAGCCTCTCATGTGACTTCCAGGTTAGCTCTGTATTGCTTCAGGCCCTAGGCCTCTGGGGTTCACTCTGACAGAACACCGCTGGGAAGCAGCTTAGCAAAGGGGAGGGCTGTTTTAGCTCACGGTTCAGACGGGCCTGTCCTTCATGTCAGAGATGGTACGGTGGTTGGCGTATGTTGGTCTGTGGTGGCTTCTCATAGCCCCCAGATCAGGAAGAGGAGATGTGACTATCAAAGGCTCACTGTGGTGACACACATCTGTCAGCTGTGCCTCTCACCCTCTGTGTTCCTTCCAAAAGGTCATCAGCTAGGAAACAGAAGCTTTGACACGTGAGGCTGAGAGGGATTTCACACCCAAACCCTGACAGCAGCTCTGTGCCATCTGTAACATCATCTGCAGAGGCAAACTGAGGTACACTAAGGAGGAAACTCAGCCGTGGTCTCCTAGCTTTCAGGTGGCAGAGGCAGGACCCAACCTCAGGGGCTACCTGACTGCAGAGCCATCTGACTCATGTGTAACAGTCCCTCCAAGGCCACAACAGCCAGCTTCAGTGAGCATGCAGCATCTGGGTGACAGTGTGATTAGCCCTCTGCACAGCTCTAATGTTTTCTAGTATACTTTTTTTCCAAGTCACTGATTAATGACTGATGTTTGTATTCTATAATTAAAAAAAATTTTTTTCCATCAAAACACAGAGGCATAAAACAGTAAAACATTTCCCACCCGCTTTGATGTTTGTTTGAACCTGAGCTTAATTATGTTGCTATGAACACAGGTCCTTTCCTTTCAGGAGACATTTATGAATAATCTCCTGTGCAGTAGAGAGCTGTGCCTTCTTCAGCGCTTGTCACAAGGAGCAGGAGGGGGAGGGGACATAGTGCTTTGACTCTCTGTGGTGCCCCACCTGTTTACAGACACCATTTGATTTAATCGTTTAATAACCAGAAGGACTGTCACTGTCTCCACTTGGTCAGTGAGGGAAGTGACAGTGTGGTGACACACGCTGACTGCAGAAGGAGGGAGCCGAGTGCCTGAGGCCATGTTCTTGATTCCTGGGCAGAAGCAGAATTTGAAAATGGAGCCCATTCGTCTCAACCATGTGCAGTGAGCTGTCATGGTCACCCCAAGTAGCCACCCCGGACTGATACCTTTTCTCTCCTTTTAAAAATGTTTCTTCTTTTTCTTTATCTAGCAATTTTGTAGTTGGTGTGAGAGAAAAGACAGTTCCCACCCCTTTCTTTTCTTTCTTCAAAACTTTGTTCATTTATTGTATTGTGTGTGTGTGTGTGTGTGTGTGTGTGTGTGTGTGTGTATGTGTGGTATGTGGTGTGTATGCATGTGTGTGGTGTGTGTATGTGTGTATATATGTGTGTGTATGTGTGTGGTATGTGGTGTGTGTGTGTGTTTATGTGTCTATGTGTGGTGTGTGTATGTATGTGGTGTGTGTGTGTATGTGTGTGGGGTGTGTGTGTGTGTGTGTGTGTGTGTGCTTTATTGTATATGTATACCCCGAGTGCATGTATGAGTACCACGTGTTACTGGAAGAACTGGAGCTGGAGCCATAGGAGGTCGCGAGCGGCTTGATGTGGGTGCTAGGAACTGAGTGCCAGTCCTGTGTAAGAACAGCAAGTGCTCTTAGCTGCTGAGCTATCCCTCCAGCCCACAGATTGTTGTTTCTCAACCAGAAAGTTACGGCTGTCCCTGGCAGCATTGGCTGGGCAGTCTCTTTCCCAAAGGTGCCCATATTCCTGCCCTCCAGTCCTGGGTACCACATCCCTCCTCAGACTGATGCCTTTGTGGAGCTCTCCGCAGGCCAGCCCTGCGCTGTAGCCATTTCCTCTCCTCCCGTGTTCTCAGGTTCGCACTGATGGAGACGGGAGCCCTTCCAGAACCTGCACACTGCATTTCTACTAGAGGAACCGAGTAAACTAAGAGAAAGGGGACAGAGCAAGCGACTTCCTGCAGGCATTCCTTGTCCTCTTCGCAAGTGTTTGTCATTAGTGGGTGGGTGGGTGAGAGGGGAAGGAAATGAAGGGACTCAGAAAGGTAGCCAGCGCTAACAGTAATGTCTTCTCACCTTCCACTTTCGTCCATGATGTCCATTCACCCCAGAACTGGGAATGGGCTCTGTGTACGTGCTCCTGCGATAAGCAAACAAAACTCATCTCAACGTTTTCTGACTGTCAAGAGTTTGGCCACTTCCCACTCCTGACCTAGTGCCAGCCAAAGTCCCCTCGGGCACTGGCAGCTTTTGCTGTGAAGGACTCAGGGTTAGCTGATCTGTCTGACCATCGGTAGTTACAGCTGTCTCCCATTAGGCTTTGTCCAGCATCCAGTTTTGTATATTTTTGTATGGAATAGGTCCGTATACATACATTTATCACATGCGTGTGCAGCTACTTATGTTTCTGTGTTTGCTTATAAATCTCTGGACAAGACCTTTGCATGATAATAGAGGGCAGTGGATACTCCAGACTGTCCCACTTGTTCACTTTTAATTTTCAGTACTGTATTTGTGCGAACTTGCACCATGACACAAGAGAGCTTTTAGGAATTGATTCTCTCCTCCTTTTGTGTGGTTTGGGGATTAAACTCGGGCTTCCAGGCTTATAAGGCTGGCACCTCCACCCTCTGAGCTATCTTTCCAGCATCTGCCAGCTCCTCTTTCTTCTTTCTCTCAAATGTCTGTTCCATATACTTCTGCACTGTCATATTCATAATATTTGCACCAGCTCTATAACCGTAATTAAACGCCCTGTACGTTGCCTGTACATTGATTGTTAAAGATGAGAGGTAGAAGATGAGAGCCAGTTGCCACATGGTGGCCATGCACACATTTTTTTTTTTTTTCCACATGGACGAAGCAGTGTGGTTGGTCTCCTGTTTAATGTGTCTATACATGCTTCAGCAGGATGACCCTCAGCATCCTGAGGAAGCCTGAAGCTCACACAGGACCTCTTTTCTTACCCTCTGCCAACTGTTGCCCTTGTAACATGCCATTGTTCCCTGGAGGCTTACAGGACGCAGGTCTGAGTGTACTGTGTGCCACTCACCTGTCCACTTTAAGAGTGACCTCAGCCGTCACTCTTATTTTATGCCCCATCATCTGCCGCTCTCACGCCACCAAGAAAGATAAAATGGGGAAAGTCGCATTTGGACTGAATTGTCAACCCGAGACCTCTCTCCCCGCCTCACTGCTGATGGCATCTGTGTGTGTGCACTTCAGGGTCAATGATCATCAACAGACTAAGGAGGCCCTAGGAAGGCTGATGAATGGCATGAGGGAAGAACAGTAATATACGCAGACAGAGCCCTTTCCCAGCAGGACAACATTAATTATGTGTCTGTAAGTCTAGTGACTTCAAAAATGTCACCAATGACTAGGTAGCCAACATATAACCGTTTCCATTTTCAGTCCTTTGAGATGGCAAGGGAAAAAATAGATAATATATTCTTAACACCACCTCTCTTAAGTTATGTGCATCAGCCAAGAGACCTTTTTTTTTTTTTTTTTTTTTTTTTTTTTGGTTTTTCGAGACAGGGTTTCTCTGTGTAGCCCTGGCTGTCCTGGAACTCACTCTGTAGACCAGGCTGGCCTCGAACTCAGAAATCCGCCTGCCTCTGCCTCCCAAGTGCTGGGATTAAAGGCGTGCGCCACCACTGCCTGGCTTAGCCAAGAGGCTTCTAAGCCTGGGTCTTCAGTCCATGCTGGAACTGGGAAGAAGGAGCAGGAGTTTTTGTCACCAGTTCCTTCGGCACATAGTAGGCTGTTTATTCATTATTGTAAATTATTTTATTTACTTGTGTGTGTGTGTGTGTGTCTGTCTGTCTGTCTGTCTGTCTGTCTGTGTCTGTGTCTGTGTCTAAGTTTCTGAAGCCAGAAGACATGTCTGGATCCTCTGGAGCTAGAGTTACAGTTGTTTGTGAGCTGCCCAGTGTAGGTGCTGGGCACCAAGCGCCAGTACTTTCCACAAGAGCAATAAACACTTTTTTTCCTTCTTGGAAATCCACCATCTTTGTTATCTAGTCATGGCCCCTCTCTCTACAAGCTCCTAGTTTCCCATCACCTCCTCTCAGAGGACACCCTAACTGCTGTCAGGGTTTGGAAGCACAGACTACTCTACCTGCTTCTAAGTTGGTAAAGGGGGCAGAGGAGAAAGGGCAGCAGTTAGAATGCCTCAGAGGAGGCTCTACGTAAGGAGTGAGAGCAAAGACCCAGGATAGCATCCCATAGTTGGTCAATGCAGTTTTTAATCCTTTAACATTTGGCCTCAGTATTCAAGGAGAGAGGCCCTTTTTTCTCTGCTTATAGACGCTGCCATACTGAAGGTCTTAGCCTGTATCTGGGCAATATATGTTTTTTTTTTTTTTTCAAAAACAGAAGCATTATTGAGAAATAATTGTCCAAATAACATCTCATTGTGGTATGTGGTATAATGTCTGAAGTTGTATTCCCTTGAATTGTTAATGAAACAAACTAATCATTCGAATCCTGGTTATACTTTCGTAGTGGGTGTTTAAGGCCATGCGGTAGCCAAAATTAACTTTTTTTTTTTTTTAAATCTACTGTGAAGGCCAGTTGAAGATCTCATGCTCAGGGCTCATGTGGGCTTCAGAGGGGCCTCTGACCCCTATAATCTTTATTTTATTAGCTAGTCCATCTATGTGAGGATAAGCCAGAGGCCTTGCTTGGCCACTTTTTCACTTGGAAGTGTGAAAGAGATTTTTCCTGTGTGTTGACCCTCTTCTTTGGAGACTGGACACTGGTTAGAGTCTACCCAGTGGTGTTTCTGTGATATCCCCAAACAAGAGCACATTTTGGGAGGTGGCTAACAGTCTTCTGACTAAGTTGACTCTGGAGGGCAAGGAAGAAAATGCTCTGCCATTTAACCCTTCTGACCCCAGCAGTATAGGCCCTTCAAATGTGAGTCCTGAACACCCAGAGGGTCAGAGCAGCAAATGCTCTTAATGGCCGGCCAGCCCTCCAGCTCAGTTGCTTTCTAGACTCTCTCCCCGTCTTGTATCCTCCTCGTCAGTTTCCTGTGACTAATGTGAGCGGGCTGGGTTCGCTTTTGTCCCATTCACTCTGCACACGCACCTGGGGGCGACTGTATCCCGGTTGTCGCAAAAGAGTGAGAAAAGAAGGGAAAGGGGGAGGAAAAAGGAGAGGAAGGAAGGGGGAAAGGAGGGCGGGTCAGATGGACAGACAGACAGAGATGATGAGCAGGCAAACAGGAGAACAGAAAGGAAGCTGGTGTAGTGGCACATGCCGGTCAGCCCAGCACTCGGACGTGATAGGATGAGGAGGAAGTTTGGTCTGAGTTCCAGGCGATCTTTGAGCTACAGAGTCAGACCATGTCTCAAAAAGCTTCGCTCAAGGCATCTGAGCCTCAGTTTCTCACCACTTGCAGTGCATTCTGGTCTGCATCACAGCACTGCTGTGGGGCACAGCTAGTTCCGTGGACGTGCTCAGCAGACCCAATGTCCTGCAGCTTGTCCCGGAGTTTTCATTACCGCCCTTATTATTGCTGAGCTCCTCTTCCAGGCACTTGGCTTCTACATTGACCACATGGGGCCTGCCCTTCCTCAATGGTGTCTCATAGTTAATCCATGGACCGGGAGATCCCTCTTCAATGTGCACGGCCCCAGGGAAGCTCTGTTGTCAAAAAGGGCTGGATTAATTTTCCTGTGCAGTGGCCTTTGTCCAGTTGGGCCTGTCTGTTTGTTCAGGGAATCACTGGTTCCATCCTGGACCTGCCCTTTGGGCAGTACGGTGCTCCAAGTGGGAGCACTCGGCCTGCATGCACCTACTCTGGGAAAGCAGGTAGGACTACCACATTTGATTCATGCAATTAAACATTCATTCCGATTTTATTTGTGCATGGGTCTAAGTGTGCAGGGGACGGCAAACAGAAGGGAAACCCAAGATTGAAAGATAAACATTGACTCCCGCCTTCCAGACAGACAGCAGTCCTCCATTCACAGAAGCAATTATGAGGGAAATTGGGCCAGAAGCTGCTTTGATCATTGCTTGGTTTTAGTCTCGTGCCCATTAGCCCACCCTGGATGGGAGCGAGGGGTTATTGAGAAACACCCAGATACAATGTTTTTATCATCTGATGTTAAAATGTACCTGTTAATGTGCCAGCAGAATCTGTTTCTCCTGTGCTTATTGAAGTAGGGAAGGGGGTCTTAGCTCTGATTGGATGTGTGTCTGGAAACAACAGTTCTTTATTGAGCAGGCCAATGAATACATCGTAATCACACAGAGAGTGCTGGAAAGGCAGAGGGTGTAGGGAAAAGTTATTAAGCTTACAAGAATATTGAGAGCATGAGAAGGCATGATAAGACAGTATTAACTATTTGAACTTGATTATTCTGATTGTATTCTAAGCCCAGAGTGTTGGTAGAAAAAAGACTCAAAATGAGAAATGTTTCACAAAGTCAAGTTAGCACCAGGCTGGAAACTATGGAAGAGAGTGGTGAGTATCAATAACCATTTTGGTCCTTTCTAGAAGAGGTGCAAATCGGCCCATGCCAGCCAGGCGGCTTGCGGTTTGGTTTTTGAGTCACCTTTGGCTGTTTGTGGCTTTTCCCATTCCAACCCCTTTCTGGGAATTCCTTCTGACACGGTCTACACTTTCTTTCTCCCACAACCTTGTGTTTTAATTTTTGAACATTTGCTACCCCCTTCCTTCTCTCACAACCTGGCTGAAAACTTGGTAATGAGCCCCTTTTTGACAGGGTCCCCCCACTAAGACCCGATGACTCTACATTGGCAGCCAGTGTGGGCATGCTTTAGACAACCTGCTTGGTTGATTGTCTGAACCTCCTATCCTCTCATCTAGGCTGGGTTTGGTTGGCTGCCCCCAGAGCTTTGCTGGTCCAGTGCTGTTTTGTCTAGCCATGTCACACTGAGGCTTCTAATGTGAGGGAGGGTCTGTCCCTCCGATTATGCCTTATCCTTCTGTTTTCTTTCTTTCTGGGACATAGCTAGTTACGTTTCTTATATCCAGTGGATCTGAAGATTGTCCATGTTGAACTATAAGATGTTGGAACATGGCTGAAATAACAAGCCTTGAATCATAACAAAGACTTCTGTACCTTAGTCATAACCATAACATGAATTAGGTCAGTTGTTGAAATGTTATTTTAGATCAAATTTTTGTTTGGGGAACATATTGGTGACATGACATATTTCAGCTTCTAACATTTGAAACATGCAGTCTCAATGGGAAGGAAATTCCACTCAACTCAAAACACAAGAAGGTTGAATGTTATACCCTATCTGCAATAGTGCCTCACCCCATTCTCTGTCTCTGTAGTACGTCCCCGTTTTAAAAAGGTCCCAAGTAGTATTTGCTATTTATTGGACTGTCCACATTTTGTCTATAAGACATTTAATTACATTTCACACTGAATTCCTAAAATATATCAGATGATCTGGAAGCAAGCGTCTTCATTTTAGCAATGCTAAGTGATGTTGAGAGTGTCCGTAGAAGGAAGAGGGCAGGTGGTATGGCTCTTCGAGAAAACTGCTTGCCCTGGAATCTCAAGGCAAACTGAGTCTGGATCCCCCAGTTTCCCTATGAAAGCTGGGGGTGATGGTGTATGTTTGTAACTTCTATGCTAGTGAGGTTGTGGGCATAGATAGATCCTCAGAACTTTGAGCCAGCCAGTCTAGCAGAATCATTGTGCTCCAAGCTCAGCAAGCAAGCCTATCCCAGAAAGTGAAGTGGAGACCCCGAATGTTAACCTTTGGCCTTTACATGCCCGTACCCATCCCCCAATAGTGTTGGGGGGGGGGGAAGAAGTAGAACACGATTCTGGCATGCCAGCACATATACAAGTTGTCCATCCTGCACAGAAGGAAGTGTTTGGAATTCTGCTAAGAGGCAGCAGAGGGGCCTGGGGAAAGCTGCTTGTGTGTGTGCACATGTACACGTGTACTGGATCTTCAGGCCAGAGAAACCCAAAGGGGATGACACTAAAGTTTGGAGTTCGTATGACTGATGGATGAATGTGTCTATTTTTCTTAACAATATGAGGTGTATATGGAATTTTGAACTTTCAAACTGATGGATTCATAATAATATGAACATTAATTTTTATTTTTTCTTCATAATATGGATGAGCTACTTACATAGATTTCATTAATCAGCCTCTTTTCTAATTACTGTCAAGTATGACATTACCATAATTTACCTTTCCCACGTCTACGGCAGACATCACCAATCAATCACAATACCGCCTCCCGTTGACGACTGAGTTCCGCATCTAGGGCCTCATCAGGTGTTTGAAACTGCCTTTTCATCCCTTTGCCAAAAAAGGACATTTGGTCTCTGACAGAGATTCTGTGTCCAACAGTGTATTTAGTCGTGATCAATCCAGGCATGGTAATGTCCCTCTGTTCCATTGTGTCTTACTTTGGGACAAACACTTGCCATTTGCTAGATTGCTGTTTAATGTTCACAGCTTCTATTGAGAAGTGGATCACGCCTTCTTCTGCTTGGCTTCAGAGACTCTTCAGCTGAGCAGGGGAGATACAGCTATATAGTCCATTCATGAATTTTTCCAGTTTGGCCCAGTTTAGGAATGGGTTACTTTGTGTGGTGAGGTGGGAAATCCTGCAGTAGGTACCCTTTTCAGCTAGGGACTCACCTCTGTTCCAGGAAGGAAAGATAGTAGAATAGGTTAAGGAGCCTGGGTCGATGTCTGACCCACTGTAGTCTGTAACCCGAAGACTCATTTGTTTCCTAGGATGGAAACAGAGGGTGGAAGGAGCTGGCTTTGTCATCACAAGTTGCTGTTGTGTTCCCATGTGCTCACACCCACACTCCTTACCAGGCTGGGCACCTTTAGGCTCATGGGAGCCATCCCATTAGCAGCAGGACTGACTAGGGAACACAGGGCAGATGGTTTGGTTTTAGGTCTTTGTTTTTTTCCTTCTCCAAAATCAGACTATTTTAGCATTCTCCATGCAAAAAAAAGTCATTATGTATAACAATATTAGGCAATTAATTACTTTATTTTAAAGGTATATTTGATGGCATTTTGGGAAACTCATATACATATATATACATGTATATTTATATATATCTCCTTGCATTTCTATCTGTCTCCAGCTATGTTCATCTGATTGGCTTGATCATATATCAATGTTCTATTCCCCTGTGGAACTAGGACTAAGCTTATATTAATGGATGTTTCCTATGATAATCTAGGTGAAAGCAAATCACTCTAATTACCAGAATCTGTCTTTGATAATAAAGTAGGAGAGAAGAGAGACAGAAATAGCATTTGAGTAATGCTTTGCCCTTCTGTCTCTAGACCTGGAAACAAATGTTCTTGAATTTATACATTCTTAGTCTTTAGGAACCACGAAAACATGCTCTTATGTATATATGAAAGGCCAGAGCTGCATATTTATTAAGAAGTGTGACCCTTAGGATCAGAGAAGTCAAATGAAATCTCATAAAAATCTGCTATGGAAAATGAATACGTGACACCATTTTTTTCCTTTCAGGGTCTACTTATTAATTTTGTCATGTTTAATATGTTTCAGTTGCAAACAAAGGCATAAATGTGTGTGTTCATTCCTAATTAATTTATGTAATTGGGTTTTATAAATTTAGGTGTTTAGGAAGCTGTGCATAACACACCCCATTTACTGTGTGCTGTAGCCAATAAAAGCATAATAGAAAGAAATACAGTTTGAAGCTCACTTCAGTGGTAAATATAGATTAGTTGTAAATGATATCTTTGTAATGTTTATTTTAAGTTTTGCAATGCTGCAGATTTTCTCAACATACCAATTAATGTTCTTATTTGAAATAATGAGTAGTTAATGGCTATAAATTTGAAGTATTCTGTCTCTGACAATTAAAAGGTCTCTTAAAGCTTTTGTTCAGCTTCCCCCACACCCCTCGTATAAGTAGCTGTCAGGCACTGGGGAAGGAAGGAGTATACTTAGAGTACGGGAGGTGGTTTTACTGGCCCATATTTTGGCTGGCTCGTTTGATGCACTTTGGTGCCACTTCTTCTATGTGTGGGGATGCTAGGGGTGCTATGTGTGCACGTGTGTTAGTGTACGTGGAGGCCAGAGGCCAAGGTTGGGTGTTGCTCCTTAGGTGTGTGCATCAGGCTCGCCTGACCAGGCAGCTAGCCCAGGGGTCTGCCCGGATCCACCTCCGAGTACTGGAGTTACCAGCACATCCCACTGTACCCAGCTTGTGACGCGTGGATCAGGTCCTCATGATGGTTCAGGGAGTGCCTGAGTAGCTGGGCTCTCTGGCCAGCCCTAATTTCTGTTTTTCTAATGTGAGCTTCCTATTTCATGCTGAAGAGGCAGTGAATGAGTTGACGAACGTAGAAGGCATGTGGAAATTTTCAAAATAGGTTGTAAATGATAGCGTGCACATCAGTACACAGAGGCGAAACCAGTAAGTTTTTATTAAGTCTGTCACCGCGGTGTGATGGTGACATTGTGAAGGAGATCTCGGTGTACTGGAAAGGCTGTGGGCTTCAGCCTGGCCATGTGAATGGCTTTGTTTTGTGCTAGAGCTTCCTCTTTTTTTTTTTTTTTTCCTGAGCATAAACTCAGAAACCCAGTGCTATGTACTTCCAAATCCATGGCTTTGGCTGGCGTTCAGTCTTTCTTTGTGGATGTGTTTAATCATAAGGAATTGCTTCCAGCCAAGGCAAAACACCGTCCTCTTCGACAGACAGCATCACGAGGAGCGCTTTGATGGCATGCTGTATGCCTTTGAGACCTTGTTGGATTCACTGCATCCATCGCCAGCATCCACCAGGCGAGGGCAGACATGTGAGGTCAATTGAGCATCCCTTTGTACATTCTGTTTTGTGTCTTACAGGTTAAAGGAGAATACTGGGTTTGCTTATGAAAGTAAGCACTTGTAAGACTTAAAAAAAAAAAAAACAACCCTTGAATAATCACATATAAGAATAAATACTGTATGTGGAATAAGCGTGGTGGATCGCATCTATGATGAAATATGCATGCCTTTCCAAGGCTAAGACCCTCATAATTCATTTATAAGTTGCAGGCCTCACCTTACACACACGTAGCAGAATAGTAATTTTTTTCATTCTTTCTGAAGATTTTGTCACACAGGTTAAGGAACAAAGAAGAGAGATAAGCTTTTCTCAAATAGCAAGATGCCATTGAGAGGTAACTGGGGGTCGGGTGTGGGAAACCATTAGAGAGCAGCCAAAAGCGTGTGTGCTGGGGGCTCAGTTTTCTGGCAGTGCTGGGGCAATGGCATGTGGGCTGAAGTGACAGGCGCCAAGCTTCATGTGCTCTGTCATGTCACGACAGAAATCATTACAAGTGTGATAGGTTTATTTATAAAGACCGGCTTCAATATCCAAAGTACATCCATCCCCGCATTCCTCATTTCGAGCCAGGCTGTGGATCAAGATGAAAGAAAAATTAAATTGGGTATTGAAGAGCTGTTAATTGAGCTGGGCTGTATTTAACGGGGAAGCACCAGCTTCAGGCAGTCGATAGCACCGAGGGTTTTTTTAATGTGCTGCATCATGAGACTGTCAGTTTGCTTTGGAGAATGCAAACAGGGCTAATGACAAAGCCCCGCAAACTTGATCCTCACTGCTAGTCTCCTCAGAAAGGGAGCAGCCATTCATCTGCATATGCAACTACACACACACACACACACACACACACATACACACACACACACACACACACACACACACACGTTCATGGGGGAATGAAGCCCTGTGTATTTTCTCCCTGGAGGTCTAATGACACTACTTAGTCACCAGAATGAGTCTTTTCTGGGGCACATGTTAAGGCTTTTAGTGTAAGGCCTCATACAATCTTAGATTTCCCCCTCCCCTCCTTAATCAATGTAAATTCAATTGCATTTCAGAAGGGGATAAAGGCTATTTCCTCTTCTCTAATATCTGTTTAAAAATGCTAGGTCAACCCAGTTATAATTCTCAAAAGTAGCCTATCAGTGGTTTACTACGTTATCTCTTGTCTCTAAGGCAGTGTTAATTTTCCTTTGTAGTTAATCTATCCTGCTACCAAATTTAGTATATTTATCGTTAAAGATTCTCTTAAGCACTAAGTGATTTAAGTACATCTGGGATAAAGTGGCCCTGACTTTAACTATGAAACAAATATTACTTCTTTCATTCTCTTCACTGATAAATCCATAGTAACTGGAGGCATTTCTAGAACTGTGGACAATTTGAGCCTCTATAGTTTGATTAAAGATATTTTGGATATTCCGACTGAGGAGCTGCAGGGCTGAGGGATTTATTTTTGGTTCTGATCCTTGTACTGCTCGATAAGAAGGACAGAGACTATGAATTTAGTTCTCACTCAGAAAACTTCCCTTGACTCTTCAGGAGCACTGCTTCTCAGAAAGAATCTTCTTGTGGCTGTCATGTGGGTCCCATGTGACAGGAAGTCTACAGACATGACATTGGGGGCTTTTCCCATCCATCTGTCCATCTGTCTATCTGTCTATCTGTTCATCCGTCCATCCATCCATTTGTCCATCCGTCCATCTATCCATCCATCCATCCATCCATCCATCCATCCATCCATCCATCCATCCATCTTTTCATCTATTCATTTGTTCATTACATCTGTCCTGGGGGCCTCCTTTGTTCTCAGCACTGCCCTTGTCACACCTTGGGGGTGGGAGGTTTGGCTGGGGGAGGTGACATTTGAGCCTGGGTTTAGGAGAGGCCAGGCAGATAGGAGGGCACAGCTCAGTAAATCACCAGGCATCCAGAAGGCTCCAAAACTGTGGGCAGATAATGCTCTTGCAACTACATCTTTAAGACCCGTGTTCAGATTCTGCGAACATAGTGGTAACCTGAGAGCTTGGGAAGATAGAGAGGTAGGCTGTGCCCAGACGTGGAGAGCTAACTCTGTCAGCAGAACTATGGTAAGCAGTTTCAGGAGAGTTGAGGGTGTGTGTGAGAATGCAGATGGGAAGATTGAGGATGCCTGTGGAAAACACAGATGGCTGATGGGAAACCAGGAACAAACCCAGGCTGTTCTGGAGTTAGCGTCATCCTGGAGAGGAGAGAAGAGCAGGAAAAGGCATGGAGATGAGTTGTTTGGTATTGTGGCTGAGGGGAAGCTGCAAAACATCTGAAGAGTACAGTTTCAACCCAGTCTCAGGCCTTTACAGGCATTTGACCTCTCTGAACTTCATTTGTGATGGCTACTACTGGTTAGATGTCTTATGTTCCCAGCACATAATCAGAGTTGACTGTATATATTTGATCTTAGTTATGTATTGGTCCATTCTGAAAAGGTCAGAGAGGCTAACTGAATGACAGCCTGACAGAAGGCATCCTTGTCCAGTCCCAACCTTATTCCAGAGGCCAGCTTCTGGTGTGGCTGCAGACCTGTTAGCTGGCTGATCTTTTTCTTGTTAGTCAGAAACTGTCGCAAAAGGCAGGCCCACTGCCTGGAAAAGAAGGCTGAGTTCTCACTATGAAGGTGGAAAGTAATGGTTTATTCTCGTAGGGAAAGATGTACAAGAGTATGGTCAGCGTGGTTCTAGGAGCACTCAGGTTCCCGGATTTGCCAGGGCAGAATGGAGTAATGAATCTTTCTTTGAGGACATGCTTAGCTGACTTTATCTGGATTTGAATTTTTTAGAGAAGGGTGTGTCCACCTATTCTAGCCCTCATGATGAGCTGCTGAGAGGCATTCTCTCTTGATGGAGTTCTAGTTTAAATACAAGACAGAGGGTGCCCAACATGTTTGTGTTCACAGAGCACAGATGGTTTAGAATACACGACTCACGAGCAATCCTATAGCATGAGGAGGGAAAAGAGAAGCCAGCCTGATGACAAAGAATTGGGACACAATGATGGACCTCTAGGGACAGACCCAGATCTTTGTGGCTTCACACACACACACACACACACACACACACATTCAATGACTTATTTCTCAATAGGATATTTGAGCAGAAGGCAGGCCGGGGTCTTTTGATCTTTAGGTCTGTCAGGAATCCAGACTGACTCTCAAAATTAATCTCTACCGCAGCCTCTGTTAGGTCCTTAGCACTAGGAAGGGAACATGGAAGGCTAGTTAATTTTGTTTCTACAACAGTTCAGAGGTGAAGAAAAATCTGTGGATAGATTAACTTCGAAAGGTAAGAGGAATACAGCCCTACTATGTGCCCTAATGAAATTGGGAACTGGGACACTTGTAAGCAGATGTTACTATCTGTCACATGTCAATGGAAGTAACATCCATTTTTAATGTGACTGAGAAAATAATTGGTTAGATATTGCAGGAATTTTTTTTTTTTTTTTTTTTTTTTGGTAGAGGGTGGAAAAACAGCTTGCGGTTTGGGGGGGGGGGAACATGGAATAGCCCCTATATTTTAGACAGAAGGAAAAGATGACATCGGGGACCAGAAACAGAAATTTCACTTCTGTGCCATGACAAATACCAGGGAGATGTAATTGCAAAATGAAGCTGCAAATGTCTCATCCAGGAACCAGGTAACAACCTGCTTGGCTTCATAAAGAAAGAACAATATCCAATTAGACTAAGTGTATTCGGTACGTGAGTGACAAGCCCCGGAGATCTCAGGGCCTCTGGGGCCCCCAGGGCGGTTTCAGGAGGCTGTCTCCAGACCTGTCCGGGGTGTGAGCATGTCACATTGTGCCCTACGCTTCCCAGCGTGGCTGCCTCAGCTCTTCCAAGGACTGAAATGAGGTGCACCTTGTGTGGGGGTATCTAGCCTTCTCAACCATCAGGACACAGGCATCTTGCCTACTAGATTATGCTTGCTGCTCTGCTGCCCATGGCCTGTGCATGCTGGGCTCATGGCAGGGGCCATGTACCTTTATTTCATACATATTATCTGATCCCTTGGGTCTCAGGGTTCCTGTGTTTCTAAAGTCATTGTGACTTCTCACGATAGGGTGTTGAGTATTTCATACGTCAGCTCCAGGTCCAAACTTCAGAAGAGCCTGCTTATGTGACCTCTGACCAAGCACTGAAGCCCTCTAACCTCTAAGATTTGTTTCTAAATCTTCAAAATGTGGTGTGTAAGTGTTCCTTGTCCCTAGAGTCTTTGTGAGGGGTTGTGATGAGCTCAGTGCTTGGGTCTCAGTGGGTGTCACAGCTCTGAGCTGTCATCATCACCAGCATCTACACCCCCTTCACCCTCTCTATCCACTCCTGGACTCTCCTGGACCCTAGACCTCCAGGATCCTTCCTCAGTCACACCTACTGGCTCCACTCGTGACGCTTTTAGCTGCCACACTTAGCACTTGCTAAGATCCACAGACTAAGTCCTTGGTGAAGTTGCTAGCCCTTCTTCAGCAGGCAAGTCCAGGTCTCTGTTTATCAGAACTTTTCATTTCCAGCCACGCCCCCTCCGCGTGTTCACCCCACATTCACTTCATAATCGTCTTTATTAATGAGCTGCCTTGTTACTGCAAAAGTCAGTTGACTGTGGATAGTCAACAAACCTTAAGGAGAATCGAGCAAGTGCTCCCAGTGCCACGCAAGAGTGCAGGGGTGTGACTCCACGCGTTTTACTTTTATCCTGATGGTGGATTTGGCGCTGAACCACATTCAAACAGGTTTGCGTGAGAGCTGTCCTATTGGAAGGTATTTCATGCTGTGTGGAGCCTTAAGTACGAGGCCTGTTCACTCAGCTAGCAATTGTTTTACTCATCCACACAGGATGTTTTCATGTACAGAGGCCCAGGGAGAAGTCATTCTGGGACCTCATCTTCTGTACTTGGCAGGTTCTGAAGTGGGTGGAGAAGCTGGGAATGGAGTCCAGTCAAGCAACCCTCCACAGTCTTCCAGAATGCACGAGTCAACTCATAGCTGGTTTGGAAGTTCATCTGCCAATTTCTTTCTTGAAAACTTGGTGTTTCAACTGTAGCCTCTTCTCCCCAGGGAAACAGAGGCAAAGGGTCCCCCCTCACCCAACAACTCAGGTTTTTACCATTCCCCAATCCACTTTCTCCCCATCCTTGCTCTTTAGATGTGTGGATTATTCTCCAGAGAACTCAGACATGTAAGGAAGATGAGGGCTATTGGGGGCAGATGTCATGACTTGACTGTGTTAGGTGACAACCAGGTTTTATCCGATTCTCTGAGAAACAGTATGTAGACAACTTTCCTACTCCAAAGGAGAAGCAAGCCGTGGTGATGTAATTAAATCTTTGATTCTCAGATCAAGACTTAAAGGTTTTCTCTAGATTCATGATTCATAGAATGGTCTCCATTCCAGAAAGCAGAGGGGAAGGAGGTACTTGGGGGACAAGTTCCTTCTAGGAGCAGGGTGTCTGTGTCCTCTCCGTGCTGTGCGCTGTAGATACACAGCCAGGGCACATGTCCACAGTCATGTGCCGTCTGTGGAGACAGTGATTTGTATTCATTAGAGTTTTTTTGAGTCTAATTGTTTTAAAGCTGCCACTTTTGTTTGTTAAAGATACAAATGTCTGGCCATACAGGAAAGCAAGGTGAATTTATTGTCACAATTAGATGCTTCACGATTTGAAAACTTATCACTTAAATTGGTGAAGTGTCACTTTTCTGCAACTTGATGTTTAGAAGTCCTCAGAGCCCAGGGCTGATCTCATGTGCAATTTAGCAAGATCTCAGTGAGACGAGGGAAGTCGCACTTGACGAGACATCGAAACACACTGAGATGGAATTTTCCAATTCCCTCCTCCATGGTAGAATAGGTGAAGGCAGATAGACCACAAATTGATTTTTGTGTAACTCATAAATTAAGTAGAGTGAAGTTTTTTGGTTTTTTTGTTTTTCAAAAAGGACCACTGGGTTTGACGTTGCCTCATGTCAGGATATGCTGAAGACATTAGTTAATGTGCTAATATGAATCTAGATGGACAGTGCTTATTTCTCCCTCCTTGTTAATTTGTGATGTCTGCTCATCGCTACACAAGGAGAGCAGGTTGTCAGTTACAAGGTTCTCATGTATTACCACAAAGCAATGCCTTTGCCATGTAAAGGAGCTGGCAAAGTGCGCAACCTGGCATCAACAACTCACGCAGTCTGGAGCGACGCAAGCTGTGTACGTTTTGCAGCTGCTTTTCTCTCTAATGTGACATGGCTTTAAACTGACGCAGCCCCACTGTGATGGAAGGCCCCTCAGAGCTTGTCCCCCGTGATTATATTCCTCATCTGCACAATTTAATTTTTTAACTGGGTGACTCTCAGCTTTGCAGACGACAGCGTTCCTTCTTCTACTTTCTCCCCGACTTTGTTTGGGAAGAGCCATTTGGCTACCAGGCAAATACATCTGCAATACCACAGAGTAACAATGTGTCAGGGACCGGGAGACTCACCACAGAACCTCTTTTCACCCTCCCCCCTTCTTCTTCTTCCTCTCATTTATTTGTGTGTGTTTACATGATGCTTGTGTGTCTGTGTGTCTGTGTCTGTGTATACATGTGTGTATATCTCTGTGTGTGTGTGTGTGTGTGTGTATCGGTGTGTGTGTGCGGGAGTGCGTGTGCAAGCACTCGGGAAGATGTATGGAGTTCGTGAGGGTAGTTTGTGGGAATCAGTTTTCTCTTTCCCCAGGCAGGCTTCAGGGATTCAGCTCTGGTCACCAGGCACTTGATCACTGCGTCATCTTGCTGTTCCCGTTTTCTCCCCGCTTGCTTTGTCCTTTCTCTTGACTGCTGATGGCTGTGTGTGTCCACGTGTATGTTAAAAGCTGTTGAGCTGTACATTTTAAGTGGGTGAAGCATACGTGAACTACATCTACATAAAGCTGCACTATTTTTAGAAAAAGTGCCTCTTGAATTGTCTTCAGTAGAAAATACTCTGGAGACTGTATTTTGATTAATTCAAAATTAATTTATGGTGGGTTCTCCAATGGCATGGGCTGACACGCAGCGTGTTTGCGTAAGTTTATTTGAGACGTTCATTGAAATTCTCTACCAAATGGCGCATAGAATGTATTATGGCTTTGCTTGGTATGCTTTTGAGTTGGGGGTTAGTTTTTTTGGGGGGGGGGGCTTATATTGGATATCAGTGAGTCCTATGTGCTATATTGTGGAGACATCCATCTAAGCAGAAATTATAGCATTACTTTATATTTCTGATTACACACACCACTATTAGAATTTTCACTGTCTCCTATACAAGTTTTCAAAGCAAACCATGCTTGTTCAGTTGTAGTAATGGCCAAACTGAACAACCACCTGCGACAGTTGCAGCTGTTGGTCCTTACCCTACGACAGGAGTGGCTGTGACAGACAAGTCCCCCACGCCGCTGTGTATTCTTCAGTTTTCTCAGCAGTCTGCCTTTTTTTTTTTTTTTTTGGCCATGTTGGAACTTGGAAGTCAAAGTTTCCTGTTCCATTTTTACCATCCGGTTGAACTCAGCGGTCTCACGTTGTAGATATTTTAACCTTTGGTTGTCTGTGGACAATTGAAAATATTCCTCTGAAATGTGCTTAGTGTTTTCTTCTGTAAGATGCTTAGGAGTAAGAAGGTCGTTTATATGTCCCATAATATTGAAAAGTTTATAGGTCACCTAATGAAAGGGCTGGGACAATAAGCATCTCTACACCAGAGTATGAGAGAAGGCATCATAGCTGCACAGCAGGGTTGGGGTGATCTTTTCATTAGCAACTGTTCTCATGAATCTCCCTCCCCATCTCTTTCTCTCTCCCATCCCCTCCCCTCCCCTCTCTTCCTCTTGCCTCCCCTCCCTCTTCCCTCCCTCCCTCCCTCCCTCCCTTCCTTTCTTCCATATGCTCTGGTAGTTTCTTTTGGACTCATTTTAATACCAGGATTGAAACCATCTATTGAGAACCTCGACCTTATTACTTGAAGCTAGAAACCTTTATTGAAAGTTTTTTTGAATTTACTTAATTTTGGCCATCTCATGCTATGTATGTTTAGATTCCTTAATTTCTTTTTTCTCATCTAAATGTACAGTGAGTGTATCTTTAAGCAGGTGCGCTCTGGAACTGGCTTTATTACATATCATACCACCAAGTTAAGCTTGATTCGTTTGGATTTTTCAAATCTCCAGAGCTTTGAGAAGGACTTTGAAACATTCCTTACTGTTGGAGCTTAAAGAAAATAAATCTCAAATGTGCTCCTTATTAATTCACCTGCTTGGGAAGTAGAGATTAAAGGGTTTGGTGGGGTTTTCATATTTTCTCTGATTTCTGTTTATACTGGAGCAAACTGCTCTTTGCATGGAGTGGCTGAGCTTTTATAGAACACAAAGATTCCATTATTGAGACTTGAAGAACAAGGGGCAGTGTTGTGTTATAAACAGGCCTAGAACGTCCCGCGTAGCTGTTTTGTGTGAGGCGTGAGGGACCTGTACTTAATTAGGTGAGCAATGAACTCAGAGTAGGACCAGAGGCGTTTTCTGAGGGAACAAAAGCCTTGCCTCCCTTCAGAAGGTATTTCGAGCGCAGTGAGTGAAGAAAAGGGAGCAGGTAAGGCAGTGATTTTCTCTATAGAGAGGCAGGAGCCGCCTCTCAGTTCCTTGCCAGTCTGAGGATCTGGGAACCCATGGCTGCTCATCAGGGTCTCCAGAACTGAGAAAATGCAAGGCACAGTGCACACCTTGCTGTCGACTGACGGCGCACCCTGAGCTGTTGTTCCTGGGTGACCCCACGGTGGGAAAGTTTGTAATTTGTTTTTGACACATTTCTCTTTGAGTTTTTACTCTCATTCATACAGGCCTTGCCTTCCTCCAGGGCCTTCTCGCCTCAGCAGACTCGGTGTACTCGGTTTGGGTAATTCATTGCTCCTCACTGAGGCTCCTTGATTCATAATCTCTCCCCTTTACACTTCTGCTGTCTTCCAAGCCAGCAGTCTAAAGAATGACGCCAGACGAGTGGAACTTAAAACTCCTGCCAAGAAAAGAAAGGCCAAGGTCCACGAGGTCCCCAGACATCCCACAGATTCACTTCACTGGCCGTCCCTTTGCAGGCACGAGTGTGGACCATTCACAATTCACTAAAAGTCACCGTGCAGCTTAGAACAATGGCCTTCTTTTCTCTGCTTGAGGGCTAAGATGGCCACGGGGAGAGAAGCCAGCCAGATCCGAGAGGGCCAAGGGGGCACCACTGTCTCTTCTTTTAGAACACGTGAGGGAAGTCAAGCGTTTCGCAGCTCATTATCAGCATGGATTTAGTCAGGGCCGGGGCCCACCTGTACCTTATTAGAAGTAGGTTTGGCTGTGACAGCATGGAAAGAGAGTGAGGAAGAAGGGAGGGGGAAGGGAAGAAGGGAGGAGGGGAAGGGAGGGAGGGAGGGGAGGGGAAAAGCCCTACTAGCTACAGCGGAACTTGGGATAGTATGTCTAGAATCTTTCATGTCGCATAAAGCATGTGCCGATCACGAGCAAGGTGGGGAAGGACGGCCCAGCAAGTAACAGTCAACGTCTTCGTAAAGAAAGGGTGAAAAGACATTTCTTTTTTACAGACACGTCACTGGGGTACCTGTTACCTTTAGGCATAGGCCAAGTGTCAACCCTGGAGAGAGACCAGTGAACAGATTCTCCTGCCATTTAATCAGTCCACTGCCTCGTATTTATAGCCCTGGAGAGGCCGGCCCATTGTTACAAGGCGGAATTGTGATGTTCAGCAGTTTATTCCTTGGGAGCTGGAAGCATTTCTCCATGGTGAATTTGTAATATTAATTGGCCATGTCAGCTCATGACAAATGTAGTGACATCTATTTCAAGTATTTCAGTTTTATGGTGCTGAAAAAGTGACACACACTTGAGATAAGTAATCTCACAAAAAGATCCTCGAGCTCGCCCGTGTGGTGCTTCCAGAAGGCTCTCAGAGGAGCTGCATGTAGGCTCCGTGTTCCATGGGCTGTCCCGTTCCTTTGCTAAGGCTGAGAGGTAGCAGGAGAAGGAAGGAGGCATGCAGCCTCTGGAGATTCTGACTGAGTTCTTCTGGAGACCGAAGGTTGGAGGAGCATTTGTGACATAGTCATTTATCTGACTTGGGACATGCTGCTTCTGGGTCAGACCTGTCAGGAGTAAGATAATAGTGCCTTTCTCACTCACTGGATACTGTGGTTATTAGCCCGAATGATTCCACACTCCTTCTTGACCCAAGGAATTACATGGCTACGTCTAGATTCATTTCCGTTATCATTCCTTAGGGAAGAATGGGCTTTGATTTGCATTTGGTATATTAGGAAAATTGCAGAGCGTTCTGGAGTAAACAGGAGATACCAGGGCACGAAGATCTGCCTGCTTCAAAAGACAGGAATGGCAAGGCTAAGAGAGCCTGTGTGCATGTGGAATGTGTCCCTGTGTGCATGTGGAATGTGTCCCTGTGTGCATGTGGAATGTGTCCCTGGCGCTTCCAAACCCAAAGCATAGATGAACAGTGGCCTAGGAAGATAAAGGAAGCTAGCAAGCCACCAAGTGAAGGGACTGGAGACATGGGAAGTGGCCAGAGCATCCTGGTGTCCACACAGGGGTCAGGAGACCAGGGGGAAGACAGGGTGTTAGAATTCAGTGCAGAGACCTGGTGGGTGGGTGCCTGTGCCCAGCTATGAGGATGCAATCTGCCAGTGGTGCCAGGAAATGGTTTTCATGTGGCTAGTGTGACTGCAGACTCCAACACAGCAGTGCAGCGACACTGTCACTTACACGGGCAGAGCAAGTCCTCAGACGGCGCTGTTGTCTCCTCTGTACGATGACTCAAGATGGAGGCTGCTCCTCCTCTTCTAAGGTGGAGGAAGAAGCTGAGGTCTAAATGGGTGAAGCTGACGTCATGTATCAGTAGAAGGACGGGGACCAGAAGATCCTGCATGATCTCCCTTCTGCATTAAGAACAGGGCATTTTGAGATGGTCATCTCAAATCTCTATTACTGATGCTAGAGGTCTGTTTGTCCATAAGGTTCTTTAAAAAAAAAAAAAAAAAACCCAACAGGCCCCAAAGAAAGAAAATGGACCTGTTTTGGACCCTGCCCTTTATTCCACTTAGCCTTTGTTTTACTCACCCCACACAGGGAGATGTTCAGTAGCTGCCCAGCACCCGAAAGGAAGCATAGCCATCATTTATTTAACTGATCCCCAGTTATTGGAGATGAAGGCTGTCTACATCTTTTCCCTCTCTTTGTGAAGGGAGATGCAGCAAAAGCACACAGCAGCCAGCAATTCATAGGCCTGCTCATTCCAGGGTAAGATCCTCTGGAGTGACCTGCTCACTCACCCTCTTGAAAGGTCCCAAGGCAACTTCCTTGTGTCTTCCCTAAGAGCCAGTCACATTTCCAAATCTAGGTTGTGAAGGGAAAGGTTGGACGGACTCTCCCTGTGTGCACCCCCCATTGTTAGTGAAGCTGGACTCTTTGTGGATGTATTAACGCGTTTTTCTTCTGTAGATTGCTTTTTTCTTGTCCTGGGTTAATTTCTATCTGAATGACTTTACATTTATGAACAGCAAGAAATTTTGCATATTTGGGTACGAAGATATTAGTATATTTGCATATTTGGGTATTAAGATAGTAACCCATCATCGAATGTATCACAAGTATTTTTCATGGACATTTTTCTTTTCATTTTATGTTCAAATCCAGTGGCCAGCCTCAACAGCTATGTTCTCCGCTAGTTGTTTGTTTGAGAATACTTTTTTTGTGACATCCAGGGTACTTACATACCTTCGAATAGCCCCACCCACCCCCTCCCCTTGTTCCTAACCTTGGTCACTTCTTCTGGAATGGTCTCACCTTTTGGTTAGCCTAACCCCCACCCTCCCCAACCCCGCCTTCAGTTAGCCCTCCCCCATGCCCCCTTCAATTAGCCCTCTCCAACCCCATCCCCACCTTCGGTTATCTCCCCCTTTGGTTAGCCCTCTCCTTGGGGGCCATGCTAGGCAGTCTGTTTTCTGGTAGAGCTAAGGTTTGAACCCTGCAGGCCCAAAAGATTGTCCCAAGTGGAGGACAGCCTATAAGGGACAGCAGACGTTTGCCAAAGCTCCTAGGATACAGCTTCTAACACGTGCCTATGTCTCTCCATAGGTCTGTGACATTTGGTCACGTAAAAAAGGTCACGCCCCTCAAGCCCCGCCACAGGTAGAGGCGTGGCCATGTAGCCTTAACATCCCCATGTTAATGAGATACCTAGAGGCTTAGCCACGCCCCTTCCCAGTTACTATTTCAACCTTGCTCCTCCCTGAGGTCTCCGGGTACAGTCTTGCGGTGTCTGTGATGCCCAGAGCCTGGGGACTCCATGGAGCTGGCTGCGATGTGTCCCCCAGGAATGACCAAACCTCTTCCACCCACGGGCTGTCTCTGTGGAGGCTTCTCACATAACCTGACTGGCCTGGAGGACTGTGGAAGAGTGCATGGTCACTTCCCCCGTGTCCTGCCCCTCTCAGGGGCCGAGAGTGCTTGGGGCAGATGTGTGGGACCTCACTCCATCCAGCGCCATTTGATCCAACACTCTCCCACACCACTCCTACCTTTGGCTAGCCCTTTCTCCCTCTGCCTTCGGTTAGCCCTCACCCCACCCTCTCCCCTTGTTCCTAACCTCAGTCACTTCTTCTGGAATGACCTCGCTGGTGCATTTGTTGTGATTATTAGCTCATCTTAATTGTTCAGATTAACAGGTTTCTTCCTGACTGTCCATCTCTTTGAATTATATCCCATGCTCTGGGTCTCATAATTTGATTAACTTCTGTAGCCTGTGTCAAATAGTAACATATTGTCCCCTTTCTCTACCCACATCTTCAAAAAAGTAAACAACTGTGCTGCTGCCATCATGGTTCCTGCTACCTCTGCATCGAAAGAACAGACAGTAATAGAAATAGAAATAAAAAAACCCCCACAAACTAGAGCAAAGAAAAATAAAACTCGGCATTTTGGTTTCTTGTGCAATGAAGGACTGTTTAGACTCCTTTGCAGTGATCTCTTCTTATGCTGTCTTCAGGTCTCCTTCACACATGGGATGAGTGGAGGGGGCGGATGGGTTCCTAAACTCTCAGAGCTGAACTTTGGGGAGTACTGTGCTCAAGTTCTGCACTCCAGGCTTGAGTTTCAATTATACTTAGTTTGCACCATGCAAACTGTGCTGACCTCAAGGAGAAGGGTGCCGACAGTGTTGAGTCTCTGTCTCTGACGTAATAGGCCTTCTGTCAGAAATCAGCAATGCACCAGAATCAGCTAGGTTAAGCTTAATAATGATTCTCCTTGCTCTGCCTAGAAACTGCTAAAAGGAATGTGCTCACCACCAAGATCTCATGGCTTTTTGTTGTGTAGCTGAGGTTTCACTGTTATGCCACTCTGGTGGACAATGGCAGGTAACAAATGTATACATCCGGTTTCATTCATTGTCACACCCGAGTAGGGGATGAAGGCCAGGCCTGGCTGTGCTGTGGTCCTGCTAATGGGCACACTGACCAAAAGGGCATGGCAGTGTGTCAAAGGAAAAGGAAAGTGTGTCCACTGACTACCATGCTCTGTTGAGAGTTGCTCCCAGGTGTTGGGTTCCTGATACTTTATAGACCTTCCAGTACTTGTACCCTTGCTTTCTGAAGGCTTAAAGAGAAATTACTTTGGATGCGATGATCTAATTATTATTATTAATTATTAATTATTTTGGTGTGTCTCTGTGTGTATGCTTGTGCATGTGTGTGTGCGTGTGTGTGTTTGTTTATGTAGGTCACAGGACAGCTTAGGAGTTCGTTTTCTCCTACCTCTATGGATTCTGAGGATTGAACTCAGGCCTCAGGGCTTCTGTGACCAGTGCCTTTACCACCTCAGTGACCAACAACGAGCTCTAATGTTAGTCAGATGTGTGCTTCTATTCACCTCTTTTAGTTCAAGTGCCAATGGCCACCCTTTCTGTTATCATCCTTCCTGTTGTTATTTTTGATCTGTTTGCAGTCACTACCAAATGACCTCTTAACATTGCTAAGGAATCATTTTGTTTCATGGGGGCTCAGTCTTGCCCAGTTTTCATTTCTAACACCCACCGCTTAGCTTTTGTGAGTTGGAATGCTTCCAGATTCCAGAATTCCTAGTTGAGTGTTAACAGTCTTTCGCTGCACTTGCTGGAATTCCATCATCTGAGCTCAGTTTTCCTTGAAGAGCCTAGGCATGTGTGCTGCTGCCAATGTGTATGCCTGTGCCTTGATTCCGTCTACCACCCTTCCACCCTCTTCATTCATCAGTCACTGGGATGGTTGTGACCAGAGGAACCTAGAACCGTTGGCTCACTTTGAACGTGTCTGTTGTGCAAATCAAGGTCATGGCTTTCCTCTGTGGAGTCATTGGCTTTGATCTGTGGTTAACCACATCTACCCACTGGACCCAAATGTGTACTCCTAGTTTTTGTACAAAAGGAAGGGTAAATGAGGGGTCACCTGGGTTGACACACACACACTCTGGCACAGTCAAATGGGTGCAACCTTAGGCATTTCTATATTTTGTTTCACCACAAGATGTCGCTAGGACACCATACCAACATGGCCAGTAGGTCATCTCTCTGGCAAAGAGACAGTCATCAAAGACCATCTGGCTCAGGCCACAGAGAAATCCTAGTCAAAGCAGCAAGAGGACACTGTCAGGAATGCTGGGATCCCATCTCTTGGAGTCATTATGAGAGAGGGCAGGGCACAGGGCATAAGAAGTTCATCTCGGTTACCAAAGTGTCCAATCAGCTCAGATGCTACTTTTATTGGGTAAGGTAGCAGGTGACCCAGGGAGGACATCAGGATAGATTGTGTCTCTGAGTGAAAGTTCGTGCAAAACAATGGGTATTTCATTCTTTTAGATAAGTCACAATTTCAGGTAACATAAAAAGCAGACATTTTAGCATTTTTAAATTTGATTTTTTGAGAGGGGCAGTCCATTAACACAATAAGTTAATCATCCATTAACATGTGTATCATTGAGGTGTGATATAAGTCTCTTCTCTGTTCTAGATGTGTGGGAAAAGTTGTGTGAGCCTGGAGCTGTGGTAGCTTTTGTGTCTGGCAGCTCTACACCAACACTAAGGTGTTCGAATCTTTGGTGATATTCATGGATAAACTCATATCCAAGCTGGGAATGGGGGGGACACACCCACAGCCCTAGCACTTGGGAGGCTGAAGTAGAAGGATTGGACGTCAGAGGCCAGCTGGGGTCATAGTTTGTGATTCTGTCTCAAAATAAATGGCAATACATAAGAAAGTCAAATGTAGCAAGTGTCACCTGCCCTTGTTTTTGTACACTAGGCCACTTGTTATCCTTGGTTATGCCAGGACTGGTTTGCATTGAGATGTTTGCTGTCTGTTCCTGGAGTACCTTCATGCCCCAGTTTTATAGCCCTGTAGCTATTTCCCACACCTGATTCCATGTCTTCTTAATTTGGTTAAATTTAATAGACCAATAGGGATAAACATCAATTTTTCCATTGCAAGAATGAAGTTAACTATAATACTGTTGATACCTAGAAAGTTTTCATAAATCTGTTTCAAGGAAGAAAACCCAGGGGTGGATTCCCAAGCTCCTTACCATTGACCAAATTGCTCTTTTAAACTGAAGTTAAGAATTAAGGGGCTGGAGAGATGGTTCGATGGTTAAGAATACTTGCTGCTGTTTCACGGGACCCGAATTCAGTTCCCAGCACCCACATGGTAACTCACGTTCACCGGTAACACCAGTTCTAGGAGACTGGGTGCCACTTTCAGCATGCACATATATGTATGCATGCAGCACACTTACATGTATAGAACAATGTTAAATAATTTCAAAATTATGTCTTTTCTTACTCAAATAGAGGCCCTACTTCCATATTGTTCTTTATATCTGATAATTTAAGTCATCTCTGATTGGTCAGAAACTTGGTATCTCTCTGTAACCTAATTGTTGGCTTTCCAGAACACAGGCTAATCACCTTAGGGTCCAAGTGTTTCTGTTTGCAGTATCTTTTGGTTTCAGACTCTCAACCTAAACCCTAGGTTTGGGCTTAGTTAAACCTTCAGTTTTCCTGTCCTTAGCTCATGTAAGCCACGAGCCTGCAGACCCCATGGAATCCTGCACAGCTTCACATTAGGACAGGTGGCCTGTGCTGTAGTCCCAGTGCATGGGAGAGTTAGAGGTAGGAGGACTGAGTTTGATGCCAGTCTGGGCTACATAGTGAGGCCTTGCTTCCTGAAACCAACCAACCAACCAACCAACCAACCAACCAACCAACCAACCAACCCTTTCCCTTTTCTCTTTGGGTCCTGGCTGCTTTGTTCTTCTTCTGCCCTAGAGCTGTGTCTCAGCCCCTCCCTTGATTTGTTTAGTGTGTTCCAGTCTATCCAATATGCAGGTTCATGGGAAATGTTGGAACTAGAGAGAGTCAAATACTTGGACGGTCTAAAATCATGTTTAGAATGTTCCAGTGGCCCTCAGAAAGGCCTGGTTCTGTAGGCTTGATGTCTGTGTGGAGTGCGCCAGAAGGGAACAGGGTTCCAGTGTTCATGCTGGCACCAACTTTGAGTGGGCTACATTCCTGGCAGCCAGCCTTGGAAAACCATTAGTAATTTTAAACATGGGAATTGATGAAGCCAATACTGCATTTGTATTACATTGGTGAATATATTTATCTCGTCATATGCTGGGCTGCTAAACCATGTAGGATCAAGTCAAAGCTCTCCTCAGGGAGAGTGCTGTCAACTGTGGAGTGACCATTTCCAAAATGAGTCATTTTCAAAGGCTTTCAAGAAAGTACCTTGTTTTCCTTGGCTAGAACAGATCGCTTCTCAACCCTGTGGGTCATGACCCCTATATCAGCTAGTTACGCTATGATTCATAAACATAGCAAAATTACAGTTACAAAGTAGCAACAACATAATTTTATGGTTCGGGGGTCACGACAGCATGAGGGCTGCAGGAAGGTTTGGAACCACTGGGCTGGAAGCTTGATCTTAAATCTACTTACAAGGGCCCTGTGGAAAGGAAGGTGAATTCACTGTTGTAAATCAAAGGTTGTAAGATCAGAGAAATACATCAGCCAGGACATGGTAGAGGAGGCTGGTACCAATCAGAATGTGTGTTTTCTGGGGATAGTCATTTCCCAGGAGCTTAGGTTACTGGAGCCTCTTCTCATCTATCCACACAGAAAATGACAGCATCTTCAGTGTTCTCAGGTGCCTGCCCTGGCTGCATCTAGGTAAGGGGCGCACCCAGTACCCTCTTCCTCTGCTCCGCACTAGCTACTCTGTCCATCTTGCTATGTGCCATGGCCGGTACTTGTGTGTGTTGTTGGGGAGACCTAGGAAGAAGAAAGGTGTGACTGAGAACATGGATGACTTGAGTGAGATGAAAGGCTGCCTCTCAAAGGTGGCTTTGGCATGATCACTGTGTCCACGAAACAGTTTGTATTACTAGGCAGCTCGCATTTGCCACTTACAATTTCTAAATACAAATGAATCAGCATGCTGCTGTGAATGACAGTAAAGCACATGGTAAGGTACCTGCAGAATCCAGGGCATCTGAAGCGGGCTCTCAGGTGGCCGTCAGAAATAGCCAGCTAGGGCTTTACTGCCTGTTTTCCATAATTGTGTAGCATTGCCTTTCCCTAGTTAATCTGTTTAATAAACTCCCCTGCAGAATCTAAATGCTTAAATTTAGTTTCTTTTTGTCTTTATGGTGTTTATCATTGTTAACGCGGCATCAGAGTTGCCCGACTTTCGCATCATGATAAATTCATAACCCGAGAGAAGGCGGAAAACATAATTATTATCAATTGCTTCTCTCCCGGAATTGCCATTGGCTGAAAGGAGCAATATACGAACTTAAGGAGTAGCTGATTCAGACGATTGCAGGGCTGGAACTGGGCCTGTCTTGATGGCATGGCCATTGTTTGCAATGACTTCCCACTGGACTGCTCTTCAGGGTCGCCCAGGCCCTGCATTCTGCAAGACATGCTAATTTTTAAAGAGGCCAGTTTTCCCAACACTCTCTAGAATTCATGTACTTGGTCACTCAATAGGTTGTGAGTACCTGCTTCGGGTTAGGCCTTGATACGAAGCTCCGAAGATGCCCCTGTGAATGACGGCAAGTCATTGTACGCAAGTTAGGACAGTTACTGTATACATAGATATGTGCTCCAGGCAAAGAGGGTGCACACGAGCACACTCTTCCAGAACATGTTCACTCTTCTACGCAGAGCCTTAAAAATCACCTTTCAGAAAAAATAAGCAGAGCAGATAACTTACAAAAGAAGGTTTTCAGTTCCTTTGAGGAAAAGTCATGTTAGGGTGTTGGAGGGCAGAAGCAAACTTACGAGTATCTGTTTGCCAGTTATGACTGGAATATTGGGCCTCAGAAGAGAGTTTCTATGTGATGGTGCTTTCTTACATTCCCAAATGCACTTCTCGCTGTCCAGGTAACTGGTTTCTATCCTCTGCTGACTGTGACTCCTCTGGGGCCTCCTCACAACAATCCTGAACCTGCCAGTCTAGCTTCTGTCACAAATGGTGCAGACACAGAGCTTTGGAAGATGTTTGGAGTGGCGACTCTTGCTAGACAAGGTGTCTTAGTTTGGGTTTCTATTGTGATGAAGAGACACCATGACCACAGCAACTCTTATAAAGGACAACATTGAATTGGGACTGGCTTACAGCTTCAGAGGGTTAGTCTCTTATGGCCATGGTGGGAAACATGGCGGCATGCAGGCAGACACGGTGCTGGAAGGAACTGAGAGTTTTTACTGTGTAGACAGTAGGAGACCGTGAGCCACACTGGGCTCATAGTAGCTTGAGCATATGAGACTTCAAAGCCTGCCCCCACAGTGACATGTTCTCCAATAAGGCCACACTTCCTCCAGCAAGGCTACATCTTGCCGTGGGCCTATGGGGTTTCTTCAAACCACCACACAAGTGTTTCTTTTCTTTCTTTCTTTTTTTTTTTTTTTTTGGTTTTTTTGAGACAGGGTTTCTCTGTGTAGCCCTGGCTGTCCTGGAACTCACTCTGTAGACCAGGCTGGCCTCAAACTCAGAGATCCTCCTGCCTCTGCCTCCCAAGTGCTGGGATTAAAGGCGTGCGCCACCACCGCCCGGCAAACCACCACACAAGTGTTTCTTATAAGGAAGCTAACTGTCCGGAAGAAGTCCTTGTCTCAACAGATTTTGGGTCAAGATAAGAGAAACTAAATTTTGAATTATGTCAGAGTTGGGGATTTTTCTCCAGAGGCAAAACAATTATTTTAAGCTCAAGTTGACTTTCCCTAATGAAGGATTATTAGATGATCAAGTTTGCTAAAAGCTACAAAAAAATATATAGACTGCCCCTCACCTCAGACCCTCATTTTCTACCAAATACTAAAACAGGAAAAATAAAACAAAATAGGGAGTAGATGCCCGTGTTGGTTTCTAAAGCCGCTGTCTCCATCTGCCAGGCTGCCTTTCTGGGTAGTAGGAGAAAGGAAAGAAACAGATATGAGTGGCTGTGGCTGCATGTGGCCTCTTCCAGCTGGGAGCATCTCTGGCTCAGTGTCAAACCTGGAACTGTGCGCCTTTGGTAACACCGCCCTTCCCACCATTTGTCTGAAATGTCCCGAAAACATCACTAAAGCCTGCTGTTTCTACCCAACATGTCACAGCCACTCCACGTCGTTCATCTCCATTCGGGACAATTTCTTTTCCGATCATAGTAGCCGTGATTTTAATTTCTTTCTTTTTTTTTTTTTATTATAAAAACAGAAAAAAGGACTCAATGTGACATCTATTCCTTTCCTGTGTTTTTGAGCGTGAAGTATGTTATTGCTGACTATTGATACTTGAGGACATCTTTAATGTGTTATCTATCTTATGCTTGGCTCTACCCTGATCAGTGGGTTTCACTAAGTATGTGTATCATTGCAGTTTAACCAAGAATTTATTTTATCTAGAAAAAGATCAGTTCTTTGATAATTCCCACAATGTGCTTTGATCCCAGTTGGTAATTCCTCACGGTGTTTTGATCATATTCATCACCCCGCCCCATCCCCTTGAGATGCACCTCTCCTTCACCACCAACGTAACATGTGCCCTTTAATAAAACAACAAAAAAGAAGCCTCATCCAATCCAGCTTGTGCTGCCCAAACTTTCGTGGATTAGTGGCCTTCCACCAGAGGCTGCACTCTTAGAAAACACTGACTCCCCCTTCCATAACCAGTGCCAGTAGCATCCCTGCTAAGGGCCAGAGTTCCTGCTTAGCTCCTTAGCTCCTCTCTTCATGCTAGGAATTCATCTGACTTGGGTTTGCACAGGCCTCATGTGTGTTTTCCCAATTTCTTTTTTTAAAAAATATTTATCCATTTATTTTTATTGTATGTGCATTGGTGTTTTGCCTGCATGTATGCATGAGGGCATCAGATCTCTTGGAGCTGGATTATAGACTGTTATGAGCTGCCATGGGGTTGCTTGAAACTGAGTTTGTGTCTCTGGAAGAACAGTCAGTGCTCTTAACCATTGAGCCGTCTCTCTAGCCCTCACTATTACAACTTCTGTGAATTTGTATGTATAGTGCCATGCTAAGTCTAGCAGATACTGTTGTCTCATAGTTATCATGGACCTGTGGCTCTCACATTGGTCTGTGGCTCTCTCTCACATTGGCCTGTGGCTCTCTCTCACATTGGCCTGTGGCTCTCTCTCAAATTGGCCTGTGGCTCTCTCTTACATTGGCCTGTGGCTCTCTCTCACATTGGCCTGTGGCTCTCTCTCACATTGGCCTGTGGCTCTCTCTCACATTAGCCTGTGGCTCTCACATTGGCCTGTGGCTCTCACATCGGCCTGTGGCTCTCACACTCCTAACTTTGGAAGGCATGAGGGGATATATATATTCTCTGTAGGGCTGATAATTCTGTTGTTTCCTAGTCTCTACACTCTGGCCAGTTGCATGACTCTGTATTAGTCACCATCTACTACAGCTAGAAGCTTCTTTGGTGAGGATTGAGAGTTACATTAATCTATAGGTATGGAATATTGATAACTCATTAGGAGTTAGTTTAATACCATGTCAATTTAGCAGAATAATAGTAGGAAGTTTCTCAAGGGCCTGTGAACTGTCTAGCCAGAGGTTTTTGGTCCAACAATAGTACCAGCTGTGGGGTTTATCGTCTAGAGTAGGCTTGAACGAAGAATTTAAAACATTTGCTTCTAAAGGCTTAGTTTTCATTCCAGGACATACTTTAGTTTCACTCAAATATTCTAAGTTTCTTCTCCCTGGAGCTCCATACTGGTTGTTCCCCTGGGAAAAGCCCTCCCTGTGTTGGGTCTTGCAGGCGCTTGTGTGACTGCTTCCTCTTCTGGCTGATGCAGGCACTTTATCCTTTAAGTCTGGGATGCAAAGAATGTGCCCTGGAATCAGTGTTTTAATGATTTGATTTGAACTTATTGATTTTAGGCTTGAGTATGGGGGGGATGGTATTAATACTTATTCTTAAATATTGAGATTATATAATAAATCCCTAATGCATTAGGCCTTTGTGAATGCTATATATAACATTTATAAGTTTGAGATATAATGTTAAAAAAATTCTTTGGTCTCTAAATTCTCTGACGTGGGTTATTATATTTTTATGACTATTAATTTTGATATGGGCCTTTTAAAATCAATTTTTCCCTGTAATTACAAGGCTATTTTATGGTGTATGTGATATATCATATGAGTGTACTTGAGGGTCATGAGAAGTTCACATGTGTGCTGTGTGGGCCCAGACTCTTGCCTCAGCCCCAGCTCAGGGGTGGCCTGTGTGTCCATTTCGTAGGATCTGGGAGTTGCTCAGCACCGGGGCTCCTTTCCATTCATCCTTGTTTTGGTTTTCACATCATTGAAAACCAGCAATATTGTATACTGAGAAATCCTGGACTCATTTGGGTTATGTTTGAATTTGTAGAACCAAGAAGCCATTGAGTGAAAGTGCCAATAATTCTCCAAGTCCCAGGCAGCTCCCTTTATCACACGGTGGCCACAGCTCACTGTCTGTCAGGCTGCTTTTGGACAGAGAACCACACGTCTATTTTAAAAATAGAACTAGAATTAAAAACGCCGCAAGTCTCATCCCACAAGGGACTTACAGCTCAAAGTTAAGTAAAACAAAACTGATTAAGAAGGATGTTGTATATAGAATTCCTGCCCCTCCCTTTGCTTTACCCCCCCTCTGCTTTACCTTCCCTACCTTCTTTTCTCTCTCTTTAAAATTTCTTTTCCTCTCTCTTTTTGTCTTTTCTAGCAAGGGGATTAGGGTACAACTTTACTTGAAGTGTCCTTCTGGGTGGTCTTAAACACTTCTTTATTTTTTGTTTGTTTTTGAAACAATATTAGTTTCATTTTTATTAATCATTTTATTCATTTACATTTCAAATGATATGCCCCTTTTTGGTTACCCCTCCGCAATCCCTCCATCTCGTTCCAACTCTCCCTCCTCTCTTTGCCTCTATGAGGGTGGTCCTCCACCCATCTACCCACTCCGACTTCACTGCCCTAGCATTCCCTTACGCCGGGGCATCAAGCCTCCATAGGACCAAGGGTCTCCCCCCAACTGATACCAGATAAGGTCATCCTCTGCTACCTAAGTATCTGTACATGGCTCCCTCCGAGTATGCTCTTTGGTTGGCAAGTTAGTCCCTAGGAGCCCTGGGTGGTCTAGTTAGCTGATATTGTTCTTCGTATGGGGTTGCAATCCCCTTAAATTAAAACACTTTTTGTTTTAATTTATTTTTTATTTATTCTTTTCTCATGCATTACATCCTGAATGCAGTTTGCCCTTCCTTCTCTCTTCCCAGTTTCTCCTTTCTTACCCCCAATTCACTCCTCCTCCATTTCTCTTCAGAAAAGGGCGGGCCTCCCAAGGAGATCAACCAAACATGGCATATCAAGTTGCAACAAAACCAGGCTCCTCTCCTTTTATTAAGGTCAGACAAAAGAATAAGAGAAAGAGTCCTGGCTACCACCGTTAGGAGTCTCACAAGGAAACCAAGGCACACAACCATAACGTGTATGCAGAGGACCTAGGTCGGACCCATGTAGGCTCCCTGATGTCACTTCAGTCTCTGTCAGCCCCTGTGAGCCTAGGTTAGTTGATTCTGTGGGTTTTCTTGTGGTGTCCTGGCCCCACTGTCTCCTATAATCCTTCCTCTCTTCTGTAGGATTCTCTGAGCCTAATGTGTGGCTGTGGGTCTGTGCCCATGTTTCCATGAGTGACTGGGTGAAGCTTCTCTAATGATGATTACATTAGGCCCCTGTCTCAGAGTACAGCAAGACAAAAATGAACGGTAGTCAGGCAGTTTGTCAAAAAATGATGGGGGGGGGGAGAGATTGTTATTTACTTGTTGGCTTAAGGGGAGTTGTTTGTTTCCTGCTCCCATTCTTGTTTTTAAGACAGCATCTCACTGTGTAGCCCTGGCTGTTCTTGAGTTCACAGAGATCCACTGACCTCTGCTTTCTGTGTATCATACCAAGCTATCTGCTGGTTTTCAACCAGAAAAAGTACACACAAAGATGATGTTAGCAGTAGTCGAGGTAAATGTAAATGATTAAAAATGTAGTTCAAAATGTCTTAACTAGTACATGTATATGTTGACAGGAAGCATCCTTCTTCTAGGCCTTTGGTCCTGCTGTCTGGCCTAGTGAAACAAACCTGCCAGGCCAGCTCTCTTGATGCCCTGGTGGCAGGTTATGGAAGTGCACTTGATGTCATAGTGTTGAGACTACCTGTCCTGGCCTTCAGCTCTACCTGCATGGTCAGTCAGTATGGACCCACGATCTCTAGGTCTCTCCTTCCCTCCTTGTGCCTTTTTGCTTCTCTTTCTGCTTTCTGTTTTGTCAACCAAACTCTCAAATAGACTGAAACATGTTAGGCCCCAGGCAGCTCCCATGTTCCTTGTGGACAAAGCTGCCTAGCAAGCTGCCCGTAGACAAGCTGCTCTCTCATTCTGGACACTTGCATTGTCCAGATAATAAGGGCAGGCAGTGTGTTCAGGAAAGGAGGTTCCAAGACTGCCTGCATCTGATCTGCAGAATTGCCCAGGTGGGCGGCTTCACAGAGAGCCTATGAAGGAGCTGGCTTTCACCAACACAGAACTGTAGCCTAGACAGAATCCACATGGGTTACAGCATGGCCTTTCTTGTCAAAAGGCTACGTGGTAATTCGTTTAGCTTTGTGAGCTCTGTAGTCCTTGTTGAAATGCTGTTCTGCTGCTATGACACGGAAGCAACATAGAAAATATATACATGGATGCTGTGTTGTAATAAAACTGTATTTATACAGCCAGGCTGAGAGCCGTATTTACCCTATGGACCATAGTGTGACAATTTGTCTGGACTCCAGCTTCTAGATATCCACTTTGAATGCTTTCCTCTGATGCTTACGTATCTCACAACATATGCAAGTCAATTCACTCTCTGGGTTTGTCTAATCTGTTGTGGAATATTCTTTGCTCAAGAAGGGTAAGGTGTCAGAATAGCACAGAATCTATGGAATCTATATGCAAAGCCATCAGGATTAGATGTAAGTCAGCAGGAGGTCAACTGAACAAGGGCCACAGAGGAGGTCCGGGAATCTGGGGACTGATGTGCTGTTCCCTCGTGGGAAGGTGTGCCAGGCTTACTGAGCTCCAGACTGGGTCCAGAGGTCAGAGGACAATATAAGGCTTGGTTGATTTGCATATGTATGAGGCACTTTGTCACTATGATTCAGATTTCTGTTGATCTCTGAAAATGTGTAGAGCAGACAAGAAGTTTGTACCTGCTTTCTCTACCACAGTTCCACCTTAAGTGGTGAAAGAGGGGTTTTGTTTTTAGATGTAACTTTAATATATATATATATATATATATATATATATATATATACACATAAAAATAATGTATATATGTGTCTGTGTACTGTGTATGAGACTGTGCACATGGGTGCAGGTGCTTATGGAGTCCAGAAGAGGCATCTGACCCCTGGCAACTGGCTTTATAGACCTTCCTGAGCTACTTGGCACAGGTACTGGGAGCTAATTCTTGTCTTCTGCAGTAGCAGTACACTGCCTTTTTAACTGCTAAGTCATCTCTTCAGCTCCTAGCTGTAACTTGAAAAGATATGTTTATTTAACAAAAATACCTCTTTGCTAAGTTATGGTGCATCCTGCACTTTTTGTTTCAATTTTGAAAACCGATCAGAAAGCAGTTGCTTCCTGAATGATTCGGTTGAAGGCGTGTCTTGCTTCAGTAGCTGCCAGATCTGTTTCCCTCTGTTTGGGTCATGGGCTCCCACATGATCCCCCTTACAGCAGTTACTAGCAGGTCTCATTCTAGGACTGGGTCCTGCCTGATCTGCAAAAACCTAGTCAGGGTGTTAGAGATTATTATGCCTGGGCCCAATGCAGTCTACAGTTTTTAGGGGCAAGGATAAGAACTAAGTATGTTTATAATTATAAATGGTTGGGGAGAAGTAAGGGAATATATTTTATGACACATGCAAATGAAATTGAGTTACTATTTCAGATTCAATGCTAATGTTTTGGGTCCCTTCAAAAAGAAAGGGCTTTGTTTTCCCCCTTTACATGAGTCTGAGTGGCCTTGGTTTTACCTCTTAGCCCACAGAGCTTAAATTATTTACCATCTGGCCTTCTACCTAAAAGGGGGGAAAAGGGTTGCCAACCTCTGACATGCAGCAATGATTTTCAGTCTTTTCTGTTGCTCCCAAATTCTTTCATTAAACCAAACCTCCTGGGGGAAGTTTGGTGGAGCTGGTGAGAGTGGGAGGGCTGGCCTGAGCCTTTCTGGCCTGAGCCCAGCCTGCCTCCTCACCCCACCTTTCCTCCTGGGGATAAGGCTGCCTGGATCAAGAACGTCTTTCAGTGAGGCTTATAAAGACCCATCTGCAGTAAACCAGCATGCACAGAGGTCTAAAATACAGCAACAGCATAAAAAACCAATTTTTTCCCTCTGATAATTTTTAGCAAATCCATTTGTTGGTTGAACTTGGCTTGAGACTTGTCAGCATCCTGGTTTCTTTTTATTGTCTTGTGTTCTTAATCCCATTTTCACTTGTGAAACATAAACATTTCTGCACCTCCCCTGGAGCTGTCTCCTGATGCTATGTATGAGGGACACCTGTGTTTTGTGGACGGATGGGGGTCACTGAAGCATATTAGTGAGCTTCCAGGGGTGGGTGGATCTTTGTTTGCTGAGCTCCTGTTCTCAAGTCCTGCAGTTGATATCACACACACACACACACACACACACACACACACACACACACACACACACATCCTGTAGACACCAGGGCGGCATCTTTGGTCCAGACACACCCATGTCCCTCCATTGCCAACCAGAACCTGAATGGGACCTTATTTAGAAATTAGGTCTTTGGAGATATAATTTTAAGAATCTCAAGAGAAATGAATGCTGAATCCAGTAACTACAATTCTCACAACAGTGGAAAGGAGGCAGAGAGATACATGAAAGAAGAAGTAAACACAGAAATTGGTGATGTAGCCATCAGTGAGGAGACACCCAGAGCTTGGAGAGCCATGTGATATTGGGATGAGTCCTGGCTGGCTTTGGGGTAGACCAACCCTGCAGACGTCTTGATGCTGGCTTTCAGGGCTCTTGAAATGTCAGAGAGCAAATTTTTGTTGTCTCAAGCCATGGAGTGTCTGGTATTTTTTTCCCTCTATAATCCCTAGCAAGCTCCTGAGGAACTTCCCTGAGGAAATTTTAACATTTTTGTTCTTGATTTGTAGTCTCTAAATGTCTTTCTCACTCACATCAGTCATTCCAGAGTAGAGGCCTCATGATATACATTTGTACTAGTCATAAATGAATCTTCACAGAATGCCTCTTACGGGCAGGCTGGGATGGAGAGCAGTTTCTCTCCCTCCATCCCATTGAGGAGGCAGGCAAGGAGCTGGGTACCAGCTCTAGCTCTTTTGAGAACTCAAAGTTGCTAAACGTTAGCAGACTCTAAGAATGAATGAGTGCCACACACTCCTCATTTTATTGTGGTCATGGTTTCTCTTGACCTACTGACCCCCATTTCAGTAAGTGTGTTCTTCACCTACTCCGAAACTCTGACTTTCCATTGTAAGCTCATGGTCCACGACTCACTGTATTCCATGAATACCATGGTTGGAGGAGTCCCCATTGTGCAGCCCTTGTGACCTGTGACTGAGTATTCACGATGCTCTCCAGGCTTTCCACGAAGTAGGTGGCACTTCCCATGCTGAACACTAATCATGGTTTCAAGCATAGAGTAAGTGGTCAGTTCACAGCCAGGGGCTCTTAGTTACTTTTGTTTGTTGTGTGTTCTCTTTCCAGCGATAGTTAATCTCAGCTGTGAAGAGATTTAGAATCACTTACTTTGATTGGATCAGTTGAAGATCTGCCCGCTATGGGTGGTACCATTCCCTGGTTGAGGTTTGGACAGTGTAAGGGTGCAGAACGCTGGCTGAATACACGCATTCTTTGTTATCTACTTTCTAACTGTGGATGTCATGTGACCAGGTGTTTCAAGCTCCCGCTTCCCCGACTTCCTGGTCATGATGGACAGGATGTATGTACCCTTTTACTGTGAGCCAGGAGAAACCTGTGGCTTTTTTTTTTTTTTTTAAAGTTTTAAAATAATTGTATTGACATTGGTGTTCTGCCTCTGTGTATGTCTGTATGAGGGTATCAGATCACCTGGACCTGGAATTAGAGACGGTTGTGAACCCCGGTCCTTTGGAAGAGCAGCCAGTGTTCTTAACCACTAAGCCATCTCTCCAGCCCCTGAGCCATCTCTCCGGGTCCCCTTAAGTTGCTTTTGTCAGGATATTTTATCACAGTTAATGGAAAGAAACAGGGCATTTCCCTTTCTGCCTTTCTCCTCAGGTCTCATCCTGCACTGTCTCAACTATGTCAAACCTGGGAAGTGCTGATCACTGTGGTTTGTTACTGTGAGTGATTATGACAGCATCATATCTCAGCTTGACTCCCCTGGTAGAGGACAGTGTTGGGCCTCACACCCTTGCCACCCCTCCTTGTCTTCTTACTCATTAAGTAAACAGCCTGGAGTGGTATTCTCCTTTCAACAGACCTCACTCTCACAGGATATTCGAGGCCTGCAAATGTTGCTGATTAACAAAAAACAAATGTTTTGGGTAAATTCTCTCCAGCTACACACGATTTGGGTCTGAGAAATGGAATTCCTGTCACCGTCGGCTGACAAATACAGCTCTCCTAATAGGATTTTGGCACAGGAGCCGTTAGCCGCACTGCCCCGCGGACTTAAAGAATTGCCACATTGGCCTAACGTAATTTTGGTAACTCTGTCTGCTTCTGCCTTGGGTAGAAATAATTCACATTTCACTCTCCATTTTCTTTAATGGGCTAAACAGTCAGTCTGTAATACCTGTATTTTATGAGATATAATTCTGGATATTGTTTCTTTAGCATTTGGGTAAGACAAACCTGAGAGAGGCCAGCCATTTAATTCAAGCAATTGTAAAGTTATTTGTAAAATGATATGCTGTCTTTTTTTTTTTTTTTTTTAACCAGTTACTTTATAAAGTTACATTCTCTGGCAAATGTTGTAACAACTTCTCTGTGTGTGGGCTAAATAAATATCGGGCAACACTGACCGAGCACAGCCTTTGGGTAAATAATTCTCTCTCCACACGTCTCCCAGTTTATAACGAGGAGTTTTCTCTGTGGTCTCACCAAGTGCCGCATTCCATTGTAAATGAGACACAAACCTGTAGGTGAAGGAGAGGTTTGAGGGGGTTTATTGAAGGGGTGGGAATGGGTGTGTGACATTCTCATACCTTCCTCTCTGTCAGCTGACTATTCTCCCATCTCTAGGACACATATGTACCCGTGACAGGAGAGGGTGAAGGCAGACACTGCTCAGAATGTCTAGGAGGACTGGGAGTCTCACACCAGTCCAGCCCTCTGTGCGATCACAGGACACACACATTTGGACTTGGAGGAATACTGACTCTGGATCAGTCTGTACTATACAGTTCTGTGCTGGTCACTCCCCAGCAAGGGCCTTGTTTTGACTCTGCCCATTGTGGAGGGATTCTCAGATGTTTGGGATATCTCCTGCACTGGGTATTGGTCTCTGCCCTCTCCTTTCCATCTCTGGTGGACAGGGGACTTTACCCAGTGACACTGCAGGGTCCTCAAGGTAATGAGGTGACAGTGGTTGTCTTCATTACTTTGCCTGTTGCTGTGACAGAAATACCCTGACGGCATCAACCCAGTAGATGGAGGATTTGTTTGACTTGGAGTTTGAGGGACAATGGGTTCACTGTGGCAGGGAAGTTGAGGCAGCAAGCAGCCAGTTACATTAACTCCACAGCGAGGAAGCAGAGAACAATGACTGCTTGCTTCCTTTCAGCTCAGTTTTTCCAGTTATTCCAACCCAAGAGTGGTACCACCCACCGTGGGTAGGTCTTCCCAGCTTAATTCATGTAATCAAGATAATTCTCCACAGGCATACCCAAAGGTCCATCTCCCAAGTGACTTTAGATCCCATCAAGTTGACAGTTAATCATAACTATCACAAACTATATTTTTCTGGTGGAAATGAAGTAATGTTGTCCCCAGCAGGACTGTGAGAGACAGGGCATGTCATGTCTCCTGGAGCCTGAAGCATGAGGAAATGACCAGCGGTTATTAGCAATCATGGATGATGCCAGGCTGTCATTTGGGCTGTGTTCCCTGATGTGTCTCATTGAAACCTTCCACCACAGTCCACTCTTCTTGATGAGGAAGAAATGGACGCTCTCAGTGTCCAGAACAGGATTCTCCCTCTGACTAGACCTCCATTTATAGACCCCGACTCCTCGCCACATCACCTCAGCAGATTATATTACTGCATTTATTCACATTTATTTTCCACACTGGGAATTGAACTTAGGGCTTCTTGCATGCTAGGTTAGTGATCCACCACTGAGCTGTACCCTTCTGTTTAACTTTTTATCTTGAGACAGTGTCTCACCAAGTTATGCAGGCTGGCCTTGAGCTTGCTGTGTAGCCCAGGACAGGCCTTGAACTGGTGACCTTCATTCCTCACAGCCTGCAGCAACCTGGCTTTGGGGTTTTCATATCAGTGATGTTGATAGTTTTGTCTGATGGGGTTAACTGTGATGCTCACATCCCATGGGCGAGGCTCAAGAAAAGCCTGTTTCTTCCACCTGGCATCTCTGCTCATGTTCAGGGCTCAGCAGTTCTTCTCGTAGGCATAGACTTGCATGGATGAGTTCCATAGTCCCAGAATGCAAGGGCCTCAGCTACTCAGTTATCATGGAGCAAAAAGAAACATTCTCCTTGGTTAGGGGGATTCTTGAAACTATTAATTTTCCATATAAAAAGGAACATGTGCATTAAGAAAATGGGATGGGGGCTGGAGAGATGGCTCAGCAGTTAAAGTACTGACTTCTCTTCCAGAGGTCCTGAGTTTAATCCCCAGCAACTACATGGTGGCTCACAACCGTCTGAAATGGAATCCAATGCACTCTTCTAGTGTGTGTCTGAAGATAGTTGCAGTGTACTCATATAAATAAAAAGTAAATAAATCTCTAAAAAATGAAATAAAATAAAACTTGTAAAAAAAAAAGAAAAGAAAATGGAATCACCAGAGTTGAGAGCGAGAGATCCAATATCTGTATGCCTAGTCTGCATTTTAAAATTTTTTTTGTCAAGATTACTTATCTGCTCACAATTCCATACATTTTATGTTGAATCTAGGTTCTGCTCCCACTGAACCCTGTTTCCTCCCAGCAGATCCCCCCACCCCCACCCCCTCTTTTCATGCCCAGTGCCTTTAATCTGAGTTGCTTGCATAAGAACAGGTACAGGGTTATTTACTTGAGTCAAGGCAAATTTAATGTGGAACTACACTCCTGATGGTCTGCCCAGACCAATAACTGCCATACCCCAAGGAGGTATGGGCCTCAACCCCCCCCCCCCCATGATGGAGTGAATGAAGGTAACCCAGTCTTGAGACGGTATCTAAAAATGCTACGAGTTCATGGATGTAGCAGCCATGTCATGTCCAGGTGACAGTGTTTCACAGAATACTCCCCACTCTCTGGTTCTTTCCGCCCTCATTGTGCTGACATTCCTCGGGCCTTGGAGATGATGCTGTAGATGGTCCACTTATGACTGTGCTCACAGTTGTCATTTGTTCCTGGCACTTTGATCAATTCCGAGTCTTGGCATTGACTATCACTCACTGCAGACAGAAGCTTCTCTGACCAAGGCTGCCTATTCAGAATCTTGGCACACCCTCTGTCAGTATCTCCCAGTATGTAAAACTACCCAGCTAGCTGGGTTTTTTTGTCATGGTACGCACCATGTGTACATGTGAAGGACCCCGCCGTTTGCCTGACGGTATATTTTATTCTGTTCCCACAATCTAAACACCCTAGAGACACCCAGCTTTAACTCGGTGGTGAGCATGCCATTGGGGTTTAGTATTTCCTAACCACACTTCTACCTTCTCACTGGCCCTGAACATTGGTCTGAATGGTCACAGGTTCAGAAACCCATGGATAAATCATGGCTTATTCCTTGTTTTGTCTCGATCCTTGGATTGTCATGTTGTCACCGGCTGAGTTCACTGATATGTTATGTGGCCATGAACATCTCTGCTTTGAAAGCCTTAGGACTTATGGGTCAAGCTAAGAAAGCTTAAAGACTCCCAATTCCTCCTAAACCAAGCCACAAAATCTACCGGATAGTGAGAGTCCCTGGACCTTACTAATGAACCAGGCAGAAGACATGAATACAGATGCCTTTTCATTGGGGATGATGAGGCATCAGCTTGTGGTTGATAGACAAAGAGCCACATGACTTTTTAAGCCAAGCATCTCTGATATCTCCTTAATGGACATATCATCAAAGTCATGGGATGCTGAAGGGGTATTTGCCATCACACAGAATGCCATGACGTGGCTTCCGATTTGGATGCTGCCTAAGTTAGTTCCTGCTGCACCTGGAGGGCCACTGTCTTTACCTTCACAATGGCAGCATCCCAAGTACCAGGATGTTTCAAGACGCTTCCAGGTCATAATTAACCTTCAAAACTAAGAGGGAAGAAAGGCAGGGAAAGGTCTCCGGCAATCCAGAAAGGACAGGAAGAAAGGCTCCCCAGCAGTCTTGAAAGCCTGCTCTTTTCTTTTCCATATTAAGAAACCTCCTAAGAATACAGCCCTCCTGCAAATGTCTTGTCGTCTCCAAACTGAAAGAGCGTGTACTCGAGCACAGGCCATGCAAAGCTGGCCGCCCTCCCCCACTCTCTGTAGCATGGCTTATTTGGAACATCCTTGTCTGTGTTCCCGGTTCCCAAGGAAAGCTAGAGTTTCTTTCTTTTGCCATTGTGACTGCATGATGGGACCATTTAATGGCATTAAGTGAAAACTCATTTGAATTGTGTATCCCGAGACCCAAACTGCTGCATCCAGATAAAACCAGATAGGACCCAGTTTTCGGGGTCACTGCTGTCTTCCCCCAAGAGGTCCACATCCCATAACCTAGTCTTTCTCCTTCTTTGTTGAATGCCCTTCTAGTTTTGAAATCACTTATTCTGCTAATTAATTCTTTAAACATGGGGAGGGGGCACAGGAGAGTATCTGTCCCTTCATAAAACAGCTAACAGGAAGCTCGAGGCATCTTTTAGAGTGCCGGTTTTGTCTGATGCTGGGAATGGCTCCATCAATCACAGCTCCTCACTTTGAGCTGGTCTTTATGTCAGTTCAACCATCTTCCATCAAGTTCGGTGAAGCAGAGTCTGGGAACAAGATGAATGTCCGAGCTGCTTCAGCGGGGTGGAGAGGGCTTTTCTTTTAAATGCCCACGTTGTTTTCTTAATATTTTCTCCTTCCTCTTCAGAAGCTGGTTCCGGACGACCATCACTCATGGGTCCGTTCTTTTCACCTTGTTCAGGAGGAGGGATGGTGCCCAGCTATAAGTGCAGGCAATTGATCAGTTGAGGAGGTGTATTCATTATCTGTCCTCTGCTCTCACTCCTGAGAAAGGGAAATAAATCCCAGGACCCGGGGGTGATCTTCATAGCCACAGGAGTGCGAGAGGCCCCATTTTCCAGTTGGTCTGTAGCAACAAAGTCTGGTTGGTTGGATTCTCACGGGAGGATGTATTATCCCACACAAGATGCGATAACATGGCTGTCCAGAGAGATGGAGTTTGTGTGTCTCAGCCACAGCGCAGTTTACACGTCTGTTGCCAGGAATCTACAGGGTCTCTGCCCTCGCCTGGCGTTCTTGTGTCGGGTTCTGTCCTTCTGAAAATATTTGTTGAGTGACTGCAGTGCACAGAACTGTGGGATATCAGGAGGAGATGTGAGGAGCTTGGGAGGGTCCAGAGTCCCCAGGGCAGCTCAGGGAGAGGAGTATGTTTCCACTGACACTCTTTGAAGTGCTGTGACAATAAGAAGCTGAAATGTTCTATGAAGTCTTGAAAATCTTTCCTTAGTGGACCTAGCTCCCTTGGCCAACTGTGGACCTTTTGTGCCATGCTGCAGAGCTAAGGACCTTGGGCCTGGAGCAACAGTAAGGGCTCTGACCAGTCCTGCAGGAGGTGCTGGGTGAATAGGGAGATACATGTGAATGAAGATGAAGGCTGTACTGTCTGCATTGACCCAGATCTCACCCAAAATCTCCTCTCCCTTTCTTTCTGTTAGCTCAGTGCAAACTCTTAAGTTTGCATAGCTCCACTGACCTTGTGAAAATCTCAAGTTCTCCTCTGGTCTCAACTCCTGAATCTTTGGTCTTGGGTCACTTTCCGATCCCCTGGGCACGTGCTTGTGGTTCACATGTGCCCAGCTAGGTAAGGGATTGTTTCCTTCCCTCCCACCCCATCATACTTGGCATCCTGCAGCACCTCTGGGGGCCATGAGTACCCATGTTCTCTGTACAGTGGGGCCTGAATGGTGAGTCTCGCAAGACCATTTTCTCTGGGATGGTTCAGATGAGCCATGTGAGGTGACAGTGATGCTGCCCATGAACACTCTTTAGGATCTGCTCAGGGCTGGGCTTAGTGTGCTGTGTTCTCCGCACATCCTCTTGGCAGCATTGAAGGTGCGTTCTCCCATGTCCCTTGCTACAGATGAGCAGGTATGGTCCTGCCCTCTTCCCTGTGCTCTTGGATTGGTCCTGAGGGTGTGGGCCCTGTGGACTTGTTTCTTCTGCCTCCTCAGGTCTGTCTGCTCCTTCCTGGGCTCTTCCTGTACCATCCCAAGCCCTCCACCCGGCTCTGGGTATTGTGACTTAATGCTGAGCTGGGTGTCTTTGCCATCTGCACTGTCACTGGTGGCCTTGTGAGCAAGTTGCTTATATTTTATATGTAAATCTGGAGTCCTCTTAATCCCTTCAAGTTTTGGTCTGCAACCTGGAGCTCAGGAGAAGCCTGGGTGGTTTTTAAGCCCTGTGATAGCCTCGGCTGGTTTCAGGTAAAGGTGAGAAGGCATGGCCTGTGGAGGTTGGCCCTGCAATTGTGAACGTTGGAGAGGTAAGACTGTAGAAGCATGTTCAAGGAAAATTGAAATGGTCATTTTAGCAACATTCGAGTTTTCCGGTTTTTGTGTTGTTATGGATATAATTGCTCAAGGGTGCATGCGTGTACACACACACACACACACACACACACACACACACACACACACACACACACACACGTTGCTTTTTTCCCTTCCAGGAATGGAAAACTGCAGGCTAGATTGTGGCACAGGAAAGGGCGACCATTTCCCCAGCCCTTTCAGCCAAGATGGCAGGTGGGGAAGGAGAGGGGCTGGGACCTGGCTGAGGAGAAAGGGCACTGGAAGGAGAAGTGGAAGGATGGAGCAGGTATGCCAAGCCCAGGGAATTGGAAAGTAATAAAGTCCTACAGTAATCAGAGGGCAGAGGCCAACTCCCAGGCGAGCAGTGCTCATTCATGATCTAGACCCGATCTTGTAATCACTACCTTCACCCCAAGTAACAGTCCTGGCTTTTGGCATACTGCTTCCCACTCCTGGGCTCTGTGACCTTGACAGTTCACTGCCCCTCTGCAAGAGAGGCTCGTCATGTGTGAAACAGTAGTGAGCTCTCATTTAGAGGGCCACTTAAGGATTCAGTGGGAAAGCATGCAGTGCACAGTATGGTGGGACAAACTGCGGAACTGCCAACGTCAAGGCACTGAGCTCGCTTCTGAAGCATGCTGATCCGCATGCCCGCGTGATGGTTTCGTTCTGCACACTGCTCCATTTTAGCTGTGCGGTTTTGGCTAAGTGGTTTGACTTCACTTGTGCCTGGCTCAGTGGCATTACCTAACTATGTAAGCTATTGCTACAGCAAGGAGCCTGTAGACACCAACTCTGCCATGTAGGTCACAGTGATGGAGAGTACCACCCAGGTAGGGGAGGCTCAAATGCTCAGGGATGCACAGTCTTGTCTTTTAGCTTTTCATGTGGCTGCACTGGAATATTTAATCTAAAGGGGGAGGTTTCTCTCATTCTTTGCTTAGTTCCCATTCCCACAATTCTTTTTCCTGGGCTCTCATTGTTGTGTATTCTTTTGGGCCTGAAAACCAGAAAGTGCTTAATAACGCTTCTTCAAGGGCTCACTTCAGGACTCCCTGGCTCCCTTATCTTCTCTCTGCTTCAGCTAATTCCTAGGTGTAGGCTTCTGTGTTTGTAGCTCTGGTAATGCAGTTAGCTGCTTAACACAGAGCATTATTTGGGGTGTGTGTGTGTGTGTGTGTGTGTGTGTGTGTGTGTGTTTGAGAGAGAGAGCTTTCTTTACTATTTTTCTTTTAAAAGCAGCAATAAAAGGGGAAGAAACCACAAATCTACATCCACTTGGTTTCAGACAATGCTTCTCAGTAATGCTGTTCAGATGGACACCCAAAGTATATTTATTAGCAAGAATCTAGAAAGATGACCACCAAACCACAATACTTGGACTGGATGGGCTTATGACCATTTGCTTGCATGTTAACTTGTCTGAAAAGGATTTGCATAGCCCAGATATAGACATCAAGAGATTCTAAAGTGAAAGAATTAGTCCATGTCCGTCTCCCACCCCATCAGTCTCTCTCTATCTCCATAAGATTTAGTGAAGGAGAGGTGGAAATTAATGGCCAAATGAAGGTTTGGGGTTAGGCGTGGAATGCATTTATCCAAGCTTCCCACCCCCATTAGCATGGTTAATTAAGAGTTGTCAATATGTCTTTGCTAGAGTATTTGATTATTTTTTTTTTTTTTTTACCCAGCCAGGAAGATTAGAATGAAGTCTTCAGATCTGGCAAGCGTCACGGGACTTGTAGTGTAAATTGCAGGTTAAGCCCTCATTTTGATCTCCGTGACGAGAGCAAGCACCGTTTCACTGACATGTCATCCGCTATGATCTGAGGGAATGCACAGAGGTGTCCTTTGGGGAAAGGGGGGCATCTTGCTCTCTCACTCCCATATTGGAGGGATTTATAACACACAAGCAAATAGCAGATCAGAGTCAGAGTAGATGGACACGAGCTCTGGAAGATTCTTGGTTCATGCTTTATCTTTAATGTTTAAACGATGTATGTATGTATGTGTGTATGTATACCTGCATAAGAACACACGATTGCATGCATGTTTTTGTCACATGAAGATGTGCATTCATATGTATGAGCCAACAGCAATCGTGAGTAAAAGTGACAAAAGCTAGCTCTGTAAGGGTCTTGATTTATGATTTATTGAAAGGTCTTTAGTAAAAAGGACTCACCCACATATCTCCACTTGGATAAAATCAGGCTAGGTGCCTCCCCCCAGGGTCTCCAGGGGAGACTCCCCCCCACATGGCAAAGCACCCTGCCCTTCAGGAGCTCCCTCTATCCTTAATGTTGACAATGGCTTTTATTTTCCTTCTATTAGAGGGCTCTCAACTCGGAGAATACATCTTTTCAGCAATTAATTATGCTCGGAAATTGCCACGAGAGGCAGCGTAGCTGTTATTATTTTTCTCACTAAACATACCTCTAGATAACGCAGCACGTCTTTACAGCGGCCAGCCTGATTTATTTATGGGATTCTAACAAATGATCAAAAACAACCCAAAACGGGCCACTTAGACCAACCTCCTCATTTCTCCTTCTGCTTGGTCAATGAATTATGCATGCATTACAAATGGCAGCGAGGAGGAAAGGTCGGTTTAGAACAACACAGATTGGAAAATTACACCATTTGTTTAAACAACATTTATTATTGATTGCTCAGCATAGGGGCCAATAGAAAAGCAAATAGTGGCAGGAATATCATCTATTTACCTAGGCCCTGGATAAATGTCGGGCCGCACCCTCTGTTTAGATCAGAATAATTGTTCACAAATGTCCCGTCCTGGATTGGAAGGGTAAAGATGAGTGTGGCAGTGACTTCTTGCTGTCTTTTAATCTCGACAAGAGTCTGGTATTTCCCTCTGTCACCGAGGAAGTAAAATTGGGGTCCAGACACTGACTTTTTTTTTTTTTTTGGTCAGGTGATCCTCTTGAGATCATGTGGCTGTTCTTTCACGTGACACTGCTTTCTTTGTGTGTCTGAACCTGGAATTGTGTTAATCATGGTAACGGTGATAATTGTATCATAGTAATGCCTATGCCCTCTCTCTCTCTCTCTCTCTCTCTCTCTCTCTCTCTCTCTCTCTCTCTCTCTCTCTCTTTCCCCCCCTTCTGAAATGAGGGTTGAGCTTAGGTTCTGTGAATGCTAGGCAAGTGTTTTACCATTGAACTATGTCCCCGCCCCTCCCCAACCTTCTTTTTAATTTTTTTTTTTTACATTATTTGAAATATATTTATTTTGTCCTCACATCCAGTTTTCTTTTCTTTTTTTTCAGTTTCCTTCTGCTTGCTTGCTTTATTTATTTACTTATTTATTTTTTATTAACAATTTTATTTGTTTACATTTCAAATGATAGCCCCCTTCCCAGTTACCCCTCCACAAACCCCTCCATCCAATCCCCCTTCTCCTCTCTCCCCTTTGCTTCTATGACGGTGCTCCTCCACCCCCCGACTCCTGCCTCACTGCCCTAGAATCCCTTTACATTGGGGTAACAAACCTCCACAGGACCAAGGGGCTCCCCTCCCATTGATGCCCAGCAAAGCCTCTGCTACATGTGCAGCTAGAGCCATGGATCTCTCCATGTGTGTTCTTTGGTCGGTGGTTTAGTCCCTGGGAGCTCTGAAGAGTCTGGTTAATTGATATTGTCCTTCCTGTGGAGTTGCAGTCCCCTTCAGTTCCTTCAGTCCTTCCCCTAACTCTTCCATTGGGGTCCCCGGACTCTGTCTGATGGTTGGCACCTCTTTTTAATTTTTATTCTGGGACAGGGCCTCAGTAAATTGACCAAGCCTGCCCTGGCCTCACTCTGGAGCCAAGGTTCTTTTGAGCCTGGATCCCCCTGCCTTACCCTCCCAAGCTGCATGCAGACCGAGTTGCATGTATTTCCATTTTGGACATATTTGTCAAGTCTGTTTTAAAGCTGAGGAAACTGAGGCACAAGGGTGTTAAGTCCGTTGCCGGCAGCTACTTGACTGGAAGGAAGATGAGCTAGTTATGACTCCGTCTGTCTCAGTGTCTGCGGTGACTGTCACACTCTGTCTTTTGATAACTCCCCTCCCCCATAGTCACCATCCACTAGTAGGTGCCAGTTTCATTTGCATGGTCAGTGTGGCTCATTCTGCAGAACTGTCCATCCATTTTCTCAGGAACAACAACAAAATAAGTGTCCACTTCTCAGAGGTGTTGCTTTATGGTGGCCAGCCACAGTGTTGTGAGCCACACTAAGGTGGGATCTAAATGGTAAACCCCTACAGGCTAATCACAGGAGCCCTCTGACTGTGACTTACAAATGAGAAGCTCTAAGATGTTGAAATTGGGCATAGGCTTTCAGCGTACACTTGGGGTCCCTGTGCCGTATTGCCTAGGAGTGACTTCATTCAGTGGTCGAAGTGGAAATCTGCATCATGGTGCTCACTGATGCAGCCATCTACTGCAAAGTCTGATCCCCGTGTGGTAGTGAGGCTGGTTGCTGAGAGGGGTTATCTTTTTAAAAAATACTTTCCGTGAGTCCTTCTGCTCTGGGTCAGTTCCTTTGGAGTCACTCTTGTCAACTCTGGCAAGACACCCAACAGCAGCAGCTTTGGGAAGGAAGGATCCTTCTGAGCTCAGAGTTTCATGGTAGGGAAGGCACAGCGATTATGTCTCTGTGGTGCATGGAGCTTGCTGTATAACTGGATATGTTCCAAAAGATAAAAACATAGAAACCTAGCAGGCCACATTGGGGTCAAGCTAATGCCTCTGAGCCCTGCCCCTAATGCCTTGTACCTGACAGTTAGGGAGGTCCAAAAGGTTCAGCTGTCTCCTAGAACAGAACCTGTACCTGGAGATCTACTGCTTGAACCATGAGCTGGGGACAGGGGGTCGGCTGGGGTGGGGGGGAAGAGTTTCCATCCAAACCATAACCATCCCTCCACCATGTTGCCGTCACGTGTAGATGGCTGTTGCCTCCCCATTATTCCAGGGCCCCTCTGCCTGCTATTCCTCTCTAAATGCTCTCCTGGGAAGTACCAGGTTCTGTCTGCTCTGTGTACCCCTAATTCCTGAGCCACAGTCAGAGCATTGAACAGCCTCCCTGGGTTCCTGGTTTGAAGGCCTTCTGGAGAGGGTCCAGGGAGGCTCTCTTTCCCAAGAGCTGTTCAGTGTACCCCAGCCTCGTATCCAGTGTGTTCTCAAAGTCAGCCTTAAGTTCTATGTGTTTCTCTATCACAGTAAGTGCTTGCCACTGTATGTTTGTGTGGGGCAGTGATCTGTGACAGGCAATCTGATACCTGGTTGAGCACAGGTGTAAAATCTGGACGACCCAGTGGAACAATCCTCAAGGGACCGGAAAATATTATGCCAACGCTCCCGGGAGGCTTTTGGCTCCAGTCACGATCATGTACCACCCCTCCTCAGGTAGAGGCGTGGCCACACAGCTCCAAGCCATCCCCAAGTTAATGAGACACCTGGAGACTTAGCCACGCCCCTTCCCAGTTACTATATCTGCCTCGAATCTCCCATGGGGTGGGGGTACAATTCCATCTCTGAGCATTCCCGAGAATGGCCCCTCCCCCACCCACGGGCAGGGCCCACCAAGGCTTCCCACAGCCCTCACCTGCCCGTCGGACTGTATGGGAAGACTTGTGTGTCTCCTGTCCCACCCAGAGCCACAGTGCCCACGACAGACACGTGGAGCTTCTTTCTACAGCACCAGGCTTGTTCCAACACACTTGCACAGGCCTTCAGCAAGTCTTTGGAGATTGCTTAGCATTACCATCATCAAGAAGGGCATAACTGACTTGGCACGCTCAGATCCCTCTCCTCCCACCTGCCTACCTCCTGGATCCTGGCTAACAAGCTTTATTAGCTGATGGAACAGTTCTGAGCTCTTATTTCCAAAGTGGTCAAGCACAGAAGCCTTTTAGAAGTTGGAAAAAGAAACATAACTGAGCAAACATACAGGTTTGGAACACTTGGAAAACAAGAACAAGCCATATTGCTTGCAGACAAGGGTATATGTTCTTTTGGGAAGTGAACTTTTATGGGTATTTCTCTTGCCACTTAGCCTGGGGAGAGACAGCGTAGGGGCGGGGAGAAAAGAACATTTACTGACTGCGTCCTCACATTCCACTCAGGAAAGTGTGTGAGAGGCATAGAAAGCAGCACACATCCTGAAAACAGGAAATGACACCAAGAATCACCTTTATTAGTTCCTTTTCTCACTGCTGAGACCAAAAGCACAATAGAAGCCACTTCTGTTGTGTTTGGCTCCCAGTTTTAGAGGGGACAGTCTGTCCTGGTGGGGGAAACATGGTGGCTGGAGAAACTTGGCCTGTGGTGGTGGGAGCCTGCAGCCCAGCCTGTTCATATCAGGGAGCTCAGGCCAGAAGCAGAAGCACGTGTCACTTTCAAAGGCCAGCTACTCAGTTTCACTATTTAAGTCACAGCCCCAGTGTTTCTACAGCCTCCTCCAAACAGTACCCCCAAGAGGGAAACTAGGGTCCAAACAAACACAGGAGCTTGTGGACTAAATTTCACATCCAAACCATTTGTTCTTCTGTGGATCATACTCATGTCATACACAATGCCAGAAAGCATCATTTTCTCCTCTGACTTATAAGAACTTCAGGTTCAGAGGAATCGGGAAATTGTTGAAGGTCTCACTATTCCTGTGACGGTATGGGCAGAGTTCTGATCTGTAGTCTCATCGGCTGTCCCAGTGCCATAAGCTCCGCATATTTGCTGAATCGAGTGAAAGAAAAAAAAAAGGTGGGAACTCTCACACCTCCCAGCTCCATCACTAGCCTCTACCCCTGGTGTTCCTCACCAGCTCGTCTACCCCACTGTACCCCTCACCCCAGACTCCCCTTTTTAGCTCCTTTCATCCTAGAACTTGGCCTTGGTATTCAGTGCTTTGAAAGATTTCTATGTCTTGTTTTATTGTTTTGCTTTGTTTTTCCCTATAGTGAGCCAGACAGTTCAAGTCAGGACAGAAGGTCACCGCAGTCACACTAGCAAGACCCAGCTTTGTGACTCTCATAGATGATTTAATTCCTCATATAGGTGTAATCGTTGTTCATGAGATGAGAAGAAGGCTGTCAACTCAACAATGTGAAGGAAAGCTAGGGTTAGGTTCACCCTGAATTTACAGAGTGAATATGTATTGAATGAACTATTGAACAGAGAACAAAACCAGGCAGTGGAGAGTGGTGAACTCGGTCAGTGCTTCTCCTCGGAGTCATCTATGTCACGGGGGTGATTGTAGACCAGCAGACAGCTCCATCACTTCATAAGCTGCATCCATGGTTTCTGTCCAACTCCTACAATCTGAAGAAGACATGGTACACAGCTTTCCTTCAAGGGAGCTAAGAAAGACCACTCCCCATTATGTGATATTTTCAACAATCCAAAAGAATGTGTGGCTGCTCCATTGTTTAATGAAGGATCTGTACAGCTCTTAGAGGTTAACACAATGGCTGCCATCTGTTGTTTTTCTAATTTCCTAGTAAACATCCCTAAGAGAGCGGCTTAGGTGTGTATGCTGCTCTTAGAACTATGGGATCTCCTCAAGTGCTTCTCGCATGCTGCCCAGGTCTGCACAACAACAGAATATCTGCTACCCATGGAACAGTGGGGTGCCCATTCAGTGGCAGACATATTGATGGATTCAGGGAATACCATTTTACAGCCCGTTGTTAGGGAGGCAACAAAGGCTCTGTATAGCCTGCAGCTGAAGGCAGCACTGAGTGACACTCTTCCTGTATGTTTCAAACTAGGCAGAATCCTGCTCCAGTGTGGGAACCTGCAGGGTCTGTCTTGGGAAGAGGTGGCTCTGCTCTCCCCTGTTGCCTGTAACTTTGCCATTAGATTCCAGAAAGGACATCTCAAGCCAGGAGATGGGTCCATTCGTTCTCATAAGTTGTTTGTAGGAGATGCTTTGTTTAGAACACAGCTTCCTTATTCCTCTGGAATCATGGGGCCAGTCGTGCTGCTTGCTCTGCATAGGAAGATACGTGACAGATATCTGAGCTCCTGACATCCTAAGACTTGTTTTCTGGTACACTTTTACCACCTGCTGTCTTGGAGCGCCATGTGAGGCCTAAGGCTTCATGCTTGCTGGACAAGCGCTTTACCACTGAACTACACGACCAGTCACCTTCCTCTTTTTTGAGACAGGCTCTACAGCAGCTGCGGCACCAAGCCCCCCTGTTTTCTCATCCTGGATCAGGTTGCTGTTAGTCACATTCTCAGGTACACTCAGACACACTGTATATGAAATCCCATAAGCTGCTACTGCATTTCCTAGGGCCAGCGTGAGCCCAGATCTTCCTGTGTCCCGGCCTGAGGTCTGCAGACTCTTGGGTACCACTCAGGCATTCTAAATTGCCTATTAATAAAATGCTGTTCATATAATTAAAAATGTTTTATTTTAGTGGCGCAGCTCACAATTTTGAAAATGTTTCTCACACCAGCCAATAATCCATCGATTTCTCACTCGCTAATGATATTTGAAGGAAGTTTTAAAAATTATATTAGCCACTTGTAGGTGGAAAAAAAAAACCCTATTCATATTGTAAGCATTAATGGCTGCTAGGGGAGACTCATTCTGTTAATTTAATGTGCCTGTAAATCCTGCCCCAGATTGTTAGCTCTTCATTTTCTGGGATTAAAAGAGGATTAAGTTACAGGCCAGGTAATCTGGATATAGCTTCACTGAAGATTTGACGGGGCCGTTTCTTTTTTCCACTTTTGGTGTTGCCATATCACAGATGGCGTGTAGAGAAAAATCATCACTGGGAAGTTCTGGCTTTAAAAAAATATACTAACAACAACAAAAAATCTTCCTCTGTGTGTGTGTGTGTGTGTGTGTGTGTGTGTGTGTGAGAGAGAGAGAGAGAGAGAGAAAGTGTGTGTCACGACCTACTCATGGTGGTGATAGGAGAGCCTTGACTGTCAGCCTTCACCTTCCATGTTCTTTGAGACAGGAATTCTTGTTCTTCACTGCTGCACGTCCCAGGCTGGCTGGCCAGTGATCTTCTGTGGATTCTCCTTTCTCTCCCTCCCATCTCCCCTCAGGAATGCTGGGATTACATTGGTATGCTACCATACCTAGTCTGACGACGTTCTGAGGATCTGAACTCAGGTCCTCACATCTGCAAGGCAGACACCTTGACCCATCTGTCTTCCCCGCCCACGTGCTTGGTCTCTGGAAAAGTAGGTTATGAACTGAGCTCACGGCACATTTTCCCTGGCTGTGCCTCAGAGGATAAGACAAACCCTCCTCGGGGGCTTGGTGGTCCATGGAGTTCCCAGGAGCTGCCTGCGAGGGGAATGATATACCCAGCTTCTTCTTGAGCTGAGGTTGTCAGTCGGACCAGAGAAGACTATTTCCACCTGTGTGTTCACTGGGCAGTTAAACAGTAACCCAGCTCTCCTGGCTCACCGAGTACAGCCTGCTCCCAGCCAAGGCCTGTTTGGCTTTCCTCACTCCAACTCTGCCTATTATCTTGACCTTAAAGTTTACGGGGTAAAAGAAACATTTATGGAACAGTTAAGGCCAGTTAGAACATAACGACTCACCTCATTATCACACCCCACAAATTTCCCCTTTACAGGGTTCCCTCTCCTGTCAGCTCCAACCATGAGCTTGGCCTGGGTGCAGTTGCTGGTGCTCACAACCAGGAACTTCTCATTCCTGACTTCAAATGCGCCAAAAACCAGGAATCCTTAAGAACTCATAAAGTCATTTAGCACCACATTAATAACAGATACGTGATATTGAATTATGTTGGTAAGTAGTGTTTGAGTCAGCAACAATTATTTTTGGCTCTCAGTTCAGATATTTAATCCATTTAATAAATAAACAGCTCCTGCAAATCAACAAGTGAAAAAAAAAACGAAGGAGGGGGAGGGGCAGTGATAAAAATGTTAAAGGTCACATAAGCAAAAAATAGTGTTTAGAAATATTGAAGTTTATAATCAGGGAAGAGATAACGAGAACAAAAGCTTTCTTGTACTTTTGAAGATGTGGATTTTTTTATGACAAAGTGAAACAACACACACAGTGGGTCGAGAAATACTATAGAACTGAAATGGGTGGGGCCTTGAGATACAGCTCTACTTGGTCTAAAATTCGCAATCCCGCCTCACCTCCTGAGTGCTAGGATTACAGGCATGGGATACCACACCCTGCTTCTGTGAAATGTTTTTTAAGTGTTTCCTTTTTATGATGATCATACATAGAGAAATACACTAGGGGAATAGAACAACTTAAGGCATTTAACAGTTGAGTTCCATTATAGCGACCTAGCTCGTAAAACACTTATCAGTTCACAAAAGTCGTAAGAAAGGGATTGCAGGACAAGGGAGCTCTAATGTTAACTTTGTATGTTGTTATAATGTATGCATATGGATGAGTGGACATATATAATATGAAGTTACCAGTTAGCATTTGGTGAGTCTGATAGCTGGTTCCGAAGATCTTAGCCAGTGTTTAAGAATTTGGGAGTACATGAAAATAAAACAAGCCTGTACCGCAGTGAGCTAGTTTTATGTCAACTTGAAACAAGCTAAAGTTATCAGAGAGGAAGAAGCCCTAATTGAGAAAATACCTCCATAAGATTGGGCTGTAGGACAAATCTGTAGAGAACATTTTCTTAATTAGTGATTGATGAGGGAGGACCCAGCCCATTGTGGGTGGGGCCACCCCAGGCTGGTGGTCCTGAGTTCTATATGAAAATAGGCTGAGCAATGGAGGAGGTGCTGATCCAGGTTCCTTCTAGTTCTTTCCTGTCACCCATTTCAGTCTTTTCTTCTAGTTTATCTCCATTTCTTTGTGACACGTTCCCCCACTCCCCCCAACATTCTCTACTTGAGAGCCCATGCTTGGCTAGGATCATGAATGAACAACAGCCACCAAAAAGTAGAATATCTCCCTAACAAACATGAGACCAGACACATATGCTAAGGAGCATGTTAAACATCAGAACTCGAGATCCCTAGATCCCAGCCAAAAACCACCAACAGGAACTGCCAAGACAATCTGCCTCCTCTAGAAACCAACAGCCATAGTGCAATAGGCCCTGAGAATTGCAGTGTACCTGAAGCATAATGCAAGGACTTCCCAATAGCAATTCTGGATATGTTTAAGGACCTTAGAGAGGATATGAATACATTCCTTAACGAAGACTGAAAACACAAACAGTCCAAGACATGAAAGGAGAATTCAACAAAGAAATAGACTCACTGAAGAAAACCCAAACTGAGATTAAACTGGAAATGAAAAACTCAGGATGTCAAACAGAAACTTCAGAGGTAAGCCTCACCAACAGATTAACAGACAAGGGAGAGAGAATTTCATGTCTCGAAGACAAAGTAAAAGAAATAGATTTCTCAGTCAAAGAAAATGTTAAATCTAAAATTATCCAGGCATAAAACACATATGAAATCTGGGCCACTATGAAAAGACCAAATCTACAAGTAAGAGGTATAGAGGAAGGAGAAGATACTGAGGTCAAGGCACAGAAAATATTTTTAACAAAATCATAGAAGAAAAAAAAAATTCCAATATAAAGAAAGAGGTGCTTGTCAAAGTACAAGAAGCACACAGAACACCAAATAGACAGGACCAGAAAAAAAACAAAAAACCAAAAACTACCCATGTCACTTAGTAAGCAAAATACAAAATGTACAGAACAAAGGAAGGGTACTGAAAGTTGCAAGAGAAAGGATGAAGTCATATATAAAGACAGGGTCATTAGAATAATGACTGGCGTTTCAATAGAGAGTTTGAAAGCCAGAAGGGTTCAGATGGATCCTCTACAAGCTCTGAGAGGCCACAGATGCCAGCCCAGATTACTATACCCAGCAAAACTATCAATCACAATCAACGTAATAGGACTGATGCACATATGAACTGAGAGACTGTAGTAGCACACATCGGAACTGCACAGATCTAAGCCAGAAGGGGTCCCAGCACAGAGATGAGGGAGTAGACATGGCGTCCCACCTCTACTCAAGAAGCTATTTGTTTACCTGCTGGCAAAGGAAAACCTTCAATGAGTGTCACTGGGTATATCATCTACACTCTAAGGTAAGGCTTCATGCCTAGGAGTAGTTAGCTAACACAAAACAAAATTTGTGTGTGTGTATGTGTGTGTGTGTGTGTGTGTGTGTGTGTGTGTGTGTGTGTGTGTGTGTGTGTGAGAGAGAGAGAGAGAGAGAGAGAGAGAGAGAGAGAGAGAGAGAGAGAGAGAGAGAGTGTGTTTTGGGGGGCCTTTTTGTGTGGTTGTGTTTGATTATTTTGATCTTCATTTGTTTCTGTTGTTTTGCTGAGAGACAAAGTTGTGTGGGAGTAGGAACATGAAGATGAAGCTGGATGAGTAGGGAGGTAGGGAGGATCTTGGAAGAGTTTGGGCAGGGGGAAGCATAATGAAAATATATTGTATGGAAAAAATAAATAAAAAGTAAAAGAACCATCAAGAGACAAAAAAAGGCATGCGGCTCATAGTGGTTGCTATCCTCTACCTTGCCACTGTGTCCATATCCACGTCAGATGTTTAGGGCATATTCCACTCATACAAATCATTACCACCAACACTCGGGCGTTTATTCTCTGCCACAGGTAGAAATTTGCTATGAATATCACCTGTGTTTTGAACTGGAATTTGCCCACCTTAACTTGAGACTGGTGAGACTTCTGTCTAATTTGTATTTTAGTTTCACGATGACCAAAATGGCCACAGTATATGCATTTTATTAAATTGTCATGAGAGGTCCATCTGACAGATCATGCCTTCTAAAATAAATGGAAAAATTTTAATATATAGTCTATGAATAAGCATTAGGAAACAGGAGAGGTCTGTCAATCATTTCAGAGCCTGTGGTGAATGTATCCACAGTGTATTGATTAAGTTGTAGCCCATCCACCTTTCATTTTGTCGATAGGTCTGCCTTGACCCATCACCTTAGACTTCTGTGTAGGAGCATCTTCCTTGTACCACATATGCATGTACTGTGTAGTTCAGAGAGAAAGGAGTCCCAGGAAGAATTCCACATTGTGACACTAGGCGCACCTTGCAGGTTTTGTCCTTTCTGAGTGTTAATATCTTGTCTTAAAGCAGCCAATACAAATTTTCTCTTCCGAGATGTATGCACACACACACACACACCCATCACAAACATACATTGTACACACATGAAAACATGAGTCTTTACCTGTTCTGAGTACAAGGGAAAGGCCCAATAGGAGCCTTCCCTTTGTCATGGAAACGAGATGCACTTGGTAGTTAGGGTCACCTACAGATATGCACACAGTGCCACAGCATGCCCTCCCAGCTCCCCTCTAAAAAGATAGCCTGGGACCTGATTGTTACCTAACTCTCTGAACCTTTTCTAAGGCCTCTGTGACTTTCTTCCATGCTGGGATTAGTGGCGTCTTTGTTTCTAACCCTTCCTCCTCATTGATGGATGATCCCTGGTATCTACTTCCCTTTTTGAATTTAACTTGAACCAGTATTTGTTAAGCAAAATCTGAAAGTCTCTGTCCCTGCCCACTGCCACCCTCACTTCCTGTAGGAAACAAACCGGCCCCCTGACTTCACAGATCTCTTGAGTTCTTGGAGGTTTTTGCACAGGATCCTCTCTGACCAGTGTGATCCATGCTGGACAAGGGGAGGCACTCTAAACTGCCGTGCCAAGAGAGTCACATGCTATCTCTTACCACACTGTGATTCCTGTGTCCTATTTGTCTAGAGGAAGAGCTTCAGCAATTACCCTTCCCTTTTCTTCTTCAGGTTATCAGCATGTGGAGCACATTAGAGTCAGGACCATCAGTGTGAGGACTCTGGTGACATTGCAGAGTGTGCTCATTAGCAGGTGTATCTGGAATGGAAGTCAGTTGAGACATCAGGGCAGGCCTTGCTGCTCAGGGGTCTTTCTTCCCCATTTCCTACTGTTCGTGCAGAAAGCTGCCCAGGACATGGCGACTAGTTATAAAGAATGCATTATCTCACAGAAGAGTCCCAAAAGATAGGACATCTTTTAAATACAAACTCCTCGGGACTTCAGACAACAAATGAATTGTGGGAAAACAGTTTTCTATTTCTGAGCAAGTGTGGCTGTTTCAATGGGAACTCTGAATTTGTTAATGGTTGCATCCAGTTTATGTGAACCTTCATTCTATGCTAATGTGCTGCTGCTGCTGCTGCTGCTGCTGCTGCTGCTTCTGCTAGCTTCTTTTACACACTGTATCTTCAGGGTGTGATGTGGTCCTGGATATGCTCCTTGAGGTGTGCCCTCTCTGTTGTAGCCTGACTCTTAGGGAGTGGAGTGCTCTCAGCTTTCCAGGAAATAAAATTATAGATTAGGGAAGTTAAAGTAACTGTTAAAATCTAAAATGAAGTTTGTCTTCTACTTATTCCTTAGAAGTCAAAATGTACTAAGAAAAAGGTGGTAGCCACTGTTTACCAGTGCCACTGTTTTTGGTGTGTCTTGTGTGTTTGAAAGAAGTGATATCATCGAATCCGTTTGTAATCTCTGGGCACTGTTGTTGACCTATTGCATCTCCCCATACAGTTCTGTCGCCTTCCCGCACACTGTAACCTTGCCTCCTGTACCACTGGAGGTAGGAGGCTCTCAAGAGATCAGCCTTGCATGCTTACTACAAGAGTGGCATCATTAGAGAGATCCCAGCTATGTCTTTGCTCCAGATGTCTGACTTAGTCCTCTGCTTCTCTTGGATGTCCTTTTTGGGTGTCTACCATGTAACTCTTGCTGAAGAGCCCTACATATGTGTTGATCCTTTTTGTTTCTGCATTTCAATCTTCCCATCATCCTCTCTGGCTGATATAAATGCCTACCCACTTATTGTCCTACTAGTGAAGGCCCCCAGGGGAACTGAGACATCAGCAGTTGCTTGCTAAAGTGAGAAAGAACATACTCTATATCGAGAATACAGTCATTGCTATATCAAAGGCAGAGATTAACAGTTACTCTGTGCTTTTCAGCAAGATTGCGTTTCATTTCATCTGTGACCAACTGCATGTGTATTTTTACAGAAATAATTGCAATTATTGGGCCTTTGGCTCTAGAAAGGATCTCTGATTGAAACTACACATTGGAGAACAAGGGAGATACTGAAAGCCTCAGCTCACACATCTCAGCTTGATTCCATGGTGACAACCCCACAGTTTCTAAGATATACATTTACACATATTTTCAGTTTTATGGTGACATATGCAAACAATTTAGCATCTCGTAGAATCACACACAGTTGTTTCTCCTTAGTTTTCTTTCGATGGTTTCTGACAATTTACATGTAGGATTTGCCTGAGTAAGTTATATTTTGGATCAATAATGCAAATTGGGAGAACTAGTAGAGGTCAAGGCTTCATTATATCCAAGTGGGTCTTTAAAAATTCAGGAAATAGGAAATGCATGTCCCTCTTCTTCTTCTTCTTTTATTATATGAGATATGTTTATTTCATTATAGCAGAATAGATACATTAGTATATTTTCTAATCAGAAAGAGTTGGAAATAAAAAATCAGACCAACATTCATTCAATTAAAGTGTGGCATCTCTTCAAGTCTGTATAGCATTATTTTATTAATATATCTGTATCATGTAATAGTAAGAAATGCCTGTCACTCATCTCTCATTTCCAACTTGAAAGATTTGGCATATTGGTTTTTTGTTTTGTTTTTTACTTATTTGCTGTATATCCTGCTCACTACCCTACTCCTGGTCACCCCTACCCACAACCCTTCCCCCATCCATCCTCCCCTTTTCCTCTCAGCGGGAGGGGGCTCCCCTGGGTATCCTCCCACCCTGGCTCTTCAAGACTCTGTGAGGCTAGGTGCTTCCTTTCCCACTGAGGCCAGATAAGTCAGCCCAGTTAGAAGAGCATATCCCATATACAGGCAACAGCTTTTGGGACAGCCCCCTCTCCAGTTGTTTGGTGCCCACATGAAGACCAAGTTGCTCATCTGCTACATATGTGTGGGGAGGCCTAGGCCTAGCTGGTGTATGTTCTTTGGTTGGTAGTTAAAAAAATAAACCAAGAAATAGGAAATGCATGTCTCCCACCTTTTGTATGCTAAAACAGGGCCAAAGTTTTGTGAGTTTGGGAGATCTTTTCTCTGCGGTAAATATGTCTTGACTGTCTTCTTCTGATATTTGGGTCCCTGTTATGTACAGAGAACTTCTTGAGATCAAGCTGAGTAGAACAGTCAGATTTCTGGAAGACAAGCTTAGCTCTCAAGGTTCTGTAGTCAGTTTGTGGATTTCTCATTACGTTGACAAAAGTAACAACATCACCAGTATGTCTAACTTGGTGTGGTGGTTAGAATAGGTATGGCCCCCATAGATTCCTGTATTGGATACTTCGCCCATAAGAAGTGGCACTCTTAGTAGGTATGGCCTTGTTGGAGTAGGTTGGAATAATACTGTTCAATGATGAAGGTGGTCTTTGAGGTCTATATAAGGTCAAACTACACCCAGTGCAGAAGATTCTGGCTGCTTTCAGATCAAGATGTAGAACTCTCGACTCATCCAGCACCATGTCCGCCTACATGATGCCGTGCTTCTCACCATGATGATAATGGACTGAACCTCTGAAACTGTAAGCCAGCCCCAATTAAATATTTGCCTTTATAAGAGTTGCCTTGGTCATAGTGTCTTTTCACAGCAATAAAACTCTGAGACAATTGGTGAACCAATGACTTCTTTGGGAGTATGGGTCTTGTTCAGGCAACATTTCAAAGCAGCTACTTCATAGAAAACCCAAAACAATATGGGTGACAAATCATGAAAGCTGGAACCCTGGAACTCCTTGGGCAATTTGGAAAGAGCTAGACAGGTTAGAGAGTTTCCTCACCTCTGCAGTCCTTAACTGCTTAGATAGTCTTGGGAAAGGCAGGGCCTTGTACATCTGGCAAGTTTCAGGGACTTCCTAAGACTTTTGCATTGTTTACTTTATGGCTCTTAAGGAACCTCCCTGTAGAACCTCTTGAGTCTTAATGTGCTTCCCTCCAGGATGAAATGTTTCAACATGAAGGAAATTGCTACTTAGAAAATACTGTAGATTATGCTAAGTCATCAAAGATGATCCATCATGGATATGAGCTCAGCCATTCCATGGGCTGGATACCACTTAAGACTTGGGCAGTTGAGGCTTGCATGTTCCTTAACATACAGTACCAATCTAGTAAAGTCTTGGGTCGGGGTCCAGGCACAGGGGAAGGGAACACAGGAAGGGGTGATACTTGGAGTCAAAGACACCCTGTGCAGAAGGTTTGTGATAACAGCTCTTCAGACTTCAGTGTGCTGGGATGTAACGAGAGAGCGATATTGGATGTGAGGCAATTTGAAGTTGAGGAAAAGCTGTTATTCTATGTCATTACTCCACTAGTCGTAAAACAAGGGATTGATGACACCCCTCCCCCACACTTAATTTTCATCAGCTCTCAAGAGCATGGGAAAACTGTGAAATAGTAACCATAAGAGACAGCCATTTCCCTGCTGTAGTTGGGCCTGGCTCTTTGCCCAGGCCAAACCTGGCCCCTTCTCTTGGCATTTATTTTCTCACATGGGCCTTTTTGGGGGGCATCCAGTCACATAGTTTACTTGTCTGTTCTCTCTACTACCTAGTCCCAGAGCACTTCTTTCTAGTTCTCCCACTCGCTCCTGCTCCGGGCTTCATCTGTACTGGGCCACTCTGAGTCACATGCTCATCCTGAGCCAATCACTGGTGATAGGAGCATACTTTGTGTGATGGTTCGTATATGCTTGGCCCAGGGAATGGCACTATTAGGTGTGGAGTAGGTGTGTCACTGTGGGCATGGGCTTTAAAACCCTCATCCTAGCAGCCTGGAAGTCAGTATTCTGTTAGCAGCCTTCAGCTGAAGATGTAGAACTCTCAGCTCCTTCTGTATCCTGCCTGCCTGTATGCTGCCATGCTCCCGTCTTGATGATAATGGACTGAACCTCTGAACCTGTAAGCCAGCCCTAATTAAATGTTGTCCTTTATAAGACTCACCTTGGTCATGGTGTCTGTTCACAGCAGTAAAACCCTGACTAAGACACTATGATTGGTTCAGCTATGGTCGTGTGGTCACTTCTCGACACAGGAAGGGTCAAGCATCTTGGAAATGCAGTGGGGTGTAAGGTTCATGTGAAGGAAACTGAGGAACTCCCATGTCACAGGAACAAGGGAGTGTGGATGGAGGAAGAGCAAAAACAACTGACCAACTGACACCCCCCCCATAACTTTATTTTTTTTTTTTAAGCCTACTTTTAAATGATAGTTCTTAAATGCTTTAACCTCCCTTCTAGCCCACCACCCGCCAGAGGTAGTAGACGGGAGAAGTGGACCTGTTCAGAAATGGTTCTTTGGAGCGACTCCCATCTGTGTTGTCTGGAAATTGGCAGTTCAGTTCACAGGCTAGCAGGGGCAGCTCGATCTACCTGCAAACACTTCACAGATACACCAGCAGTCTAGTTTGATAGTCAGGATAGCAAACATGAAACAGCATTGGTGGCACTGCTCAGCAGAGACAGACAGCTCAGTCTTGGCACGAGTCAGCAGGAGGGACCAGGCTCAACAGGAATGCCAGGAAAAGTTCTCAGCTGTGCCTTTCTTAGTGAAGTGAAGATCAGTGAAGATGCAAGACCCACAAGCGTTGTGCGGCTAGCTCTACCAGCAAGCCTAGCCCAGCCTCTGTCACTCTATCAAATCCTATTTATACCCTGCAAACATCACGTGCTATCCATATGTCTTGCCTTAGCACGTGAGTCTGTCTCAGCTAACATCACTCTGCCAATCATCTCAAGTCTGAGGAAGTGGCAAGAAACTGCAGCACACCACCAGAAGCTTTTTGGTGGGTTTCTCTCTATGGAGCTCCAACAGAGTTCAACTCTGCAATGCAAGGCGGACCAGTACATGTGTGTCGTTAGGGAAGAATGTCCTTTCATGAGCTTGCTCTAGCAGAACATCCTTTCACCTGTGTCTACTTCAGCAAAATGTTCTTCACGTGTCTGCCTTAGCCTTTTACTTGTGTCCACTTCAGGAAAACACTTCTTCTTGTGTTTGCCCCAGCAAAACACCATCCAACACAACTGACTTTCCTAAGAACCCTTAAGTGTCCACTTCACCCCTCCGTGGCTCTGTGGCTGTTAAATGCCTCCTAATGGGTCCCTGTTGGCTCCAGCCATTGTGTTCCTCAGGGTGAAGTTGACATAGCTTTGCTGATCATTGTGAAAGGTGGGTCTAGAGAGATCGAGAGAGAACGAGCCTGTTTTATTTCACTCCAGTGTTGATCATGACTTTTAGCTTTAGAATGTTGATGAGTGGAATGGCTGTACCCAACCTTTCCAGAGATTTATCTGGGTGTTGGTGTTTTCTGGACACCCACTTCCAGTGAGGCCAGATAACAGATGATGGAAGGCCAATCTCCAGGATAGACTCTGGCATGTTTCTCAGGCCTCTGTGGGAAAGATTCTGCATTTTATCCTTTAAAAACAAACAGGGTTTGGAGAGATGGCTCAGTGGTTAAGAGCACTGACTGTTCTTCCAGAGGTCCTGAGTTCAATTCCCAACACCCACATGGTGTCTGACAACTATCTGTAATGGGGATCCGATGCCCTGTTCTAGTGTGTCTGAAGAGGGTGGCATTGTACTAATAGACATGAAATAAATAAATAAATCTTAAAAAAAAAAATCTACTCCCTTGGCCTGTGAATTTTCCCTTAATGCAACAGGTAACTCAGTGTTTAGCTGTGATCCTTCTACTGTAGAGTCCTGAGGCGTACCTCCTCCTAGGATGGCCTGTGTACCAGCTGGTTCTGTGTGTCAACCTGACCCAAGCTGGAGTTATTACAGAGAAAGGAGCCTCGCTTGAGGAAATGCCTCCATGAGACCCAGCTGTTAGGCATTTTCTCAATTAGTGATCAATGGGGGGAGGGCCACTTGTGGGTGGTGCCATCCCTGGGCTGGTAGTCCTAGGGTCTATAAGAAAGCAAGCTGAGCAAGCCAGGAGAAGCAAGCAAGCCAGTAAGTTACATCCCTCCATGGCCTCTGCATCAACTCCTGCTTCCCGACCTGCTTGAGTTCTAGTCCTGACTTCCTTGGGTGATGAACAGCAGTGTGGAAGTGTAAGCTCAATAAACCCTTTTCTCCCCAACTTGCTTCTTGGTCATGATGTTTGTGCAGGAATAGAAACTCTGACTGAGACAGCTTGTTTTTGGCCACCTGCCCTGTGTGTGTGTGTGTGTGTGTGTGTGTGTGTGTGTGTGTGTGTGTGTGTGTGTGTGTTGCTGTAACAGTAAGTCCTTCTCAGTCATGATGAAGTGGCACTTGCCATTAATTTGTTCATCAGCACAGAGGGCCCTAGGGACTCACTTAGGCAAAGGTGAGTTATAGCCCACAGGCAGCTTCGGTCCAGCACAGCGACAGAGGGGTTGGGGAGTTTTATTATTACACACAGAGAGAAATTCTTCCCTCCTCAGCTAGGCGGTAACCATGGTCACTCTTCCTCAGGCATATTCCCCACCTATCCCCAAATGATCCTTATATTTTAGGGCAGGATGAATTTGTGTGGATTCATAAGGACCGAGGCTCTGTGGAGCCTAGGATGTCGTGCAGGATGCTCTCAGCCAAGAACACAGGTCACTGTGCATGGTGCTGCTCTGGTTAACTGTGTGCTTTTGGCAGGTTCCTCTTCCCACCTGGTCCTTTAATTGGAGCATAGCTACTAATACATTCTACAGGACAGTCTGGGTCCCCTGACTTCCTCACAGGATCACACAGATGAGCTTCCTTCCCCTCCCTGGAGGCAGACAGTGCTGCAGAAACCTTGCTCCCCAAGCAGCCTCCCAGGTTCTTGGCTCTCTTGGCATTCTTCAGGGGGCAGCCATCTGTGGACTTTCGCCCATGTGTGTCTCTTCCTGAATACATCAGTGTGAGACAAAGAAGGGATGGAGTTTTGGGCAAGTGACCAGGTCATGAGGGGTCCATGCCCAGAACATATTAATGCCCTTATCAAAGATTATTCTCCTCCCCCCATCATGTCAGGACTCAGCCAGAAGGCTCTATCTATGAAGCAGACATCCAGATTTTACAACACACTCAACTTGACCTTGGATTTATATTTAGAATATGTTCCTGTGTTTGGGGTGTTACTCAGCCTAAGGAATGGATATGGCGGCCCACATGGACAAGGACAGTATGGGAGGAGCTCGGATGCTTCCACACTGGGAATCCTACCCATGGGACACAGGCAGTTGGGGCGCCAAGCTGTGGCTGCTGTTCTCACTGCTGTCTCCCCGCATCTTAATATGAACCAGCAGCTCCATAAGTGACCAGCCATCTGAGTCGTCTGTCACCTGTCCAGTGCCGTGCTGCAGCGATAGGGAAACAGTTTCTTTAATTTTCAAATTGAATTGATGAGAGAGCTGTGACAGTTCCCTTCTACAGCTGTAGAAACTGAGGTGTACCCACCAAGGTGCCAGAGCCAGAGCATACTGTTGTAGATTTAAAAATATAAGTCTCAGATGGTAAGGCTCCACAGACCATGGTTGAAGGGGCAACTGTGACCTGCCCTATCTTTTCAGACAGCTTTGGGTCTAGGAAGGACCTTTATGTTTTTAAAATAGAGGGAGAGGATAAGAGAAACAGGGTTTGTGTTACGTGGTCATCATACAGAAGTCTCTTCTTAGTGTCTTATCAGTAGAGTGTTTCTGGATTGCATCACAGACTCCTCCGGCCTCCTGTTATCTCTGGTGACTTTTGCTGATGACCAAAGAGGTGAGTAGCAGGGTCCACAGCCTCGTGTCCCCATAGCCTATGTCAGTGGGACCCTCCTTTCATAATTTCTACCTTTGCTGTTCTGTTTTCTTGTTCCTTCTAGCCAAAGGAAGGTCACGGCCACAAGCCTAGAGTAACAGTGCAGGGTGTGGGCTCGGCTCTGCTCACATGAACTTTTGGAGCTCAGGAAGCATGCATATCGAGTTTCTGTGCCGCTGTTGGTTTTCTTTCACTTCAGATCTTCATCAGTCAGGAGAAAAATCACACCTATTGCAGGGGCCATCTGCCATCAGCAAGCTCTGGTGCTGGGAGCACCACTCGGTATATAAGGAGCACTTGACACATGTACACTTCATTCTCTCTCTCTTTACCCACATGCGTGTTCATGTACACACACACACACACACACACACACACACACACACACACGCATGCACGCACGCACCAATTTTATATTTTCCAGGAAAGGATAGTAAATGATAGTAAATACCTTTTCTGTTATTCTCTCTGTGTCATTGAAGTGTAGAGTGCTTAATGTAGCCACACAAAAATTAATTGCTTGTTTTGTTGTTCTATAATTAAGAACTTAATTAAAAATGAGCAACTCTCCCGTTTCAATTTTCTCCACTTGTATGGTTTGGATATTTTGTTTTGCAGCCCATCAAAATTAGAAAGTAGTTGTTAGGTATTCCTGCATGAGGGTGGCGGAGGTTGAGCTCACTCCAAGGTGGCCTGTTCCTGAGGTTTCCTGTTGCCACTGGCAGTGACAGCATTGGTTGCTAAGGAAAGACTGAAACCAGCCAGCAGACACTGATGGAGTTGAAAGGAAGCAAGGTTGACTATGGTCATCCGATGCTGGTTCCTTTCAGAGAGACCTGGGGGACCCTGGTCCTCACCGAAGTTCCTACCTAGCGAAGGATAGTCTGCTCTGAGATTTTCCATGTTTCTCATGACACCAGTACTATTACACAGTCTTAGAGGGGGAAAAAACCATGAGTGTTGTCAGCACAGGGGTGAGCCACGGTGCAAGCGCAGTCCCATCTCTGTAATCCATTTCTGTTGACTCAGCCTGACCCACTGATGTAGGGAGGTCACTCAGTAAAGTGCTTGCCTTGAAAGCGCAAAGACCTGTGTATCACCCCAAGGACACATATCAAAAATCCGGACATGACCTTGGGGCATGCCTGCAGTCCTAGTACAACGGAGGCCGAGGCAGAAATGTCCTCGGGGCCAGCAAGCCTAGCCTAAGTGTCCAGACCCAGGTCCCAGTGAGAGACACTGTCTCAAAGAGATGTATAGTGGTTATGAAAGTGAAGTTGTCTTCTGACCTCCTTATACATGAGCACACGTGTGTTTGCACACAAATACACACACACACACACACACACACACACACACACACACACACACACGTCATAGAGCCAAGACTGAAAACATGGTATTCCATAAAATGTATCTTTTTTACCCCATTAACACTTGGTAGAGACTTGATAAGTGTAAAGCTGAATTCTTTGTAACCAGTTCCCTGCTGTTTGTTGTTTGAAACTTGGTCTCACTCTGTGGCCCAGGCTGTCATGGCCCTCCTGGGTGTCCTTCTGCCTCAGCCTCCCTAGTCCTGGCAGCATCGGAGTGAACCACTGTACCAAGCACAGTCAGGTTCCTGCCGTGCATTTCTGTCTGCTCAGCCTGGCTAACTGACGTAGCCTAGCCAGGGCTTCCCCACCTAAGGTGACCACTCTGATGCCCATATGCCAAGCAATACTGGGGTTTGTTTTACTCCTTGTAACTTAATGTACAGATGAATGGTTCTCATGATAAATGCACAGATCACGTCTCCATCTTCCCCACCCACGTCTCTCCTTTCTCCCTTCCCACACCTTCGTCCTCTTCTTCCCCAGAATTCTTTGTTTCCATTCTGCTCTTCAGCCCCCTTTTCCTTCCTAAGAGATAAAACCTGCTTTCCTGTGCTGACCCATTTCGCTCATCCTAGTGCTCTCTGGCTTCATCCAGTTTCCCTCAAGGGGTGGGTTTCATTCTTTACGACCGAATAATACTCCATCCTTTGTCTGTATCTTCTCAGTCCTTTTGTTTTTGACACATGCTCGGGTTGGTCCCATAGGCTAGCTGCTGTGTGCAGTGCTGGAACCAACAGCACACGGAGATGCTGCTTTCCTACAAGAGCTTATGTTTGCGTTGAGAATGCTGTCCATGCACGCACAGTCACTGTGTTCTTACAAGCCTTTAACCTTCAGAAGAGTCCAAGGCCCGGCTGATCCCAGCACCCATCACTGTTGCCCACAGATTCCCTAGGACTAGTGTATTACCTTTCTGTTGCTGGGATTGAACACCATGTCCAATAGGTACTGAAGGAAAAATGGGTCTATTTTGGATTATGGTTTCAATGGGCAGAGACCATCACAATGCGGGAGGCATGGCACAGTGGCAGGGGGCAGGACTGATTGAGTTTTCACCTACATACAGGAAGAATGAGAGGGATCAGAGAGACAGAGACAGAGGAGACAGAGACAGACACACACATCGGGGGGGGGGGGGAACAAACAGGAAGCTGGGCAAAGCTACAAACTCTCCAGCCCACTCCCAGTGAAGTATTTCTTGCAGGAAGGCTCCACCTCCTAAGGGTTTCATAACTTCCCAAATGGTGCCACCAACTGGGGAGCAAATGTTGGAATTCCTGAGCCAATGGGGGACATTTCTCATCCAAACCACTGCTGGCTTAATGGTTAGATCATTGAAAGGGATAGGCCAGGGCTTGACTGACTTCCCCAAACTTACCAGGACATATAAATAACTTCCTGGTTTTACAGTTTTGCATAGGCCATTCATACCTTTGTGTTGTTACCGTTATTAGATTTTTTTTTTCAATTAAAAAAGAAACACATGCTTATTTGAATATTTTTACAACGACAGAAAGTGTAGACCTCTATATAGGAATCACTGAGAATCTCTCCTTCTCCCTCTTCCAGGGGCTCCCATACTCGGGGCTAAGCAGTAATACTAGTTCCTTGTACATCTGTCTTTGTCTTAGGACACACACACACACACACACACACACACACACACACACACACGATTTGTGCTTTTTCTAAATAAGAGTATGGACACTCTTCCATTTCTAAATAGTGCATAGTATCTGTGCACCCAACCAGTACACATAGATTTAGGTGCTTTTTAGTGGCTGCATAGTATTCTATAGCTTACATGGGTGAGTTGATATATTAAACCATGTGAAGATCAATGGAATTAAGAGCTTTGTGTTTTCTATTTCTGGGTTCTGATTAAGAATTTTTCTTGATGGGTACCATATCCTGGGTGGGAGTACTTATGTCACAGGGGGCCTGATTACCCTTGATTAATAGACTGTAAGCCCCGATAGACTAGCAACTCAGGACAGGCCAGCAAGGTAAGGTTGTTGAGTGCCTGAGAGAGGCCACCCCTTTACCATGCTGCTGGCATATTCTGATCTGACTGCCTGAACTGTCCTATGACACACGTTGTTTAGCACCAGGAGTTATGAGACAGGGAGAAACCCAGACATTAGCCACCAACTTAACAAGCTGGTGACTCCGAGACTAGCTCGATCACATAGGCGTCCTCATCAAAGACTAAATCTTTATCTAAAATTTATTAGCTGACTTCAAACCTGTTTGCCAGCGTGCTAATGGGAGCCTTTTTGAATCAATTTGCTCTTATAATTTAAACAGCATTTCAATGTATATGGCTGAAGCAGAAGGGGCTGCAGCTTCTAGCCAGTCAGATTAATTATTTACCATTCTTTTCGCAAATACTTTCCTCGGCCAACAGAAGTGAAAAATGCTTAGACTGTTTAAAAAAAAAACTACACACATACTCATTTCCATATTTATAATTTGCATATGCACACTCAGTCACACCACACCCTCTGCATCTGTGCACACATGCACAGCCTCCCAGGCCCTCACACACAGTGTTTTCCAACAGTTAATCTGAAAAAATGTCAGTGCATTAGCTTTCATTTACATCTGTCAGGAAACATTTACATCTACAAGTAAGGATTTTCTCCTACCTTTTTCCAACGTGTGTGTGTGTGTGTGCGTGTGTGTGTGTGCGTGTATGTGTTGCACATTTAATTCACATTTACAAATTGGTTTCTGTTTTTAACTGAAGTCACTTTCTCAGCAGACCCGAAGTGATGATGTCAGTTGTCATCTCAGTGGTTTTTGATCTTAAACATTAAAATCATCAAGTTCATTTTATTACCGAGCACTTTTGAGCGATATAGATACATTTATTAGTTCACAGAAGGACCCTCAGATTAAAGTCCTATTGGACATTTTCTTTTGCCTGGCTTGGGGCCTCTGATGTTCGAGACGCTGTGAACAGAGGCCTTGTGGTTTTAAGTTTTCCTTTCAAGGATTTTTGTCTAGCAGTGTATGTTGAAATGTGGTAGTGTCTCCCTGGAGGAGGAGGACAGGTTTCTTAGGTCTTCTATCACTGAGATGTTGTCTTTCTCTTAAGCACGGGTGTGTCCAATTCATTATCCCTGGGCTGCATGTGTCCCTGGGCAGCCTAGAACGCCACCTGAGACAAAAATTATAAAGTATATAAAACAGCATGAATTTTTTGTTGTTGTTGTTGTTGTTGTTGTTACTGTTTGTTTGGTAATTAGATCGCATGGCTCAAGAGCTTGAACATCGTAGATGACAGTGTGTCCCAGTGTCAAAAAGGTTGGCTATGCCTACAGGGTAGTGCTTAGAGCAGGCAGCCCCTATGAAGGCTGGGATTCCTAAGGACAGGTTTCAACCAGGAAACATACTGTGCTCAGATCCCAGACAGGGCTGTTTGTTCTATATCCTCCCTGTGGGACTGATGGCATCTTTGTGTCTGACTCTCAACTTTCTAGTCTTCTAGAGAAGCCTGGCAGCTATTCTAAGCTTCCAGGGAGGGTAGAATAGGAAACACTTTGTGTAATGAAAATTTACTGATTCATTACTGAGAGCAGGAGAGCCAAGAATGAACAGTTAACTTGTAACTTGTTTGGTTCTTGTTCTTGTTTGTTTTTGTTTGTTTGTTCTTGTCTTTGTTCTTCTTGTTCTTGTTCTTGTTCTTGTTCTTGTTCTTGTTCTTGTTCTTGTTCTTGTTCTTCTCCTCCTCCTCCTCCTCCTCCTCCTCCTCCTCCTCCTCCTCCTCCTCCTCCTCATCCTCCTCCTCCTCCTCCTTCTCCTCTTCTTCCTCTTCAAAATAATACTTAAAAAGAAGGCTTTGGATATAACTTAGTTGAGAGGACATCAGTTCAACTCCAGAATCATAAGAAATGTGGGGCATGGCCATGCATACTTGTAACCTCAGTGCTAGAAAGACAGGGGCAAGTGTGTCCCTACTTGTTGACCTTGCCTCAAATAAAAATAGTGGATGGTATCTCAAGAATGATACTTGAGGTTGAAATCAGGTCCTCCATGTGCGTATATACAAATGCAATCAGGACTGGACATATACAGGCACCTATGTGCGCGTGCACACACACACATGTAAACACACACATGTATGCCTACATGCACCTATAGACAAATGAAAACACAGAGAGAGAGAGAGAGAGAGAGAGAGAGAGAGAGAGAGAGAGAGAGAAGTGATTAGGCCCATATGTGTCTACAAACTAAGATATATACTGTCTCACCCTTCACAAAAAAATTTGTCAGTTTAATTTAGAAAAGACTGTATTTACAGTGTCTGCTTGCAATGTGCAACATTAGTAGCAGCAAACAACTACTGTTAATCATGTGCGATTTACACAACGTGAATGCCTTTCCCCCATAGCTGCTCCGTGAATTGAGAGCCACCATTATCCCTAAATAGGCAACCACTAGGAAATCCTCATTAATTTCACATGCAAAAATGAGCACAGAGATACTGGTTAACTTACCCAAGTCACACTGGTGGAAAGTAGTGGGTGAACCGTTAGAACACAGACTTTCAGGGCCTATGTTCATAACCCTCTGCTCCGCTATAATCAACAGAAAAATTGAGCTTGTGCGCCTGCTAGGAATTGAACACTCCTTTGGAGTTCTGGTAGATAGTGTATTTATCCTTCCCATGTGGAGAGAATGAGCCCCTGCATGGTGTGGCTGCACCCAGGATCTCACTATACACCCTGCTCCTGGGATTCCAGCCCAAGGATCTCTGGGTTCAGAGCTGTTCTTCCTTGCAGCTCATTTTCTACTGAATGCTGCTAATATTTTGGCCCATTTTCAAAATAACTAGCCGTATTATTTTTTATAGCCCTCATAACTTAGTACTTCACATCAGTTATAAATCACTTCTTTTAAGCTGATGGTCCTGGCATTGGGGGGTTTATGGCAGTCTGTAGGTAGTTTGGCTCTTCCGGGGAGGAAATCTTCTGGCATTCTAACCAAAGAGAATCTTGAAGTTGCCCACAGTGTTCCATGGTGGGACAAAAAGCAGAAATAAAACAGGGTAAAATGTCTTTGACCCAAGAAATGGAAGAGGTCACCTTGTTGGTGTTGCTGAGGAACACAGGTGGTAGAAAAGAGAGGAAAAAAAATACCCTCATGTCACAAATGTATCAATATTTAGTGGATTGAGAATGTTTTGTTTATTTTGGGGGCAACACAGTTAAGTATTATCGAATCAACATCACGCTGATTTATTTCGTCGACCTCTGTTTGAGGTCAGCAGGGGTAGGTCTGCGGATGCTGATGTGTGTCTGCAGGAGTCGTACTTTTCTGTGATTTCTTCTGATGACTCCAAGCATTCTTTCACCCACAGATGGTTTCCCTGTCCACCTGACTTTCAAATCCATCTCAGTCCTGGGAATTTTGCTTAGGTTGAAAGAATGAGCGGATGCATCCTGTCAACAGAAATCACAGCCCGTGTAAAGCCGCTCTGGCTTCCAGCATCTCATCCATCCAAATATCGCCACAGTGTGCTGAAGTTTCAAGTTGTTCTGTCCTACAGACAGCCCTGCTGCACCTGTCACCTGCCCAGGTGCTTTTAGCATTTGGATCCTGAGAACCAACCAAGAGAGACTCACAGTTCCGGATTCTTCAAAAATCAGCCTTTTGCGAGGGGGCCTGGGTGGCACTTCAGTTGAAGAACCTCTTTCTCATTTTACTTGTGGAATGGCAGGAGTTCTGTGTTTGGACTGTCCTCCAGTGGGAGGTTACCGTTTGGCCTTGCCATTTCTTTTACTTCTTGGTCAGATGGAAGTGACTGCTTTTCAACACTGAACAGTCCCATGAGAGCCTAGCTCGACAGGAAGGCCTTTAGGTGCAGAGACAGTTTAAACAGAGGAGGCGACGCACTGGTCTCTTGGAAATCCAGTCATCTCTTCATCTCTCTTTGACATCTTGGTCTTGTATCTTGTCCTCGTTATTATCGTTGTTCCTCCACCTTCAGGGCCTTTGTCTTCCTGATGCCCCTAGCCTTCCTGTAGGATTGTGTCCATCCTTAAGGACCCTCAGGGACCTGACAGTCAGGTCTAAACTTCCCACCTACAGCTTCAAACTGGCTTGGTGTACCTTCCCAACCTTATTCCCCATATGTGTGTACTTTCTGAGTTGTCCCAGGTTGATCAAGATTTCCCAGTGTGTGTGTAATTCAGGAATAACCACTTCGTTCCCCCGTACACTCAGAAGTCTGTGTCTGAGGGAGCCTGACCCGGACCATGTCTGCCTGAGAGTGCATGCTTTCAGAAAGCTTACACACGCCACAGACTTGTAGTCAAGCCACAGGGAGCCGTGGAAGGAATCGGAAGCAGACCAGCAGAATGGTCAGATTTGCCTCTTTGGAGCCTGCTCTGAGGAAGGGGACCGAAAGAGTCAGGGTGGACACCTGGACATCCAGACAGAACTGATGAGCTCTTGAGCACATGTGTGTGCAGAGAAAACAGGGAGGAGAGAAATATGCATGGGGTTAAGGAGGGAGAAGCCAGTGAGGTTTGGTCAGCAACGGTGGTGGAGAAGAAAGGACCAAGGGTTATGTAGGCTCTGTCTTGAGCGGTGAGTGCCTGCTGGGTCCATCCTTGGTGGCAGATGTGGTAGGGTTAGCAGACAAGAACATGGTAGGAAAACACCGTGTTGGATGCAGCCGTGCCCATGTCAAGACAACGAGGGAGATCCTTCCAAGTGGATGTTGGGTTTGGCAGTCAAATAAGGACAGGACTGGGTAGCGCCAGACCATGCACGTGGAGTCTGGAGTGCAGAAAACCAACCTTGGGCCCAGGAGAACTTACTTGCCTTCAAAATGGCTTAGTCGTTTTTAAATCACAAATTTCCACTCCTGATCCCCCAAGAAACTCTGCTGTAGCCAGTGCTTCAGCTAAGCTGGATTCCTGTCCTGTGAACATGTTACATGTTTGTAACTCTTTAAGGTCAAGATTTGCTGTGGACCCTGGCTGGCATCTGACCTTTGCTTCCAGAGCGCTGGGTTTACAGGTGAGCTACCATTGCCCTTACTTTGCTCGACTCTTTCTTTCAATGCATGATATTTTATGCAAAAGTGTGAGCAGAGTTTAAGGGTCCAGGGCTGTGCCTAGTCAGTATCTGCCCTGTCCCTTTCCTGTGTCAGACCATCATATATGGCTTTTTCAGGAGTGGGTCTCCTCCGCAGAGGGACTGGGCACTGTGCAATGATCAGTGTGGCCTGGGCAGAGTCCCACTTTGGTGTCCATGTGACTTAGACACCAAGAGTAGATTATTGTCTTATCTCTCCCTTCTCCCTATTTGCTGCTTTTGTTGCCTGGACTGGTCTCACAATTTCCACTTTGGACTCTGCTTCACCTTGGGGTTCCCCTTGAGAAAACAGCCATGCACACAGGCACGCACGTACCCCTATCTCCCCTCTTGCCCAGTACAGCACAGGCAGCCCACCTGTGGGATGAAATGCAGCTCTCATCAGATACCAGGGCCTCCCCTCCACTTTCACCCATCATCAGCTTTGTTAACACCCCCCCCCCCCAGTTGGGTATATCAGCACCAAGTCACTGTGTGAATCAGTCTAGTTCAACAAGCCCTGTGACGTGACCTTCTGGAGGCAGGTACCAGGAAAGGGTCTCTCAGACCTTCCTTTTGCTCTTAGGAGTCTCTAGCACAAAGGGACCAAGCAGTACAATGGTATGAGGCCGGAACCCTGGTTCAGTTTGCCCTGAAGTTGTGCTCTAGCAGCTCTTCATAGTTTGTGTTCTCCTCCTCCTCTTCTTCCTCTTCCTCTTCTTCATAGTGGAAAACATTTAGAACCACTCCGATTCAGATCAGCACCCCTCCCCAAATCTGACCTTCTTACTGCATCACCCCCCCCCCCCACTTCCCAACAACAGCTCCTGATTTCCCTACAGTGTCAGCCCCAGGTCTACCCACACCCACCTGTCCTTACTGTTTTACTCCTGACCCACCCCTGGCTGAATCCCACCCGTCCCTGACACATGCAGCCACAGTTGGCCCAGGGAGAGGGCTCGGGGTTAATTAGCCATCCTCTTCTGGTTCTTAGACTTGGGGATGTCTCTATTATCCCCGCCCCACCTCAGTTTCAAACGGAATGGAGTGGGCAAGAGAATTGGCATTTACTTGGTCAAAGCACTCAGTACACCTGGGCAGAGAGAAGGCACCCAGCAAGCGGTATTGATCATGTTACTAATCATGGCAGAAGGCTCATGGGTAATCCTGCCCTGTGCCTTGTGGCCACAGTGGAGAAGGGGGCAAAAGCAGTAGTTCCCACCTTCTAAAGTTTCATCTCCAAAGTTGTCTTACTCCTTCTCCTCAGCCCGGCTGAGCACATCCTCAGCTCAGGTTATGAATTCTAAATAATTAAAAAAACCAGCCCCTGCTCCGCTGTCCAGGTTGGCGCCACAGTAACTCTCAGAATGTAGGTCCTTGCAGCGGTGATCTCTCTGGCCCGTCAGAGCTACCACTTTAAGATGGGCAGTGGATCTTAGCACATTGGAAACACAGCCTGCTGTTTCCCACCCTCACCTGCAGCTAGTCAGGGGCGGGGGAGAGGATATTTACCATCTGAAAGTTAAGGGATGCTTTTACGAACTGGGCCATCTCTCCTTGGTCCCCATTTTTCCTCTCGTCTCTGAACCCTCATTAATTTTTCACAGGCTTGTGATGGATAGTTTTTATTTATTCACGTCTGAGGTTCTGTTGTGTGTGAAAAAGGACTCATTTTCTAACATTACATATTCATGGCTTGGGATAGATGGGGTAAGGAACTTATTATTAATGTGTCGCTGTGGGAAACTTACTCTAGCTCATCTGCGAACCTTGTTAAATTTGGTGTGGTCAGCAGGCAGGGTGAAGTGTTCTGGATACAGTCTGCTCACAGAGGGCAGAGAGACAGCTTCTCTGGGTTCAGTAAAACAAGTTTAAACCTTGATAGGCTCTTGTGGGGCTGTAATTTTAAAGAAATGGGGGTTTTTAAAGATGGCAGGGATTATATGGGGAAAAGAGCTCCAATCTCAGCCTTTCTAGGTTTTGATTTTTGGGTTTTCTGGGAGACTATTTAAGAGACCGCCTAAAGGTCTCTTCTTTCCTGCCAGCCTCTTCTGACACTCTTCTGGGTCAAGTTTTGACTTGTCTGCTCATGGTGTTCATCCCCCTGACCCACACCCTGGAAATCCAGGACTCCTTAATTCAAAGCTCCTATGAATGTCACAGAACTCCTTGCCTGGTACAAACACAGGGACTATTAATGCACCATCTTGTAAATCCAGGCTGCAGGGAGAATAGCCAGCAGGGAATCTGGCACAATCTGCTTCTGTGTGAGATCAGGCAGAAGGAAGCATATGCTGCAAGCAGCTCTCTTCGAAGACAGGCGCTGCTCCCTGGCAGGGACAGCCTGTGGGTTTGGCGGGATTCGTGGGGCCTTGCTATGTTTCCTCAGTTTGGCCATGCCATAGCAAGTGGTCAGTGAAGATGAACCAAATCCCCTCTGTGAAAAGAAAGCAAATTAAGTGCACCGGGGTGGGAGTGGGGACGGGGGGGGGGGGGGACGGGGGGGGAGGTGCCTTTCAAAAACTGGAAGAATCCTCCCTGTCAGGCATCAGACTCTGAGAACATCCAGATTCTCGCCAGGGCCGTGCTGCTATCTTCCTCACCATCACAGGAATTTTCAAGGATAAACTTTGTTGGAAATAACTTTGTCCTCCCTGGAGATGACAAAAGGACAGTTGTTCATAGTCACCAAGGCTCATGAAATTGAGGCTAGGGTCTTAAAAGTGCAAGTGAGGGGCAAAGGAATGCAAGCCCTTGGAAAGCATCCTCCAGCAACGCTCTCCATAATGCAAAACATTTGCTTCTTGCCAGGACCCCATTGGCGGTTCCCTTGTATTATATTGCCATTTATATTGGAAAGGCAGGCAGTGCGAAACTGTAGTCTATTAAGAGTTTGTGAGTGTGTGCGTGTGTACACAGTGAAATAATATCTAGTGCAATGTGAAGTGACAGTCAAAATTACAGCTTCTCTCTTGCCGCAAGGGTACTTCTCTGCCAAGTATAGTAATATCGTGGTGCCGTTCAAGGTTGTCAGCAATTCTGGCTCGCTCTGCAGAGAGTCATAACAGCACGCGCAAAGAAGGAGCTTCCTGTCAGGGGAAATACTATAATTTTGATATATATTTGTTGGTGCCAAACTGCAATTAAATAGGAGGTGTTGGAAAGGGGGTTTTATTTAACCAGCTTGAATTTGTTAATTAATTAGCGAAAACTTGTATTTTGAATGCTTCGGGAAACCGCTTCATGATGTTCTTAATAAGCAGCTTTTTGGACCACCATTTCTTTTTGTTAGTCTCTTAAAGAAAACAAAATGCTACCCTCCAGGAAAACAGGATACAATTGTGTACGGGATTTTTCACAGGGTAAATGGCCCAGAAAAAAATAAACTGATGCAGAATAAAATTTTTGTACAGTATAAATTGCACAGGAAAATTTTGTGTCAAGGGGAAAAGGATTTCCAGCCACTAAAGGGGGGAGGGGGAAAAACAAAACACCTTGAATCATCTCACCTCTTGTTTAGTCTTTGTGAGACAGCGCCCAGTCTGTTCATATTTAGAGTTCTCCTTTAGTGACAGCCGCTGAGACACCTGGAGAAACCCTCCCTAAAAGAGTCAACTTTAGCTTTAGTTAGTTGTAGTTATAAAGAAGTTTTCAGGTAATATGTATGTGTGTGCAAATACCTCTGTGTGTGTGTGTGTGTGTGTGTGTGTGTGTGTGTGTGATATTATCAGATCACGGTGTATGTGATTGTGAACTACTAGTCAATGTCCGTAGAACCTTCCGTCCGAGGTCCGTTATGTGGAGAGTAGTAACACGTTTCTTGGAGGCAATAGCTTTTTTTCTGTTCTTCCAAAAAAAAAAAAAAAAAAAAAAAAGAATGAGCATGTCCTCAGAGTGCACGGTACACTGTTATTCAGATGAAAAATACATTCTTTTTTGAGTAAGTAGAAAAACCATGGGAGACCGAAATAGCAACGATATATTAAAAGCTCAGAGACAGTTATGTGTGAAAAAGACGAGAAAGACCATGTGGTTTCAAAAAGCACTACTTAGGAGCCTTAAAAAAAAAGCAGTGTGGGATGGTGGTTGGGGAGATACTCGCTCCTCCTATAGAACATTTTGCAAATTAAGTGAGTTTCACTCTTCAATAAAATATGAATCTAATAGCATTTTATATGACCGTAAAATGTGTCTGCTTTTGTCTTTATCTTTCACGAAAAGAAGAAATATCCCCAAAGTATATTACCAAAAATAATTAATAAGCAACCTCTCATAGTTATTTTCTAAGGTTAAATATTACCCCGAGAAATCAATTTCAATTTCTTCCCTTTGCAAGAGTCACTAAGGTACATTTGCACCTCGGCATTTCCAAAAAAGACAGAGTCCGCTCCCGTGCGAAAGTGCCTGAGCTGCCGGCTGTGATTTATCCTGGCAGTCGTGCTGAGTCCCACCCTGCCAGGAGGACGTATGGAAGATATAACAGAGCCATTCGGATCCAACTTAGTCGTCTGTTACCAGAAGGAGCATCCGCTGCCTCCGTATTGTTAAACTAAAAGCCAGATACCCTCAAATGTTGATGAAGTAAAGTAGCTTGGCTGTCCTGTCTAACCGTCCCAAGCAGCCCCGGCTGATGTGTCCGGGAAAGCAGGGTGACTCTGCTCTGGTCAGGGACCCAAGTGATGAAGGAGGTAGGAAACCTAAACCCGGAAGAATGTCTTGATGGGAAACCGGAAATCATTGCCTGTCTTCCCCATCCTCTGCAAAAGTCATCAGAAGCACACTGGCCTCTCACCAGGCTGCAGAATTTCCTGAACCATGACCAGAATGTTCTGGTCTATTCTGGCTCATCACAGTAGGCTCTTCCCCAAGACTGGGGACAGTGTGGCAGTGCTATGAATTTCTCTTAGGCTGAGAGTCTAAAGCTTTGTATTTACAGTCTCACCCCCACTTTTGATTTACTTTCTCTTCCATTGCTAGACCTAAAACGACAGTATCAGTTACCATGCTGGGATGGATACACACACACACACACACACACACACACACACACACACACACACGCACACACACACACATATATGTATGTGTATGTATGTATGTATATGTATGTATATATGTATGTATACACACACACACACACACACACACACATATAAATTTGGAATGGGGAGCTCAGAACTGTCACTCAGTGGTAGAGTGCCTACAGCATCTGTACAAGGCCATGCGTTACAGCATTCCAAATATGTCAGTTTCTTTTCTATTGCTGTGATAAAAATCATCTGACTAAAGCAGTCAAAGGAGTAAGACTTTGTAGAGGATCATAGTTTAGGGGTACAGTCTGCCATCACAGGGAAGGTCAAGGCAGCTAGGGAGTGAGGAAGCTGGTCACATCGTGTCCACAGTCAGGAAACAGAGGGATTAATGGATGCCAACACTTGCCACCCCTATGATCCAGAGTCCCCTGCTCAGTGATTGGTCCCACCCATGGTTTAGATGAATCTTCCCAAGTCAGTTAACCCAATCAAGATATAACCCCCCACAGACATGCTCAGAGGCTATGAAGTAAGACCCTTTTCCCAAAATTCAGCCCTGGCAGTGTAGCTCAGTGGTGTCGTGGTTTCCTAGAACAGAGAGGACACGTTCAGTTCATTCCGAAGCGCTGAAGAAAACCAGCCTTGTAGCTGGAGTGATAGCTATTGTGTTCCTCACCCATTTTAAGATCAGCTTACCCACCATGGCATTCAGCAAAGAACTCAATAGCTTTACAGGAACAAGTGAGAGAAGCCATCCATCAGTCCATCTGGACACTGCATCCTTACCTGTGGGGGCCTGATCCACTGGAGTGTGGAGGTGGGAAGGAGAGTGACTTTTGTTCTTGTTCATGGAAGGTCTAAATTTAACTGATGTGGGTCAGCAGGGTTGCTATTGGTGCCCAACATGCAGAGTGGGGTGCAAGAATGAGACAGATCACGGCGACAGTTGGCTCTGAGCCATGTGAAATGCTGTGGCAATGCCTTGCTTTTGCCCTTAACACTGCATGAACAGCCTTATCAATCAGTAGGGTAAATGATCCACTGTGGCCACGCATGGGCAAACTTTATTTACGGATGCTGGAATTTGAGTTTCATGCAACTTCCTATGTGTCACAAAGTATCTTGTTTCTCTCTTTTAACTGTTAAAACAATTGTTTTCACTCATGGTCTATACAAGATAGGTAGGTTGCAGCGTTCCAGGGTTGGCTGAGGTGTTATCCATCACCAGTGCTGTGTCACACACACCCCGCCCCCCTCCCCCAACCTGGAGATTGAACCCAGAGCTTCACAGATGCTAAGGAAGTGTTCTTACCTTTGAGCGACATCTCCAGGCCTTAGTTATTCATTTTGATTCAGGGTCTCATTAAATTCCTCAGGTTGGTCTTGAACTCCTGCCTCAGCCTCCTGAGTTGTTGGGACTGCAGGTATGTGCCACAAAGAGTGCTCTTTTAGTGGAAATGAAGATGGCTACTGATATCAGACCTTTCCCAGCTTAGCAACTGATCATGTTTGCTTATGACACAGCTGCCTGAAAGTCATATGCTGGAGGGTCCCCCTGTTCTATTCAGAGATGACTGGACCATGAAATGCTAACCTCACCAGTGTTTTAACAGTCTACTGATGGATTCCTTGCTGCTTTAGATTGTCAGGAGGTGAGGCCTGCTTGGTGAAAGTAGGCTGATCTGGCATACTGCTTGAAGGTTCTGTCTGACAGCTGGCCTCTTCCAGTGTTTTTTGTTGTTGTTGTTGTTGTTGTTTGTTTGTTTTGTTTTTCTCTCTGGTCCTTCCACCATGAAATGAGCCACTTGGTCCTATGGCATGCTCCTTGCCAAATGACACACACAGGTTCAGAATCAACAGAGCCTCCCAGCTGTGGACAAAGACCTCTGAAACCATGAGCCAAAATAAATCCTTCTTTGTTTGCATGGTTTGCTTTGTTATTTGTCACAGTAATGAAAGGTGACTAAGACAGCAGCCCTTGTAACAATGAGTTCTTGTCCCAATGGTTCCAGGTACAAAAGGCCCAGGGAGAACCACACTTGGTCTTTGGTTGGGCAGAGACCGCCCCTGAATCACCAGCTATGACCCAGGTAATAATGTTCCATATGTAGGCTGGTGTTAATGCCCTCTTTGTACACAGAAGTAGGAGTCTCTCTTCCCTACTGAGACAGTGACAACTTTGCTGGCATCACCGAGCCCCTCAGGAAAGGTCTAGGACAGACAAAACTATGGCTTGACCCATCCACAGTGTTCTCTCTACAGCACCCCCTGCTCTGAGTCTTCTGAAGATAGAAGGAAATCCCGGTGTGATTGTCAGCATCTTGATGAATTGGTCTCACCAGTGACTTGCAAAGAAAGGGCCCCTTTCTAAGTCACACTACATGGAGAGCTTTCCTGCTAGCCTGCTTTTGATACCTGCTCTCAGTTCTCTTCCTAGAAACAGAGCTCCACCATGCTCCCCTGTGTTCATAAGGGCAAGACAGAGAGTCAGAGAGCCTGAGAATTCCCAACAAGAATTTGGCTTCCACTGAAGGTTAGCTTCAGTCTGATCCCAACAAGATCTCCTGGAGGGCCAGTGGCTCCTGCTGCCCAGTTGGCTCTGCCTGAGACAAGCCTTAGCTGCCAGCAGTCTGTGATTGGTGAACATCTGTCAGGGAAGGGGGGGCTGTATGGGAGAAGTCCCTGGATGATAGGGGGAGGTGGCAGGTATTCATCATTCATTAATAGCTGGTGGCTACTGGGCTGGATAGCTCTGCTCAGAGAAAGGGTCTGGGGTGAAAAGGCGGTACTCAAGTGTGCTCACCTTTACCCAGCAGTTTCTCTCAAACAGTTCCTCCACACAGAGAAGAACAAAGCATTCCTGAAAACAGTCTGTAGTCAGGTCTTGCACCCAAGCATTTCACAGGAACCCCCTCCACCCCAGCACTGGTGGGCAAGCTGATGTCAGGTGCTTCCCCCTGAAACCTCCTCAGGCCCACTTCTGCAGTCTGACCCGTTTCCTCCCGTGGTGACCCTCAAGTTAAGTTTTGTTTTAGTGAAACGCAAGGCTAGCCGGGATGCTGGGCTAACATCTTCCTGTTGTAATTGAGTAAATATATTATACACAGCTGGGTAGGTGGTTTCCTTGCTGGCCTGGCTGCTGCGGTTTCAAAATGGATACCATTTTCTTTAAAATACATGCGACGGTTAAGGCATTTATTCCTAGTTTCCCGTGGCGCTCCTCCTCTAGAAAAATGCAGTTACCTGGACATTTTGGAAGCACTTTTTTTTTTTTATGATACTGAAAGAGTGAAAAAGAAAAGCCCCTTTGCCCTCCCCAAACAATGGTTACACAGAGACAACAGTGGGTTGAGCTGAATGCAGCACCGTCAGGGAAGTGCAATAAACGGAGATGGATTGTTCTCTGAGCTTCACTTTATTGGATATTGTAATTGACACATAGTTGTCATTTATAATCATCTGTCCATTCCTGGGAGTTGGGAGCAGTAAAGTTAATTGTGGCGGCTCATTTGCATTAATCTCACCTCTGAAGGGTACAGTAACCCATTAATATCACGTCATGATGAATTATCGCAAATAACATTGAGCATATTGATTAATGATCTCTGAGATTTGTATCTCGTTAAAACATTTTGTTAGCTCTTTAAACTTTTAAGCCAATAACCCTTGTGTGTAGGAGGAGCCTGGGGATCACCAGAGGGGTGCTGTGTGCATGGAGGTGTATAGTCTAGGGTCACCGGTTCATGGTGTCAGCTGAACCACTTCCCTTGGATTATTTCATTTATTCCTCGCTTTTAGAAGCCAAGGACACTTTTCAGGGTAACTTTCTGGCACATTATCATGGTTGGTGGTTTCTTTTGAACAGCATCTTCTTTGATGATTAAGTGACTCTCATTGTTAAAGAATTATAGTAAGATTTTTCACTTTATTATTATTTGATGTGCTTGCATGCATGTGTGTGTTGTTGTGTGTGCATATGTGTGTGTGTGTGTGTGTTTGTGTATGTATGTACATGTTCAATTGAATGTGGGGCCATGCATGTAGAGGCTACAGGTTGACATCAAGTGTCTTTCTTAGTCTTTCTCCACCCTATTTTTTAAATGTATGTATGTATGTATGTATGTATGTATGTATGTATCTATCTATCTATCTATCTATCTATCTATCTATCTATCGGCTAGGATCTTCATGACTGGGAACTCTTTTCTTTGGCTATATTGGCTGGCGTCAGGCTTCAGGAATGCTCCTGTCTCCATCCTTTTCTACTCTCCATGCTGGGATGTCACTGTGTGCTACCTCCCACCGCTTTAATGCTGGGTACAGGCTCAGGTCCTCATGCTTGTGTAGCAGGCTGGCAAACCAGTGTGCCATTCCTCCAGCTCAGTGAGTGTTTGGAAAGCCATCTTTTGTGTGTCTTAGACACTGGCTTTTACTTCTCTTAGCCTGCTACCTTACAGTTCACCATTATTCTTTTTCCTCTCTGACAGTTTTTCCAAACACCAGGCTTAACATAAACATACATCCTGTAGGGGACGGGTTGCTCAAATGAAATACCGTGATTTTAAATACTGCTTGCTGAGCCGTGTTCTCTAATGTGTTAACTGCTCTGCTTGGGCACCCAGAGTGTTAGGTGAATCAAGATTTCGTCTCTCAGCCAAGCAACCACCAACCAACACAAAGACTAGCAAAAAACTCATATTGGCCGCATGCATACCATATGTAATGCGTAATAATAAAATAATAATGAAATCTTATCAAAAGTTATTTGCAGGTGTTGGAGAGAGAGATCAGAAGGTAAAATGTTTGCCGTACAAGCATTAAGACATGAGTTCGATCCCTAGAATTCACATAAAGAGTTCTGTGGGAGAGATGGCATGTGTTTGTAATTCCAGAGCTGGAGAGATTGAAAAGGAAGAATCTCTTGGCCTCCCCACTCAGGCAGTCTAGCCTCACTAGTGAGCTCCAGGCCAGTAAGAAATCCTATATTAACAGAGGCAGATGGGATTCCTGAGGATGATGCTGGACACTGTCCCTGGCCTCCCCACACAGGAGTACACAAGTGTCCCCGCATGTACTGGAACCAACACTCACATTTGTAGTAAAACACAAGACAAGCCCTCCATATGATTTCCTGGGACATGTTTAAATGTGGACGTCACTGTAGAGGAAAGTCAGCCTGTAACTCGAGTTACTAAGCTTTGCTCTAATGTTTTTTCTTTATTGCTTGCAAATGTGATATATCCCTCCATCTTACAAATATGTAGAATTCTGTTAAAATTAGTATTTGGTTTATTTTCTCAGGGTAGTATTTATTGGCATGTTAAAGCCAGCCTCTTGTGCTAACTCTTTAAAGAATTCGGAATTGATCCACCCGGGCAAAGAATGCTGGGATGACAAGGTCACAAATGCCCACCCGGGTTGGGTGTTCTGCAGAAAGGGCGTGGGTTTGGAAAGAGACAAAGGACCACTGCTCCTGCTTGCCTACAGACCTCCAGCCTGGGGCCCATCAGTCCCCACGAGGGAAGGACTGTGACCTCAGCAGTATATGGACGGCCACTCTTTGAAGTGGATCTGACTGTCCAGTCCACAGTCTAAATACCACAGGGGAAGAAAGGGTTACAGACAAGCTGTGTTCGCACCTTGCATCGGTAGGTGAGGGCAGTCTTAACACACTCCAGGACACCTGTTTTTAAGGAGCAGCCCTAAACCCTGTAATCGGCCCAGATGTGCAGCAGTCTCCAGGCCTAAATAGCTGAGGACGGAGTGCACTGCTTACTTTGAGAGCTCATTCCGTTGCCTTCTTTGTCAGGGCTGTCCTGTTCCTCACCCACTGAGTCTTTAATATCTGTGTTTTCAAATCAAAGAACAAGCGTTTCTGTCTCCCAGGATAGTATCTTGTAAAGCGAACCTCTTTATTACTTCACCAGTTTAAGCCTTTATTACTTGCGATCCAAAGCCTACTAGTGAATTATACATGTCAGAGCTCCAAGCACCTTCTCAAGCCCACTCTTCCTCCACCTTTTCGGGGGTCCAAAAAAAAAAAAAAACAAAACCACCTCACGGTGAGCTTGATGTGGGCTCCTTTCCATCCGCAGTATTAATCCTTATTCGTTAAAAAAAAAAAAAAAAAAAAAAAAATCTGCTAACGGAAATATTTCCATTCCTCTCATTAATCAATTGAGATTTTCATTCCCTTGTTTTGTAAAAGCTGTTACAATAAATACTTTTTTTTTTTTTCCACAAGGCGAAATCCAAGAGATGGATGCAGCCAGCGTAATTAATTGCACCCGGTTACAGGAGATCAGCAAGTTTGTGAGATTCACATGCTGCTCTGCCATATGGTTGCCCAGTAGGCGAAAAATTTGATTAATGTTTTGAAGTGGATTTTTTTCAGCAAATATTACGGCCCCAGATGAGGTGTTTCCCCCCCTTCTTACTTTCTAGTATTGTTAGACTGAGCGGAAGGAACCAATCCTCTGATTTAAAAGCTTAATAACGTTGTGAGTCACCGAAACCTTAACAGGCAATCAAAATGACAGTCCTCCTGTCTCTTGTGAATACAGAAAAACAGTCCATTATGTCTTTGTTTGGTAATTAAGTAAAATGTGACCATCACCTTCTAGGACTTGATTCTTCCCCCAAATGAAATAATACACGCATTTCCGGCATGACTTATAAGCAGCATGTATGCACGAACTTTTAGAACTAAAAGCAAACAACAGAAGATGATGAAAAATAAAAACAGAGCAGGGAGCAGCTCTGCCAATGAGACCATCCTGTTCTTACCAGGTAGCTGTGAGAGCAAGGCCAACCCTACCTGCAGTCTGCTGCTCTAAAGCATGTTCTTATTTATTTAGTTTTATTCTGTTTAAGACTAGGATAGCCATGTATCCCACTGGTCCATGTCACTACCAGGTTCCTGAACTCCGTCACTTCAACATGGGGGTCATGCTCTGACTGTTTTCCTGAGAGAGAACAAGGATCAATCCTTTGATAATGTAATAGGACAGGTGTGGCCATCCTGACTTTGGCATCCATTCAAAAAGAAGAAGGAGAAGGAGAAGGAAGAGGAGGAGAAGAAAAAGAAGGAAGAAGAGGAGGAGGAGGAAGAAGGAAGGAAGGAAGAAGGAAAGAAGAAGAGAAAAGCATGCAATTTTAAAAACCATGTGGGACTGGCTGGGGGCTCTGTAAGTAAAATCAAACAAGTCTCCATGTGTTTGAGGGAGATTTGATGCTGCAGACTTTCCTGCTGGAATTGTTAACGTTTTTTCTCTTCAAGGTTTTTCTTTTGCTTCTTGAAACAGTGTCTTACTATGCAGCCCCTGCTGACTTGAACTCACAGCAATCCTCCTGCTTCAGCCTCCAGAGTGCTGTGATCGCAGGTGTCTTTAACTGGTTAAGCTCTGACTGCTGAGCTACCATCCAGCCTAAAGTCCTTGCCATTGTCAGGATTTGGAGCCTGACCTCTGACCTCTGACCAGTTGTCAGCCTGTTTCTGCCTCTTTGAAGTCTTCTTCATCCACTAGGCATCGTGCCTTCTTCCATCAGTAGTTTAGAGACAGTTCACAAGGGCAGCTCTGCTGCCGTTGACGGGCAGCTCTGCTGCCGTTGACGGGCAGCTCTGCTGCCGTTGACGGGCAGCTCTGTTGCCGTTGGACACAGTCACAGTCTGCTGTTCCCCTGCGGGTATCCCTGGAATCTTCACCCAGATGGCCGTTTCCTGTTTCGTACCAGTAGAAATTTAAGGACTCTGAATGTACTCTCTCTTCCCGAGCACCCGAGCAGTCACAGGGGCAAGGCCACTCAAAACCCCTACGGCACCCAGCTTTCGAAACTAGCTGAATCAGACCTTCGAGCAAGAAGGGTTCTTTTGATAATTATATATATAATTCTATTGGACTGGGTGTTGGATCTATTCTTTAATTTTTTTGAAAAAGAGGCTAAGGGCAGTGGAGTGTTTTCGTGCTGGTTGGTTTTAATATGGCTGCAGGAGGACATCAAGGCAGCCTTCTTCCCTGAGTCGGAACCCTAACTCTCCCTTTTTAATATACCACCCACAAGAAAGCAGCTTTGGAAACATTTAATATCATTTCCCTTAAAATTTAACCAATTTCCCCCATCGATACAGTTATTCTTAGTGACTATTTTCACTCTGCAATAATAATATAGTACATATTATATAGAGATATTACTCTCTTCCCTATCCTATATAGTTTGTATAGTCACCTCTAATTACTCCCTGGGTTTTTTTTTTTTTTTTTTTTTTAGTGAAAAGAGTAAACAGTTTTTAATTTTTACTTAATACGGCAGGTGAAACATGGACAATATATGATCAGTTGGCAGGAGACAGTGAGTTGAATTATTTATGACCTTACTTTTTCCCCCCCTCTTCAACAGGAGGTATGTACAGGAAATTCATTACCAGGCCTGGGACAGACACTGCAGAGGCTTTGACGAGAGTCGTACTTTATAAGTATCGCCAATGTTGTCCTGATTTGATGCGGATGATTCTGGTTTTGTTGTGATCGTTGCTGTGACTTTTGTTTTAATGCAGTTTGTACGGAATGAGCAAGGCAAGCTATGTTGCAGTTTTCTCTGCAAAGAGGAATATGTTCATTACCCATCTTTTGTTAGAACTGTCTTGTATCTGCTGCATGGTGATTCTTGCCCCTTCATGCTCTAGAGGGGCCCAATATAAATGTAACACTGCCCCGTGTGTCAATTTCAAGTTTCCTACGAGAAACCTCTTTAGAACAAGAATATCATTCCCTTATATGTTCCCTCTTCTATATGAACTGACCTTTGGAATCATGACCCGTTAGATCCCATCGGTATGTCCTTACCTGAATTGACTCATTTATATTTAAGTATCTGACAGGTAGGTGCTACATTCTCCAAATTGAGGGTAAAATCTAGGCAAATTTAGGGAAACATTTATCATCTCAAGAATTGGAAGAGCAAAAAGAAAACTGTCTTTGGGCGAGGGAAGGAGGTCCTCTCACTTGATGAGATTATGCAATGTTGCCACAGGGAAGTAAGGCCCAGCAGGAAGGCTCTGCTTTTTCTCAGGAATTCTAAAGGAAGACAAGGTGTGCCTGCAAGCTGGCAGGGAGAGTCAGAGTGGAAGAGAGAGCTGCAGCGGCCTTGCAGCAGGAATTTCACCACAGTGTTTCTTCCTAGCTGTGGAATGTGCTCATTGTTAAAGGTGAATGCCTGAGAGTTAATGCTTTTCCTATTTTCATGGGTGTGTTTGGTGTGTGTGTGTGTGTGTGTGTGTGTGTGTGTGTGTGAGAGAGAGAGAGAGAGAGAGAGAGAGAGAGAGAGAGAGAGAGAGAGAGAGAGTTGTTTTCAAGATGCTAACTTGGCAAAAATAAATAAATAAATAAAACAAAACAAACCTCGGCAAAGAAAGTAGGTTGTGGAGGACCCAGGAAGGCACACCGCTAAAGCAACCTTCGCAGCAGGGAGCCACACTTTTATTTCAATGAATTACTACTGAGGAAAAGGAAGAAACAGAGGGTTGGGTGGATGTTGGGGCAGAGGGAAGGAACAGAGCAGTGATTTACATGGCGAAGCTGACAAACCTTCCTCTTTGGGGATGTGGCAATGCTTTCCCAATGAAACAAGTTACTTCCGGAGCAAAGGTCCAGGGAAAGAGGCCCAGACATTGACATGCAGATCATAGCTCTGAAACGAAGCCCATGCTGTTGTTTTCTTACTAAGACCACTTGAGAGCGCATCCTCACAAAATCTCTTTCTCTTGTGCCAGGTAGAATCATGTGATACTTTTGCCAAAGCCCCGAGTAAAATATTACCGGTTGTACACAGAAAGATGATTTCTACTTGGCAGGTGTTTTTTTTGTTGTTGTTGTTGTTTTTAATTCTACCAGCCAGAGTGTGAGTCACCCCATCGCAGATTTGAGAAAACTTGGTGACATTTCCAATCGTCACTTTATTTTTCTTTCCCCGAAGAATGAGGTCAGCCGTGTTTCATTTATAATCCTCAGGACATCAGCTCATAGATTCAGTGCAAGGTTATAAACATCGCTTTATTAAATTTGTAACAGGGAATCGCCTCGCCGGCCCATTTACACATTTTCATCTCTCTGTGTTCTTTCCCCTTGTGTGTGTTGTACTAACTGAAGGCTCTTGCCAGCACACGCCTCTTGGGTGTCTGTACCTGAAGTTTTCTCAAAGGTCCCAGATTTGGCCAAACTAAGCCCGATGGCCTTGCAGACCCTCCTTACACTCACGAAGCAGACATGTCGATATCTGCCCACGTGTTTATTTGTAATTAAAGCCCAGACGCTCTAGAATGGTGTTCTCATTAACCTGGAAACGCAGCTTAGTTTCCTGGTGAGTGATGGATGTCAGCCTGCTTTGTGCAGCCTCTGAGAGACAATTGTTCCTGCTGCAGTGTGACCCAGGAAGCTTTACCGGAGGGCTCTCCGTTTCAGCCCGCTCTAACTTCTGTGGTTCGGTAAATCTGTCAGAAGGGTCTGAGGGGCCATATTTATGAAGAGCGCGCAGAGTGGTCAGTCTAAAGAGCTCCTTAGCGCAGTACTTTGAATTTTAAATTACGCACATAATTCAAAGGTAATGTAACTTGCCGTGTCGGACTTTAGTCCATTCCGTTAAATGGAGAAAAATGACTGACATGAGGAAAGACTTATTGATTCTTGGTGGGAAAATGACTTCTGTAATATAGGAAGTATGGTAAAAGGAATAGGTTAATTATTTAGGGAGCACTTTTCAAAATATGCTTCCACAGCAGCACGAATTGTATGTATAGAAATCGTATGATGAGGTTTTTTTTTTTCTTTTTAATTCTTTAGATGGGGGAAGTTATGAGCATTGTTGTGCTATTCAGTCACTAAGGCAGAGTTCAGTTTTTCCCAAACTCTAAAAGACATTCAGCGATACAAGGAACACGGAGAAGTTTCTAAACCACCGAGAAGCTTCCAAAGGGCTGACAGACATGATCAGTCAGCTTCTAACTGGGGCTCAGGCTAAGTGAGAGGTAATCTGAAGTATTTACTTCAGCTTTTCTCCTGATCCCTGTTTTCATATGGTGTGTATCCTTGGCTTAAGGGCCAGAGCCCAGTTTTGTTTTCACCGTACTTCACAGTGTGGGCCTCTTTCAGATAAGCAGCATGTTTGCAGTTAATTGGTTGAGCATGCTCCATAATTATATTAAAACATTCATGTGCTTGAACAATTGCTCACGGAAGGCCATTCACGTGGATTGTGTTTCCCTCATCAGAACAGAGATGGCTGGTGGCTGTCTTTGAGCAATGGAGTCAGGATAAGGGGCCTGGGATTGATACAGTGATTCCGTTCTTTCCCACCTGAGATGGCTACCTGCAGGGTTTTAGAAGCTGAGGGTGAAAACTACCTTCTTCGAATTTTCTGAAAGCATTGGTTTACCTTTTCATCAAAGTTATACAACTGGTTTTTTTTGTTTGTTTGGTTGGTTTTTTTGTCAAGGCAGATATGAGTTTCTAGGGACAGTCACAAAAGGAATGGGCAGGGAAATGAGCAGAGGCATTTGAATGCCAGTAGCTAAGGGAGGAAGTCCGTCCATCTTTCACCCTATAGGCAATGCCACCTGGGTTGTTAGAGGAAGCCCTGGGTGCTGAGTTTATGCTCATAGTCCCAACATTGTCCTGTCTGGATTCTTACTGATCAGCCAGGAGACAGTACATGTTTCCCTGAATAACACCTAAATTAGGTTCTGGGAACCCCCTTTTTAAATTTTAAATTGACCTTTTTTTCACCACCTCTCTTAAGTTATGTGCATCAGCCAAGAGACTTCTTTTTTTTTTTTTTTTGGTTTTTCGAGACAGGGTTTCTCTGTGTAGCCCTGGCTGTCCTGGAACTCACTCTGTAGACCAGGCTGGCCTTGAACTCAGAAATCCACCTGCCTCTGCCTCCCAAGTGCTGGGACTAAAGGCGTGTGCCACCACTGCCCGGCCTTACATTGACTTTTTTTTTTTTTTTTTTTATGTTTTTGAAATGGGGTGTCTATCATATAACCCAGGCTGGCCTCAGAGATTCCTGTATAGCTGAAGATGGCCTTGAACTCGTGATACTCTTGCCCCTATCTCCCTGCTACCTGCGTTACTGATGTTCACCCCCACGATGGTTAATGCAGCACTGAAGATCAAACCCAAGATCTATGCTAAGCAAGGCGCTTTACCAACCTTGTGCCCCAAGCCCTGCTGCTGCTGCTGCTTCTTTTTTTAATTCACATTTTTGAATATTTGGAAAACAATTCAAAGCAGAAAACTATTTCATGTCACATGACAACACGTGAATTTCAAGTTTGATTGTCCAGAGGGAAAGTTTGTTTGGAACACAGCTCCCTTTGTCCATTTCCTTGTTGCTTAGCCAGCTGCTTTCAGACTGCAGTAGCAGAGGCCAGGAGTTACGGCAGAGGCATTATGTCTTTCCAGGCTGAAAGACACTGTGTAGTCTTTTATATACAGAATTCACCAGTCAGGGATATAACCAATGCCCCTCGATGTTCTGTCCACCTCCACCCTGATGATGCCCTGAGGTTGGGGACTGCCCCTGCCTCCGTGCTTGGCCTACAGAGGTGTATGTGGACTGGCTGGATGAAGAAATGAATGAATGAATGAATGATGACACAAAAGCCGTAGGAATAGAGACATCTGTCATCTTATCTTTGGCCTAACAACTGAAGATTGTTGTCATGAAATTTGGAAATCTGTTTGCAAACATGTTTGAATTGATTTTTATGGTCTTTTAATGAACTCAATAAAAATAGTAACAACACAGCAATTTTAAGAAAATAACAGATCTAAGTATTTTTTTATCGCTATGCATTGCAATCCCTGTTCCACCCACATGCAGTATTTATGTGGTCCAAATAATTATCTTTTGGACCTGGAATGCTTTAAATTAGGATTTATTTGAAAAATTATGTTTTATTTATTTTTTAAGGAGAAATGAAAAGGAAAACAAAAAGGTCTTTTCAAATGTATTTACATGATCGAGCCAATATGGCTCTTTTCAGAAAGACAGGACATTCCATGCAATATAAGTGCTGGCCTTGCCTTGAGGTGTTTAGAACCCTCTTAACTTCTCCAGATTAATGGGGGAGGGGGAAGGGGAGGGGAAAGGAATGGGGGGACTATAGAGGTAAAGGAGCATTACATTCAATTACTTTGTAAAGTATTCAAGGATGGGTTAGAGAATCCCAATTCCGAGTCTCCTTGGCAGTGAATGATCTAGGCCAAAGGTATGCATTGTATCAGAGGCAAGTTTCAGAACCTGGTGGATAACCCCTTAGGTGGACATCCCCCAGTCAGGACCTGCATGAGAGCCTTCTCAGTCTCCCATGTCTGACTAATGACACAGGCCCCCGCCATCTTGACCCTAATCTTCCTGTGTGGCTCTGGAGGTGTACTCTCACCTCCAAGCCACCGGTCAACCCAGCTAGGCAGTGGGGATCTGTTGCCCACCTTCCAGCACTGTTGTGAAGGAGGGAGACATTTGACTGTCTCCCAGTAAGCTGTATAGTGCAGATGAGAGCATAGAGGGTTTCTTATCCTTGCTCTCTCTCCCGGCGCCCTTTGTAACCGAGTCCAAGTCTCACCATACAGAAGTGTAGCGCAATGGCCCTCTCTCCTGAGCCCTCTTCTCTGGTAACCTGGCACTACCTGTCTAGGTTTCCTGTGATCCCTTCTTTCTTCATCCCTTCTGTCTCCCGCCTCGTTGTTGTAAGCTTCATGGATCTGATGTGTCCTTTAAGAAAGCCCGAGAGTATATGTGCGGTTGGTTGTCTCCCCCCAAGCCCCCTCACCCCACTGTCCCGACTGATGGAGAATTGCCAGCCTTGTTACTGGGCTCTAGCCTGCTCCTCAATTCTCACAGCACCTCATCCCAGTTGTGCTCCTGCAGGGCTTTCTGGTTCAACCTGTTCTCTGTTGCTAATTAGGCCGTACTGCAGACCTGGTAAAGGATAAAGAAGAGGAAGCTTTATTTTGGCTCATAGTTCTAGTTCAGGATTGAGGAGCAGCATCTGACAGGGGCCTTCCTCCCAGGTTTCAAGGTGTCATATGGCCTGACAGAGTCAGGGGTGGGGAAGTACCCTTCTCATTATCCAGTGATGGGAACTCTACCCTGATGACTTATCTACTCATTACCCTCACCCAAATTCCTACTTCTGTCTATCAGTTGTTATCTCGTAGTAGGGATTCAACCCGAGCAGGAGTTGTAGAGGAGACAGACCATAATCAAATCCTAGCTCTTACCCAGCGCACGATTCGCAGCCTTCCTTGGGATCTAACATTCACTTCCCATATAGCTTTGTCTCTCCGTTTTCCTTAGCCTTCCCTCTGCTGCTGATTTCCTGGAGAGCCAACTCCATTTCTTCCTGTACTCAACTACAGCTTTAAGTATACTACTGCATTGAGAACTGACCTCTTGACTGCCTGTCCAGTTTAATCTTTGCTGGACCTGAGTCAGCAGCTCTAGCCAAGCCCAGAGTTGCGGTTAGAGACATAGAGGCATGAATACGTATTTCTTGCTGGAGAGAAATTTGCAGTTGGTGAACCAGTGCCCTCAAGCTTCATGACTTGCCCTGCCTGGATCTTAACCTGTCTTCTTTGTGTGCTGGCGCTGTGTGTGTATTATGTATGGCATATGTGTATGTTTTTATATGTTTAGGGAAGGAACATATGTGTGCACACGTGTGGAGGCTACAGATCAACGTCAGGTATCTTTCTAAATTTTTGGCTACCTTGTTGTCTGAGACAGGGTTCTTCCTTGGAACCCAGGACTCAATCGGTTTAGCCAGAGAGTCCCAAGGATCCATCCATTATCACCTTTTCAGTGCTGGGATAACAATGGTGGATGACCATGCCAGCCTTTTCCTATGGATTATAGGGATCAAACGCAGGTGTAGATGCTTGCACCCACAACAAACACTTTATACGGAGCCATCCCTGGAGCCCCAACTCTCCCCCTTTCTAATTTCTCTGGTTCTTACTTGTTCTGTAGGATTTGGATTTAATGTACCCAGTGCTCCTTCCCATTGAGAATGTAAGTAAAGTAAGTTTCTGAGTCATCTTAGTCTTCGTAATGGAGAGTTCTATTTTATACCAAACCCAGTGAATTATAATGATTTCTTTGTGCATATGACTCTCACTAGATGGTGGGCCTCATAAAATGGTGGTGAACTACAGCAATCTGGTGCACGTGATAATATTCACTAGTAGAGGAATGGTACTCTGCTGTAGGAGGCAGTGTGATGTAGCATCATTGTTCTAAGATGGGGGCTAGAGTGAGGAAGACAGGAAGGAAAGAAGGAAATGAAAGAGGGAGAAGAGAGAACTAAGCCAGCGTTTCTTATTACATGAATGAGTTACTAAATGAGCAAACGCAAAGCCAAGAATGCATGAATGCATGAATGAGTTGCCAGCAAGATCTGGACAAAGTAGACATGTAGACTTCTACTGAAGACTCACACAGGGAGGCTCGGCGATTGTAGAACCCCTTTGCACAGAGCTCTGGACTCTTCCTGTTTCATAAGTGCTTGTGGGTCTGCTGTCTTAAGACCTAGAAGACTTTTAGGAGTGTCTTGGGACCTTGGCTTCTGTCTTCAATGATGCCAATGTTAGCTGAGCTTGTAAAGTCCAAAGACTTGTCGTTTGTATGCACTGGGGAAGCATGGCATGACTTAATCTGAGCAGATGTGCACAAAGGCTTAGCTTCTGTATTTTGTGCATTGCAAGAGAGTGGGGGGGGGGGCAGTTACTTCAGAAGCAGATTGAAGAACCTGTGCAGGCTCCTTGGTATCTCAGAGGAGAGAGCCTCGTTATCCTCAATTCCGATGTCTCTGTGTGGCACATGTTCTCGAGAGAGCATATCACAGCATCCCATGAGGACCTTTTAGAAGATACACCACAGAACCCCATCCCAGAGCCGTTTATTTCAAGACTTCAAGAATGGGAGCCAATACTCCACATTCTGAACTTCCCAGATGGTGTTGATGATGTTTGTCTGGGAGGCACAGTGCCAGAAGGCTTTAGAAGGCTTTGCTAGCTTCAGCTTGAGCCTGCCGAGTTGTCCAGATGAGTTCCCTTCTGTCCACGGTGTCCACTGCTCACCACTATGCTAGGGCCTTGTCTTTAGGGTATGACGACCAGCAAGCATGCCTTAGTGAAGTGCTTTTGCTACCGCTGCCTTTGCACTGGCTCTCTGGACTGAGAAAACCAAAAGTAAATTTCTTTTATTGGGGTAATTTGTTGTAAATGTGAGTTCTGTATCCCATTTGGAAAACACGTAGAGCCCCCACTTTGAACTTATATTCTCAGCCTGTATCATTTGATATTTTCTCCACAAATTGGATATACCTGCTCCAGATGTTGGTTTTGTGGCAATAATGCTTTTTTATATTAAAAACAATTCTGAAATGAAAATGTGACTTAGTCTTATTGTAATCTCCCTTTTGCCTTTCTGCATGGATCATTTGTTTGTGAACTGGTTATTTCAGGAAGGGCTCAAAGGTAATTTCATGGTTTATAGCATTTATATTGGCGCCTTTAATGAGCAAAACGTATTGTTTTCTAATACATGAACCACAGAGTTCATATATGTATGTGTATATACATATATATTTATATACATAATTTTCATTTCCTAATATTGCATGTATATCAAGTTCAAAACATTGAGAACAACCATGTGAAGACATTACACTTCCGTTCACTGGGGAAATACGAAAGTTGTATAATACAAAAATAAAAATAAAATAAAAATCAACATTTGCAGGCTTATGAGATGGTTTTATTTTTAATGAATCCAAACGATAGCGGGTGCTGCTGTTGTGTTTGCATCTCACGCAGCAGTTCGTCCCCACGAACACAGTAACATATGGCTTTGTTATTATTGAGTTTAGGGATTTATGTACCTAAAGGAGTTTTGAGAGCTCTGGGTCTCACTCAGCTTGCCATACACAGCAACTCAATTGGACGAGCTGGAGTGGCCATTCTCAGATTATTCGGCTCTGACCAATGCACTTTTCTCGGATCGCGTTTATGAAACTCCACCACTTTTTTGTCTATTGGTTAATGACCCTCCTCCTTATTATGTTGGCAGAAGGCCGAATTAGTAAAAAAAAGAAAAAAAAATTGCCTCAACAAAGTTAAGTTCTGGATCGGGGGGGAAAGCACCGGCTTCCTCTTCCAGCTCTACAGTGCGGTGGCCTCCAGCCCCTGGGGTCACTTGATGTCCTGGGGATTCGTTGACACCCACATACTCCCTATCACAAGACGGCCCCCTCCAGGTCCTGGCTCTGTTGTTTTAGAGCTCCTACATGGAGCACGCAGCTGTGTAAACCCAGGAATGGTTTCTAACCTGCTTTGATCTTCTCATGGATCAACAGTTGCCCTTGGTCCCTGAACTCTGCTTCATGGCCCCCATCTTTCTTGGATTTTTCCATTTTCTGCTAATTATGACTTTGCATAGGGAGCCTGCCAGCAGCAGCCCCCATGACTCTGGGTAGATAATTTGGAAAAAATGTTGTAAGTCTGTCAGTGTAGAACCATATTAAGGAGTAATTTCCATCCAATGCCCCCAAAATTATGTCTTTTAGTTTCCTCTTTAGAGATAGTATGACAATTTCAAGTAGACTGTTGGAGTTTGCTCAACACATACACATTACAGACCGAATACATGGGGTTTTCTTCTGCTTTTGTTTTTTTAACCAGGGCGATGTATCCTTTTTCATGACCCCTAAGAGGCTCAATTCTACCGAATGTAGCTCATCCCACTGCGGACACCGTCTATTGGGCCGACCCGGGCAGCTTATTTTTCTATCAGTAGGCAGAGTGTCTGTAGAGAACTGTGCAGCAAGGCTACAGAAATCATAATGCTTATTCTTACAGCCTAGAAGGAAGTTAAACCCGATGCTTAGAAAGGCCCAGAGATCGTACAAAGAAGCCCGAGGGTGTTCCAGGGAAGATGGCATCTTCCTGGGCTGGTAATGAGTGGCTTGTGGGATTGGCTTGTAATACCTCCAGGACCTAGACAGCTGAGAAGAAGTGTCTCTCCAGAAGGGGTGATGTGGACCACTGCATTCCCCAGTATAGATGGGACCTCAGAAGTACAGACTCAGGCAGATCTGTGTTTGCTTCCTGGTTTAGCCCCTTGCTGTCTGCATGATTTTGGACAGTTGGCTCCAACTTTAGGAGGCTTGGCTTGCTCACCTAGAAATGTGGAATTCATACTGATTCCTGCCTCAGCGTCTGTAAGGACCAAGTGAGAAAACACGTGTGAATTGCTTAACACGTAAACGGTCAGGAATGCTAGCTTCTTTTGTTGCCACGTTGTGACTTTGGGTGCTTTCCCCCACCCCACCCCACCCCACCCCCTTGGGTTTTTTGTTTTTTTTTTTGTTTTTTTATGCTTTTGGTACCTGTGTGTATGTGTGTATGCGTGTTTGTATTGCGTGTGCACATGCGTATGCATGTAGAGGGTGTATCCATGCATGCACATGAGCAGGGTTCTTGAGCTATCACTCTCCACTTTAGTTTTTTTTTTTTTTTTTTTTAAAGATTTATTTCTTTATTCCATGTATGTGAGTACACAGACACACCAGAAGAGGGCACTGGATTTACAAAACAGATGGTTATGAGCCACCAAGTGGTTGCTGGGAATTGAACTCAGGACCTCTGGAAAAGCAGTCAGTGCTCTTAACCGACTGAGCCATCTCTCCAGCCCTCCACCTTAGTTTTTGAGATAACATCTCTCTTACAGAACCCGGATCCTGTCATTTCAGCGTTCGGACTCCTCCTGTCTCTGCCTCTCCCTCCAGAGCTGGGGTTACAAGGCTCACCTCCCCACTTCCCCCTTCCTTTTTATACCCTAAAAGATAAACTGCATTTCTGCCCATGTTCTGGCTCAATGGGAACCTAAGAGCACTTAACAGGAGACTCTCAGACTTGTCCAGATCTGGGGGTATCTTACCTGGGTTAGAAGAGAGCCCAGCCTCTAGAGTGACTTTCAGGAAGGCCCTTCTCGAGGGAACATTGAACTCGAGGCTGGGTCTGTGAGTGTTACTTAGTGTCCTCCCAAAGGTTGTGCCACCTACATTTGTCTGTAGGTGAGACACTTCAGTGCTTGGCATCCCAGTGGTAAGCTCTTCCTCAGGCCATGACTGTATCTGACCCTCAGAACCTGTGGCACACAGACAGACCTGCTGTACTGATAGTGTTTAGGGAACCCTGTTTATCTAGATTTATCAATAAAATAGCCAAGAAGAGTGAACGGTTCAACCTTAAAACACAAACTCATACCCCATGTCAGTCTGGGCTACCCCCTAGTTTAATTTGCATCTCCTATTTGCTGTCACACTGGCCTTCAGGTTGGAGATGTAGGGCCTTGGACAAAGATGTGCGTCACGTTGTTTCTGTTGCTGTGCCTTGACATAGGGAAGGAGGGCAGGAACCATCTTACCAGTGTGCTAATGCCTAGAGAGCTGGGCCACCCCAACAGCCCCCTGTAAGGAAAATGTCTAGCAATGTAGATTTCTGTGGGACCTATAGAGGAATTACTTAAAATAGGACTGAGAAAAAAGGAGCCGAAGATTCACACATTCTGTCACAATACTCATTCTTTCTATCTGTCTATCTATCTATCTATCTATCTATCTATCTATCTATCTATCTATCTATCCATCCATCCATCCATCCATCCATCCATCCATCCATCCATCCATCCATCCACCCACCCACCCACCCACCCACCCACCCATCCATCCATCCATCCATCTATCTTACACATGAATGTTTTGTTCACACACACGTAGATATGCACGACATGCATGCCCAGTGCCTATGGAGGTCAGAAAAGGGTGTTGGGTCTCCTGGAACTAGGGTTACAGATAGTTGTGAGCTGTAATTTGTGTGCTGGGGATTGAACTCAAGTCCTCTGGAAGAGCAACAGTTGCTCGGAAACCCTGGGCCATCTCTCCATCCCTTCTCACAGTGATCCTCAAGCATGAGCCACGTTCTTTTCCCTTTTGGATGTAGATTTATCATCTTCTTCAAAGTATCTACATTTAGATATAATTTACCAGATAGCAGCCCCCCCCACTCCCTACCCTTTGCTTCTGACATCTCTAAGTAGTTCGTCACACAGTAGCATTACTAATGGCCTGGCTTTTTTCAGGAAATGATTCATTACTTTATAATTTCAATTCAGTAACCAGTTTCAGCTCTGCAATAAATTTAAATCCTTTACTATCAAGATAACATTTTGTCCTCCTGTCACGGAAATACAACGATTGAAAACCATCTCTAGAAGCTGGCCCTGTGGAGACGAGTATAGATCTGTCTTTCACTCCAGCACACACCTCTCCATTTTCACTGCCAATCTCATAAACTCTCCTCCCCTGTGTGCCCAGGCAGATAACACAGGCACACAGCCTCATGGCAGAAGCTGTCCACGAGTTTATGTACCCCTACCGATGTCCCCTTGTATGTATTCCTTGTTTTGCAGTTCCGGTCCCCATAGGCAGCCTTCTGATTTTAGGTCAGGCCTGTGTCATCATCAGTGGCTGAAGAATCACTGGAAGTGTGAGGAATCACTGGAAGTGGCACCCACAGATCCATTTTTTAGAAGTGGGATCAAGGGATTTCGACGAATGCCCCTAAGTCCCTTTGTCCTGAGGTGGAACCAGAGTGCTTTTCTACCAACACCAGAAAAGCCCCATTTTCTTAACTTTCATTGTCCTTGCTCGCTCTCTGACCTTCCTCTTGTTTTTATCCCCCTCCCTCCCTTTTTCTTCCCTGTCAGTTTAAATATACAGATAACTTGGCAGGAAGGAGCAGTGAGACCCAGATGCTTGCCCCACCCAGCTGGGAATCTGAATTCCCATCTCTTGCTACAGTAGATTCTCAGCTCCTCTTGACCTCCAGGCAGACCTCTGTTAGGACAGGGTTGGTAGTCTGTTTCTAACTATCTGCTCATTCTCTGGTCCTTTGCTTCTCTCATCTGCGGAGGCAAGGTTATCCTCTGGCGAGTAGGACCCTTCAGCTATGATGGTGAACCTGGGTGACCAGGGAGACACTGTTAATAGAAAAGAGAAATGAACTGGCATCCTCTAGCTCTCTTTCCCAACAGCTAGGGGGAACAAAGCCTCCATGTGAGTTTCAGTGCTGGGAGCATTTGGAAGGAAAGAAACACGCAAGAAAAAACTATGGGCAATGTGGGGAAAGAGAGCAATCTTCTCATGATGTAAGGATATTTCAAAATTCCCCACTAAGTTCTAAGAGTAAAAAGAAACAAAAACCAAGCAACAACAAAACATAATCAATTCCAATTAATTCCCTGAACCAATTCAAAGTCACCAGCTCATCCAGGTTCCAACCAAGTGCGTCGACACAATATTCTTGGATCTCAAAGCAGGAACTATTATACATTTTTATGTTTTTTTCTCTTTTTAAAAATTTTTTTTCGTAAGAATGGAAAGCCCTATCTCATTTTCAGTAATGATCCAAGGACAGAATAATGGCACCCACCCACCACTTGGGTGTCCACAGAACACTCTGGGTACCACACAGTCCACATTAAACGACCCATGCTTGAGGGTTGATGGTTCAAGTTAATTTGAAATGAGAAATTGCCAGTGACCTAAAACCCATCATTATTAACCTTGTGGCACAACATTGCCGTAACCAGTAGCCAATTCTTCTTTTTTCTTTTTTCTTTTTTCTTTTTTCTTTGGTTGGAAGAAAGGCTCATTGATAGAAGTTGGCTCAAGCCTTTTTGTTTAAGTTAAGTGGTCAGACCACCAAGAATTGCTTTCCATTGATTGGGAACAGGTCCAGTACAGATGTCCCTCACATGAGCCTTCCTCGGTGGCTTACACACCCACAATTGGTTCGAGCTGTGTTTATATATAGACTGTAAAGCATCTGTGTGTTAGCATTTAACTCTTCAAAAGTGATTATCTTCCAGTAATTCATATTTGTGTTGCTTGAGTGCATTTATAGTTAATAAAAAGCTTAGCTTTTCTTCTTTCTTCCAAAAATAGTGTTAAGTGACAAAAAGAAAGCTTGAGATAGGAAGGCTTCGGGGATGCATGTCATGGGTAATAATACCCATGGTCCCCCTGGACATTTTACACTAGAGGATTCTGGCAGGGTGAGTCTAGTTTGCTCCAGAAGTGGTTTCATATGTTGTTGTGTCGGCTAGTCAGGAGGTTGGAGTTCTCATGAAGATTTGCTTTCCCATGTGCCAGTAACTATTTCAGAATCCTGTCTGTGGCATCCACAGAGGTCCTCTGAGTTACACAAGAGTTCGGTTTGGCACCCTTTCTGAAGACGGCTCCCTGTATGACTTCTGCTATTTGCTCTGATTGTTATGCTATTCCAGTGTGTTGGGCTTCCTTCAGTCTGTGGCCAGAAGGGGACATTGTTAGATCAAAGTGTTGAGAAATTGTCTTTCCACAGTTCCCAGTAAGCCCTGTTTCTTCCCACATGTCACTGTAAGCCCTACTCCTGCCCACAATTCCCACCACACTCCCTGCCCACAATTCCCACCCCACTCCTGCCCACAGTTCCCACCACAGTCCTACCCACAATTCCCACCCTATTTCTTCCCGTCGGTCCCAGCAAACCTCACTCCTTCCCACAATCCTGCATGTCTCCTCTTTCCCACAATTCTCAGGGAGCCCCACTTGGGTGGTATGTTTGCGAATAGCCCATGTTCCTCTTTATTGTGAGCTTCCAGGGTTTGTCTTACCCATTTGTTACCCCTTGGTGAGTTTCTTCAGTATTCTCTGGGACAGTTATCCTCTATATCTTTGTCAGACAATAGTTAGAATTCATTAATAACTCTGATTTCCAGTTGCTGCACCCTGTCTTTTTTTTTTTTTCTGTTGGTATTTGTTTGTTAAGAATACCTGACAAGGTTCAGATTATAAGGAGTCTTATCAGAGTGTGTTATTAAAGGCATTTTGCATATGATACAAGGACTAAGCATTGTTTATCTGCTGCTCCTTTATCGATGGCACAATTCCTGTCTTTTAGTGAACACTTGTGGAGCAAATGCATATAGTAATCAAATAGCAGGAGTCACAGCTCCTATATCCAGGTCCTAATGCTTGGAACTTGGGAATGTTACATTGCAAAAGAGATTTTGCAGATGTGGGCAAGTTAGGGATTTGAAGGCAGGGAGATGATGCAGGCAATCTGTGTGGTCTCCAAGTACAGCTATAAACTTTGTTGTTGGAGGGGAGCATAGCAAAGCATGCCTATGGAAGGAAGGCCATGCGAGGGCAGTGGCACTAGGAGGGGCAGCAATTCAGCCACGAAGCAAGATGTCAGTGGCTTCTAGAAGCTGCAAGAAGAGAGGGATGCGTTTCCTTCTAGAGCAACAGGGAACAACCAGCTCTACCAATGTGTTGAGTTTAGTCCAGCAACATTAATTCTGCACTTCTGATTTCCAGAACCAGAAGACAAAGATGTGATATGTTAGGCCTTTTACGTCTGGCAGTTACAGCAGTCATCACAAACTACTGAACATACTAATAATAAGATTCAGTGTTCAGAGAGAGCCTTAGGCTTACATGTTGCCTATATTCCTTTTCATGGATAAAAAAATTTGCTGATTCTTTTTTGCTTTTTTCTTTTTTACCTTTTAACTGAAATGGTTACATGAATGCCTATATTGTTGGGGGGGGGGGAACAAAAGGAACTCATCGTTAGCCAAATTTTGTTGCTGGTCCTGTAGTTGTACTGTGAAGCTTTAGGACCGAGAACTGGTCTTCCATGTGACATCCCGAGTTACAGTAGCTGAGGGAAGAATGATGTTTCATGTTATTTACATTAGCAAGTCCTTGACTCTGACTCCCACTTGCCCAGCCAGGCCTTGATTCTTTTCTTACTACAAAAGCTCTGAGAGCAGGCAGCTCAGGTTGTGAGCAAAGGCTCTCAGATACCACAGCTGCTGTAGTTCTCCTTCAGAGCCTTAGCTTGGGATTACTATACCTCCAGATAGTTTTCCCAGGCAGGCAAGATGGGAAAGAGAGAGATGAGAATTCCTCTAGCATTGTCAAAGCCCGACTTTTACCACATGACCTTCCATAGCTGCAAGGGAGTCTGAAAAGGCTGTTGCTTTTTACTAGGTATGTAGTTAACTAGTATTAAACTGGAACATTATTAAATAAGAAGAAGGAGTGAATGATAAAGGTGGGCTACTGGCAGTATCTGTTTAAGGTCATAAATTGTAACTGTGGAAGTAGGTGGGTGCCCTGTGTTGAATTCTGGCTCTAGTACTTGGAATATGATAGTGCTTTAACCATTCTTTATCTGAGTTTTCTCCCTTGTAAAATGAGGGTAACCACTGGACCAATGTCAAGATTGCTGATTAGATTAAGGCCATACTGATGAAGAAGTAGAACAAAGTCTAGCCTCCAATTGGTATTCCATTCCTGTCATTCCCTGCAGTTCCCTTACACGTGCTTCCTCCATCACCATCATCCTCTCCACCATCATCACCACCATCACCCACAAAGGTGCTAAACTCATGCGATTTTCTGCAAAACATGTCCAAAAGCATTACAGCAATTTCTGTAAGAATATTCACTTCAGGTATTTCCTTCCACCTGGGACCTGGCTTCAGGTGTAAAGAGTGCACAGAAACCTCACCTTCACAGTCTGCGCTTTCTCCTGAGAGCTTCCCTCCCATCCCTCCTCTCTCGCTGCCTGACACACACTTGGTGTGTGCTTGCACACACTCGGATGGACGCTGTTTGTTGATAGAATGAATTAATATTTTACAGAATCACAACTGCACTGCTGACTGTATTCCTTGTGGAGCCAATTTGTTTCATCTCTGCGAGCAAGGCCAGTTCAAAAGGACTTCCTGATGGAGCTGATAGGCCAACCCAGGTGTTCAATAAAACTAGTTGTTGACATGGTGCCGCATCTCCGAGTTCCAGCCTAGCATGTGCAGGCTGAATGTCCATGCTGGCCTCAGTGGAAATGACAGGCATTATAATATCAAATGTGATACCTCTCAGAGATTGAGGATTTACACACTCATACCTTGCTATCATGACTTGGCTTCCACTGGTCAGGGGAGGATTCATAAAGCAGTTTTCTTAAGTTGAGTATATAATTCACACACACACACACACACACACACACACACACACACACACACACACACACACACACATATATTTGGTGCACCACTCTTTATATTTGAAGCCAGGTCACAGGCAGAAGGAAATACATACACACACACACACGTGTGTGTGTGTGTGTGTGTGTGTGTATGTATCATACTTATAATTATAATTTCAGGCCAAGGGAGACTGAGGCAGAAGAATCAGAAGTTCAAGGTTATCCTTTGTTATCTAATGAATTGGGAGCCAATTTGGGCTATAGGAGACCTCATCTCTTATTAAACATAAAACAACCATAGGAGAGTCTTCCTACCCTTGTGTATCCTTAAGCAGTTCCACCCTTTCTCAATGCTTTAGCCTCTCAGAAGAGCCCAACCTAATTTCTAGAGAGCAGTGAGCCGTCATTGAGAGAAGCCAGCACCTTTGTTGATACGGTGGACAATAGCCAGGCTCTCTGGAAACCATAGCTCAATGGACACTGAGGGAAAGCATGAGCCAGTCCTCTGTGTGGTCTCAGGGAAGTTTTGAGAGACCAGCTCTGAAAGTCGGACTTAATTTATGAATTGCCACTAGGCTTCCAGGAGACATGGGGAACAGATAGGAGACTTGGGAAAAATTCCAGGAACCCAAAGCATTCAGTGCAGAGGAGACGATGAAATTTGAACAGTCTATGGGCATGTGGTGTGTGTCAGTGACAAAGTGTGGTTAGGCTGGCTGATTTGTTGCTGACTGAGTTTTGTACTCTGTATGTTTTATGCTAACGTATTTTTCCCCTTGTCACACAAGGCCCAATGTGTATAAACATATTCCTCCCTTGATCTGCTAAGCAGTGAGCACATAGCAAGCTTAGATTGTGCAGTTTCTAGCTGCAGGGATGACAGAAGTTTTGTGGAAGGTACTCAGCTGGCACCTCCTTTCCTATAGCAGTACTGAGCAGATCCTAGGACTCTTTTGCAGTCCTGGAGGGGTTTCTGCTTTCTAGATTTTTTTCTTTCCTGGGGGTTAACTCTTTGTGGCTAGCAATGCCAAAAGAGTCAGCAAAGTCAGCTGTGCACACATTTGTAAAGAGACTCCGATGAGGAACCCAGAGACTGCTTATTTCTAGTGCTGATGTCTGCAGGAGGCTCAGAAGTGAGGAGAGGATCCAGACGGATTCCAGAGGTATTGTTCAGTTGCTAACGTCCTTGCCTTACAAGTACCTCAGGTTAGTGCCCAGAGCCCGTGTTAAAAAAGCAGAGCGTGGTGTCAGATGCTTGTAATCCCAGCACTTGGGAGGAAGAGACAGGCAGATCCCTGGGGCTTGCTGCTCAAGTTCAAGGGCGTGAGGACTTAAACTTATAAATAAATAAATAAATAAATAAATAGATAAATAAATAAATAAATAAATAAGCTTGCTGCTCAAGTTCAAGGGCATGAGGACCTAAACTTATAAATAAATAAATAAATAAATAAATAAATAAATAAATAAATAAATAAATAATAGTTGCATGGTTCCTGAAAAATCCAGACACAGGAGTTTGTCTTTTGGGTTCTGCATGCACAGCCATATACATCTATGTTGCTCTAAGCACACATGTTACCATACCTACCCCTACACAAATGAGAATACAAAGGCAGGGCAAGGATGCCAAGCCAAAGGAGACTCTGGTTCCCGCTATAGTGTCTTGGCCTCTTTATTTTCTTCCCTTCCTTTCAGAATTCTATACATAAATACAATGTAGTTTCATCATATCTACCTTTCTCCCCCGTCCCCCCACTTTTCTCATGGGCTCAGCACATTCCCCTCAAATTCATGTCCTCATCCACCATCTATCTGTCTGTCTGTGATGGTTTGTATATGTTGGCCCAGGTAGTGGCACTATTTAGAGGTGTGGCCTTGTTGGAGTAGGTGTGGCCCTGTTGGAGTAGGTGTGGCCTTGTTGGAGTAGGTGTGTCACTGTGGGGGTGGGCTTTAAGACCCTCAGCCTAGCTCCCTGGAAGCCAGTATTCTGCTAGCATACTTCAGATGAAGACATAGAACTATCAGCTCTTCCTGCACCATGCCTGCCTAGATACTGCCATGTTCCCACCTTGATGATAATGGAATAAAACTCTGAACCTGTAAGTCAGCCCCAATTAAATGCTGTCCTTATAAGATTTACCTTGGTCATGGTGTCTATTCACATCAGTAAAACCCTAAGACACTACCTATCTATCTATCTATCTATCTATCAATCAATCAATCAATCTATCTATCTATCTATAATTTACCTACCTACCTAACATCTGACTGTCTGTCTACCTACCTACCTACCTATCATCTATCTGCCTGTCTATCTATGTACCTACCTACTACCTATCATCTATCTGTCCATCCGTCCATCCATCTCTATCTATCTCCTACTCAGTCTCTTTAGTGTTGCCTGCATGTACAGTAGTTTAGGTCTGGCTATTGGAACACAGGCAAACTTTGAGGGGCTCATCCATGAAGAAAACTGACCCTCCTTCCCTCAGCAGCCATCTGCTGCCCATAGATATTCAGCTTTGTGAGCCCCTCCCCTATCCATACTGGCATATTGGCTGGTGTGATCTTGTGCAAGTGAGCATGGCTGCTTAAGGTTCGTGGGTACAGTGTTCCCTTAATGTCCAAAATACACATTGTACCTAATCTTCCAGCTGTTAGTCTTTCCCTGTGTTGGCCATATCAGGTTCAGTCAGACCAAATACTTCTTCCTGGCTTCACACATTATTTGCAGTGGCCATTCTCATAGCAGCACCCTGCTTAAGGGAGTACATGTGCATGAACTTGACCGGTCACCTAGCCTTGTACTGTTAGCAGCTTCCTGGTTATGTCTGTGTTTTGCTTTTGTCTCCTTCTGATTTTACGTAGATTGCTACTATACAGCACAGTCCCTGCCACATACTGTTGTTGTTTGTTTCAAATCTAAGAAGAGCTAAGCATCCAGGGCTGGAACAGTTATTTGTAAGGTTCAATCAAGGCCTGAAGGTGTGTGCTGTAAAATTCCCTCTTAGATATGTGGAGATGGCACCACGGGTAAGGTGCTTGCTCGGTGAGCATGAGGACCTGTGTCTTCTGCACTCTTTAAACGTAGGCATCAGTGCAGGCTTGTAATGTTGGCACTGGTGGGTGGACACAGGTGGATCCCTGGAGCTCGGTGGTCTCCCAGTCATGCTGAGACAGTGATTTGGGGGTTCAGTGAGGAGCTGTCTTTAAAAGTAAAGGGGGACAGGCATGTTGTTACAAGCCTTTAAACCCATCACTAAGAAGGCAGAGAGGCAGGTAAATCTCTGAGCTTAACGCAAGCTTGGTCCTAATCCCCCGAACATATCCATACCTTGGGCAGTCAGAGCTGCATAGAGAGACCCTGACTCAAAATACAAATAAAAAAAATAAGCAAATAAATAAATAAATAAATAGAGAAACTGGGAAAGCAATCGAGGAAGATAGCAATATCAACGTCTGACCTCAGTGTGCATATGTACACGGGTGTACATGCACCTGCATGCTCTCGCACGTGTGGACACACACACAAAGGATGGGGTTAGCATCTGGAGGCACTTGAGTGGTGATGGTGCATTGCGCATCATATGCATATCCATTTGTACAAATAAATCACACCAAACACACACACACACACACACACACACACACACACACACACACACACACACACTTACAGTGATTTATTTTCTCCCTGGGGAAATTTGCCAGTGCCTGGAAACATTCTTGTATGTCGCAGTGTGTTGGAGATGGACAGTTGGCAGCTAGCAGATAGACTGTGCTAAATATCCTCCTGTGTACAGCCTGGTGCTCACTGAGCTATCTGCCTCTAAATCCAATAGTGCGACGCTTCAGAAACCCTGGGCTAATGCAAGTGCAGGAATGAGCAGGATAGAGGCAGAGAAAAGTTCCTTTCACAGTGTGTGTACTCGAGGGTGTGCGTTTCTATGCATGTGTTTATGTGTGTCTACACGTGTGTGAATCGTCACTTATGGGAGGTGGGGAAATGCACTGTCTGTTCTGCCCACTTCTAACTTCTAGAAGCCTGCCCCCCGCCTTTTGATTCCCTGTCTGGAGAGGTCACCACCCAGCAGGTTTGTCTCTGCATCAGCTCCACTCAGGGGGTCCTCACCTTGATCTGTGGGGAGCGCTGTAACCCTGCTCTGTGTTTATGAGATGCTGAACAGAGAAGAAATGAGAGCAGACAGTGATACAATTATCATTCATTTCACTCCCCCAAAAGCGTCTTCTGCTTCTTTTTTGGAAGACAGCATTAATCCCCCTGTGAGCCCATGTGGCCTGTTCTTTCTACAGCCGCAGTATAAAAAGCAAAGTGGTAGTGACTTTTTCCTTATGGCTGCTGAAAAGGTTACAGTGTTTGGACCATTGCCTGTTTCTACCCCGGAGCACAAAAGAGCCAGGAGTCAGAATGCTTCTAACAATATCCCTTTAGAAAACACTAAGGGATGTGAGTCCTTTACCTTTTGAGTTAAAGGTCTTGTTTCCCTGACACTTGAGTTGGAAGACAGCCTGCACTTGATCTCTGCCTCCTGTAGGGGAGCCATGATTGACCCTGGTAACCTGGAAGCAGTCTCTACAAAGTGAGAGCTCTCTGGGATGCATGCAGGCATGTGCTTGTGTGTGTTTGAATTTCTAGAGTACTTTTGGTTTTCGTGTGAGTGGGGTTACAGGGCTGAGGGGAGAGTTCATAATTCTGCTTTCTATTTGTGTCAGCTGTGTGGCAGGATTCACTTTGGCTGACAGCTCCGAGGGATGCTGTCTATCGTGTTTGGTGCAGGCATGGTAGCAGGAGCTTAAGTCAACCAGTCACGTTGCATTCTTGGTCAGGATACAAAGAGTGATAAATTCTGGTGTTCAGTGCACTTTCTTCTTTTTATGCAAGCTGATATCCCAGCCCAAACATCATGCCACTTAAATTTAGGGTGAGTCTTCCCACTTAATTTAACCTAATCTAAAAAGTCCCTCACAGACATAACTAGAGGTGTGTTTCCATGGCTCCTCTAAATTCAGTTATGTTAATTATCCAGATTAGCCATCATTTCATTGGGGGCTGGAGAGCTGGCTCAGCAGTTAAGAGCACGCACTGCTTTTGCAGAGGACCTGAATTCGGGTCCCCCAATCCACATGATAGGCCACTTCTGTCTCTACCTCCAGTTCTATGGGATCTTGGGCCCACTTCTGGCCCTGCAGATACCCACACATGTGTGCCTACACACATAGACATAGATAAATGTTTTTTAAAAGGTCATGCAAGTAGCAATGGACGAATTGCCCACCACAAGATTCTCTGATTGCAAGCATCAGAGAAGATTTTAGGTAATCTAAGGAGAAAGACAACAGAACACACTATCAGATGCCAGTTTGCTTGTATATCAAAAACCCAAGAGCTTCCAAAAAACTTCCAGAGAGAAAAGGCCAACATCCCAGTGAACTTGCAGCTGTGTCATTGCAGGCATGTGGCTTCCCTTCTGGTGTGTGAAGTCCTGTGGCCACACCCTCTCAGGTTCATGGATGGTTAAGTGCTGCCCAGGAGTGAACTCAGCTCCTGGTTCAGGTTCTCAGCACAGCATCTGAGAGTCAAAGTCTGCTCTCCTGAGCTGAAAGCCCAAGAATGTTTGAAAGAGCAAGAGGTACTTTATATGCATACCCATAAAGTCACTGAAAAAGTCAAGGACTCTCAGAGGACCACGTTACACACCCAAAATCCTAGGGAGGCAGAGGCAGGGGGATCGTGAGTTTGAAGTCAGCATGGGTTACATAGTGGGGCTCAGCCTCAAAAAAGTGAAAAAGAAGTTAGGGATTAAATGCAGCTGCCAGGAGGGGACAACGAGAGGCCCCTGGTTCTTCCTTGGTCACTGCTCCATGCGTTTGCCTGTTACAGTGGCCCCCGAAGCAGACTGTCCTCTGTTCCTAATCTTCACCCTTTCCCATTCAACTGTTCTTAAGAGATGGAGGAGGTTCCTCAGAGAAGTCTCCACAGCTGATTCCCAAGTCAGCGGCCCCCATGAGTAACGGAGGTTCTTCCTCCTATGCGTGCACTGCTGCGCTGTCTCTTCCTCCTCCCCTTCCTTCCTCCGTGTGTGTGTGTGTGTGTGTGTGTGTGTGTGTGTGTGTGTGTGTGTGTGTGTGTGCATGTGCGTGTAAGGATGGTTACTCTTCCCCATCTTTCCTCTCCTACTTCCTGATCAATGTTTTCTTAATTAAATTTGAGTCCACTCCCCTCCATCCCTGTACCTCATCTCCAGTAGGATATCAAACCCAGGAGGCTGGCACTGTACCACATGGACATCATTCCGTGGTGAGTGCCCCTCTCCCAGGATGTAGTACCAGTGACATCCTGTGTACAAGGGAGGTGACGGGTGATGCTAAGGTTACAGCTCAGGTAATGTCTTTTAATTAGAGATGCTGACCGCCATTATCTGTGCTATCCCAGTGTAGCTTAGATGGCTATTAGTGTCACATTGACAAAATCTAGACCCACCCATTGGTATATCTATGGGGGAACCGTCTGGTGTATATTTGTTGATGTAGAAATGTCCATCTTTTTTGCAGGCAGGACCATTCCTTGGGTAGGGGACCCTGGACTATATAAAATAGAGAAAACAGGCTAAGCCCTAGTAGGCATCCACAGCTCCTGGCTTTTGGATTATGGATGTGTTGTGACCAGTTGCTTCAGGCTCTGGTCACTGTAACTTCTCTGCCACGAAGGCCTGCACCTTGAACCGTGAGCCAGAGTAAACCCTTTCGTATGTTACTTTTTTGGTCGGGATATTTTATCATAGCATCAGGAAAAGAAACTACCCACATAGGTAGCCATTAGCTCATGAGGAAGACAGTGATGTGGGCTGTTCTGCCAGAGCTGCCAGCTACGATGCATCCTCCCAAGTGAGGCCTCTCTCTTGGCTCCGTGAGACTGAGCTGGGCTTGAGATACATGGTGCTATGAGATACTAAATCTGTGTTTCCCCACCCATATGTTTTGTAGTTTGTCACAGAACAGTGAGCTAATATAACCACTATAATGGGTATATTAATAACATTATATAATAATAAACCACATTGATCTGTTTGTGGATTTATAGTCATCGCAACTACTGTCACGACACAGTTGGTTCTGTCGGCGTCCCCCTGCAGTGCACTGTTTGGAGTCACTTCAGTACCCCCGCCTGCCTGTGTTCTTACCTTTGCTTTTTTAGGTGTCTTTCCTTCACCTTCTGCCTGACAGGCTCCCCCCCAAACCCCAGCCAGTTCTCCAGCAGCCCTCTCTGGCTACTCATCTCAGTTTGACCTTGTAATAAACTCTGAGAATATACCTTGCATTGTGCTTCGATGAGGCACGGATCTTTTCATATTTGCATGAGGTTATTGCTTAGTTCCAGAGAGCGCAGGGAATTTAGCTGATCTGTTCCGTTGACGTCTCAGTTTTACATCAGCATGCACACAGTAGGTGCCAAGTACATCTTTCTTAGATGAGTAAATGAACAAATGAGTGATAGTATTTAAGATTTTCAAATCCAGCTGTCCCTGACTTTTCAAAACATGATTTTATTTTTAATTGTGTGTGTGTGTGTGTGTGTGTGTGTGTGTGTGTGTGCTCACACACACACACATGCATGTGTACACATGCCAGTGGAAGCCACTTGAGGATATCAGATCCTCCGGAAGTGGACTTGCAGTAGTTTGTGAGCCTCCTGCATGGGTGCTAGGACTCAAACTTCAGTTTTCTGAATGAGCAGCAAGTACTCTTAACTGCTGAGCCAGCTCTCCAGCCTGCCTTTGTAAACGGAAGAGAAACGAGAATCATATGCAGTTGTGCATGCATTCAGTCAAGAAACCTTTTTTTTTAAATCACTAGTATGTGCTGCCATGCTAACCTGGTTCTGATTTAGTGCTGGGTACTTTGTTACACTTCTGTAAATTCCAAATGGATAGCTTAACCTGACTGAGCCCAAATTGCATGGTAAACCATTTTGCTTTTGTTTTTCACTCTGTAGCTTTTTTTCTCCTCCAGAAGTAATTTGCCTGATTCATTCAGATGAAAACAAACCCCAATAACTGTATTATTCCCCAGAGAGCGTGGGCTTTTCTTTGCCAGACTTAAGTATCTCAAGAAGGAATTGCTGAAGTAAACTTAGTTACCTTTTGGCCAAATGGGTCTTCAAATTATTTAACCAAAGATAGCAGGCTGCACCTAGGGGAAGCTCAGCATCTGGATGAAGAATGAAATATCCAGATGTTTTCAAGTATCTAGATGTTTCCCACCATCTGGATCTTTCGGCTATTGACAAATGATCCAGCTGCTTTGCAGGAGATGGTATACCTCGTCAGAGAGGAGAGTTAGAAAGCAGGCTGGCATCCTGTACACTACATGGGGTCTGTGTCTTTCCCTGAAGCCACAGTTGAGTCCCAGGAAATGTTAACAGCTTCCTGTTGTGTGAAGCTGTCGTCTGGCTTTGAGTGCCAGATTGCAGAGGATGTTAGCTTGTTGTCTCGTTTACCATCGCAGGCTCTGTGGTCTGTATTTCTTGTTCTATTCATGATGTATTCACACCTCTGCTCTGATCTTTACAGGTGTGCAAGATACCGGCTGCTGCTGGTGCTCTAAACCAGCCAAGCACCAAACTTTCTTTGTGTTTCAGTGTGGAAAAAGTCTGGGACGCACAGATCCTATCACATGTAGGAATTCCCCTGCTGTGACTGTTGAGTTGGATATTTCTGAAACAAGAATTTTAGAGAGGATTACCTTTGACCTCCATTTATTGGTCAGCTGTGCTTAGATTCAAGGTTGCATTATTTTTTAAAAAAAGATTATTAAGACTGAAGTAGACGGACATAATTGGAGGATTATTGGAAGCTGGAAATGAAAGCCACAGCACAGAATCCTTGTCCCACGGTTGTTGGCATGCAGGATTGAATTTGAAGTCCTTAAACAGATGTGCGAATCACGAACACAGACGTGAACCCGGGAATTCCTCTTTACTTGGTAATGCTGTCATTTTCTTAGGTGGTACACACAAGAACCCATGGGGAAGGAAGTGATAGTAAGCTCCAAGGCGGAAGTTCAGGATGGTTGGGGAGGAGTGGGGGGCATGTTTCGGTCTCAGCTTTAGGGCACACACGTACACATGTAGGCCTCCGATAGGACTCTCCCTTAACACCATGTCCGTTACCAAAACAGAGTCATTTGGAGCTTCCTGAGAGCTGGACCAGGAGGCATATGATTCTGGTTACCTCTCATGACGTCAGCTCTTCCTAGGGAATAGATGCAAATGGCTTTCATTTGTGCACGTTTGTTATATGGCTGGTAAGTGACAGACCCACAGAGACAGGTTGTAGGTGGAACGTTAACTCAAATTAACACACGGAGACATCAGCATAAAAGGACAAAGCTCAATGTCTCTTGCCTGAGCACTTGGTTCCAAATTGTTCCCCCCCCCAAAAAAAAAAAAAAGCCAAATGGTTTCAATTTCATTGTATATAAATAGGGTGGTTGTGTACTTATTTCCCGCTTCCCCTGCCAGTGGGCATGGCGGGTGGGGAAAGGCAAGGACTAAGAGCATGGACTAATCCATCTGGATCCTGTTATCCGCTGATTATATAGTTTGTTCTATTGTTTTTAACAACATCTTCCATCCCTTCTGTGTATAAGCCAGCTCTGAGGGGAGGGCTGACACTTTGACTTTGACTCCTTTTGAAACATGTTTATAAAACTGTTTTAATTAAGGAGCAGTCCATACCAATGACGGCTAGTGTTTAGTGGCTAGGCCCTGTGCCATATGCTTTCATCCCTGCCCTCACCTTTTAAAACTTCATAGCCACCCAGTGACCTAGCGATGCTATGAACAGCAGAGAAAGTAGTGACTCAAAGAGACTAAACACAGCCAGTAAGTGTCAGAGGAGGGATTCAAACTCAGGTATGTCTGAATAAATGCTTTCTCCTGGATGTGCCTACCTATAGTGATTGCTTCACTGCTACAGGGGAAGTTAGCTCACGGTCAGGGGGGAACAGGACTTTTCTGAGGTTGGACAGGCCCTGCAGCATGTGCCGAGTCTGCCATTACGGTATAGAAGCCACCATGGGTAGCAACTCATGAGTGCATGTTTCTGTACGGAAGCTTTACTCATGGCTGTTGAGGTTGGAGTTTCATGTGTCACTGCATTGGATCCTTGTTTGGATTCTTGTTCAACCATTGAAATATGGGAAATCCCTTCTTAGCTCACAAGCCACACAGATTGTGGCAGTGGGCTAGGTCTGGGCAGTAGTTATAGATCGATGACATCTATTGTGGAAAAGTCAGAGGAAAACACATGACCATGACGGTTGAGGACATAAGCTGCTGCCTCAAAAGCCTGCCCAGGAGCATCCTGGGACTGTCATATGGTGGACCAGCGCAACTCAAAGTCTGTCTTGAAGCTCAGAGCATGGATTGTTTCTTTTCATGAACATGCTTAGTTCTAGTTGGGTTTATGTGGAATGACAGAGGTGGCGAGGTGGCTGGGGAAGTATCCAAACAGTTCCATGGGCTCAACTTTGGATATTCATTCATTCATTCATTCATTCATTCATTCATTCATTCATTCATTCTGAGACCTCTTATGTAACAGTCACAGTGCTACATTCACACATTAGAGAATGAAGCAGACAGGTCATTCAGCCTCACGGGAGTCTAGGATCTTCAGGGAGATAGAGGCTCTAAGTACACAAGGCTCACTCCAGGACATGATGTCACCATAAGCCACCACACTTTTATGTTTTCTGCTTTAGTCTTTGAACATGGGCTAAAACAATAGGTACTAAATTCAAACATAGCACACAGTGAGAAGCAGGGTCCTCACTGAGGAGGGCTCACTGACATGGAGGTGGGTCATGGCTGTTATCTGGCTGTGGCTTTCTTTCTTGTGCATGGCAGCCTGGTAGCAGGGGAGGTGGACTTTGCGACCAGAAAATCGTGTTCCCTGGCAGATGCTCGCTGCTCACTGAGCTTACATTCTCCTGCTTACATCCACCTATGTTCACCTTCCCTCCTGCCCATGTCGTTTATGGATTTCAGAGCTTGTTAGGTCTAAAGCTGGAGGGGAACCCAGAGCACATACTGAAATGACCTCAGGGCAATTCAAAGTCACCATTCAGTGAGGTCTGGGATGGGATGACAGAATCCTTCCTTGGGCAATGGCCAGGTGCTGGGCATTTCACTCAGAGGTTTTAAAAATTGATTATGTTATTTGTGCATGTGTGTGTTGACTGCATGTATGTATGCTCACCGTATGTGTACAGTGTCACAAAAGGGTGTCGGATCCCTTGGGACCAGATTTACAAGTTGTTATGTGCTACCATGTGGGTCCTGGGGAAGGAACTGAGTATTCTGGGAGAGGAGCCAGTGCTCCTACCCATTGAGCCCTGGCTCCAGACTTTTGCTGAGCAATTTTTGATTCCTTTTCATTTTTTACCATTTACTTTCTTCCTGTAAGCTAATTTCCTTTGAAGTATGGATAAGAGAAACCAAAGCTCAGATGGCTTAAATGACTTGACCAGGAAGCCTGGAAGGCACAGAGCTAGGATTTGAACTTCTGTGTGTGCCAGATGCCCCTAGCCTACCCGTTCCCATCCAGGGATGTGGGTGCCCGCACTTGTTTTCCTGTTCTCAGTATGAACAGGGTGCTTGTCTGTCCAGGTCCTGGGGTATGAATCACCCCACTGCTGAAGGTACAAAGTCAGACAAGCGTTGCTAGAGGCATGGAGAAGTCGTGTGGTAACCCTTATACTCTGCTGGTGGCAATGTCAGGTAAAACAGCCCTTTGGAAAGCAATCCAGCAGCTCCTTAAATGACCAGATGTGCACCAACCACCCCCGCAGCGCGTCCATGCCCACGTAAATAATGAATAGCAATGGGAGCATTCTGGGAGTCTTGCCTGTGAGTAGAAGAATGTCCGCTGCATTAGTCATAGCAGCCAAGTGATCAGAACGACTCAAGTGCTCATCAGCAGACAAACAGGTAGATAGATACATTGTAGCAAATCCTCATAACTGTCCTTCAGCCATGAAAAGGAGTGAGACACCAAGCTAAGCATAAATTAGTCACAGACCACACACATGCACATGCACGCTCGCGGACACACACACACACACACACACACACGCACACGCACACGCACACGCACACGCACACGCACACGCACACTCATATGAAACTTCCAGAGTAGGAAAACTCACGGGGACAGAATGTAGGTGAGTGAGTGGCTGTTTGTAAGTGAGGGAGTTTATAGGGGGACGAGGAAAATATCAGGTAAAATGGACCAGAAAGACTTGCAGTTGGCGGAGTGCCCATGGCTTGACTGTGAGTCGGCTGAACGCTTCACATTGTACATGTTAAGTGGGTGGATTAGATGAAACATGGGGGTGGGGGTGGGGGTTTCAGGCTCTGCTCACCTGCGCATGGATGCGAATGTCCTCCTCTGAGGCCAGCTTATGTGGCTGCCTCTGAGTCTCCAAAACAGCTGGGAGTGGTCACCTAGCCACAGGTCTGTAGCAGCCTCTGAAGGTAGAACTGTTCGGAGCGCTTTGATCTCTTCCCACGAAGGGCAGATGTTTACAGGGTCTAATCAGGAGAAATGAAAAATCGCACGTCTCATTCTGACTGCGTCGCCCCTGATCATAGGTGTTGTTAAAACAGCTCGTTCATGACTTTATAAATATTCCAAGATTTATTTTGGAGCCATGTTTCATTATTCCTATGCTATGATTAAATATTGAGACTATTGCTTTTCCAATTGTTCTAGTGCAGTATTTAATGAGCGCAATTAAATGGAAAAATTGCCTTTTTAACTGATGATAGTCCATTAGTGTCTCTGTCTCTTCAGAAAAGAAAAGAAGTGAATTATTAGGATGACAAATGAGGAAAAGTTCCCACCGTGATGGAGAGGTGCGATTTCCCTCCACATAATCTTCAATTAGTGATCTCTGTAAGAGGGTGTTTTTCAAAAGGGTAATAGAGAAGTAATGAGATCAGAAGGAGGTCAACCCGGCCTTCTCTCTCTGGCAGTTTGATTAATTTATTCCTCCTTCTTGGAGATTGCTGTAAGGGGCTTTTGTCGCCCGTGTTTTTCATGGGACCATAGCCTGAGTGACTACTGATATATTCGCTTCCAGGCAAGCAAGCGAGCCTGCTGCCCTGGAACACAGGGGTCAGGAGATAGGCTGGCTGGCTTGCTTTCCTCCTTCTCCTCCCTCCCTCCCTCCCTCCCTCCCTCCCTCCCTCCCTCCCTTCCTTCCTTCCTTCCTTCCTTCCTTCTTCCTTCCTTCCTTCCTTCCTTCCTCCTTTCTTCCTCCTTCCTTTCTTCCTCCTTCCTTTCTTCTTCCTTCCTTTCTTCTTCCCTCCCTCCTTCCTTCCTCCTTTCCTTCCTTCCTTCCTTCCTTCCTTCCTTCCTCCCTTCCTCCCTCCCTTCCTTCTTTTCTCCTTTTTCTTTCATTCTTTCTCTTTCTTTTCTTTCTTTCTTTCTTTCTTTCTTTCTTTCTTTCTTTCTTTCTTTCTTTCTTTCTTTCTTTCTTTCTCTATCCTCCCTTCCTTTCTTCTTCCCTCCTTTCTTCCTCCTTCCTTTCTTCTTCCTTCCTTTCTTCTTCCTTCCTTTCTTCTTCCCTCCCTGCCTCCCTCCCTCCTCTCTTCCTCCCTCTCTCCCTCCCTATCTTCATTTGTTTTCTTTAGTTTTTTCTTTTTTCTTTTGCTTTGGCACCTGAACTTGAGCTCAGTTAGCTCTGGATGCTGGTGATAATTCTCCTCCGCTAGAGGATCAAGCGTATTCGCCCAGCCTCCACGGGTACCCGTACAAACATGCACATTAGTAAAGATTAAAAATCCTTAAAAATATTAAACTTCCGACACTGGATGCTTCCTTGGGTCAGGCGCCTGGTGATGGGCAAATGCAGTTTCTGTTCATCCCCGAAGAACTCATGATCTGGTAGGTTGAGGAAGTGGGCTCAGATCGCTACCCCCAAACTTTATGGTTAAGGGGCCGAGGCACAGCTTGAATCCCCTGTCTGCCTTTGAACTTTTGCTGCTCTCCTTGGAGTCCATGGCCCATAGAACTCTGGTTGGAAGAACGATTTCTTCTGCCCAGTGTTTGGAGGTGCAGGGAATCAGGCCACACGGCTAGAACGAAGCTGGGGAGGGGGACCATGGGGATCTTCATGAACCCAGCAAGCAGAACAGGTATCATGCACGTTGTGTTAAGAATGACTGTGTTCACTGCAGAGAAGGATTCTGCAGGGTTGCACGCTGTGTGGCTGATGTGTGCGAGTTTTCGATCATTTCTTCTCTTTGGACACCTCCACTCCCTGCATTGGTCTTCTGTGATTGCGTCACCTTGTAATTATTCTCCAGGGAAGCAGGCGGCTGAGCACCCTCATCACACATAGGAGGTGCGACTTAGTGATGGGGCACTAATATTACGTCCCTCAGTGTACCGCTGTTTACTGTGTGTCTCTAGAGAAGTTACTCAACTCCTCTGACCAGTTTCTTAATGTGTTTCTCTGTCTCTGTTTTCTCTAGCCCCACCTCAAGCAGAGTTGCTATATGACTAAAAAGGGAAATACGGTATGTTTTCTGGTGCGCAGCCCATATGTAACACAGGGTTTCTATTTTTTGTTTTTCCATCACAAATACCAACAGATTTGTGAGCTCTTGGTTGCCACTGATAAGGAGTCAAGAGTCTCAGTTTGACATCCAAGTCCATACTATATTTAAAGTGGAGACCTAACCATTGACAAAGCATTACTTACTTTATTTTGGACATGGCTTTTCTGGGGTAAAAGCTCAATTTCCGGGTCTAGGAAAGTTGTGTTCATTTTGAATATTGAATGGCGAATTGTGGCGATGCCCGAAAAACATACAAAACAAAATCCCACTCTGTCAACAACTTCTTTGCTTTTGTATGTATCCCTGGGATGCTTATCACTTTAGTGGCACTAGGCTTCCCGGGTCACGTCTATAGCCCTGGGCACCGCCTCCCTGGGGAGCCTCTACAAGGACTTAGATCCTGACCTTGTACGTTCAAGTTCCTAAGTGAGCTGAGAGGAAACTGGCCCAGCCCATCAAGACCTGGAGTTCATTTATACAGCAGCTATGGGACTAAATTATGGTTCAGGTCTGTCTTATGAAAGATGATAAATGAATATGTCACACTGGGAAAGAATCCACTTTGTCATCATATGACAGGCTGGCTTGATTTGTTCAAGGCAGCTTCCTAAAAGTCCGGATGGGGGTCTAAGGCATGTAGGCTGGGCAGGCCCGCTCCCTGCTAGTTCTAGGGACTGGGGCATCTTGATTGGGCTACCTCAACCCCTGCAACCCCGGGTGGAAGGAGAGGACTTTGCCGAGCAGTGATGACACTTCGAAACCTGGAGTTTGCTTGCACTTGGGGAACAGTCGCACTCTGCAACCATAAATCATAAGCCATGTCTTGCAGTCTCCAGGGGTGTTGTTGCGCACAGCATGCTTGCTCCCACCGGAAATGTCTGCTGGACATAGTGTGAAGCTTCCGCATCCTTTCCCCCACCACACCCTCATAACTGTTCTTTGGTCTTTTAAGTAAGGTTGCATTCTTCCAACTCCCAAGCAGATAACATTCATTCATTCATTCATTGTGTTTGTTTGTTTGTTTGTTTTTGAGACAGGGTCTTATAAGTCCAGGTTAGCCTGAAACAAAATACATACTTTAATATGACCTCGAAGTTCTGAACTTCCTGCCTCAGCCTCCAGAATGTTTGGTTTATAGACACAAGCCACAAAGGCAGGCTCATAGTGAGCTTTAGAAAGCCGTTTTTTAGTAACAGTTTTTCTCCCTCAGGCCTCCCTGACTATGGCCGTATTATTTTATCTAAGATATTTATTGGCAAAAGCAACTAAAGGGAATCCCTTGAGCAGTGGCTCTCATTCTTCCTAATGCTGTGAATCTTTAATACAGTTCCTCACATCGTGGTGTCAACCCCCCCAACCATGAAATTACTTTCATTGCTGTTTCATAGTTATAATTTTGCTACTGTTGTGAATCGTAATGCAAATAGATAATATGTAGGATACCTGATGTGGGACCCCTGTAAAAGGGTCACTCAACCTCCAGGTTAAGAACCACTGGCCTAGAGCTTTCCAGAGAGAACTTTAAAATAAAGAGATTGTTGAGTCCTTAGCTCGAGTGCCCTTCTGACTCAGCCTCCTCCCTGCCCAGGGGCCACAGGGGCAGCACACCCAGCTGAGCCATCCTTTCTTATCAGTAACAGGAAACTCCCCAACTCCAGTACAAACAAATAAAATATTGCTTGTTTGAGGCAAATCCGGTGATAGCAGAACAATGTGGGAACTAGCCTGGGACAGTGGGGGAGCTAGCCTGGACATTTTTTATAATCTAACCTCCTCCTACCCATTTCACTGCAGTAGGAGAATCTGGCCTCGCACCAGATTTGCTCCAGAGGTGTCATCAGTGAACTTCTTAAAAACTTTTTAAAGAAAGGAAAGAAAAAGAGCAGCTGAGCCCCCAGGAATACTCCCAGATTGTACTTGCAAATTTTGTCTATGGATTGATTGGCAAGTGGGGTTATTTTTTTGTGGTGTTGAGTTTGGAACCAGAATTGTCTGCGTGCCCCCTATCACTGAGTGAACTATAGCTCAGCCCACCTGCCTGTAGTTTAGGTGTAGAACTAACCCTTTTCTGTGTGGTCTTGGGCAATTTGTTTAATATTCTTCCTCTCCACGAATTGAAGGTAACTCAGAAGATGATGGTGATGAGGAGGACCACAGTCCTCTGAGAGTGCTGTCATGTAAAGGCTCACTGCGGTATCCATAGAGCAGTGTTTAATGGGGACCTGCTGTGCTCTGTGCTGGGAACTAAAGGGAATGACATACAAAAAAGAGATAAAATGCAGTCAGGTGACCAGTGTTACCACCACGTAGGCTTTCAGTAGAAATGAAGGGCATTCCCCCCTGCAGACTCAGGGTGTGCTGAGAACCTTCCCCTAGCTAAGCGAAAATGTTTTTCACGCACTGTCCATGTCCTCCTTGCTGTGGTCTCAAGGCAGGCAACCTTTGCTGACACGGTTTTAATTATCATAAGAAACCATTACTGGGGAATTACAACCTGGGGGCATCTGCGTACTAACATTTGGTTCTGGTTTTTCTTGAGACAGGAATTTCCTCCTCTGGCTACCCGTGGTCGAGCTGGTTCTCCTCTACTGCATTTGGGGGGAAGGGCAGGGGGACACTGAAATAAAGAAGGATGAAGGATGGGGGAAGGGAACTGTAACGTTTCTTAGAATAGCCCTCTGCCTCTGAGGTTCTGGAAGGAGCTGTCTCTGTATTGGCTGACCCTGTCGACTATGGGCTGGAACAACAGCAAAAATAGCTCTCGAGGCTTTGTGGCAAGCGTGACCTGGCTTCATGGTTGTGCTGGAAGCATTCAAATGGCACTTGAGGGAAGGGATCAGGGTCCGGCATCAAATCCTGTGCTGCTTGTAAATGTTCTCTTTGTAATATACTAAGCCATTTCCCCATACTCCCGGGCAGTGTAGACAGTCATGGAGAAAACCCTTGACAGTGTCCACGCAGTGTGGTCAGGACAGGTGTAGGAAGCGTCCTTTCTCTGTTTTCCTAGTAACAATTGGTTATTGTCATTGGAATGGTCTGCCTGGCATTAAGTGCCCCACCCATGCCATGCCAAGACACATACACATACCACACAGAGGGGGGGGAGAGAGAGAGAGAGAGAGAGAATATACATACTAAGAAACCACTGGAAGCTATTGTTAATTAGGGATATTCACTTTAATAATTGCTGATTTAGTGGAAATGAGTAGTTAAGTAGGACCTAGTGGAGAGGCTTGTGATTCTAGCTACTGGAGAGGCTGAGTCAGGAGGGTCTCAAGCTGAAGTCCAGCCCAATCAATTTAGTGAGACTCTATCTCCTTGTACAAAGTAAAAATACAAGTGTTGGAAGCTATAGCTCAGTGGTGGAGCACTAATCTCTCAAATATGAGGCCCTATTTTTCCCCCAGTTCAGCAAATGCAATAATACTAACATCAAATAAAAGACCATTATCTATATTAATGGATTTACTAGTGTTGAGCTCTATAGTTAAAAGTCTGTGTGCTGAAATTTACATTGTAAATCTTATTTTGTCATAACTCTTTTAAAAAACATTAGTTTCCAACAAGGTCCAGCTTCATCGAATGCCCTTGTCTACATGCTATCACAGGCAATATCCCTAGGGATATGTTGTCCTCACCCTGTCATCCTGTGTGAGGATGGGGCTCTGTGAGTGTTTCCTTCTGAGCATGCCTGTAAAGTTTAGGTATGTTTCTCATTCTCCTCTCCCACCCTCAAAGAAAAATTTAATTTACTATTTTATGTGTTCTCTTTAAACTCCCCTCCTGGAAACAGAAGCAAATAAAATTAGATTTTTGTAAGCTGAGATGCTATGCATGTTGTTTTTATTTTCAATACTGGTAAAGTCATCTCTCCCATTTATTTTTAAACACTTCCTCATAATATAAATAATCTAGTCGTTTCTGTCGAAGCCTGTTTATTCAGACAGGTAGGAGTTGGCTCTAAAGATTGGCGTTAAATTGAGGAAATCATTCATGTAGTAAATAAGATAATTTGTTTTTTTTCCAAAAAAAGATTAAAATATAGATTTTTTCCCAAGGTCTGTATTATTTTTAACACCTACAGTCCCTGACTATATTTGATTCAGATTTGCTAACCATAATTTGAAAGGGCTTTTTATTGCAATTAAACTAAGATATTTTTAGTTAGAGAAGGTCTTTTCTGCTTGAGGAATTTCCTCGTCTACCTATTCTCTTTCTTCTTCTGTTCTTCCTCTTCCTCTCCCTCCTCCTCTCCTTCTTCCTCTCCCGCCTCCTCCCCTTTTGCTAAATAATATGTTCTGGCGGACAGCTGTGTCAGCTCCCAGAACAAGAACCAAGGGGAAGATGAAACTGACATAAGTAAGAAAGTAATAACCTAATTATAGACTTCTCTGCAAAGTCTCACAACAGTGACTTCTTTTTGAGTGTGTATGTGTGAGAAATTCTTTTGGAGACCACCTTAGAAAGGTTAGTGGTCATTCGTTCATTCTTTGTTTTAATTTTCACGGTCAAGATGTAGCTCCAGGATCCAGTTATGCCCCTTGTGGACAAGGTCCTGTAACATCTTTCAGTAAAAATCACTGTGTCTCAATTCATTTTCCATTGTTATCCCAGAGTAACTTATACCAAGGACTTTATAATGGCAAGAGGTTTATTTTGGCCTCCCATCCTGAGAGCCAAAGGGCCAAGAGCATAGTGTCAGCATCTGTTTCGTTTCCGATGAAGGCCTCTTTCTGCTTCGACTCTTGATGAAGATTACAAAGCCAAAGATTGCAAAGTTTGCGCAAAAGAGAGCAGACTTTGATTTAGCAATGTGGAGAACCAAGCCATTCCCAGGGGACAGACATTCATCCACTCATGAAGACTCCACCCCAAAGATCAAATGGCACCCCTCTCCTAACACTCTCAAACTATGTCACTGGTGCTTGGTTCATGAACCCTGTATTCTTGTTCCTTTTTTTGTTAACTTGACAAAAGATAGAGACACCTAGAAAGAGGGAACTTTGATTGAGGATTCACCTCTGTCAGCTTGACCTGTGGAGCTGAGGAAGTTGCTTTATTGATATAGGAGGGCTCAGCCCACTGCTGCCTCTGTTCCTGTGGCTCTAAGATTGGGTGATTGAAGGAGACCCCACATACAGTGAGGTTTCTCTCTCTGACCTGGATTAGGCACAAACCATACCCAATCACCTGTTTCCTCAGAGATATCCTTTTCTAAGGGGGAAGAAAAGTTAAACTGGCCAATTTCTGACTCAGGCAGAAAAACAGCAGCAAATGACCTTACAAATATAATTTTTAAGAAGAGAAAAAGAGATGGTCTGTGTTATAATGGGCTAGGATGCCATGGTATGTTTTGATTGGGCATGTTAATTAGGTGAGCCAAAGGGGGCTATTAATTCCATGACTTCAATACTTTGATAGCTGGACCTTGGTAGTCAGCCTCAGGAGGAGGAAGTGGCCCAAAGACGGGTATAGACCTTGGGGCCTAGCTTCAGGAATGTAATCTCATGGATTTTATCAAGGCAGATGGAATGAGAGAGAAGGGCAAGGCCTGTCTGAGCCATGTTGGCCAGGCCTGGGCTGCCTAGAGTCCCTTCAGTTATAAGAAAGCTGACCAGGCATAAGCCACAGGGAGCAAGCCCCCCCTAGATTCTGCTTCAAGCCCCTGCCTTGAGTTCCTCCCCTGACTTCTCTCAGTGATGGACTGTCACCTGGGAGATGGAGCAAACACTTTCCTCCCCGAGTGCTTCTGTCATGGAACTTATCTCAGTAGCAACAACCTGGCTAGGACACCCTGGCTCAGTCTTGTTGCATGTCCTAGTTTGTTTCACTGGGTGAGTAGGGACGGGCATGCTATGAGACAGGCGGATAGTGGTGGTGAGTTTGGCTGGGGTGATTTCCTCATCCTTAGTTCCTCCTAGTGTCTCATACCGTGTCTCTTGTCCACTAGCAGTGAGCCGGACACTTCTGCATATGTAGCTTTATTTAATCCTTCCAACAACCGGTGAGGTGTCTGCTGTAGTGACCTCTTCTACGGATACAGAAAAAGACTTAAAGAAAGGGTATTACCTTCCATCAGGGAGTCTGTGCACTAGGCAGTCTGACTGTAATGCTCTGTTTCTCAGCACTAAACCAAGCCAAAGCAGGAGTGAGGGTCAGCCACTGTCTGTTAGGGAGAACCTGACTCCTTCTCCTCTGTCCAGGCTCAATTCAGGCCTTCCTCTCCTGAGAAACCTACTCAGAATCCTTAGGATGGTTTAGAGTAAGCCTACTGTGTCACTGTCCTGCCTGTGCCCACCTCCACCTTGGCTTCTGGCTTTTGCTTCTCTAAACTTAAAGCCTTATTCTCTGTGTTTTGCCCCAGTGCCTCTGGACACTCACTCTAAGAGGCAGACTTGCTGGGCCTAGATGAACTGACTTTTTTGGACTCTCTACTTATTTGATTTTTGAACTATTCCCAAGTCATTGTTTGGCTACTTGCAGTTTAAGAAACACTCAGTATAGTATAGCTATTTACTCTAAAAGAAAAATTTAATTCTTGGGGTGGGTGGGGAGATTCTTAAGACTTAGGAAGTAAATGACACTTACAAGGCTCAGGACACTCCTGAAAGTTACAGGACTCAAAACACCTCCCTACCCCCAAGCTTATATAGGTAGCAGTTGCTGGGGCAAAGGCACCTGCAGGTCCAGATGATAGCTTCAGTTGCACAGGTGTTTGAGTCATCACCCATTGGAATGGTTTTTCAGAGAGGCAGGTACCTTGGAGCCATACACACCCTCATAAGCTTCCACAAGAAACCCGATTCTTCCCTCAGCCAGACCTGGGCAGAATAGTTTCTTTGGTCTGTTATTGGGCCCTATCTGGGACAAATAGATATTTGTTCATTTTTCCCCAAGAAAAGTTACAGCTTGCCATTGTAAACCATAAGCAGCTTTGGGCCAGGACAACTGTTTTCTCCTCTCTGATGTCAGGACCCAGTACACTTCTGAAGTGGGGCAGCCTGGGATATGTACAGACTGAATGAATCTAGATACTTACAAGATGAAAGATGGATGTTAGTTAAAAGCTAGCGTTCTACCCAAGCAGTTTAGTCCACACTGCAAGTCTCAAGGCTTATTACATTTGCTCAAGTACAGAGACTTTCATTCATCTACTGCAAATATTTATATAGTTTAGTAAAGAGGATAAGAAGCTATTTTTTGGTGGCTAATGAGCTGTTGGTCAGATATGATGATCCTAGCCTGAATTATCCCTGATGGTAGTTTTAATAATAAAGGTTAATCATGACTATTGACCAGAAGGAACTATTGGCAGATGTGTGTCTGTAGAAGGGGTGGGGGTGTAAGGGCCTGTGTGTGAGGAGGCAGGAGGATTATGCTAAATGTCCTGGTCTGTCACTCTCTATTTGTTTGATAAGAACAGGGTCTCAGCCGGGCAGTGGTGGCGCACGCCTTTAACCCCAGCACTCGGGAGGCAGAGGCAGGCGGATTTCTGAGTTCGAGGCCAGCCTGGTCTACAGAGTGAGTTCTAGGACAGCCAGGGCTACACAGAGAAACCCTGTCTAGGAAAAAGAAAAAACAAACAAACAAACAAAAAAGAGCAGGGTCTCTTACTGAACCTGGAGTCCACTGTGGTTTTGCCAGGCTGGTTGGACAATGAACGCCAGCTATCCTTCTGTCTCCCTGTTACAGGCATGTGCAACCATGCCCAGATTTTGCATGTGTTCTGAAGACTGGACCTTAGGTCCTCACACTAGCTCATGGAAGAATTGTTCTTACCCAGTCAAGCATCTTCCCCAGTTCCCCATTGTTGGGTTCTACTGAGACAGTGTCTCACAAAGACTAAGCTGACCTTGAACTCTCTATGTAGCAAGGAGAGGATGGAGTTGAACTCCTGACTCTCCTGCCTCCATCTCCCAAGTGCTGGGATTAAAAGTGTGTGCCGCCACCCAGCAAGAATTCACATTCACTGGGTGCTTTTTCAAAACTTAAACAATTCACCTCAAAGGTCCTGCTATGTTTCTTATCCTCATTTTAGAGATGAAGAGACAGAGACTTAGAAAGTTGAAATTGCTTTGTGTGACACAACCTGTCAGCTATAGAGTCAGCAGCCAGCTTAGAGAGTCTCCAGTGCCTGTGCTTTTAAGGCTGCGATCATAAACCATAGTAATTGTTCAGAACCTGTATCAGACATAGTGCTCCAGAGGAACAGAACCTATGGGATTAATACAGATTAAAAGAAAATTTATTGGATCAGCTTACATGATGCAGTCTGGTTAGTCCAACAATGGCTGTCTGCACATTGGAGAGGCTGTGAACCTGGAAGCTACTCAGACTACGAGGGTGGACGCCTCTGCAGTTCCAAGCTCAAGGCTTGGAGGAGTTTTGGAGATCCACTGGTCTCCAGTCATCATGGGAAGCCTGAAGAAACTGGGTCCTGACATCAGCAAGCAAAGATAACAGCAGAACCAACAGCACCAGCAGCTGCAGCAACAGGGTGACGAGTTTGTCAAGAGTAGATGATGTCACCAGTGAGACAGGAAGGCAAATAAACTAAAAGCAAAGCTCCCCTCCTGAGACCTTCTTTCTCCCAGGTGTCATGGGAAGTTGCTACCCACATTTAGACTTGGTTTATATAGCCAGACCAAGAAGTTCCCCAGTAGTTATGTTTGTCTGCTTAACTTTGAGTTGATCGCCACCCAGTCAAGACAACCGACATTAGCCATACAGAACCTTTGAACAAATAGTTCACAGACCCCGTTTTCCATCGAGTTTCTTCGCCTGGGTATTCTGCCTGGTTGGGGAGAACACCATACGTTCCAAAGCTGGGTGTCGGAGTTTTACAAGCTCGTTTTCAGGAGTAAACAGAAACCAGAACCTTAGGAAGCATTATAGCTCTGGGTCTCAGCATCATCCGTTCTGATCTGATCATTTTTTTTAGAGCACACTGAGCGAGTGTAAGATTTACTCCTAATAGTCTCCACCCATCTGAAATAGTTCAGCGTCTCATATTTATAGAATTTGTCTGCTAGAGGACATGTGCATATACCCGAAGACACGTGCTCATCTTAAATGACACTAATGGGAATGTAGCACCCTCCCCCCCAGCCCCCCGGAATACATATTTCATGAGTCGGAGGCATGCGGGTTGCCTATGCATGTGAGTTTATTGGCGCATTAGTGACAAATGGCTACTCTGTACAATTGTCACCTGAAGTTCTGGCTTAAGTTATCTGGAGTCTGGCTTCATTGAAGATGAATCCGGATGTAAATGATGAGTGCAGTTATGGGATTCCAGTTAAATGTACAGCAAGGAACTGGACAGGCCACAGCACAAAGGGTATTACCCTACCTCCATCTGTTTTCCTTTAGAAGCCTTGCATGATCCATCGTAGTAAATATTTCATGTACTTTGCATATCAGTCCGAGTTCCCTCCGTGAGGTCAGGTAAATGGAATGTAAATCCCCCGCTGTATGTGCTCCAAACAGTAAAATGGTGTTATTTGATGTTACACAGCATAAACATGCAGATTTGATTCCCCCTTTACTCGTGCTGTAAAAACAAAGTTTTTAAAGTGGTTAGCCATACCTGGAAATGTAAATGCATCAGCCTAATGTAATGCCAAAGAAAAATTAAGACAAATGATACCACACGGCTGCCACAAACTGCGGCTCGTTCAAAATTCACTTTAGTTATTATGCTGTGAGTGCGGGCTCTCACCCTCCTCTGTGAACACACAGTTTATGTTGAATGCAACATGAATCATTTTAATAGACCAAGCAAAAAGTCCCCAAAGTCGATTTTCAAATTATGAACCTTGGAACAGAATATAACAACAGCGAACAACAAATAGTTGAGACTTTCGCTCTGAGCTCTGGGCGAGCCATTAAAGATACAGTGAGCTCTTTTGCTGGGACTGCACAGTTCTTAGCCCAGTGGCAGAAGGGACAGGAACTGTAGCTCTGCCGTTGTTCGGGTTTTCCAGCCATCGTTCTGTTCAATTAGTTTTGCATTTGTGTAATCAAGATGTTCCCAAACACAGCATAGAGTTGTATATTGTTCAGAACTAATTGTATGTATTAGAAAGCCAAGAAATACCTGAAATGACTCTGTTCCAGCAGAGGGGGAAGTACAACTTTTTTTTTTTTTTTTTAAATAGCTAACTAAACAAATTGTTAACCCATATAGGAGACATTTCCAAAGATCTCTAACCACACCTGGAAAGTGAGGCAGCCCCACCTTAAAAACCAGCCTGTGTGACTGGAGTGATGCCTTAGCAATTAAGAGTGCTTCCTATCCTTCCACGGGACCCAAGTTCTGTTCCCAGCACCCACACCACGTGGCTCACATCTGCCTATAACTCCAGCAGCAAAGGATCAGGAATCTCTTTGGGCACATGCTCATGCCCCCCCCAAACACATGATACCCATACAGACACACACACATAAACACACTCAAACACACATATGCACATACACACACACATTCACATACACTCCTCACACACACACACACACTCACACACACACACACACACACACACATATATACCCTTCTCACAACACTTACACAGATGCATACACTCATACTCACACTCATTCACACATAGTCACACTCACACACACACTCACACAAACACACTCATACTCATTCCCACACAGACACACATGAACACACACTCACATACCCTCCTCATATACACTCACGCGAACACACTGTCACACATACACAGTCACACACACTCATTCACACGCACATACACACATGAACACACACTCACCTTCCTCACACACACACTTTATTCACACATACATACTTGTACACACTCACACAGACACACACTCAGACACACAGACACACACACAGACACACACACAGACACACACACGCACGCGCACACACACACACACACACACACACACACACACACACACACACACAGAGTAAATGGTACTCAGATTTGGCTGTGGGTGCTCTTTTTCTGGCCAGTGAAGTGGCTAGCCAACAGTTGCTCAGGAAGGCTGGAGATGGGTGTGTAGAAGAGAACTTGTGAGGGTGTTGAGAACTTATGTCCTACAAGAAGTCCAGTCCCCAACTTTCCCATCTGCACTTTGGGATTTTTTATGTTACTATATTATTCATTCATTCATTTCTTTCTTATTTATTTATTTATTTATTTATTTATTTATTTATTTATTTATTTATTTATTTATGACAAGGTCTTATGGAGCCCAGGCTAACTCTAAACATGAAAAAAGAGGCTGGACTAAATTCCTATTCCTCCTGTCTCTCTCCACTTGCCAAGTGCTGGGATCACATGTGTGCACCACCATGCCTGGCTCTAGACTTAGGAAGATGATGCCCTCCTGCCTACAGCTTCCTGTTTCTTTGTCTAAATACATACCCAGTGCTGCCATGCTAAAATGTCTCAGTGAGTAAGGACATTTACCTCCCAACCTGACTTCGTGAGTTCGATCCCAGGACCCACAGAGTAAAGAAAGGCAGCTCCTGAAAGTTTCCCTGGCCTCCATACACTGTGGTATGCATGTGCCCTTACACACAGCTAAATAAGTATTTGAAAATAACTAGTCATGGTTGACAGTTCTGGCTCTTTAACATGATGTTTTTCTGACTTTAAATGGCAGTTTATTAATTTTTTAAAACAATGTACAGTTCAAAGTAAACGTGTTCTGGGCAGGTAACTAGTTCATAACCTGCATCTGATGTTCCATAACTATCTATATTGAGAGAAGAGTATAATATCATAGAGTGTTTATGTTGAAGATTTTTAACGTATACCTTCAGTGGCATAGCATAGCTAAGCATTACTGGTCATACTATTTCCCCAAGCATAGGGCACAGAATTAGCATTTCATATCAATTACCTGTTATAATTAGGAAACCAAGGTTGATATTGTGGTGAACTAAAATCCTTAGTCTACGTTAAAGTTTACTTCCTGTGTTAGACTTACTGAGGGATTAATCCATACATGAGCTCATAACACCACTGCTGTGTATATAGCATAGACTCTCCACTCTGAAATTCTCCTTTGGAAGTGATTTTTTTTTTTTTTTGGTTTTTCGAAACAGGGTTTCTCTGTGTAGCCCTGGCTGTCCTGGAACTCACTCTGTAGACCAGGCTGGCCTCGAACTCAGAAATCCACCTGCCTCTGCCTCCAGAGTGCTGGGATTAAAGGCGTGCACCACCATCTTAAAAACACCGTCTAAGCTTCAGGGATGGCTGTCAGGACAATGTTTGCTGTATCAGCGAGAGGAACAGAGTTCAGTTCCCAGAACCCATTGGTGGTGTTTTTGTTTTTTTTTTTTTTAAAACAAAACAAAACAAAAAAACTCAAAAGAACAAAAAGCCAGGTGTCCTGTCTCATAACTAAGAATCCCAGCTCTGTGGAGGCAGAGACAGGCCAACCAACCTCCTATTCCAGTCAGTGAGTTCTAGGCTAGTGAAATAACGTCTCAATAAAGCAAGATAGATGGGCAACCAAAGAAACCCAGGGGCACATGTGCGCCTCTGCTAAGTGTGCTGGTCCGTATTCGTGCGCATGCACGCGCGCGTGCGTGCACACATACAGACACACACAACTCTCTACTTATGTCACCCTTTGCCCTAGCCATGGTCAGGGAACTAAGTTTATCTGGACTTGAGGATCCCCGTGCTCAGAATGAGGGAGCCCTGGGCACCTGGGCTCTAGTAATTGCAGCAATTGAATCTGGAAGCGAGAGCATTGAGCGACAGCGCTTCCCTTTGCTTCGCATTGCTGGAGGAAGGACTTCGGTCTCCATGCCGTCAGCAGCAGCTGGTGTGTGTATCTCCTCCTTTCCCAGCAGGTCCTTTCTCTGCTCTCTTTTATCTTTTGTTGGGAACATCCATCTCTTGAGAGTCCTCATGGAACGTTGCTGCAGATAACTCAGCGGCCACGTAGATAGCAAGCAGCACTTTCTGCCGTGGCTTCATTTTGAGGATTTGTTGTTTTATTTGATTGTTTTGCTTCAAGACACACAGCTCGGGCTGGCTTCAGACTCACTATTAGCTGAGGATGAGCCTGAAGCCCTCATCTGCTTGCCTCCACCTCCCTGTGCTGGGATTACAGAAGTGACCCACCACACCTGGCTCATTCAGTGCTTTTTAATAGCACGCACAGCTGTTCTTATTAAAAGTGACAGACCCCGAGCCATCTAGGAAGGGAGCGTGGCTAATATTTTATGTCCTGTGTTTGTATTCACATGGCACGATGCTGACTAAAGCCCTCCTATGTAAACAGGAAAAGACAGTTTAATATTGTCAATTAAATCAGAGCCACATGCAAGCTTCCTATTTTAAAAGGCAACCAAACTTCTATCTCTGGCCCTACTTACTCGTGCTGCTTGGGGAGCGTGCATGTGTATCAGAGGACAGTCTCAGACTATCCTGCCACCTTCTTTGAGGCACAAGCTCTGGTTTGCTCCTGTGTACCCCAGGCTGGCCCATGAGCTTCCAGACATTTTCTTGTCTGTGCCTCATATCTCACTGTAGGGGCATTTCTGGGATTGATTACCCATGCCTGTACTGCTGTATTCAGCCTTACTTGGGTATGGGGGAATCCAAACTCAGGTCCTACAGTTTGACTGCAAATACTTTACCCAGGGAGTCCTCTCCTCAGCCCTCAGTACTTTGTTTCATCCGCCGGGATGCAATTGTGGTTTCCTGCAGACATAAAACGATAAGCAGTTATGCAGCTGCTGAATTGTCTTCTGTAGTTTTGTCCTCCGCCACTTGGGATATAACCTTTCTTTATTTTCAATTGTTTTCCTATTGTTACCTTAAAGGAGCTAAGTACTCGTGAGATATTGGTCCAGAGAGCTAGTTTGCAATTTCTACAAATAATCAGAAGAATCTTTCATTGAAGAGAATTATTTTTTTAAGATGCCTATGTTCCCCATAAAATATTTTTCTTAGCATTGGAGATAGGGCAATAGGGCCTTAATCTACCATGAATTCAATTTAGACAACAGAAATGGGTACAGAATACAAATTATGGTCTGCTGCGGTGTAAGCCTAAGGTGGGCCTGTGTATTTAAATGCTTTTTTCCCTTTCCCTCGTTTCTTCTTTCTCATCTTTGTTCTTTACTTTTTTGTTGTTTTATTCAGTTATTCATTCTTTCTATTTTCTTCATTACTTTTGATAAAAATTATAAGTGAGTGTAGTTTCGAATCAGGGTAATATAGTTTTAATTTCAGTGATTATTCCGGGATAGGGTCTCTGTGTGTGCCGCTACGACTGAAGCTCCTCTCATCTTTCGTGCACAGTTAGTTGTTTGTGTGGACAGTGTCTTCAGTACTAGTGCGTTCTTCTTCTCTTTTCATGTATGTGTGTTTGTGGTGCATGTGTATATACATGCTTGCATGTGTGTTCAGGTGTACATCCGCATGTGTATGTGTAGGGGCCCAAAGCTGATGTCTCGAACCTTCCTGGGTGGATATCCCAGCTTGCTCTCTGCAGCAGAGTCTCTCAGTTGAACCCAGAGCTCATCGATATGCCGAGTGTCACCGGTCAGTTTGCTTCGGAGCCTTCTGTGTTATTTTACAGTCTTTACCTTGGTATATAAGAGCAGGTCGCTCAGTCTCTTCTATGTTTGACCTTGTTACTCCCTTTAATTTTGCTGATACATACAGTACTATCTGGTTATGGTTTTGTTTTATAAAGTGAATGACTAATGATACATAATATCCATCACTAAAATATGTTTCTCAATGCATCTCTTTTCCTCTGCCTCTTTTGAGTGGAGAGTAATAGCTTTATTGAGGTGTATCTCACCTACCACAAAGAATGTGGGGGCTTTTTATATATTCACAGAGCTGTCGAGTCACCGGTGCCATTAAGCCATACCTTCCCTTACTTCTGTCTTCCCGGTAATTATTTGGCTCACCTTTTCCCACCTTGCTTCGCATTTTCCCCTTCCACCATTTAAGTTTAAGTGTGCTCCATAGTTGTGTTTCTGGCTGTCTCCGACTGATAATTCTTCCCACTGTAGAACATACGACTCCCTGAGATTTACACTCTCGGTTTCGTCTGGATTGGAGTTCTGCTCTGACTATCTTAATCCAGTTTACTTGTCTGAACATACATGTTTTCTGCTCCACATTCAATGTGGCATAAAGCCAGATTGTCTCTCCAGCCCCCTCACCCAACAAACAGCTGTCATTCCTCACACCTGACACATTCCCAGGTTGCTCAGTGGGACAGACAGCGTGTCTGAGAGGTTCTTCCAGCACCCAGCCCAGTTAGACCTGGTGAACGGGCGTTTAGACAGGACCGTGCAGTCTCCAGAGTGCTTGGAAACATGCCTCCCTTTAGTCTTCTTTAGAAATGAATCGCATGACTATCTTACTCCGTGTTGAATGGAATAATTCATGCAGCCATTCTCGGGGCCACCTACAGTTGCCCCAACAATCCCAGGTAATAATTTTGGAAGTGCTTCTAACCCGCAGCTTTTTTTCCCTTATCTCTACTTAAAGCTTTTCTGGAAAGAATTCAATTTCCTCTTTCCTTAATGGTCCTTAAATGTTGTACATATCTTAAAAGTGGATTCCCCATAAAACAATATGGATTATGTTCTCATTCTTTTAACAGTGTGAAAGCCAGCCTGGAAGACGAGAATAACAAGACTCTTGAAATAAAGTCCAAGTTTTTTTGTTTGTTTTTTTTTTGGTTTTGGTTTTTTGGGGGGGGTTTCAAGACAGGATTTCTCTGTGTAGCCCTGGCTGTCCTGGAACTCACTCTGTAGACCAGGCTGGCCTTGAACTCAGAAATCTGCCTGTCTCTGCCTCCCAAGTGCTGGGATTAAAGTTGTGCGCCACCACTGCCAGCTAAAGTCCAAGTTTTAAAAGAATGTAAAACTTCCCCCTTCAGCGTCCACCTTCTAACCCATAGAGCTCAAGTCTAGTTTGATTCCACCTTGGAATAATAATAATAACAATAATAATTTTATTTATTTATTATTAATAATTATTAATAATTATTTAATAATAATAATAATATTATTTATCATCATCATCATAACCACCACCACCACCACCACCATCATCACTGTCTGCTATGGAAACAGGGCCGAGGGCCCTATGGTTTAGAGACTACATGAAAGCAACTTTGCTTCTGTCCCAAAGTTGAGTTTCTTCTTAACAAGGCAAAAGCCCAAAAGGCTATCTCATTTGCTCTGTGAAAAAGAGGATACTGAAGATAGAAGCCTCAATTGAACAGTTAATGCCTGGTGAGCAGGGTGTGTACTAGACATCCACTTGGAAAGGTAGGGGGACCTGCAGCCCGGAAAGCTCTGGCTCCTGGCTAAGCCGTTACTCATTTGGAAGGAATTAGAAGGGGACCATGGAGCAAGAGCTAAACTAGCCAGTGACTTACAGCCATGGCCATTTACATTAGGAGATGTGGAGGATGGCTCTGACCAAAACATAGGGGTTAAAGTAGGCTCATTTGGGGCACAGGAGTGTGTGTGCATGTGTGTGTGGGTGTGTATGTGTATGTAGCAGGAAGTCAGAAACCAGGTGAAACCTTGGCAGAACATTCTGTAGCAGATGAGAAAATAGGATTTGAGGCACACTGTAAACTGAGCTTGAAGTATTAATCCCAAGCTGCTATGAAAAGATATATCACGGACTAGGGAGCTAAGATGGCAATAAAACCATTGTCTCCAGGCTCCAATAACTGGAAGGTCAGGGTCAAGCTATGGACATGTATGGTTTCTCCTTGGCCCCCACAGTCCCTGCCAGACTTGCAGATTGCATATTCTTCCGGTCTGCACTCGGCCTTTCTTCTAGATACATAAACCCTCCTCATCTCTTTGTCCACGTTCCTTCTCTCTGAAGGATAGTCTTTGCTTATTTCAGCCCCCAGCCCTGCCCCACAAGGCTTCTTCACTTTCCACCACATTGAAGGGGCCGTCTCCAAGTCCAGTCACAATCCGAGGCTGTAGGGCTTCAAGATTTTCCATATGGATTTCTTCCCATACCATAGTAGGCTCGAGCAGATGTCAACGCTTGACGTCGCTTTGGGTCCTACAGGCTTCAGAACCTCTTGTATCCCTACATTCTTCACCAGAGAGGACCGCAGCGGCTGGATCCTGAAGTCCCAGCATATTGCTTGTGGTTCTAACCCGATGCCTCATGCTGCAGGGTGTTGTCCCAGGCTTGTCAGGACTCCAGCTACTCACTGAGGATCCTGAGCTGGCATGCTGCGCACTTGCTACGTTTTGTCGCCTCATGTGTAGTTGTCCCTGGGACTGAAGGACAGCAGATGCCATGTGTGCTAAAGTGATGGCTCTGGTGGCACACGCAGGCTATGAAGGTGAGGAAGTGGTGAATCCTGAGTTTGAGTCGAGTTGATTTTTCTTCTCTCAGGGTTGAGCCTGTGCCTCATGGTCTCGTTGTCCAGCAGCAATAAATACCCAGTAACACTGATGGCTTGCTTTCCCCTTCTGCATGCGTTGTGTAAATGCCTCTGAGATATATGTGCCAACTGTAAAGTCTCCTCTGTGACTGCCTCCCTTGTTTCTACTGTAGCTTCTTTTAAGCAGGTCTCGTAGATTACAAGGCTCCTGCCACCACTGAAGATTGCTGGTGTTTCTGGTAGAACCAGATAGTGGGCTTTCATTCTCTTCTGCATATTTGAATTGGGAGCTTTGCTGTCAGAGTCGACTCTGCTGTGATTCACGGTCATAGTTCCGGATATTGGGCATGCTCCGAGTCCACCCGCCAGGCTCCATCCTCCTCGCTTTGTTTTGTTCACTCAAAGTGCCCAGGATGGAAATGAGGAGCCACTAGCATGGGGGCCATGTGCTCCATCATAGAGCCACCCCCCAGCCCATACTTCCTTCAGTGGACACCACTGCATGCTTGTTTGAAACTTGGCTTGGTTGAATCATGCCCCGAGTTCAGATCTCATCTCTACCACTTACCTATTGGACAGGCTTTTTTTAAGTGTCCCTGCCATGTACGTTTGACAGCCAGTTTAAATGGGGGAAAAATGGGGCTAGAGATAGCTCAGTTTGGTAAAGTGCTTGCAGCACACAGCATAAGGATTTGGGGTCCATATCTAGTAGTCACATACCAAGGTAGAGAAAGAGCTCGTTCCTGTAACCCCAGCCCTGGGAGGCAGAGACAGGCTGACCCCTAAGACCACCTGGGCAAATTGGCATGCCTAGGGTCTCAGTAAAAAGACCCTGTCTCAAAAAGTCTCAAAGAGAGAGGGAGCAGTGAGGAGAGAGACTTTATATCAACTTCTGACTTCTCCATGCATATCCACATAACCACATGTGCCTAAGCATACCGACTTAGATGTGTCTACCTCTCTCTCCCCTCTCCCTCCCCCCACTACACTGTATTTATGGAGGTGTAGGGAGAATTGAATGAGCCACATGCTTGCAGCAAGCTCCCGGTGGCCCTGAATTTCTAGTCCACGCCATCCTGATTGTCAGTCAGATAGAGGTAGAGTTGTAAGAGCAGAGGAGTCGTGTCCTGTTACTCTTCTCTGCAGCATGGAGAAATGTGGAGAAGGTTCAGGAGAGAAGCCACTATTGCACGGCGAGGCGTTTGTTCACAAACACACAAGTGACTGGGCCAGCTGCATGGATGCCACAGGGAGGTGCTAGCTGTAAAATGGGTTCCAAGGTCAGATGTGTGGATCAAAGAGCAGTACGTGGTCCTTCCGACTCGCAGAAATGCTTGACCCCTTAAAGGGGATGTGTAAGTCACTGTTCTCTTGGGAATCAGTTTTAAGGGTTGGAAAAGTCCTTGCTAACTCTCCTAGGCAGTATCTAGCAGAACATGGACCAGAAATTGCTAAAACAAAGTTGGCATGATATGCATGCCTGTAACTCCAGAACTTGGGAAGCGGAAGCAAAAGGAACCAGGGTTAAGGTCATCCTCAGCTGCATCTCGAGTTCAAAGCCAACCTGAGCTCTAGGAGGCCCAGGCTCAAACAACAAACAAACAAACAAACAGCTGTCAGAAGACTTGACAGACAGCTCATTTTTTAATAGTTTGAGAACACACCACATGATGGTGTCACTAGTGACAAGTAGGCATGAGCAGGTGATGCCAGGCTTGCCTGCCTCTCTCAGAGATTCTACTCTTTAACCTTCCATTGGTGGATGCAAGAGAGGTGCTAGGTCATTTTATTTCATAGCTATGAACTGAAGCCAACCCCAAGTTCTCTACTTTCTGCCTTGTTTAGGTCGTAGGACAATATATTAGGACATTTAGAAAGCTGACTACTGAATCTATTTGCTTCCATATGGGGAAGATATGACATCTCAGCTGAGCCCTGGAGGCTGAGGCAAGCAGCAAAGCTGTTGGATTCTCCACTAGCAAGCTTGCCTCTCATGATTTCAAAGGGTCTGGAGTGTCATGTGAACCAACTCATGATGGCCTGTCTTTTGTCACTCCCGGCCCTGTTGCCAGGGAGGGTATCTGTATCATGGGAGAGGAGTGGCAAACTGAAAGTCCCATCCTCAGCACAGAGTGTTCCCACCATCCAATGCAGAGACTGAATCCCAACCCATGTAGGCTTCTCGTGTGTGTGTGTGTGTGTGTGTGTGTGTGTGTGTGTGAGAGAGAGAGAGAGAGAGAGAGAGAGAGAGAGAGAGAGAGAGAGAGAGAGAGAGAGAGAGAGGAGTTCTGTAGCAGCACACAGAGACATGGAATAGTGTACATTTGACCTTCTTGCCCCACCTTCCAAATGCTAGGATTTGCAGACAGGTGTGCACCCCTATGCCCGGTGGATTTGAAATTATTCGAGCAGTCCCGTGTACAGTAACACTACAGAAGCAATAACCAAAGGGCACACAGATGCGGACATCAACTTAATGAAAGAATCAGGTAAATTGAGGGGTAAACTACCAGGCATGTGGACCGTAAGTTTTCAAGATGTTACAGCTGGCCTGAAGAGTTATCTGTGAGCCTCCTAGGGCTTCAAACCTAGAGAGAGACCCAGTCAGATTATTTTTATGAATCCATCAGTTCATGTAAATCAGTCTGCAGGCGTGACACTCAGCATGCAGTCACCTCTCTGTCCTTCCCTACCCTGCCAGTTGAGGCAGGACTAGCAACCTGATGTCTTTCTGAAGTCTTTTGCTTGATACACGGTGGGGTGGAAGTGGGGATCTGAAGAGATACAAAGGCTTTGGCATATCTTCTTTTTTCTTTATTGGGGGGCATATTATGAATATATCAAGCACCAAAAATACATCTCTCTGCCCTCCAGAATTTCAGTCTGGGACTCGTCCTTCAGAACTTAGGTAGAAATCGAAATGAGCAATGTTCCTGGCCTTGCTCACAGTTGCTTCCCTTCAGGCTCGGTATTCAAGGTCATCAGAACCAGGTAGCACAGCCCAGGTTTCCATCCTCTTCCCTTTCTTTCCCCTTGCCCTTGACGCTAGCAAAGGAGTAGTCGTCAGGCTTCTCGTAAAAATCCGCAGCGATGGCGTCTTCTGTTCTCCGAATCTCCGCAAGTGAGCATCTGCCTAACGGTTCACCTCCACCGTCTCGCTGCTTCCCCCAGCTTCCCCCATGCTTGCACTCTTTCCAGACAATAAACTTTATTTTCTTCATAAGAATTCAGTCTACGCAAGGGTATTAGGCAGCTTGTTGGCACCTTTTAATTCCTGGATGTTGTCCAGAAGGGGCTCTTCACAGGAGTTCCAATGGGTTCCTCTCTGAATGGGGAAGACAATGCGGCTTTGTGTTTGGGTTTTTATCAGTTACCTTCTGTTTGTAAACATCTGTTAGCGAGTGCCCACCCCTGCACACACACAACCCCCCTCCCCGTCAGAAAGAAAAGGATTCTTGCGGTTTGTACTCTTTTGCCTAGCTCAGGGAGAAGACTGTGCTGGCTGATTCCCACCCCCACCCCCCCACCTTGATCAAGTGCTCAGGTATGTGACCATTGAGCTGAAACCCATGGACTTTTTGCACATATTGGCAAACGACTTTCCGTAGGGACCCAAAACACTTTATTTCATTAATGGCCGAGAAACCTGCTAATCCGCTCATTACTGCAGTTTAATTTTGATGCTGGTTTTTGATGATGTATTGAAGAACTGTATAAACTGCCAATTACAACTAGGAAACATTTCCATTTCTGAAGAGGCCATTACTTTTTCCATTTGCTTAGCCGCACACAGCAGGCCGCCAGCACCCCTTTTTGTTTGGATTGCATTCCATCCTTAATCTTCCTGAGTTGGTTATTGTTATGTCCGTACCAATAAATACACCTGTCTTGTTTTTCCACTCTCCATCCATTTAAGAGTGCTCTTGAGCCACTGTAGATGACTCCAGTTGCTTTTCCTTTATTGCTGTTACCGACCTGCTCCTAGGTCCTGTTGATTTTATGGGTCCCATTCTCCGTGCTTTTCTGCTTTCCTGAGTGGCCCATCATTAAAAACACAACACTCTGGAGCTGATGAGATGGACCAGTGTCTAAAGCCTCCTGCCATCAAGACTGATGGTCTGTGTTTGATCTCTGTTGTAGTCCATACTCGGAAGGAGAGAATGGGCTCCCACAGGTTGTCTGAATTCTACACATGCAGCCATGCCCATAGTTATATGCAGAGCACACACACACACACACACACACACACACACACACACACACACACACACACAGACACACACACACAGACACACACACTTTTCAGAGAGCTGTGGTAAAACACTGCATTTTCTTATAGGTTTGTGGACCTGAGAATCTTAGTTCTGGGCAAGTGGCGGGATGCAGTTGCTTCTCTGGTTCACTGTGAACCTGCTGCCTTAAAGCTGGTGTCTCAGGCTCTGATTGACACAAAGACAGGTGCAGGGCAGAGCAGAGAAGATGTGTGCACGCTGCCTGTTGTGATGTGTGTTTGGCCCTTTGGTGGCATGAGGGTAGAGGATGATCTCCCAGTGAAGCTTACCTTTATGTGTCTTTGGTTCTGTTCTGTTTGCATGTGCTGAAACCTAACTCGAAGGACATAGATAGGAAGGACTTTGCAGAAATCCAATGCATGGTGCTGGTTCCAAGACTCTAGGCACAGGCTCTGGCTTCTCTGAGACACGGTGGCCCCAAATTTGAACTGTGGCCTGGAAAGTACGTGGTGTAGATAATTCTCCTTGTGAAAGGCGACAAGTAAGTTGTACATTACTCATGATGATGGACTCATAAGAAAGACAGGTTTGGGTCCACAATTCCCCTGCAATAGCTAATTATCTTCTGGTTTCATTGCTTTGGCCTATACATCATGCTCTGGTACACAGCAGAGAGACCTTCAGACCCCGTGGCATCTAAGAAGCGAAGAGCTAAGGGGAGAAACAAGTGTTTCCAATTCTTTGATGAAGGCCATAGCTTCCCACCAGTGACCCACTGGCCTAATTTCCTTCCCCTAGGCCCAACTCCCTGAAAGTGCCACCACCAACCAGACATCAAGCCTTTAGCACCTGGCTTTTGAGGAACACTTATCAATGCCCCACCAGGCAGCTAATGGAAGTCACAAGTGTAGAGAGAAGGTTACATTCTGTTGGGACTTTGAGAAGACCTCGGCCCTGTCTTTTCAACATACATGCATACAGAACCTTAGATAGAAGGGTACCTGCCCTGAGCTGCCATGTTCTTTCATACACTCTCCCCAGCAGTGTTGGCACTGGGGCTCATTAAATTACTGTGCTTAGGAGGGTGGGTTCATACCTTCCATCTTTAATCTCTACAAAACACTTTCCTTATCAGGTTGTCTTAACTCTGATTTGGGAGATGGACTTGGACATAATGAGAGAAACCATGTAGCTTGGGACACCCTTATGGAATATTTATTGTATCCTGAATATTGCCATATGTGGTATCCTTAGTATTCACTGTACATCTCTGGGGTCAGCAATATCACAATCATCAGCATCGCTGTCCATGTTCACTTTAATTATTGATCACCTCTATATCCAGGCACAGTACTGCATTCTGCAATATCACTGTCTGATTGCGTGCTCCTAGCACTGTGGCCTGGTGTGTAGAATAACCCATGTTTCATCAGGCCTCAGAGAGCTTAGAGAATCATTCAGTATTAGCAGAGCTGGGCTGAGCTTGGGTGATTTCTGTGCCTCTACTTTCTTACCTAGGGTGGAAAGGTTCTTGTGAGGAGAGGGTGAAGTGTCCCTCCTGGTCACCTGTACTCCTGGAGGCTTGCATGGTGGATTTGGCTTAGGCCTCTGTCCAGGCAAATCTATTGGCCCTAAGTCTCTTCTTGCCTTTTTGAATATGCTTAAAATGTTTTAAGTAATGGAAAGTCATCTTCATGCAAGACTCACCTTTATATCCATTGAACATATAGCACCAATTCCTCCAAAAGATGGTGTTTTCTGTTTCCTTACTCAAAATAAACAAACACAAAATTGCTTATGTCAGCAGTACATTAGTTCAGTTGTGTTACATATTAGCATTCAATACTATATTTAATCAAGTTAGAATTCTAATTTTTCTGGTTACCGAGTAATGTAGTTATTTTAATGACTTTATTAGCTATACTTGCATATATTCAAATAAAGGTGATACACTGCATCAGAGGAAACTATCACTATGAATTTTGCTCTTGTATTTCTTGCAGTAGAAATGCTCCTCCTTTTAAAGCCATCGTCTCCCAACTTCCCTTCTACAAGATGACTCTGCTTTGACAGCACTGGTTCAGTAACTGCCTGGTGTCACCACCCCTGGCTAGTCACTTCCCTTATTGCTGGGTGTGGGGGCTCTGTTCAGTTGTTCACAGCTGTGAACGATGCCGCTAGCTCACCGTGAAGTGAAAATTCTACGTGGAAATTAATAATTCTTTTGCAGGATGGTTGTTCTGATTTATTTTCTTTTCCCAGAAGCCCCTGAGGGTCTGTTTTCTCATCCCCTCACCATGCCATGTATCTATCATTTTCTAATGACTAGCTAGTATTACTGCTGGTTGAACCCTATTTTATTGATAACAGAGAGCAAAGGCTGTGTATGTCTGACAGTTTCTCTCAGTATTCTTATCAGTGTTAAAGATGTGTGGAACAAAAGATTTAACACTTTGCATGCAAAGATTTAAACTGCTCTGGCTAATTTGTTATGAACCATATGCAAATGAAATCCCCCCCTTACATCTAAACTATAATAAAACCCCTTCACTGGATGTGATAATTTGTATTTGCTTGGACTAGGGAGTGGCACTAGGAGGTGTGACCTTGTTGGAGTAGGTGTGTCACTGTGGGCGTGGGCTTTAAGACCCTCATCCTAGCTGCCTGGAAGTCAGTATTCCGCTAACCACCTTCAGATAAAGATGTGAACTCTCAGCTCCTCCTGCACCATGCCTGCCAGGATGCTGCCATGCTCCCACCTTGATGATAATGGACTGAACCTCTGAACCTGTAAGCCAGCCCCAATGAAATGCTGTCCTTATAAGAGTTGCCTTGGTCATGGTGTCTGTTCACAGCAGTACAACCCTAACTAAGACACTGGGGCTTCAGAATTATTGTAAGAAAAAACACTTGGAAAACATAAGGGATCAATACTTGGGCAACAAAACCACTTTTCTTTTTCTTAAACCCACTGTGGTGCTTGAAAATTAAAGATCTTAGTCTGTATGAGTTTCCGCAGTATTTAAGCGGGATTCAAGCTGTATGTGCACCCATGCTAAATTCCTTAAAAGCTTCGGTGATGAACGTGGAACAGTTCCCACGGGTGACTTATCTTCCCCGAGGCTGAGCACAGGTACTCTACTGACTGCAGTGGAGCCTCTTAGAGGAGAAAGTGGGGTGCAGTACATGTGGGGAGACCCTGATTTGTGAAGGTTATCATCTGGTGTCAGGAACACCTGAGGAAGCAAAGACAAGGAAACACAAGAGTGTCCTGCAATGGGGGGGTACCCATGTGGGCGGGGCTTGGGACTGATGACCTGGAAGAAGGAACTGAAGACTTAATTTTGCTTTATTTAACACAGCACTAACACGGGAACTTAATTTTACAATCAATATTTTGTTAATATTCCGTGTAAGGAACAGCGTTCATTTTGCAAACTTTCCCTGCTTTGCTACTGAGTCACTGAGACTAACTTCAGTCAGGTGTGGTGGTACATGCCTGTTGTCCTGACCCTCGGTGGATATGGGCAGGGAGGATGAGGCATTTCAGGTCAGCCTTGGTAACCTAGTAACTTAGGGCCCAACTTGAATACATGAAACCTTGTTAAACACCAGCAAGAAACCTGGAGAAATAATTTTTAAATAAAATTCACTGTTGTTGTTGTTGTTTTTTTTTTTTTTTTTTAATATAAAAATGGCCAGGTCTGGTGTGAGTTTCATGTCTGCATTCCCAGCACTTGGGAGACTGAGCAGGTTTGCATAGTTTTAAGGCCAACCTGGGCTGCAGAGTGAGAGTACACGCATGCATGCACACACACAGACACACTGAGATTTTTTAAGAGCAACCTTGGGATTCAGTACCAGGTCTTCTGTGCATGCATAGCAAATACTCTTACCCACTGATTCATCCCCCAGACTCCCAAAAGTAAGAGTATTCTAATATTGGACATTGTCTTGACATTCGCTTATTTTAAGTTTTTAATTTGAATTAACTCCAGACCTTCTTAGAAATGGCAGACCTCACAGAGCCACGTTCCCTACTTTTCCCTGAGGTTAACAGTTCCCCTCACCATGGTGTAAGTATCAAGCGTGGAAACAGTCACTGGTGTTGGACATTCATGGTGCCACATTACTTGGATTACCCAGTGGCTTACTTTTGTCCCAGAAGCTGTTCCAGGGTCCAGCTGCTATCTGCCTGGCCACCTTCAATCTCTGGCAGTGCCTGAATCTTCTTCTGGCTTTCCTGCCATTGAGACCCTTGATCTGTCTGACATGTTTCTTTCTTTTTTTTTCTTTTTTGGTTTTTCGAGACAGGGTTTCTCTGTTTCTCTGTGTAGCCCTGGCTGTCCTGGACTTACTCTGTAGACCAGGCTGACCTCGAACTCAGAAATCCACCTGCCTCTGCCTCCCGAGTGCTGGGATTAAAGGCTTGTGCCACCACTGCCCAGCAACATGTTTCTTGTGATCAGATCGGTTGCCAGCATTATTTTGGTGGAGTCGTGACTATCACAGGAGTGATGTAGCTAGTGTGTTTCTTCATTCACATGTATTCAGGGGGCCTTGGTAAGTCTTATCACCATGAGTTCGCATTGGTTCTGGGTTCGGGAGATGGCGTCTGAATTTCCCTGGTGGAATGTCTGGAATGTCGCTATGTTTTCCTACGTGCATCATGACCAGTCAAAGGCAGTGCTTTGGGATTATGACAAGGCCCTCCTTCCCGAAACCTCGCCACACACTGACTGTGCACCTCCTTGCTGGGCCTGTCTGCAGCAGCTCTTCCTGTGCTGTGGGTCTTGGAGAGGTTGTGCACCCCCTATGCTTTCTGAATTCTCTAACTAGGATTCTCCAGGGAAGACCAGCCGATCTCCATTTATTCACTGGTCCATGTACTACTTACATGCACACGAGTCACACAGTTATTCTGTTACTTGTAACCAAGCACTGTAATTATGTATTCAGTTGTTCAATTCATTCCAGTCCAGGCTGTCCCAACCTGTGATGGTTGACTTCTGTGAAGGATAGAGTTTCTAACTGAGTGATGTCCTCTCGCACGGTGTCCCTCCTGGCTTGCCACCTTATTTCTCATCATCCTCGGCTAGTGATGGCTTAGTGGGGGACACTTGGGAGCATGCTTGTCCAGGTTTGTGCCTTATACCTCCGACTTGTTGATATAAGAAGAGAGGACACACAGGGATGAGGACAGACATTTTCCTGGTGCTTTTAGGAAGGGCATCTATTCTTATAGGACGGGTAGGAATGTGGGGGTGGGGATAGTTCCCGGAAGTGGTCCTAGTCCTAACAATAGCACGTAGAGATCTTACTCTTTCTCTCTCAGTAGTGCTTGGAGAATTTAGTTCCCATAGACCTTACAGTCCCAACAGATGCTGTAACATACCATGGTCCAGTTTCACTTTATGTCACTATTTCCTCCCTGTTACTGAAAGGAAGATGGTAACAGGATATCCTCAAAGATGGGAAAAACAGGGCTCCAAGGCTGTGAGAGACTGAAATGTATATACAAAAATGGTGGAATCAGACTGGTGTCTTGCTAGGAGGGTCTTCTGAGAAGGTGAATTTCCCCAGGCCCTACCTTCATTCCTAGTGCCAGACAGAACCCAAGACTAAGTCTGTAACTGTAGAGATCATGTTCGTGTGTGTTTGTGTGTGTGTGTGTGTGTGTGTGTGTGTGTGTGTGTGTGTGTCGTCACACACACACACATGTACGTACGATAGTATACAATCTAGGCTTTGAATGTGTTTATGAATCCCTGCCAATTCTATAATCTTAAGTGCTTTGATTTAGAATATAGGGAAGTGGGGGTGATTTAACTTGCAACGATTTTGCAAGAAATCTGAAGCTGAAAGTCTCTGAAGACAAAATGTTCCTTGAATAGGTTTGGCCACCACCTTCATGTTCTTCTGGTAACCCTCTTCAGTTTGCTGTCCTTCAGGCTGTTAGAAGAAGGTGGGCTCTGGAAGTTTTCCCACCCCCTGGAGAGCCAGAGCCTCTATTTTAGCAGAGAAGGGGGCACCCTGGGAGGGCAGGGACTTGGCCAGTGTCCCCAGAAGAGTTAACGCTCATCCTGGACGTGAAGCCAGCTGAGCTACACCAAATCCACCAACTTACCAAATCACCTGCCACGGCCCCCAGCGCTGAACTGAGGAGGAGATCAAAACATTCTACAGAGGACTTTCTTAATCACACGTGTGTGCATTTCCTCTTGGCCCCAGGCCAAATCCACCCTCCCAGCCTTGCTTCAAGGTTGAGTTTCCCTTCACTGTTCATGACCGTGCCCTTGTTGGCCTGTGGATGTCGCTCTCCATCCACAGCCCTCCTTCCGGACCCAGTTTGCAGCCAAGACTATGATCTTACTTTGAGTTTGGATATAATGATTACATTTTAGCTTCTGGTATATTTTCTTACCTGTCACAGGCATGAAATTTATTCTAATAGTTACTCTACCCTACAGATAGCCACTAAAGGGGGAATTGGATATTGTCTATCAATTGGCTAGTCTGTGAACTAAGGCTGTGAACTAATTACAAGGTATTGTATCAGTTCTGATTTATTAACCATTTACTCTGCCTGGGCGAAAGTAGCATTTTTAGTAGCACCAGGCTGCCTGGATGAAGCTTTCTAAAAGGGCAGGGTGCCCGGAATATCTGATCGTACAGTTATTACTTTGTGTCATATATAATCTTGTTTTTCCCTGCAACAAATAAATCTTTGGAACTCCTAGAGAAAAAAAAATAGGGAGAAAAAAAACATTTGTGGTTACAGTATAATAAAAATAAACCATTTGTCGTGACTGTAGCTGACATTTATCAGCCCGTTTGTGGGTGCTCTTTCTCTCTCTCTCTAATACAGAACATAATTTGTCACTTTGTAAATACATTCCAGTCTAAATCCCTGCCAGCATCTGTTAGTGTTTGAAGGATTAATGTGCTACCCCGTATATGTCTGCACTTCCCAGGAACAGCAGAGCACGTGCTGTGGATCTTAGCAGAGCCAGGAAATGACATTTTTTTTTTCCTCCTTGTTTCCCTACACATGGCACTCATTTGTGCCTTCTCCTGGTTTTCCTCATCCCTGCCCCCGTCTGCAGTCTGTGTAGGTACCTGAGATACCATCTCTGCCCGGGGCTTCACAGAGCCTTCAACCTTCCTTCTTTCTTTCACGGTCAAAGTCACAGTGTGTGTTTACTGCGGATGGAATGCAGGGATGCTTTGAGGTGAACTTGGCTTGAGATCAAGTTCTTCATCTGCTTTATCAGCCCTAGTTTGGGGGCTTTCTTTTTCATCTCTTTTGCAAAATGGAGACGCTGAACATCTACTTCTTAAAGGTGCTGTGGATAAAGGGATGTGTGAAGTGGACGACAACGGTCGTTGTGAGTGAGCTGGGAATGAATGTGGGGTCGCTGCCTTGGGTCATTGCCACCAACTATGGAGTTGCAAGGGTTCCTTGGGGGATCCCAGTGCTCTAAGCCCCGTGTTTCTGTTGGCTTGAATTTTTATCATTTTCTACTAATAGGTTTTGTACTTGTTCAGAAATACTTACCTCCTTGTAGATTAGGTGCATCTTGCCTTCAGCTTGTGGGAAACTCATTCTGAAGATGGGCTGGAGCTCAGTGAATGGCAGAGCCTTCATCTACATCTAGTGTGAGCTAAGTCCTGGGTCTGTTCCCCAGAAGTGCAAAGACAGGGAGAGAGAGGGATGGAGGGGGAGGGGGAGAGCTGGGGTGGAGGGAGCTGTGGTTTCCAGGTAGGCTTGGTTCATGGAATCCCCACCAATGACAAAGAAATTCTCTGTCTTGCTACAAGTTCCAGATTTATCTATCTAACCATTGGATGCCAGGAATTCCCTAAAGGACACTGTGGCCAATGTGCTTATTTTATTTTTTATTTTTTTCCTTCCTTCCTTTCTTCCTTCCTTTCTTCCTTCTCTCTTTTAAAATTTGTTTATTTCACTTTATGTTTACGAATACTTGCCTTATTGTTTCTGTGCACGCCATGTGAATGGCTGGTGCCCATGCACACCAGAAAAGCCATCAAATTCCCAGGAACTGGAGTTACAGATGGTAAAACATCAGATATCTGGTAATAAAGATAGTGTTCTCACCCATCTATCTGCATATAAAATATTAATCACAGGGCTTACCAGCATCATACACCTTATGAAGACTTTTTTAAAGAAAATCTAGTTTTATAACAGGGATGAACAAACTTGTGTGTGAAGAATTCCAGCCCAGTAACTATGCTTGTAAATAAAGTTTTATTGAGACATGACTTTGCCCACTTACTCATTTCCTCATTCACTGCCTGTGTCTGCTTTTGTACGCATGCTATTCTGTGTTGAATAGTTGGGAGCGACAGTGTAGCCTAGAATGTTTAGAATCCTTCAGAGAAAATAATTTGATGATATCTGACCCAGTACTATGGCTATTCAGAGGAAACAAACAAGATCTAAGCCAAACAAACAAAAACAAGAACAACAAAACCCAACTTTGTCCCACTAAATTATACTGAGGACATAATTAGGCTATTCCTTTTTTCTGCACACATGGAATTATATTCTACTGTGAGTCTCAGTTATCCAACTTGGTTAACCCACAAGCTTAGGAGCTGGAAGAGTGTTTGAGGCTAACTCCCACACCCTCCACCACAAAGCTGTAATTTAATGTTATGAATGATATAGAATAGAAACAATGAAGAGAATTGCAGAGAGAGAGAGAGAGAGAGAGAGAGAGAGAGAGAGAGAGAGAGAGAGAACCAGCGAGTGCTCAGTGGTTCCAAAGGACCTGGGTACATTTCCTAGTACCCAAGTGGCGGTTCACAGCCTAGTCCCAGGGGATCTGGTACCCTCTTCTGGCTTCTTCTGGCCCTGTATGCATGCAGTACGCAGACATACATTAAGGCAAAACACCTGTACACATAAAAGAAAAAAAAAAAAAAACCAAGTAGTATCTATATAGAGAAAGAAGGATTAGAGGCTGTTCATAGAAGCAGCCACATTCACGGGAATGAAGTTCTTTTGGACGTGGCCTTAATATCATTCCCCGAAATGGCAGTACTTTCAGGTCTAAGGAGAAAGTTCTGGAATGGAGAGAGCACCCCCTCACACATGTATGCATTGAAAACCTTGGGCCCCAGAGAGGAGGGCGACTCTATGGATTGGCTCTTTTCTTTGGTTTTCCTTAGGTACTACACGCGCCAAGCTACACTTTAAGGTGGACAGCTCTGGGCTGCCCTGTGGCTCTAGGAGTGGGGGATGTTCTTCTTCCCATGGAGAGCATATGTCTTATCCATCCAAGGGGAGAGGGAAGAGGCTGCTTATAAATATTGAAGAGGCCGTGAGTCTGTGCACCTGTGTCAGCCACTCTGAAGTGGCTTCTAATGGACATTTATAAGGTGATGTCCCCCCCACATCCCCTCCCTGTGCTAATGCTGTCTAGGATGCTCTTCAGAAAACATGCAGTCTGTAACTTAGCAGGCTTTTAACAGAATCCTACAACATGATTCATTCATCCCATTTGGCTGTAAGAGACAAGAGTACAGAACAAGCGAGATATGAACAAGGTCCTGGGCCAAGCGCGTGCCTGCGTGCTTCCCGTGCTGAACCGAAGGCACATCCCGTTACTGGGTCTCCTGTCTTTCCTGGACCCCAGACAGCCTTCCCGCAGCACCTTGTATAGACTTGGTTAGGAGCTCTCGCTAGGTGGTTGGACAAGTCTCAGAAACCTAGAGGCCAACTTAAGCCACGTCCCTTCCCCCTTCTCCCCTCCCCTCCTTTTCCCAGGGTTTCTTAGACTCTCTCATTCCCTCAGTCTTCCCTTCCCTCCCCACCCCTTCTCTCACTTACTTTCATTCTTCCCTTCTCTTTCTATTAAAAATATCTCACTTAACCCATCTGAGCTATAGCATACCATTGCTGTGGAGAGCTGGACGGCTCTAGTTAACCCTAGTGCAGAGCTCTGTGCTACACAACATCCTGTGCAGTTCACGACACGACCATGTCGGTATGTTTCAACACCGTCGAAAAATACTGCATTGGAAAAAGTTGAGCTTCCAAAATTGCATATTCAATGTATATTTTATATGTGAGACTATGAGAAGTAGGAGGAGAAAGAGTGCAGGACACTCCACCCCTGAGCCACTTCCTAAGAGATCTGCTCCAGATGGCACAGACATCAATCAACTCTGTGAGCTTAACAATGAAGTGTTGAGAAGCAGGCGGTGGACTAGGGGTCCTCAGCAGGCTTGTCACATGGCATAGGAGAGGACACCGTAAACACCACTGAACAAGAGCACCCAGTTTGGAATTAATCTCTGGAGAAAGCTCAAAGAGGTGAACATTATCTACCCTACTATGAATCATTTACCCAGAGGGGTCGCTCTCAGAGGGAGGACTAGTGAGCTGAGTCAGAAATCCAGTTAAACATAACTCGTTAAAACAGAGGAGACGCTGCGTGAGGACCGAGCCCTGTATAGTGATACCCTTTAACATCCGAATGCTGGCTCTGTACAGAACAGTTGGCCGCAAGAAATCTTTGCAGTCTCCCTTGAGTTATTTCCTATTAACTCACCTGGCCTCATTTTCCAGTCAGAAGATAGCATCATCCCTTTGTGGCATCTGCAAGTGCTCTCTGTGGATTTGCGTGCAACTGTGTCTAGATCCAAGCCTTGCACATGGTTGGCACTGGGTGATGGTTAGGTTGCTATCATTGACTATTGTCACTTCTGTGTGTGTCAAGTTCAAATGAACTTTGGCAGGGAAGAAGTGGCGGGAAGGGTGTGAGGAAGTAATACCCTGTGGGGGAGAGGGAGTTTGCCTGTATCTACAGTGTTTATTTTTAACTTTTAAATGTCATATTTGATGTTTCTACTCTAATCCTGCCCTCTGTCTCAAAACAGTATCTACAATTCCTCCGATACAATTGTATCTTTAATATTCTTTACCTTTGCATTTTTTTTTTTAACACTTTATCTTCTCTCACTGTGTGTTGTGGAACACTTAGGTTTCTTTCTCTTTTTATAGCTGATTACTTTTTTTTTTTTTAAGAAGTTAAGGAAATTCTTATTTTTAGTTATGTATGTATGCGTGAGGTTCTGTGTGCATAAATTCAGGTGCCTGAGAGGGTTAGGGACAGTGGGTACCCAGGAGTTGGAGTTACGGTGATTGTGAGCCACCAAATGGGTGCTCGGATCCAAATCCAGGTCCCTTTCCGGAGCACTCACTGCACTGACAGAATGCTCTGTGGGTGCTGCAGCTGTTCTTAGCCCTGATCTGAGTGAGTTTCCAGACCTGGTTACCTCTCAGCTAAATTCTGTTCTTCGTTCTCTACAGTGAGAGTTTCATTCTTTCATGGGTCTTGTAGCCATGTGTGTTGCTGATGTACTTTCTTGTAAACCTTTTATAGTGTTTGTCTATTCTCTCTCTCTCTCTCTCTCTCTCTCTCTCTCTCTCTCTCTCTCTCTCTCTTTCCTTTTGCTCTCCTTCTACTTTCTGCTTCTAATTCTTAGACAAACATACTGCTGAAGATCCAATGCTCCTTACTTTGTGTTGACTTCTGAGACAGAGTCTCTTGCAGCCAGGGCCTTTTGTAAAGTTACTATGTAGCTGAGGATGGCCTTGATCTTCTGAACCTACTGCCTCTACTTGCAGAGTGCTGAGATTATAGACCTGCATCAGCACATGTGACCTGACTTTTTTTTCTTTTTAAGATGAGATAGTTTTTATTTTTTGAGGGATTGGGGATTGAGCCCATGGCCTTGAGCATGTGAAGTAAATACTTTCTCCTCCAGCTACAGCCTCCAGTCAAAGATGACCAGCATTTCCAAATGTGCTGTTTGCTTCCCAAGTTCGACAGTGTTTAGAAGTCTGCTCGTTCCCTGAATCTCCGACCTCTTCTCTTTCCTCTGTCTCTCAGTTATTTTCAGGTTCTTAAACTATGATTAATCGTATTAACCATAGTTACCGTCAGACCATGTGACCTCATCTTTCATACATCTGCTTGCCCTGTTGTGAATAAAAGTGTCACAGCTCACCAATACTCAATGCTCTCTGCCATTCATTTGCAGGTTTTGACGGACTGAGACACGGTAGTGCCAGGAGACTTCCTCCTGCCTCGGTTGCCTTGCTCTGACCTCTCCACCCCCATCCTGTTCTCTCCAACCTCCCTAATCAAGGCAAGACCATGGGGCCTGTGTGACAGAGGTGATTTGAATATGTTGACATTGCCTTTGTGATCTGGTTCATGGTTAACTTCAGAAATACTGTGTAATTGAAAAGCGTGTGCTTAAGGCTGTTTTGTGTCATCAGCCTTGTTAACTGTTTTGTCTCAGGGCTCTATTTTATCTACATTATCTTTCCATTTCTAATGTGACTCTTTAAAGCCTTCAAAGAGTGTCAGATGCTTCTGTGGTTTAAGGCTATGTGCTTGACACATGCGACTTCATGATTCTTCTTGACTAATTGTTTCTGTCTTCGTGTACTGCCCCTTTTCATCTCTAGCGACTTTGTTTTGGCTTCAAATTGTACTTTTATGTAATATTGCTGGATTAGCTCTTTCAGTTTTCAAAGATTTGTCAGTATTTTTCCCTTGACCTCTTTATTTTCAGACTTTTGGTATTTTTTTTATTCATGTAGCTTTGTTAGGCTACAAGAGGTGCCAGGACAAATATTTTCCAATGTACTTGCTTGTTACAACACAGGGGTTTGAGTCCAGTGCCCCACACATTGAAGGTAAGCCCCCTCCCACCTAGTTTTTGATAACGTTCATAGTTACATGCAGTGTTAGTTTCTTTGTAAGTGATGTAACAATATTTGCTGACTTCCCACTGGATGAGGTAGATAAGAAGCACGGGGAATGTCTGTACTTAGGTTCTGAGGGTCTTGAAGGAACACACCCCTCTTCTTGATATTCTGTTTGTTGCTGTGCTCAATCGTGAGGGGACCTGGGTAGTTAATCTGACTGAGTACCTTGGAAAGAAGACACAGAGATTTGGTAGATAGCTGTAACGCTGTTTTCCAGTCTTCATATCCGGGGATGGACTTTTTGATTCCTTCCTCCCACACAAAAGGTACATTCACTTTCTTCCCCTAAGGCAGGGCCTCTTCTTCATGTTCACACATGACTCCTGTGAAATTAAAAATCATGCCCACCCTTACTACCGCTTTGAGCAACAGATGTGGAGAAAGGCATACTGTTAGTGGGATTTGTTCCCATTTTGGAAAGAGAAGGCGATACACTGTCCAATCAGTCTGTGATGGAATCCTGCCATGGCTGGCGTAGGTCTTAACAACAGGAGCAGTTTGCACCTACTCTTCAGGGGAAGTGTCTTGTGGCTCATCTTCCCTGGCTGTATCAGAACTGGGACCAAAGTCATATTCTGCCCAGTACAGAGTCCCAGAACTTGGAGTAGACTTTTAAGGCAGGACTAATTTTTTTTTTTTAAACTAAGTACAATTGCTTGTTAATCTGAAGAGGAGTCAGATGTGTCTGCTCCCAGTTAGCTCATGCGCAGTTCTAACACTACACCAAAGCCTTTCCACAACTCTTGTTATTTTTTTCATTTTCTCCCCTTCTTCCGTTTCTCCTCAATATCAGCTCCCATGAGGCTTTCTGGAGTAATGGACTTAATCTGAAAAGCAGCATCACTAATCTGATGTATGCTACTGGGGTGAATTTATTTGAATTAACTCCAAGCTTATAATGGGCAACTGTCTCTCACAGACTTTTCCTGGCTTAGTCCACACTGTTTGGCTCCCGATTTCGTTGGCGTTCAGCTCTGCAGTCCTTGGCTTTCATTTCTGCTTTGCAAGTTGAATACCCTGCCTTCTCCCAGCGCATCTCTTTCCTGATGACACCAGGGTGCAGCCCATGCACAGCGGCATTCCAGATGTTCCTAGAACTTTGACCGAGTTATAGCACAGGATGGATAGAGGAGACCAGTAGCTTGTCCGGGCATCCTCCTGTGTGTGACACTGTTCCATTTACTTGTCTTTGTGTCTCTGACTGACAGTTGGTTTGGTCTGTTGATGTGTCTGCTGTCTATGTTCCCAGAGGCTCTGCTGGCTCCTAGGATCCCTTTGCACTCCATATTCATTTTAAGGTAGGAGAAAAGTGACTTGAGGAACCCAGTTCATGTGAGGAATAGGTCATGGCTTGCTGTTAGCAGGAACCTGCCTGCCTCGCCTCCCTGGACTACCGGCTGAGCATGTGGCACCTTTCCGACAACCCCCTTCACACCAGTCCCTCACTGTGGAGAAGAAGACCCCTTTTGGGGCCCAGCTCGCTCTCTACATGTGGTGTATATTCTGAATAAAATGTGGAGCTGATTTCAAAATGGCATTCTGTTGCCTTCCACCTTTTCATGTGTGTTACTCGAAATCTTCTCTAATTCTTGTGATTTCTAACACACTTGTCCTTATTTCTGCATTTCTTCTCTCTATGAAGTTTTTTTTTTTTTCTCTGTTATTCTTCTTTGGATATATTTGGGAGTAAATGAGCCGTGCATTCTGGCATTCCCTGCGTCATATTTTCTGTGTCGATGCAGAAGGTAAGGCTCTTTCCTTTTCTCTCCCCTTCTTCCTATTACTCTTGGAATTTTAACATAACTATCTAAGTCTTCTCTTATGCTCTACACAGTCATTTGATGGCTCCATCAGTCTAATCACAGCAAGTCTGTACCTGGTGATTTAACAGTTCAGTGAAAGCTCTCCTCTCCATAAAGTAACCCCCCCCCCTTTCATGCTATTTCTCTTCCTCACCCACCTTGTTTTTTAGCATAATTTATCCGATCTCATCGCTCATCTAAAGGAGGTATATATCTTGACGATACCCTGACCTCGAACTCTCCTTTTACTACATGTGGCTTGTTTGATGCCCAGAGTCCTCTGTCTTTGGGAGTGTTTTGGTGGGATTCTTTAAAAGGCTACTGGGGAGATGCAATTTTAAGCAGGAAACCTTATTTCTTTCTGAAGCCTGCTTTCTAATCTCTCCTAGTTTATCTTCTAGAGCCTCTGCCTTACTTCTGCAGAAATTCTGAACGATCTGTTTGTCTCTTTGGCTCTATCTGTAAATTTAAAATAGCTGCAGTGGCAACCCCTCAAGCGGGTTGATACTGTCCCGTGCTTACGTCACACTCTGTGTGCCAGGCCATGTCCATCCATCGCCATGCAGGGTGACGACGTCAGAGATGCCAGCCCTCGGCCAGCCAGCTTGAAACACTCAGGAGAGACTGGACTGTCGAAGGGCTGTGGGAGATGGGGGCATGGCAGCGGCTGGCATGCTCGGCTACGTTTTCAGTTCTTTTCAGTTCTGCTTGTGACACCTGGTGCCATATTATATATTCATTCCTCCATTCCTTCAGTTTTCAAAGTAAAACCTGTCCTGAAAACCTGCCCCATGCCACCGATGGTGTCTCAAGCATATAAGACTGTGGCTTTTAATCTACTCTCTGTGTCGGCATGGGTTATTGGATGTTTGGGTTTCGCTCAGAGCCCCTCCTTCAGTGTTTGTAGGGATGGAAGGTGCTATTACCTCTTTGGAAGATACCCAACAAAACCTTTGACCTGCTGCTTCTACTCAAGACATTTCCTGGGGTGGGATGGGCTTACGTCATGCAGCGTGTCTACTATAGCATTGCTCTCACTGGAAGAAATGAGGAGCGATAGCATATTATTCTTGACAAATAGAACAGCTGGTGCATCCATCCAGGTACTTGTCATATGTTTAACATTTGCAATCATCACGGCCATCTCCATCCATGCCACACACTTGAGTCCTCACAGTTCCTCCCCAGACGAGTTCTGACGGTTGTGTTTTTACAGAGAAGGGAGGAAGGGCATGGAGAATTTAATTTAAAAATTCAGGGGCGAAGGAGATTGCCTGTCACTAAGCTGACCTTAGTTCAGATATCTAGTACTCAATAGATAGTGAATGAATAAGTAACTAAGTAAGTAAATAAATAAATAAATAAATAAATAAATAAACAAACAAACAAAGTTGTGATATGCCCAGGGCTGGCAGGGGAGGTTGTGGTGACTTGAGGAGTCCCTGGAGATTGCAAGACATTTGGGGTAGACCTTGGTCATACACACACACACACACACACACACACACACACACACACACACACGCAGAAAGAGACAGACAGAGACAGAGACAGAGACAGAGACAGAGACAGGGAGGCAGGCAGACAGAAGACAGATGCAAGTTTCCAAGCTATTAAGTACAGACTCAACCTTCTTACCACATATGACTTGAAAAGAACGAGGGTGGAATTGTGTGCTCAGACATGATCAGTTATGGACTGAGAACAGCAAAGCTGTGAACAGTGTCGTGCCACACTCCTTCATTGGTAAGGAAAGTCACAGAACTACTTTTATATGTATAGAACTATATATTCTGACAGAGTTTGACATGGGCAGGTACTCTACTCCTTCTGGAGCTGTGGGACTTGGGAGTCACTTTTAATTTCTATGTCATCCCGTTTGGATTACATGTACTTTTTATTTATTTATTTGACTTTATTGTTTTTATATGCATTGGTGTGAGAGTGTCAGATCCCCTGGAACTGGAGTTGCAGATAGTTGTGAACTGCCATGTGGGTGCTGGAAATTGAATGCCAGTCCTCTGGAAGAGCAGCCAGGGCTCTTAACCACTGCCATCTCTCCAGCCCACACGTACTTTCTTAATATACTACCTTTGTAAGCACTAAAGATACTTTTAAGCAGTTGAAGACTCTCACCAAACCTGCACTGAACCTTGATATTGCCGGCACTGGGAGCCAGAAACTTCTCTGCTGTGTGAGGCAGACTTGTGCACTATGGGATGCTTGCAACACCACAGCATCTATCCCTAGGCACCAGTAAACCTCTTCAAAATTGTGACAACCAAAAATAGCTATGGATATTGCCGAATGATCACAGGGCATACATGGACGGGTCCATGAAAGAGCTGTGGTCAGGTGACAACCACCCCTCTCCTCATTCCAAGGGCTGAAAGGGAGATTATCCCCATTTCAGGATCTTTTAACCTTGAAAATTCTTCAGGCCAGATAGAAGATTGTCTAAACCAGAGAAGAGAAGTCTTGTTCGTCTTCTGTCCATTTAATGTCTTCACTGTTGGCCTGTCACTGGGTAACTGATGAGCCCCAGAACTCCATTTGGAACTGTGCCCCTCTTTCTGAATTTAGACTGGGGTGAAGGCACTGACCTTTATCCCTCCTGCAGCAGTTTTCTCAAGGTAGGGGGTTCGGGTGCTTAACAACTTTCATTAAGAACTCAGCTATTAAGTATGCAAAATATATAGACCGTTCCTGTTGAGAAAATAATTATACAGTAAATTAGCCAAATGTCCAGTATGCTGCCTTTTAAGCAAACCTTTGATGTTCCCAGTACTTACAGAAGATAGAGGGCATGTTTATTAAGACTCTTCAACTGTGTATAAAGCTAGACCAGTCCAAAGTAATGGTGTCTGCTGAAGGAGTCTTTATCATAGGAATTTACCTTCAGTCATCCATTATTTATCTCAGCTATTTTATATGCCATTATAATAAATATTATGACAGAGAAAGCTTTTATGCTTCAACTTATTGTACGCCTCTGTACTTGCGTGCAATCCTTCAGGAATGTAACCATGTTTTACCTAGAGTTAACGTAAATCATCACCCGCATTAGAATGAAAAATTCACGGGGGGGGGGGGAACAAGGCTCTTTCTTCACTAGCAAAGCGTAAATGCACCCTCATGTTGCCTGCCAAACTCCGCAAGCCACTCACTGCCCGGCCCTAAACTGTTTCTAAGCTGCGAAGTGACTACATCCCAGAGAGGGAAATTGGAAGGTTTTGGAATATTTTTACTCCTTTGTCAGTTTCTGGCAAGATAAGCGTTTTTTTTTTTTTTTTAATCCAGAAATATTGCCAATTACTGTCTAAGCATTTTTAATAGTTTTGCTTTTACATAACTCTGAACTCGATACCAAATTAAATACAATGCTCTCCTGTGTCCGTTCTCCTGCAGTTATCAAGGCATTGAGAGAGTTATTTTACAAATTGCGTTCCAGTAACAGAGAGTGAAATGCTCTGGCCTGTACACAACGAAGAAAGAGTTGTCATGATTTTCTCATTAAGGATGTTTGTGTATTTTGGCAGGGGGGATGCGTGGGTGTTTATGGGGAGCCTGGGAATGAGAGTTGATTGTGATGGTTGATTTCAAGGTTAGAAATGACAGATTCAACCCCTCTCCTTCAAGATTTTAAGAGAAATCCAGGGTTCTGCCAAGGATCATTTTGGGTTACTTCCCAGTTTCAAAGTGTACAATCATCAAGAGAGTCCCGCCCCCCCCCGCCACACACCCCCCCCCCCCCGCCAAGCATTTTCTTATTAGAAGCAAAATGCACAGCTGGGTCTGGCAGTACTCGCCTGTGATACAGGACCAGGGAGGCTGAGGTAGGAGGAGCATACTTTTAAGGCAAGCATGGCCCCCTTAGCAAGACCCTGTCTCAAATAACCAGGACAAATCTTTGTTACATACTGTATAGACCAGTTCAAATGTACAGGGGCAGGGAAGAGATATTACTGCTTCCTTTCCTGGCTGTTAGAGAGTACGTTTATTGGCATCTAGTTTTTACTTCTGAGCCTGTCTTAGGTCACCAAGGCTGCTCCTAATGCTGGCCTGTGCTTACCCACCCGAGAGCTTCAGATATCACAAATCAATTCTGGCTTCCTTTTCCTTACGCCTTTCCCAGCGATGAGACTGCCATTCCTCACCACCATTAATGTCCTTAAATGATACTGGAAAAACTGGCGTTCCAAAGTCCCGCCTAGAATATCGGTGAATTATTAATCTGGTTTGGTTAGAGGCTTATTGTAGTTCTGTGAATAATGTCATGTCAATAATATGCTCAGCACCAGTGTCCCTTGCCATTGTAAATGTGACAAGTCCTATTTAAGGTTGCAGAACATAAAACCAGGACTGAGAGTCTGTAAAGAAGGGCGAGAGCCATCAGCATAATGCAATTAAGGCCCATTGGATTAGAATTTGCAAGATGCCATTAGCAATAAGCTCGGAACGTAGATTATAGCTTTGCTTACAGTGGGTTTTTTTCTCTCGCACCAATAACGCTGCTCTTGTAAATTCTAAGTGTGTAAAATAAATACGATATAAAGTAGACTTGAATGAGAATATATGGATGTTGTTAATTTCTTGGAAGCTTCTCCGAGCTGTGCGCTGGAGAAGACGAAGCAGGGCCAGATCGCTGTGTGGTGTCCCCTGTCTTAGCTGTCACCTGCCCTTTCCTGCTGTGCCTCTTTGAAGTTCACCAGCCTTTTTTTTTTTTTTTTTTTTTTGTCATCTGTATAAACGGTGCAGGTTAACATATCCTGCATAGGTTAACATATACTGCATAGGATTTTCAGGTCTCTGTTAAATGTAAAGCAGCACGGACTGTGTCTGGGTGGCTTGCTACTCTTGCTTTTATTGTCAAGTTGGTATCTTTACACAAGTGTTTCTTTACAAGACTGCTTTTTTACATGAGTGCTTCTTTACACAACTGTGTCTTTACATGAGTGTTTATTTCTTTACCCGCCTGTTTTAAACAACTGTTTCTAAACATGAAGGCTTCATTACATAACTGTTTCTTTACACAACTGCTTCTTTACACGAGTGTTTCTAAACACGAGTGTTTCTTTACAAACTGCTTCTTTACATGAGTGTTTCTTTACACAACTGCTTCTTTACATGCATGTTTCTTTTACAAGGATCCAGAAACAAACTCTTCTTGTTCTCACAGGAGAGGGGTGGGCAGAACTACTAACTCTGCTGCTACCTCGAAGCAAGACTGCAAAGTTACTCTTCCCTGCTTGTCTTAGTCAGGGTCCCATTGCTGTGAAGAGATACCATGACCACAGCAACTCTTATAATAGAAAGCCTTTAATTGGGGCTGGCTTTTAGTTAAGAGGGTGAGTCCATTACTGCCTGGGGGCGGGGGGAGAGAGAATGATCACATGCAGGTGCTGGAGAAGAGGCTGAGAGTTCTACATCTGGATCCTCAGGCAGCAGGAAGAGAGAGAGACACTAGGCCTGGCTGGGGCTTTTGAAACCTCAGAGCCTGTCCCCATTGACACATTTCCTCAACAAGGCCACACCCACTCCAGCAAGGCCACACCTCCTACTCCTTTCAAATACTGACTCCAGGTGAGCCTGTAGGGGCCATTCTCATTCATACCATCACTCAACAAAACACTAAGTGTGGCCCATGATAGACAGAACTTTCTGGGCATATTAGAGGCCCAGCGCTATGAGTCCACTGAAGGCCTCTGTGTTTTTCCATCCATTGGCTTCCATGGTAAGATGTACTCCTGTTGATTTATTTTTAACAACACACATTTGTGTGTTTGTGAGTTTGTTTAGGGTTGTCATAGTACAGGTGTGGAGGTCAGAGGACAGTGGGAGTCAGTTCTCTCCTTCCACTGTGTGGGTTCTGGGGATGGACCTCAGCTCGAACCATAGGCGTCATCCCACGCTGCCCTCCTCTTTTTGACTCTTATCATGCTGGTGGTTTTAACAAATCATAACAGTGAAGAGCTGCTGTCTCCTGCAGCATTTGATGTGTTGTTGATCATGCAGGTCAGGGTGTGAGTCAGAGACTCTTTGGTCCAGTTGAGTGGAGAATGCAGAGCCTATGAAATACAGGGGCAAGAGAGGCACACCCCCTCCCCCCCTTCCCCCCACTTGGCTAGCTCACCAAATACTGCTCTCCCTGTAAGAGAAATGGGATAGTGAGGGAGATGACAAGCAACAGCCAAAAACAAACAAACCAACAAAACACCCCAAAAACCCACCCACATTCTTCAGGCAATTGACAGCTGATAGTTGTATAATGACTGCTGTCTTTTGTTTGTTTGGTTGGTTTTGATTTTTTTTTTAACTGCTTATTTTTTTGTTTTGTTTTTTGACTACTGTCTTGTTTGTTTGGCTTGGCTTGGTTTGGCTTTTTGTTTTGTTTTTTGTTTGTTTGTTTGTTTGCCTTTGTCTTTGACCACTACTCTCTTAAGTAGGTTTGGCCATGAAATGTTTTCTTCCTTTTTTGAGACAGGGTTTCACTATGAGGTCCAGACTGGTCTTGAGCTTATGAGAAGCCTCCTGTGTCAGCCTCTTGAGTATTGGGATTATTGGATGAGCCACTGTGCTCGGGTTCCTGGAATTATTTCTGTCCCAGTTCCTAAGATTGTATTTTATGGGGCGCATCTTTTGTCCACCTCTGTGGGTAAGCAGACTCTGAGTGGGCGGGGCTTCCTCTGATGTACTGCACTAATGAGAGAGGCGTAGGAAATAGCCTTCCTGGGAAACCTTTAACACTCTCTCAGGCAGTGCTAAAGACTGAAAGGATGGAAGAGAGGGATGAACATTGTCTCCCTCCGTGGCATGCAAGCTGACAACACGCTGCCCTGTCTATTTGCTGATACTGGGCTTGGCCTCAGTCCCTAAGAGGGGCTGAGAACCAGGCCAGGAACCTGGCAGTGAACCAGAGGAGAGAGGTGGATAGCATGGGCATTGTGGACTATAGAAGCAAAAGAAAGGAAAGTTGCCACTTAGCGTGGACAGTGGCCCTCCAGTTACTATCTGGGTGAAGTCGTGGACTTCTTCTCTGTGGACTTGGATAAATGGTTGTAGCTCCGGAGAGACAGATACACCAGAGTCTGGACTTATGGCAGCCTCCTGAGATGGCTGTCGTTGTCCAGTAAGGGCCCATTCTTGTCAGTGAGGAGTGAAGCCACTCAGTGCACATCCTGGGGGAGACAAGAGAGCACTTCACAACCACAATGGTGACCCACATTTGTGAGCCATTTCTCACTGATGATCTGCATTCATAGGCTGTTCCTCTGGGTTATATTCTACTTTACAACTTCAGTCCCCAATAAACAGTCACTATTATTCTCATATTACAGAGGAGAAAGCTGAATGCCTCAGGAGAATTAATTTTCCCAGCACCCCTGTGGCTTGATCCATGCTATAATCAAAACGTTTACTGTTAAGAACATGCACTGACTGGACTTGGAAAGGCATGTGTCTGTGACTTAGGAGAGGTTAGGGAACATTCAGTAGGCCTCCCCCAGAATCCCAAGATCATGTATCACCCTTCATGGAGGTGCTATTGAATCCTTCCCCTTGATAATTATCAGAGACATAACACGACAGATAGTTATTGAAAAACAATGGGCAGCGTGCTTGAACAGTTGCCTTCAAATTCACAATGGTAGCATTTTCTGATGGTCTTGTACCGTGGCTTATATAATAGACTTGTTTCCTGTCTCAAAAGGCAAGTACCATTTATGCTTCTTCTCAAGTAAAGGCAGCCTGAGGCCCAGTGTACCCCTGAGTCATGTTGTTAGTGCTGTGGTCCCACTGAGCTGTGAATCCAGGTCAGCCTGGCTCTGGCTTCTCCATTGAAAGTGACATCATGTCTCCAGTTTGCTATCTAAATACCTCATGCTGTTCCCCATCTGGTCCCCCTGGTTTTAGGCAGTATCACATGTGAGTCACACTTGGCTGATTTGTACTCATGAAATACCAGAGATCACTGTGGCGTAACAGCCACCGGCAGTCCATTTGTGTCTACGGAGATAGCCTCATGAATCATGGACACAGGTTCTAGAACCTCATAGTGAACAGACAAGGAAGCTTGTATCCTGAAGGTGTGTCTGTCCACTTTGACACCACCTTAATCCCAGAGAAATAAGAGAGGGGGACATGGGCTCTTGAATGATCTCCCTGGTTGAGCCCCAAGTATTGGGAGCAGGTGGGCTTTTAAGCTCCCTAGAAGCTTCCATCATGTATGGATGCCACCTGGGTGATTCAGTTCGAACACTTGGGGCAGGAGAAGCTGTCTTGATAATTTATAATCAATTAACATCTCTATTTGGCCTCAGAAGCCAAACTTGCACAGTGGTCTTATTATAGGAAATAGTGAAGATTTGGGGAAGTGAGGCATTTTATACCACTTTCTGTTACCAAAGACAGATAGGTAGGTAGAATGGTCAGAATATACATAAATACGGAACCTATGGGAGACTCTCTCCCTTTCTTTTCCTTTCCTTCCTTTCCCTTCCCTTTCCTTCCCTCATCTCTCTCCTCCCCTCCCCCTCCTCTCCTCCCATTCCCTCCCCTCTTCTCCCTCCCCTCTTCTCCCCTCCCCTCTTCTCTCCTCTTTTATTCTCTTTCTCCCCACTCCCCTCCCTCCATCCCTCTGTCCTTCCCTCCCTTCTTCTTTCCATCTCCTCCTCTCTTCCAGCTTCTATGCCACTGCTTTGTAGTCAGGTCTGACCTTTTGCTCAGTCCTCCTGCCTCTGCCTCAGCCTCAACCTGCTCCAAGTACTCAGGTGACAGCCTTTGACACCACATGTTGCTCTGGGTACTGGTCCTGCATGGTTATGTTCATCGCACTTGTTAACATTTTTCTAGAATCCATGTGAGTTTGAAGCAAGATGTTACCTGAAGCAAGGCTGGGGATCTAGACATGGGATTCATGTCCGTCACCACTGTGCTCCTCCTGGGTCTCCATTCTTCTCCTGGGCACACGAGGTTTACACTGTATCACATCTAACAACTTCTCTGTCAATGAACCATATTCGGAAACAACATCCTCCACGGTCCGTGGAGCCCTCTTGAGATCCTGTGTACAGCCCATTGCACTGCCTGCTGTGGAGGCAACATCACAGAAGAAGGGGCGGCTCCATGACCAAGATGAACCTGGCTTTGCTAACCGTGAGCAGCGGAGGTTCTTTGCCGTGTTACAGTGTGCTGACTCAAGGCCTGCTCCCCAAGGCCCTTGATGACTGATAGATACAGAAGACCTTGCTGGATATGCTGAGGAATTTGGAGTTTTTTGCTGGCTCATCTGAATTGCAAAAGGGGGTTTTTGCATGGATACTTTGCCAAAGCAGAGACCAGGCTTTGGCCCAAGAAGACTTTTCATGTTCTAGGTGGCACATGCTAACTCAGTCACTTGTTAAGAAAAGTAATGTTTTTGTTTTTGTTTTTTTATAAAGATGGGTCATTTCCAAATCTTGAATATGGTGATGATTATATGAATTGTTACATTCTTCTCTGTTGTTTTCTATTGCTGTGATAAAGACACAAATGCAACTTTGGAAGAAAAAGATTTAATTTGACTTACGTGTCCTGATCACAGGCCATTGCTGATGGTAGGCAAGGCAGGAACTCAAGCAAGGCAGTAAGCTGGAGGCAGGAACTGAAGCACAAACCATGGGGGAATGCTGCTTACTGTCTTGCTCAGCTTGCATTCTTATGCACCCAGGATCACCTGCCCAGGGGATGGCGCTGCCCACAGTGGTCCATACCTTTCCACATCAATCAGTAATCAAGAAAATGCCCATAGGCCAGTCTGATGGAGACATTTTCTCAATAAGTGTTTCCTCTTCCCAGATGACCTTAGCTTATGTCAAGGTCACAAAATAACTAAGCAGCACACACAGAAGGAAATGTCACATAATTTGACATAATGATAGATCAAGCAAAGGAAAGAAAATGAATATATCTCCAAACTGGTAAAGACAAAAGAAGCCAAAACAAAACAAACAAAAACAAACAAAAACCAGAAAACAAAAAAGAAAAGCAAAAAACCCATAATGACTCTGGAATGATAATAACTTGAAGTATTGTGAGTGCTGAGATTTTTCAGGTTTTGGTCATATACTATACACTGGTGTGACATCACCACTGAGGGGAGCCGGATGACACTGGCTGAGAGACCCTTTACACCAGTTTTGACCTCTTCTGTGACTCTGTCACTACTCCCAAATAAAAGCACATGCACTACACCAGCACAGCGACTTATGACCCTCCCTAGATCAATCACTGGCAGTCACCACCAATCGAGGCAGGAAATCTCACACTGGCAGGTTGAGCCTCCTACCCTCCCTCCCCTGATAACCCACTGCTCCACCCTTCAGAAATGAGTTCTGTCTACTGTCTCTCTACCAGGCTGCTCCATTCCCAGTCAGAACACAAGCCACAGTCAACATTTTGATGAAGCTGCGAAGCTTGCTAGGCAACCAGGAGAGCAAACCCTATCCCCAGCAGAGGAACGGACATGCACCCCTATTCTCATTCCCAAAGCCACATTCTCCCCAACCCCCAAGACTTCACTGAGTTGCACACAGTTTTTCAGAAGCAAGAAACCTGATACCCATGTCGGAGAACTCTGAATCTTACTGTGGACTGGAGTCTCTATCCCCAGGAGCCTAGTAACCTGCAGCTCACGGATTAGTGGGGTGACCTCTCACTCCCCCTGGATATATATGTCCTGGTTTTGTTATTATTAGCAGTGGCAGCTCAGCACTATATTTTAAAGAATAAAAGTGTGTGTGTATGGGGGGGGGCAAAGTTACACACAGAGAGTAATGTGTGGGTCACTTGGCTAGGCCATCGGTTTCGTTGGAGTGCTTTGGGGTCACCATCTGGGAATACTCTCCCCATTTTATGGGGGAAATATGTACATGTATTTTCATAATGTATAGCATGCATATCCTTTGGGGTTTCCAGCCAGGAATGACGACTTTCACGAATGCCTGACTTTTCTTTGTGTGTAGTTGCATTTCTATAGGATTCTGGTATCACAATAATTGCCTTGCCCTGGGTCAAGGAAGATGGGAAGCATAGGAGATAGGGGATACGGGGGCTGACAGTTTATCTGCTTGTTCTAAAGGTCCAATCAAGCACTTAAGAGTTTATCATGCACAAGAACGCGGGAGAGCACAATCACCTGTCAACAGATTCTATCCGCATAGCAGAATTCTTACCTATTGGATAAATATAAGTAAATAGGAAAGTGTGGGATTTAATTATCATTTCTGCAGTCTTTTAAGATGCCACCCTGCAAAGCAGATGAAAATATTCTCCGCTGTTCAGTATTTTTTTTAAAGATATATTTTAATTTTATGTGTGTGTTTGTGTGTGTGTGTGTGTGTGCGCGCGCGCGCGCGCGTGCACAGGAGCATTCATGTGCACATGCATTTGAAGTGCATGTGGGTATCTTTGGAGGCCAGAAAAGAGTATCAGATCCTCTGAAGCTGGAGTTACATGTGGTTGTGAGCTGCCCAACATGAATGCTGAGAACCGAACTCTGGTCCTTTAGAAGAGCAACAAGTGCTCTTAACTGCTGAGCCATCTCTCCAGCCCCTTGCAGTTGTTGTTGTTAATGGAGGGTCTCTCACTGGCTCGGAGTTTATGAGTAGACTACACTAGCTGATCAGCAAGCCCCAGAGATCCTCCTGTCTCCACCTTTCTAGTTCTTGGGTTGCACGCACGTGCTTTCACATCTGGTTTGTAATCATGCATAGGGTACAGAAATCAAACTCATATCCTCTTGCTTGTGTGGCAAGAAATTTCCTAACTGACCACCTCCTCAGCCCTGCACTTTGTTTATTTAGAGTTACAGAAACTTCTCACCATGTTGTCTCGTCTGGCCTTAAACGTACCCAGGATTGTAAGTGTATGCCACCACTCCCGGCCGGACTGTCTTTAAGGGTGATGCAGGCTCAGTGGACACATTTCAGAACCTGGGTTGAGTCTTTTGAGATTGGAATGTCATTCCGTTGTGGCCAGGCTTGTTCCTGTTGCCTCCCTGTCCGCTACCAGATGCTGCTCTTTGGAGCACGTATTTAATGATGAGCTAGAAGACACCTTAGAGCCTCTTCTGTGTGCTGAGTGAAGCCATGCGTAACCCCAGCCTGAAGATCCAGTCGAGTCCCTCCTGTGCTCCCCGGACTTGGCAGTAAAAGTCGTGTTCTTCCATTCATTCCGGTGATGTATAGTCTCTCTGGGCATCTGATATTAAACAGGGGAATTCTGACATGTTCCATAACGCACTTACTGTAACTTGATACCACGAACTATTCTTGCTGTTATTTATCATTTCTTTTTTATTTTCTCTCGTTCCAGCACAAAGCCAGGGTGGAAGCAATGACCTTGGACCTGGCCGTGCTCCGTAGCGTGCAGCATTTTGCTGAAGCATTCAAGGCCAAGAATGTGTGAGTGTTTCACTTCGGGGTTATACATCACAATTCCATCCTGTTGTAATGTCTTTATCAGATGAACACCATCGGGAGAACACAAGGCTGCAGTACTGTCTTGGCACCGGAGGCTCATTTATATTGGGACTGTTAAGGTGGACCGTATTTTCTTGACTCTGAGTCATCTTCCTCATGAGATGTGTCATCAATCTCATAACAGCTTCCCAGACCAAAAAGCAAGAAGCAAAGGCATTAGTAAAAACTTGCAGGGCCCATACACACCAGGGCAGTTTTAGGATGCGCCTTGTTAGAAACACGTTGTGTATCTATCAGAATCGAGGAAAAGCATACCTCAAGGGCATCGGACAGGCTCACTTATTCTGTACTAATGGGGCTAAAACCCCGGGCATGCTGTCTTCTGATGCTTTGCAAGCTTTTGATGCTTGAACATGGGGTGTGGCCAGAGCTCTGGACACAGATGGATGCGGGTTGTAAGACTTTTGGGCCTTTTCCAACTCCTGGTGCCCCCCCGGTACGCACAGTTCTCGTTGCATCTTTTGTCTGCTGCATCTGCTGACATTGGAAGTGAGGGAACGTTCTTTATCAGCTCTTCAGACTCCTTTAGTTGAGGTGCAGTGGGGGTGGGGTGGGCTGTAAACACTATTACCCTCTAACAGCCTCCCTTCCCTACAGAGGAAGAAGAAAGAGAAATGAAGAAGAGAAAGAAGGAAGGAAAGGGGAGAGGGAGGGCACGAAGCCGAGACCCAGGCTCCACGCTATGTTATAATTATAGTATTTTGTTTCCAGGGTTTATTTTCATGGGTGCCTCTGTAGGGCAAACAGTACTGGTTTCTCATTTACCACAGTGGCTTCGGTTTCATTAATAAATAACTAAGCCTAATTTTATTTTCCAATGAGGTGATGGGAGCATGGGGATTAAGTTAATCATAGCCCAGGTGGTGCCCAGGGGGAAAGAGTGCTGTGAGGGAGCCCAGCGTGCCTAGGCTGGTAGGGCTCAAGCAAGGCCAGGCTGAAGCGAGGCCAGGCCAGGCCGGGCTAAAGTTCCCTGAGCAGATGAGAGGAGTGGGGGTGGGATCTTCAACCAGGCATTCAAGTGCTACTGTGTTACCTGGTTTCTAGTGCTGGGTCCTCTCTGGTCCTTTCCACCATCACAGTATTTGATCTTTGCTTAGCAAGCAAGTGGGCTGACTCCTTGGACAGAGCATCCTTTTCCCCGTACTTTTATCGTTGCCACGGGAAGACCCTCGGATGGCTCACAGGCAAAGCTAGATCCCCCACCCCCTCCAGTCTTGCCAATCAGAAATGAGAGCCCCCGACTATGTGCCCCTTCCAGTGCTGTGTCCTCAGTAGCTGCCTTCCCTTGCAGGCACCATCCGAGCGGCTGGAGGTCGGGAATAGCGCCGGCTTGCACATTTATTCGTCCCGTCCTTTGTCATTTTGTTTGTCCATTCACTTATCAGGCATTTGCTGAGCACTTCCAAACTCCCAGCCATTCTTCTGGGAGGCTATTGCTGGCCACTGGGGGCTAAGAGACCTCAGACAAGCCACAGCCTCAGTTCTAGGCAAGATGGGTTTTATTACAGCTGCCAAGTCCTCATCCCAATGTGGCTGTGGTTGTTGAGGAACAAAATTACTAACAATCCCAGCAGCAGAAGTAACAGCTCATTTTGGGGGGATGGGGGGTGTCCAGCCGGGGCACACACATTTAGAACTCCTTACTCACACCTTCTGGTTCAGATCTGAAAGCACTCTCTTATGGTAGGAGTGACTATGCCCATTACACAGATGAGAAAAATGAGGCTAGAAAGGTAGGGGAAGAAACATAGAGACGGCCTTTGGTAAGTAGTGGGGCCAAGCCGCCATGTGCCCATCACGCCAGGGTTCCTCCTAACTCCTCTATGATGATATCTTTTGTTGTGAAGAGAATAGTGACTTGTACTCAGAGGTCGCCCAGGAGTTGATGGCCAGAGGAGCATTCTGTCCATTCTCACCTTCCCTTCCTCCCCTATTCCTACTGTTCTGATTGGGTACTGAGGTGAGTGTCTTGGCCGAAGAGAGACGACAGCCTGATCACAGCCCTGTCCTCCATCGCTTAAAGCAGTCATTAGATTTTTATCCAGATTATCCAGTAAGGAGTTCAGAAAGCGTCGTGCTTAAGGGACCTTTGCAATCACTGACCCAGACTTGGAGGGCAAGACTGCCTGTTCCCCACCAGTCTTTGATTTTTCCAGTTCTCAATTGTTCAGGCCCAAGGGCGCTTTCCCTTCGAGCCTCTCCCAACCCTGTTCTCTCTGCATCTTATGAGTGGCAGAAGGGTTGCACAGCGTAGAGAAATACTGCCCTGCTGAAAATATGTACAAAGAAGCGAGCAGTTTTTCCCTCTTGACACACTGCCAGTACCAAAGCTTCCCCTGGAAAGGCAGATGACAGCTCAGTGCTAACGGTCTCCGGATCCGGGGAGCTGTCAGGAGTGAATTTAAGTGCTGGTGACCAGGCTGCCAGAAAAACACGTGTAACTCTATTCTTATCACCGCCACCCATCTTCAGACATTAAAATTTCCTTGTGTGTAAAACATAATGACAAATGAACGAAAGCCCGCCAGTTCAGAACCGGTTCTCTTCTTTTCTTTTTTTTCTTTTTTCTTTTCTTTTCTTTTCTTTTCTTTTTTTTTTTTTTTTTGTGCAAGTTGGACCAAAGAGCCTCTCTGTGTAAATTCCACGTGGATGCCCCATTATGCTCCGTTTAATAGATCTTTTCGGAGCCTGAACATGAACACCCTGGAACACCATCAGGCCCCTGTGCAATCTTTGTTACAAGTGTCACCTCTCACCCTGGGATGGGCAAATGAATTTATTTTGTCCCTTGGTCCCCTAGAGATGAAGAAAATGGGAAAAAAAAAGAGAAAGAAAGAAAGAAAGAAAGAAAGAAAGAAAGAAAGAAAGAAAGAAAGAAAGAGAAAGAAAGCTGAAGGAAAACACTGGTAGAAAATGTAGCTTGCCACATAGGCTACAGAGCTGGCCTCTCCCTGCCTCAGGGACACTGGAAATCAGTCACCGTAGATGTCTTCTCTTTGGAGGGTGGGGTGGGGAGGTAAAGACTGTTTTAGAGTGAACAGGACTGGCGCCAGCTACGGAAGCAGTAGGGGCTAACCAAAGGTTTTGTTCACTCCGTGCACGATAGCATGCTAAACTCTTCTCCTGCTCTGTGTGTGCCTGTGTGGGTGTGGGTGTCCACGCACATAAGTGCGTGTGGAGGCCAGAGGTTGACTTGACAACCCATGTCCCCTGCAGTCATCGCTCCACTTAGGTTTTTTTTTTTTTTTTTTTTTTTGAGGGAGGATCTGCTTCCTGAACTCGGATAGGCTGGTCTCTCAGGATTCCTCCTATCCCTCCATTTCTGAGATTATCGGTGTGTCTCCCTTTGTCCAGCTGCCACCTGCGTGGCGGTTTGAATGAGAATGCCCTCCCATAAGCTTATGTTTGAATGCTTGGTCCTAAGTTGGTAGAACTGTTTGGTAAGGATTAGGAGGTGTGACAGTGGCGTTGGAGGTGGGTTACCAGGGCAAGACTTGGAGGCTTCAGAAGACTCTTAGCAGTACCAGTGTGCTTTTTCTGCCTTGTGATTGTGGATCAAGACAGGACCTCTCAGCTTTTGTTCCAGTGCCATGCCTGCTTGCCTGCTGCCATGCCCCTCATCCTGATGGTCATGGACTCTAACCCTCTGACCCTGTGGGCCCCAAATAAACTCGTTCTAATGTAAGTTGCCTTGGCCATGGTATCTTAGTCCAGTAATAGAAAAGTAACTTAGGTACTATGGATCCTGAGGGCTCAAACTGAGGTTCTCATGCACGTGTAACATGTACCTTACCAACAGCCAGCTCCCCAGCCCTGGGACAAAGCTCTTATACATATATACATTCTTTTTTTTTTTTTTTTTTTTTTTTTGGTTTTTCAAGACAGGGTTTCTCTGTGTAGCCCTGGCTGTCCTGGAACTCACTCTGTAGACCAAGCTGGCCTCGAACTCAGAAATCCACTTGCCTCTGCCTCCCAAGTGCTGGGATTAAAGGCGTGCACCACCACTGCCCAGCCATATATACATTCTTTATCAGCCTCTTACAGTGACCCTAGGTTCTCACCATCCTCACTCAGTTTACCAAATCAGAAGGTCCAAGCACACAGAGAGTCTGAATCACGAAACTTTGAATCGTGTGTTAGGTGGAGAACTTGAACCCAAGATTGTCTACATCCAGACACAGAGAAGACAAAGGACCACTTGCTATGACCGCTCTGCTGCAGCTCTGTGCAGTCTGCCTCTCCAAGTTGTTTGCATGTTGCTTGTTCATCTGGGTGGTCAGCTCAGGAACTTGGATCTGCTTCTAGATGCTTCTCCCCGGAGTTAGTGGTCGTGGTGGTCAGCCAGTATCTCTAAGGCTAAATTATTCTGGGCATTACTGGAAAGTTCCCAACCAAAGGCTGTGGCAGTTACCCACTGAGCTGTGCTTTTTTTCCCTAAAGATATTTTTGTTTAAAATAGGATTTGGGAAGGGAGCCAGCCTCCACAGTGCTAGTAGGCAAGGGTATCTGTCAGTGGGGAGCAGCTGGAGCAAGTCTCTTTCTGATAATCACTCAGGCTGGTCTTTGGGATGCCCCGTGACAGACTCCAAAGCCTCAGCTTCTTGCTGATGGCTTCTTATCCACTTTGAATCTGACTGTAACTTCTTCATTTACCAGAATAGAAAGCTGACATCTTGGGGCCTAAAACAGCTCGGCGATCCAAGGACAGGATGTTCCAGAAGCATGTTCTTTCTCACTAGAGTTCTGTCGTTCCCAATAAAATGGAAGGCTATGCTCCAATCCTTCAGTGTTAAAAGTTGAGAACGGCTGGCCATAAAGGACGTGGGTTCCTAGGAGTCTCTTGCCAGCCAGCGCTCGTTGGCCAAGGGCTTCATTCGTCCTGGAAGGGAACTGCAGTCGATAGAGGATTCATATTAACCGAGTTGTGCAATTCTGAAGGTTTCTAGAGCACCATTTTTCATCACGGGTTTCTATTTCTCGTCTCAGCTTTCTGTCTTTGGGATAATTTAAATAAATTTGGCTCCATTTCACTAAGAAAATCATACTAAGATGTGTTTTATTTAAAGGTTAAAATAAAGGTTTTCTATCCTTATTAAACATTTGAGAGAAAAATCTTTAGCAAAGTTGTTTATTTTTACTTTCCACTAGATGACTTTCAGAACTGGAGCTACTAACCCGGGATATTATATTCTTGGATCCATATTCTAGAGTTCTGTCTCTTTTCCATCTATAGAAGTGGGTGGGCTATAAATTATGAAATAAAACCCAAATGTTGAGGGATAAATTACCCAGAAGACCAATGTGTAAATTACAGATTAATCTTTCCTTTTCTCCCTAGCTCAGCTTTGCGAGTAATGTTTTAGCCAACATTTCTGCATCCATCTTTGCTCAACATGAGGAATCCACCGTGCTTCATGCACCAGGGGACCCTGTTGCTTTGCTTTTCCTCCCAGTATGGAAACTCTAGGAGAGACAGCACAGAGGCTGCTTTGCATTGCAGCGGATGCTCTCTATTCGGGTCTCTGTTATGATGGTTCATGGAGGATTTGATGAAGCCTTCCCCGCTCATTGTTCTTCTACCCTATATATTTTCCAGTTTAAATCACTGAAAAGCCGCAGGCCATTCAATATATCTAGAAACACCAGGGAGGGAACAGCTTGTCTCTTACAAATTCTTTACTTTTTTTTTGCCTACTTAACTCTTTAGGTGCAAATCTTTTTACATGACATTAAAAACACATTTCAAAAGAATATCATAGAGTAAACAACCAAATACCTCTGTGAAGTCGTGCTATAGAAAGCAGGGCTCAGTACATTTTCCTGTAAAGGGCTAGAAAGTAAATATTTTACATTTTAAGATGATGAACTCTTTTTTGCAAGAATTCAGTTTTGCCTTTGTAGCATGGAAACAGTCATGGCTAGTGTGTTCCAATAAAACTTTAGTGTTAAAAGAACTGTGGGCAGTATGTATCAATAAAACCTTATTGACAGAAGAACCATGGGCAGTGTGTGCCAATAAAACTTTATTGACAAACATTCCATAGCTAGACTTCTCTGCAGGCACACTATGTTGACCATAGGACAATAGCCCACAACCCCTCCTTTAGTAGAAATAACAGGTTTTGGGATGTCAGCTGAATTTAGATTTAAATTTCAGCTCTACTATAAGTTTTTTTCTTTCCTTAGAAAAGGGATCGTCTGACTGGTTAGGATGGGTAGGTACATAGAGCTAATCTGTTCATCTGTTCATGATCAGTTTCATCATTCTATAAAAGCTGCCTTTGGATACTTATTATGTGGGAGAGGGAGGAATTCGAGTAGAACGGTGTGCTGCACTATGTTTTCTGGAAAATATCTCCTCATGGGAAACAGTCCAAGTAACACCCTGAATATCATTAAATAAGGGAGATCCTGAAGCTGTGGTGGGAACTTGAAGGCATATAATGATCCTAGTGATGGCTGCTGTCTATCAGCTCTTAGTCATTTGTCTTATATAGCTAAGGGGTCAGAAGGCAGGTCCAAAGTAGCAAAAATAATTACAGCGTCTCCCATTTCTACCCAGTTCAACAAATAATATATTTTACAGGTCAAGAGATTAAGAATCCTCTCTAAGGTCATGCTAATAGCTGGTTGGCTAGGCTAGATCTTAACCCCAAATCTCCACTGAGCTCAGCACACTTAACTATTTGGAAAATAAGAGAGATCCAGGTTATTTGGGAAAGGCTCTGTGTAGCACACATTTCCCCCGAAGGAGGTTTGTCCCATTAATTGGATGGATGACAGCCCTTGCCTACTGGGACGATTATTAAGGTCACTTCAAGGTCAGAGTTGATGCTTTGTGAAGCCAATTTTCTATCACCAAGAGGAGATTTGTTTGCTGAGTTACATATAAAGGGGGTTAAACAGACCCATCAGAGAAGAGGCGCAGCCCCTCAATTAAGGTACCCAGACCATTTTCTTCCAAATGTCTAGGAGGTGCTTCTCCATGGAGTCCTTTTAAGCAGAAATGGCAGCTATTTGCTCTCATTTACCGTTGTCTGTATACATTTACTCCAAATGTCAGTGCTCATTTCCCCTCAGTTCCTACTTGTCTTCAAAATGATACTTATCAGTAGACAGACGAAGACCAAAGGGTCATTTTGCCATGTACACCTCTGAAGCATAGCCATTACATTCACATGCAAGCTCAGCTCTGAATCCGACCCACTCGGGGACATCCTGCTGACTGAGGTACAGTCTCTGCACTTGCTGATGCTGCCCGCTCAGTTCTCAGAGACCAGGTCTCATTTCTTGTGTCTTTGTTGGTCATCTACCCCCAACCCTGTGCCTCTATCTCACACTCGTAGAAACATCTCCAGGATCTGCATGCTGGCTCTAGCCATTACCCCATACTGTCCCTCATCCTGCCTGTCACCTGCTCAGGGGATGACCATGTGTTTCTAGACAGCCTCCAGTCCTCTTCCTCTTTCCTTAGCTCCACGTCTGTATCAATAAATCATTTCATAGATCAATGGTTCTCAACCTTCCTAAATGCTCAGACCCTTTCATACAGTTTCTCATGTTGTGGGAACACCAACCATAAAATTATTTCATTGCTACTTCATAACTGTAATTTTGCTACTGTTGTGAATCACAATGTAACTATCTGATATGCATGATAACTGATATGTGACACCCCCCCCCCAAAGGGGTCATGACCTACAGGTTGAGAACCACTGTCTTAGAGCATCAACAACACACCCAGTCATCACATGCAATACTTTGGGATGCTTCCTGTTTTCTGTGTTGACTTTTCGTTGTTACACCAAGCCCCAGGGACCAGAAGAAGCATCAGTGAATTCGTCTCTTACTTCATTCTGTGTCTTTGTTCTGTTACCTATGAAGACCTTGGCAAATTACTCTGTCTCTGTGATCCTTAGTCGATTCATGGATGAAAATGAGAAGAGACAGCCAAAGAACTCTGGGTTTGTTGAGAGGATCAGATAGCACGCTCTTCTCACAGCCTGACGTCTGGTGTGCACTCAGAACAGAGTCCTCGCCTTTGCTGTTATCTCATCCTTGTCTTTTGTCGTATCTGTCGCACTGCCTTACGTTAAGTTCAGAGCAGTTGGCAGATAGATGGATGGATGGACGGACGGACGGATGGATGGATGGATGGATGGATGGATGGGTGGATGGATGGATGGGTAGATGGATAGGTAGATGGATGGATGGATGGATGGATGGACGAACGGACGGACGGATGGATGGATGGATGGATGGATGGATGGATGGGTAGATGGATAGGTGGATGGATGGATGGATGGATGGATGGATGGATGGATGGATGGATGGATGGATAGGTGGATGGATGGATGGATGGATGGATAGGTGGATGGATGGATGGATGGATGGATGGGTGGATGGATGGATAGGTAGATGGGAGAAAAGAATGATAAAGTGGAGGCATATGAGCCCATTTGGAAAAAATTCACTTTTTTGTTTGTTAATTTGGGGGACTTTTTTGAAACCGCATTTTTGATAGCCCAGGCTGGGCTTGAACACCTGATCCTACTACCTCCACCTCTCCGTTGCTGGGTTTTAGGATCGTGGCACCATGTGCAATTCCAAACTTGACTGTTAAGGTACCGATTCTCAACCAATCAGTGTTCTTGAACAGATGCCCCTCGTGTAGTGTTAAGATGGAATGTATCTAAATCTTGGGAAATGGCCTTTAAAGATCTTTTTTAAAATTATGTGTATATTTAGGGAGTAGACAGCTATGTACACAAGTGCAGGAGCTCTCAGGCTCCAGAAGAGAGGGTTGGATCCTCTGTAGCTTGAGTTACAGGCAGTTGGGACCTGCCTGTCATGGGTGCTGGGAACCAAATTCAAGTCTTCTGCAAGAGCAGCAGGTTCTCTTAACCACTCTGCCATCTCTTCAGCCCCAGAAACAGCTGTTTAAAAGTAGCCACACTTGCCATAATTATTTTAGACAAACAAATTAAAGGTGCCCTTCTAGGAATCTTTGGAAATACAGCTCCATCAAAGAGTCGAAGTTCCCTAATCTGGCCATGAACTTTGTGTTCCCATCAGCCAGGCACAGTCCAGCCCTTCAAACCTGTTCTTTGCCCCTTAAGGAGACCACCTAGACAGCCAACTTTGTAGCAAATCCATGAGAGTGTTAATACTGGGTCACTCTCGAGGAGCCTAGATTTACATAAGACCTGCCGAATGCACTCTAATGTCTGGTTTTGAGCCGTGCTCCTAGCCTGGCTCAAGAATGTCACGTGATTTCTTCCTCTTATACCATTCTTTCCAACCCCATTATCAAGTCAGGATTCCACATTTACATAATTGACACATCGAGGCACTGTGGTTAAACTACAGTGAAATCACATCTTAATAACACGGGAAGCATCTTTTTCCCTCAGTAAATTGTTGAGATGTTAATTCTTGTTAGCCTAAAAACTTGAAATAAATCAGCTATGCTCCCTTGTGCTGCCTGCCGAAAGTCCCCCAGGAAGATTCCATTTGCAGATGTACCTCTCATCAAGCGCTCTGTGTTGAGTGTTGTACGTGCCTTCTTTTCTTCCTTTGGAAGCATTGATTCAGAAGCTTGTCTCTCCAAAACACAAATGGGTCCTCTCAAGTAGTAGCCTAGTTCTTCATTTCACTACTGGGCCTGATGCTGCAGTGTGACAGCCAACTAACTCATGATAAGAAAAAGGTACTGGACAGGCCAGCTAAAAGCTGTATGGTAAGACCCTTTCTCAAGTCAACAGGCACACTCAAGTTGGCATAACCCACACACTGATAACCGGAAACGGGCAGCAAGATGTGTATCATTGTCCCAGGAGTGTGAAACAGGTACACTGACAAACTGTGGCTTCTAGAAGTCACAGTGAGCAGAATGTCTCTAATCTCAAACGACAGCAGTGCCTGGATTGCTTACGGTCGTTCTGTAAAGTCTCAAGAGTTTGGTGCAGCCATTCTTCCACTTAGCTGTTATAGAACCATCTAGAAATCCTTAACAAACACGGATACACCAGTGCTACCCTTAGCTGTTCTGCCCTATGACCCTTGGGTATAGATAGATGGGTAGACAGATTGAAAGAAGATGCTCTCATTAGCTTTAACTGTCAACTTGACACAGCTCAGAGTCATCTGAGAAAGGAGTCTCAGTTGAGGGATTTCCCAAGTCGGACTGGCCTATGTGCTCATGTGTGTGTGTGTGCGTGTGCGTGTGCGTGTGCGTGTGTGTGTGTGTGTATGTGTGTTGGGTGTGGGGAGGGATTAACTTTATTGTTCATTGATGTAGGAGGGCCCAGCTGACTGGATGGTGCGATTCCATGAACAGGTGGCCTTGAGCTGGATACAAACATTAGCTAAGCATCGGCCTAGCTTGAGCCAGCATTCCTCCATGACTTCTGCTGGCAGAGGCTCTCAGGGCTCAGAGGAAGCTTAGGATGCCTGCCTAGGCTGGCCCACATGGCAGGGCTCTGAAAGTAGTTATTTTTGCTCAGTATCAGGACCAGATGTTTGACAGAAGCAGCTAAGGAATGGAGGGTTCATTTTGGCTCATAGTTAGAGGTAGTCTTTTATGTCACAGAAGGCAGGTTGGGATATCTTCACCTATAGCACTTGGGTGCTTGTGGTCATAGCATCTCACAGTATGACAGATCATGAAGGAGGGCTTGAGCCAGAACCAGGCATGCTATAGCCTTTAATACCTATGCACAGTGACCTCAGTCTCCCAGGTAGGTCCCAAGACCTAAAGGTTCCACATCCTCTTAACATAGCCATAGAGGTGAAACCTCTCACTGGCGTGGAAGTCACAAGGGTTCGAAGGAGCCCTTCCTTTCGTGGTCAAGGGCGACTGGAATGTAGCTGGGAAGTGTGTGAGGGAGTGAGCGAGCAAGGGAGCCCTGGGCAGGCAGGCAGGAACTAACAGCTGCTGTCTGTTATTTACCAATTCCGAGCTCATTCTGGCCTTAATTGGGAATGCCTTGCTCCCTCTGGGGCCTTCTGAGTGATGGAAGAATAGCTCCAGCTTGTGATTGTATGCTTTTTCGGGGGAACTTGTTCAGACCTCATGCTTCTATGGAAGGAGTACTCATATATATATATATATATATGTATATATATATATATATGTATATATATATATATTTTTTTTTTTCCTTGGTAGAATGTCTCCTCATTAGAGGGAGGAGGGCTTCTACTTGATCTTGGGCAAGATCTGTATAATGATATTTGAAGACCCTGCTGCAAAATAGGTTCTAGCCTCAGCTGCACAGCCCTGTTGCATACAGTGCCTTGAACTAAACAGGTCTTCCCCTTTCCTTTCCTTTGGGAGGGTCTTCCAAGCTCCACAGCTTATCGTCCATTCATGTCTCTTTTAGAAGTACCTACAAAGGTGAGCAGACAGTGTAGCCTCCTTTCAGCCCTCATCTCCTGTGCCCCCCCCCTTTTGTATATGGTTTGCTTTTGTTCCTTCCTACTCACCATCATTTTCCTCTATCTCCCAAGGTGGATTAGGTGTTGTCCTGGCTGGTTTTGTGTGTCAACTTGACACCAGCTGGAGTTATCACAGAGAGGAGCCTCCCTTGAGGAAAGGCCTCCATGAGATCCAGCTGTAAGGCATTTTCTCAATTAGTGATCAAGGGTGGAAAGGCTCATTGTGGGTGGTGCCATCCCTGGGCTGGTAGTCCTGGGTTCTATAAGAAAGCAAGCTGAGCAAGCCAGGGAAAGCAAGCCAGTAAGCAGCATTCCTCCATGGCCTCTGCATGAGCTCCTGCTTCCTGACCTGCTTGATTGAGTTCCAGTCCTAACTTCCTTTGGTGATGAATAGCAATGTGGAAGTGTAAGCTGAATAAATCCTTTCCTCCCCAATTTGCTTCCTGGTCATGACGCTTTGTGCAGAAATACAAACCATGACTAAGACAGATGTCTTCTGTTGTTTTGAGACGTATGCTGCTGTATTCTATCTTGTGGCTTTTGCTTAACTTGAACTCTCGGAGCTGCTGGATCCACTAATGTTTGGCCACCTGAGACTCTACCATGCTCCCCAGGATACCTAAGTGGTCCTTGGTTGTTGGGTGAGAGAGCATCTAACGCTCCATCCCTTCCCCCAGGCTGTAAACATGGGGTGATCGTCTTTTTTCCCCGTTGTGCAGCCTCCTATAATCGCCTATGTTCCTGTAAGGAGCCCTTCAGCCATACTCTAAGTAACCCAGCTAAACTCATTGGTTCACCAAGCAAGTTTTGAGTAGAATTCTTCCTATGTTCTCTTATTGATGTCCTCTCTGTGGACATTTTTGTTCAAGTATTCCCAGAAAAAGTCATCCCAATAAGCACCAGGGCTGGCCCAGCCACTTAGAACCTGGTGGGTGTCAAGGGATCCACCTACAAACCCATTGTCAACTGCCCGGGCACATGCTGTTCTCTGGCATGGCTGTACTTCGTCCTTAGATATTCCCAGAGCCCGCAGAGTCCCAGAGGATGTCAGACTACATTAATTTTTATCATAACATGGAATTTCCCAGGTCTGAATGGCAGCACATAGCTGTCAGGGGCTTTCTGAACTCTATTATAGCTCCATATATCTCTAGGCAAAACAGAGGAGACAGTCGTCATGGGCGAAGGAAATGTACAAAATGCATGAGACGCTATTGTTGAACTCGACTGTGTGCTTAAGTGTGTGGCACACAGTGTTTCTTTCTCTCTTGTCCACAGAAGTTCACCTTCTTACTAAAATCTTCCCCTTCTGCCTACAAGAGAACTTCAGAGTATGTATTAAATTCTCTTTGCATCGTGCTAATGAAATCATCAGCCAGTAGTTTTCAAATATTCTATAAATATGTTTTTTTATTAAAAAAAACAAAAAACAAAAAATGAGTGTTCCCGTCTTATAAATTTCTGCCAGAACTTATCCAATCATGGTATCACCTGGAATTTATAAATAATGGATTATTATGCTCAATATTGCTTTATAGCCACAAAATGTACTTTTAGTGGCGATTGCTAATGCATGTCAGAGAAGTCTAGTTATTTGGCCATTTCTTTTATTCTACGTACTTGTCAATAAAGTAAAATGCTTAAAGGTTGCAATTTACCTGGTAAAAGAGGATGTGCTGGTATTCTTTTAGGGGCTTTCAGGTCCACTCCGGGTATAAGGAAGATGGGGCTCATGGGAAAATGTCCCTTCTCACTGAAGCCCGAGAGCCCAGCATGCTTCCTCCGATAGCACCCTCCTTCTTACTAACAATGACATTTGTGTTCTGTGAGTTGAGTTGTGGAATCTACCGCTGTCCATTGTTCCAACCAAGAGACTTTCATACTATATGTAAACTTCTTCAGGAAGACATCACAATTCCTTTGTCCCTAGGAACCCATGGGGTTCCACCAAGAGAGGCCTGACGACACTGCCTTTTCCCTAGTTTATGGGAGTTGTGTTCGAATGTGTGTGCAAAATGATGTGAGTGGTCAGGCAGCTGTTCCTCACCCTTCCCTCCCTGCTTCTCCACATTCTGCTAAACATTGATTTTCCATTTTATTAAATATTCCCTGGAAGCAGGAACACAGGACAGTAAAGTGCTTAAGTGCATAGGGCAGGTTTGGAAATTGCTAGAATCTGCACCAGAGAGTCAGGCCTGCGCCGTAGCTACCATGCCAATCTGCCTAAGTGCACAATTATCAAATCGATGCCTTTCCCCCTAGAAAACCATGTTGGGGAAGACATGGGTGGCACTGTGTTTTACACCCCTGCTTGAGAATCAGTGAGCTTGAGATTTCACTCCTGGGACTTGGGACGGTGGGATGGGAAAATCCAATCAAGATAATGGACAGGAGGCAAAAATTTGAGAAAAGAACCAAAACAAGAGTGTTTTCATTTTCTGCTAATGTACTGATGTTCCAGAATCTACTCTAAGAAGTTGCAAATGGTGCATGAAATGAAAAATTCCTTTCGGTCTCCAGGGGACAGAGCCAGAGCTTTGCCTTCCTCCTGAGATTGTCTGGATTGTTTTCTCTATTCCAGCTGAAATAAAAAGAAAATAGTAATTAAGCGTAACTAAGTTATTGTGACAGCAGAGTCCACTCCTGGTTAATTACTGTGTTAATGCCCTATGGTGTCCATCAGGTTCTTGGCACCTTAGAGCCATGACCCATGTAAAGCACAGCTGATGGTCACTGACCACCCAAGCTGGTCTTGGCGTTATGGGTAATGGCTCCTTTTCATGCTTTCTGTCCTCCCCTATTTAAAGAGGTAATCTTACAGAGACTCTAAGTGAGGGCACTTGGAACAATCTAGTAAATGTGGAGAGCAACGCTATAGGTATTTTGTGTGGATGCATTCTTGGTGGGTGCCATCTCCCCAAAGTGGAGAGGCCTAGGTATAAGAAACAGGAAGCTGAGCAAAATGTTAATCACCTGCTTTAGGCAACTTCTCCATCAAGGTCAACGCAGAAATATCGTACATAGTTCTGCTTAAGATTTGCTTTGATCACTTCTAATTATATGTATGTGTATATGTCTGGGGCCAGTAGAAACACATATGCGAAGTGCCCCAGGAGCCAGAGGAGGCCATTGGATTTCCAGTGGGCTGGAGTTATAGGCAATCATGAGCGTCCTGAGTGCAGGGTGCTAGGAACTGAACTAAGGTCCTCTGGAAGAGCAGTGGGCACTGCTAACCATTGATCCATCTCTCCAGATCCTGTATGTAGTTCTTCAGTTCTCATAAATATCAGACACACTAGGCATAGCCAGTCTCTTTGGCAGGAGACACAGTAGTAACTCAGTTTAATACGTTTTCTAGAATCCACTTGCCTGTTGAGAGGCAGACCCAGGTTGAAAAACAAGTTTTCTGTGTCACATAGTTTAAACCTCTCTGGCTTCCTGGAATTGCATCATTCAAAACAATACTGTCAGGCTGGAGGGATAGATCAGTGGTGAAGAGCACTGACTGCTTTTCCAGAGGTCCTGAGTTCAATTTCCAGCAACTACATGGTGGCTCACAACCATGTGTAATAGGATCTGATGGCCTCATCTGGTGTGTCTGAAGACAGCAACAGTGTACTTATATACATAAAATAAATAAATCTTTAAAAAAATACTCTCATGAAAAAATTCTCTCTCTCTCTCTCTCTCTCTCTCTCTCTCTCTCTCTCTCTCTTCTCTCTCTCTCTCTCTCTCTCTCTCTCTCTCTCTCTCTCTCTCTCATACATACACACACACACACCTAAAATAAAGACTGTGTTTCTCAATCACCCCCCAATAAAATGCCAGTCATTTCCCATTTCCTGTGGAAGACTTGTGTAAAAGGTATTCACTACTTGCTTGTTCTCAATAACAACCTTAGTAGCAATTCTACTATAATGCAACTCTTCTCAAATTAAATCACTTGGATGTCATATCTGGATTATTATAAAATCAAAGCTTTGGTATCCTATTATATAATAAGACTTAGTGCTACCAAGACTTGAAAGAAATCTTTTGTAAGGCCATCCTTTAAACTGCAATTTTGACAAGCCAGTTACATATTTATCCAATGCATTATGCAATATAATTTTTAAAAAATTTCTCATATATTCCCCCAAGTCATCATGAACTGTGCCTACAGTATGTCTACTGCATAGCTGTGGTCTGGGCAGGTTCCAGAAGCATGGAGGATTTCAACTGGGTGGAGGCAGCTCTAAAAGATAACTTCTACGGCCAAGTTCCTGCTGCCTATCGTGAATTCAGACCAAACCCGCGATGTTAATTTAAATAAGGACCCACCTTGTAATGCTATAGTCTTCACCCTTCTCTGGCAGAACACACTGCTAGTCACAAAGTAAGACTTCCAAATGGGTTTCTTAATGGAACACGGCTCCATATGTCCTTTGCATCAAATTTCACAGTATTTCCAAATAGTATGAATTCTCGTAGCTCACTTGAGCAGTACCCCAGATGGTCTGACATTCTGTTTCTAGAAGGAAGTGGAATACATTTCCTTTTGCCTTGCATTCCATCCAGGTCATTCTTTCGTTTGTTCGGAAATGGGAGCCTGCAAAGTCACAATTGCTGCATCATCTAAAAGGTTACTTCTTACCCTAGAAAAGCCCACTTCATTTGCGGGGCATGCTAACAATTTCACCTTAACACCTCCTCATGGTGGTGGCTCCTGCTGCTCTGAGACTCCTTTAAAGCCCCATTCTCCCTCGCACAGCTGGCATTCTGGGTCTTCTTGGGTTCCTGGAATCATGATGCAACAGCCCTGTCTCCGAAGCATAAGTGACTGTCTTTATTGGTCATTTGTATTCAACTTAAATCATTTGTAGGTAATATATTGCCAAAGATAGCTATATAACGCAGCAGGGACCAAATGGCATAAAGAATATAGCATTGGTTCCCATGCAGACATTCAGATATGTACAAAGGGCTTACTTGCTTTTAAAGACTCATTTTTTATTTTGTGTGTGTGTGTGTGTGTGTGTGTGTGTGTGTGTGTGTGTGTGTGTGTGTGTGTGTTTGCTTATGTGCTCATGAGTACAGGTGACTGACAAGGCCAGAAGAGACTGTCGGGTCCCCTATAGCTGGAGTTACGAAGAATTATGAGCTACCTAATGTGGTTTTTGGGAAGGGACCCCTGATCCTCTGTAAGAGCACTGAGTGCTCCTAACTATTGAGCCATCTCTCTAGCCCCAAGGCTTAGTTCTCACTGCATACCATGCCCCCTGAGAACAGATTCACCTCCTTCTGGGCATTGATGTCTGGTGGCACAAACAGACTGTGACGTGTGGTAGAAAGTGTGAAGAGGTGTGGGAGGTGCGGGCATAGCTCCCTGGGACATGCTCCACCTGAGAAACTGGTCTTTACAGTAAATGTGAGGGTGTGCTATGTGTGGCTCACTTGTTACTTGATACTGGTAAGGAGGCTCCCCCAACATTCAGACTTAAGGAAGTAGTTGAGAAGGGCAGTGGATGTGTTGAGGATATGTACTGATGGGATTGGCTCTACTCAGAATCGCCATCCCTGATAGTTTAATCTTCAGTGAGGACTTAAAAGCCAGGATGTTGTTGGGTATCCAGATTCTCAGTTCTGTGCTTCTTATTGGCAGTTAAGTCCAACAACCTTGTCATCATTGCCGCCACCACCTTCTTCTTCTCCTTCTCCTTCTCCTTCTCCTTCTCCTTCTCCTTCTCCTTCTCCTTCTCCTTCTTTTCTTCTTCTAATTATTCTCCTCCTCCTCTTCCTCCTCCTTCTCCTCCTCCTCATTCTCCTCCTTCTCCTCCTACTTCTCCTCCTATTCCTCCTTCTCTTTCTTCTTCTTGTTCTTGTTCTCCTCCTTTTCTTCTTCCTCCTCCTTTTCCTTCCTTCTTTCTTCTTGACCTTCTGTTGGTCCTATTGGGTTGACTTCATCAAAGGTCTAGACAAAGCCAGTAAGAACCTTTGAAGAGGGAGCCCACTAAGCTCAAGCTGAGCATCAAGAGTAAAGAGATGGCCAAGAGTTAGAGGCTTCAGAGTAGCCCTTGGAAGGACAAGAGTGTGACGATGCATGAAATGGGCAGAACTAGAAGAGTCCACCCAGTGAGGGGATGGCGTTCACTTGGCAATAGCTGGTGTACTGGGGGCAGGGGAAGAGAATGGATGTATGCATTTGAAAACTAAAGCGGGTGAACAGACAGGGTTGTCTGTTACAGTGGAAACCTGCTCTAACCTCAGGCGGCTCTTTGTCTTTTCAGCCATCTTGCTTCTCTATGTCTTTCTGTGTTTCTCCTCCTTTCTTTTCACCACTCCTCATCTTCCAGTGATTTTTCTTCTGTTTAATGTGTGTGGGAAAGAGGAGGTTGGAGGACAGCCTCGGGTGTTGTTCCTCAGGCTCTGTTCAGTCTTTAAAACTCATTTACTTACTCTCTGACATTTTCACTCATGTATACAATCTATCTTGATCGTATCTACTGTTCTCCTCTCCTGTTTTTCCTAGACACTCTGGAACATGTACCATCTCCCCATCGTGTCCTCTGTTTTGTTACCTACGATTCCACTTGGTGCTGCCTGTCCGAGTGTTGCGCCTTCCTGTACAAGTCCTGTGCTGGTGACCATAGCTGCACTCAGTTCATAAGTACAATGGACAGGTCACTTCCAGACAACAGCACCACATTCTATTTGAGGCAAAGACCTGGAAATCACCAAGTAGGCCAGGCTGGCTGGCCAGCCGGCCTTGGGGGTACTCCTGTCTCTGCCTGCCCACATCTGGGGATTATAAACTTGGGACTATGGCTCTGTTTCCCTGAGACATGGGTTATAAGAATAAAAGTCAGTTCCCCAAGTCCACGCAGCAATCACTTTCCCAACTGAGCTGGTCTCTCCCTAGCCCTATCTGCAGGGTTTGAAGTTAATGCACAGCAGGTATGAGCCAACAGAGAGGGAATGCCTGAAAATGGGACAGGCAGCAGGCAGGGCTCTAGGAATCTAAAGGGGCAAGGAGCCAAAGAAAGCTGAGCTCTTCCTTATCCGGTAAGCAACAGCCTCCAGACAGGACCCCAGCCCTTCCACTCATTGCCCCCATCCAGCTCTTCTTTTAGGAGAATGAACCAGTTAAACTCGGCTACTGAGAGAACCTGGCTGCATGGTCAAGAAGCCTCGCCACCGCTGGCTCATCATTGGGACTCCACCTACCAGGGAAGTGGCCTATAGGCAACACACTGCCTGCCAGATAGAGGGGGCTGCCACCTTTCGACGCCATCACAGCAGCTGGATGCCGTGCATGGGTCTACCCATCAGGGAGAAAAGTGGGTAGTTTCTCCATGAGCAGACCAGAGAGCAAGCGGATGGATTTTTCTTTGTCGTATTCTCCAGTGCTGGACATGGATGGTGGCCCTTCCCACCCCTGTCACCCTTCCCAGGTCAGAACCCAGGTGAGGGTGAAATTCCCCCTTAAGGTGCTGACTCAACCTCTGCTCTGGGCTCCGTAGATGTGGTCTTTACTTCCACCCCATCTTCACAGTTTGATCCTGACTTTGCTCTGGGCTCCATTGATGCTGTCTTTATTTCCATCCCATCCTCATAGTTTGATCCAGCCTTTTCTTTGATGGCCTGTAAATATTCATCATCCAAGGCTCTTTTGAATCACTGTGGTTTTTCGTTCAAATGGAGTGAAATGTACCATTTGAATAATAAAAACCTCATTAAAGGAAAGCTAAAGGGATACTTCTCCTTTTGTACAAGCCAATTAGGTACCCTCATAATTTATAAAAAAGGCAAGCACATTATGGTTTCATATTCCAGTAGCCTGTTTTAATTAATGGAGGTGACATGGTTTAGGTGCTAGGTACATCGTTTGCCTCTGGTGTTGTGCAATTAAACATTAATGAAGGGGATGGAAATGTGTCTCTAGCTGATGTGTCCCCCATCCTCTGTGCATCCAGGCTAAGGTCTTCAGTGGGTTTCCATGCTTGGGGGCACCACAAGACAAGAATAAAGGTGCCTAGAAGAGGACCTGCAGCCACTGAAAGGGCATCATATTAAAATTCCCCAGGGTCACCTGCCTCAAAGTGTCCCAAAGACAAGTAGTCAGAGAATTCAGTCTTTTGTGGCCAAAGGGCAATGGTGTAGAGATAAAGGGGGCTTTCACCTAATCCCACAGGCTGGTAAGGTGCTGGGGCTGTGCTCATCGCCAACTTGCAAGCTCTGTTCTTCTGTTCCCAGTTTATAGGGAGGGAAATGGGTTTACATGGGTTCACTAATGGGCCGTGAGCCTGCTAAGAAGGTAACTGCCCTAGGTTAGAATGCCAACACTTTGGTCTAACCATCCTGGTTTGGATATTGTATTAGTTACTTGTGGCTGTGACAAAACACCTGACAGAAGCAACCGGAAGGATGAAGGACTCGTGTGGACTCGTTGTCTCATGGGATTACAGTCCATAAAGGCAGAGAAGTCATGGTGGGGGTGGGGGAGAGCAGTTTAATCCATGTTGCTTGCAATTCATCCCCCTGTGGCCAGCAGGAAGCAGAGAATAGGTCTTGAAGCAGGGCCAGGCTTTGTAAGCCTTAAAGGCCCACTCCCAGCACTCATTTATGCCTGTGTCCCAAATACTCCATGTTCTGTAGGCATACATTTTTTGCAACCTTCTTTTAATAAGGGTCCAACCTCTAGCCCACCACCCAGCTAAGGTAGTGGAAGAGAAAAGTTATTAGGATATGGGGGAAGTGGACCTTTTCAGCAGTAGTTCTTTGGGGGTGAGCTTGAGCTTCTTGGTCAGCAGTTCAGTCCCATAGCAAGCATCAAATATGACTCAGCAGCTGCAGACCAGTCCTCTAGGCAGGCAGACACCAAGCACGAAGCAGCAGCGACAGTCCAGTCCTATCTGCAAGCAGACACCCTGCAGCTGTAGTTCAAACCTGAAGAAACCACCAAGCTCGCTAACCAGCCTGAGGCGAGGCTGTGGGAGGGGCTGCCACAGGAACCTCACGAGCAGTTCTTTGGCAGGTTTCTCTCAATGTCAGTGTTACCACAAGTTGAGCTCAACCACTCTATGTAAGTTGAACCAATATGTGTGTGTCATTAGCAAAGAATAGCAAGGCAGTGCAAACCAAACAAAAGCTCAGTGCTCATCTCTCACTGTCTGTGGGGTCACATCTATATCCCTTCATCAAGTGTCTTTTCACACGTTTGCTATATCCCTTCACCCGTGTCTGCTTCAGGAAAACAGTGTTTCCGTGTCTTCTCCCACAAAACATCCCTTCACCCGTGTCTGCTTTAGGAAAACACTCTTTCGTGTGTTTGCTTTAGCAATACATCCTTTCACCTGTGTGTCTCAGAAAAACATTTGGCATAACTAACTTTCCAAAGAAACTAGAAGTTACCACTTCAGTGTTCCAATATGGCTGCTGCTGGGGCCGAAGTTCACAACCCTGAGGCTGTGGGTGGCATTCTGCATTCGAACTGGAGCCATCTTTTGCCTTGTTCTTTTTTTTTTTTTTCCTAGATATTAAATTTTATTTATTTATTTTTTTGATACTTTATTTACATTTCCAATGTTTCCCCTTTTCTGGGTCTCCTCTTTGGAAACCCCCTATCCCCTCCCCATCCCCGCCTCTATGGGGGAATTCCACCTCCCACCTACCCGCCCACCCATCCCCATATTCCCACCTTGACATTCCCCTTTACTGGGGCCTCTAACGCCCTCAGGCCCAAGGGCCTCTCCTCTCTCCCTGATGGCCATCGAGGTCATCCTCTGCCACATATGTGGTCCGAACCATGGGTCCATAGATGTGTATTCTTTGGTTGGTGGTCCAAACTTCAGGATGACCGGAGGGGGGGGTGTCAGGCCCGTTGCCTTGTTCTTATTCATTTGTTTACTTGTTTACCTTTGATGATTCAAATCTTTGAATTCCGACCTCAGGAAAATTGCCTCTAATTACATTACTAATTCTATAATAGTGTAACGCATGAACCTCCTGTCATCCTGACTGAACATTGGCAACAAGAATGAATGTCACCCAAAGTTATCATGAAAATTAAATGACCTATGTACCCCAAATTCTCAGTGGATGTCTACTCCATGGTTAACTGGACCATCCCAAGGCAGGGGTTCAGGGGGAGAAAACAGCTTGGAGAATAGAGCAAATATTAAAGTTATAACCCAAAACGAGCTCAGATGTAATAATACACTTGCATGTCTCCCCTTCCCCTGATGCCACATTCTCCAGAGTCTACCTTGCTGGAAAGCCTCTCCAGCACAGACCTCTACTTTGGTGTAAAGCAAGGTTGATGCATGCGGTGGGGAATGCTGCCTCAGAGCACTCAAATCCAGTCTTCAGAAAGGAATGGTACCATTAGAGGCTGTTGATTGACAGCCACGATGCACACCATGTATGAAAAAGAAGTTATCCGGGGCAAAGCCAGCTGACCACAACCATTTCATCATGCTAATTTTTAAGTGGTGATAAGCTGGAAAATAGATCAAGCAACAGAAATGAATACTGTGTTCTTTTAACAAGATCCAGATTGCCCCCTGATTGTGAGATTTCATGAATACTTAAAAATGTGATTTATCAGATGTACTTCTCTCTGGCTGTGCTGTGTGTGCTCCCCAACAAGCATTTCACCAAACTTTCCTATCAGTTCTTTATCACCTTGCCAAGAACAAAGGAGAGAAGGGAATGTCCCCAAATTCCTGTAGAAAGGCAGTGTTACCTAGATGTCAAAAACAAAGTCTTCTGAAGAGACAAAAACGATGGACCAGCATCACATAGGAATAGACATAAAATCTTCAATAAAATACCAGCCAGCTAAATGAAATAATGTACAAACAAGAGGATTGTATACTAACTGACCCTTCAGGGGGTAAAAGGTAAATATTCAAAAATTAATCAATGAAATAGAAACCAGGAGAATAAAGAGTCATCTGGATGGATATAGAAAAATTATTTCTAAATAGTTCAGTACACTTTCTTATATTTTTGGTTGTGAGCCTAGCCTTTAATGGCTAAGCCATCTCTCCAGCCCTCGGTATACTTTCTTGACTAAAAACCACACTCAGGCAATTCCTTCACCTCATTAATGGTACCTATAGAAAGTCTACCACTGATATATTTACACTGAAAGCTTGGATGATTTCTCCCTTACGTCCAATAACAGGACAGGGGTGTTGGCAGCCAGAACCCATCCAAACTGGAAAGGAAAAATCGAAACTGCCTTTCCTGCGGATGAAATCATTTTGCATCTTAAGAACTCAAATTGGAAAGTGTGACAACTCACAGCCAGGTTCAGCCAGATTGTGAGGTGACTGCTCAACATGCAGAAGTCATTTTGCTTCCATGTAGGAGCAATGACCACTGCTCCAAAAGGAATGAAAGAAAATTGTTCTGCTTGCAGTAACAGCAGAAAAAAGAAAAAAGAAAGAAGCAGTTCTGAAACATACAAATGTTAACAAATTTGAAAAACTTAAGAGTTTTGAATGTAGGAAATATTGTCAGAAGGAATTAAAGGACACTCAGATGAGTACAGAGAGAGCCCATGTTCATGGATTGGAAGATGTAGATATCCGTAGCCCTCAGTGTTGGGGTTGATCTTGGGCACCCTGTATTCAGATGCTGAGTTCTGTGTCCCAAGATCAGGTTGCAGTCTGGACATGGGCATTGTGCTGACCAATGTGCTGTAAAGAATGCTCCCCAATAATCTCTGATTGGACTATGATTGCACAGGAGAGAGAGGAAGGTAGGACTTGAGATCCAGTGGGCATGTGTCTCAGGTAGGGACCAAGAGGAGGGAGGAGGAGGAGGAGGGGAGGGGGAGGGGGAGGAAGAGGAAGAGGAGGAAGAAGAGAAGGAAGAAGAAGAGGAGGAGAAGGTCACCATTGGGCAGCATGGACCAGGACCCTGTGGCCAGGAGAAGGTCACCTTGAGGACAGACAACTATAGCAGAAGTTTCCCAGGAGACACTAATTTAGCAGGTCATGGGGCATTCCTGTGGATTTTAACAGCATGGAAGGATTAATAGAGCTCAGAAACTGCCCAGCATAGTGACGACAGCTTGGTAGTAAAACCTCCATGTTTCTGTGTCTTTTATTATTCAGGAGCTATATGGGCTGGAGTGGGGCAGAAACCCCCATGAAATTCCTTCTATACTTCATGTTGATCTATGCTGTGAATTCAGTTTCCCTCAAACCTGGAGTTTTGGCCTTGAACTTCGTATGAGAATGAAAAAGGCACTGGACAGACAAACCAAGGTTGGAAACAAAGTGGGAAGCCTCCCATTTTCCATTAATTAAAAGCATGATGTGCCATGATCATGGACCATGGACCATGGAGAACTGAATAACTCTGGGACTCCAGAATTAAACCCTTATGTGATTGATTTTTCAAACCCTGTTGCTAGAATAATGCAATGGGTAAAAAAAATAGTCTTTTCCATAAATGGTTCCAGAACCTGTGAGTATCCACCACAAAAGAATGAAGTTACATCACTTTCATGCACCATATATAAAAGTTAGCTAAACAGGAATCAGTGACCTAAATATAAAGACTCAAACTATTACATCCCAGAAAGAAATAATCACAATATCTTTATGATATTAGAATAAATGATGATTTCATAGGTCCAACTCAGAAAGCACAAGGGACAAAAGAGGAATTAAAAACAGAACAAAATGAGAAAGGTATTTGAAATACCTTGAAAGGATCTCGTCTGTCATATATAAAGAACTTTCATAATTCAACAATAAGAAGGTAAAACTGCTAGCTCCAAAGTGGGCATAAAAGCTGAACACATATTTCCCCCATGAAAATATGCTAGCTGCCAGTGAGCACATAAAAAGATTCCCAGTATCATTTAGCCAGGAAAGAAATTCAGATGTAAACCACAGTGAAGTCATCAGTTGAGTTTGCTAGGGTGACTCAGGGATCATTGTAGAAGAGGAGGCAGGAAGATCCTAACAGCCAGAGGATAAGGGATTTTCTATAAGCTACACCCATAAAGTCTCACCAGTGGGACTGTCTAAATATGAGCTGACCAAGGCCAACAGCAACAGTCATGCTAACATGAATGAGTGAAGGACTGTAAGACCTTAACCCTACACAAGGACTCACAAGCAACTAAGGTGTGCTGAGACTGGGGGAAACTGTCTTCTCCAGGGAGGAGCACACCCATTCATTATACTAAGTGAGCAGCCCTGAAAACACACATATAAGTAATGTTATATAGACTCAGACTGAAGAGGTTGTATTTGTGTATTTAGGGTGTGTGTGTGTGTGTGTGTGTGTGTGTGTGTGTGTGTGTGTGTGTATGTGTGTACACATAACAACTATTAATGAAAAATGAGGCCATGAATTTGAAAAGGAACAGCATATGGGAGGGCTTAGGAAGAAGAGAGGGGGGGTAAATGCAATTCTATTATAATCTAAAAATATTTTTACAAATTAATTTGAAAAAAATAAATGGGGGGGGAGGGAGAGAGAGAGAGTCAGTTAAAGTGCCAGATTGCCACAAGATGCGGGTGTGTAATGCATGGCTGGTGGGGATGTGAGGGACATTTCTCACTTTGGACAGCAATTTGATTCTTCCCCAGAAATTAAACACAGAATTATGCTATGAGCCAACAGTTCCATTTGCAAGTACATACTCAAGAAATAAACAAATACGTCTTTAGAAGAACTGGCAAAGCAATGTCTGTACCAGCAGTATTCCCATTAGCCAGTGCAGCAAAGCCCAACACTGCAGCAACCCACATGTCCATCAAAGTATTAACGGACAAAAAGATGCCGCCCATGCATACAGCGCAGACGTCTCGGGCTTAGGAGGGGTGGGCAGTGTCCATGCTTTGCACAGCCGAGTCAAAGAAGAGCTTCACGAAGGATCACGTGTCATCTTTCTTGCAGGAGATGATTGTGTTAGACAAGTCTGTAGAGTAGAGGGTGCATATGGGGTGGGTGCCATGTAACTGGTGACAGCTAACAAGCTGCTATATAGTACTTAAAATTTCTGCCAAGGTAAACCACGGTGATGAGACCCAAGTCATACAGAGTCAACTCCGAACACACTAAAACCCCTGGACTAGGTGCCTCAAATGAGTTTTATGGTGTGAATTACATCTCAGGATTAGAAAACACAAAGTGATAGCAAAAGCCTAGAAGGGAAAACAAGTCTAACTACCCCCCCCCCCCATACCTCTGCTATATTCTCTTACTCAGAGACCGCATATGGAGAAATCCCATTTTTCTTGCTTCTGGTTATGTTTTGATTCCGTGTTATTATTACATGTATTAATTTCTTTGTGTCTTCCCTCAGAATGTGTATATGGGGGGGGGGGTTGAGGCTGAGGTACGGAGGTAGGAAGTCAGCTTGCAGGAGTTTGTCCTGTCTTTCCACCCTGTGGGTCTGGGGGATGGAACTCAGGTCATCCAAGTTGGTAGCAAGTGTTTTTATCCACTGAGCCATCTCAACAGCCTTGTTTGGGTTTCTTGAGACAGTGTTGCACTGTGTATGTCAGGCTGGCCTAGAGTTCACTGTGCGCCCCATCTTGGCACCTGCCTCAACCTCCTTTAGTGCTGAGATGACTGGTATGAGCCACCACACCTGGGTTAGCGTTTTCCTTTTTGGAGAAAGCTCTGGATACACATAGTCACACATTCTGACCTCTGCCTCCTCCTGCCTGCTCAGTTCATCTGGGAAGGTCCAGGAGCCTCTGGATTCACTGTTGTGTGTTTATACATTCTCCTGTTGAGGACCATGCTTGGGTGGCTTCTAAGCCATGGCTAATTTTAACAAGTCTGCTCATGTGTAATTCTTTCTCATCATTATGTGCACACTTGGAATCTTTCCTTAGTAAGTGTCTTGGAAACCGTTGCTTTCCTGAGGTAAAGTACCATAATATGGGTGGTTTAAAGCAACAAATTCATAGTCTCTCATAGCCCTGGGAGTCGAAAGTCTGAAGCCAAGGTGTCTACAGGTTCACTCGTGGGCTGGCTGGGGGAGCCTCCTCCTCTGGCTTCCTACGGTGGCCCCCAGGCCTTAGCTTTCTTAGCTTGCCACTCTGGCTCCCTCTATCCCATTGACAGGTACGCAATCTTATTATATATTTTGCTTCATAATGCATTCTAAAACAAGATGGATTTGCTTGTTATTGAGCTGCTGGCTTCTTACTGTTTGCACGAATCCCACTCCGTGGGACAGTTTCCCCAATTCAGTTAGCTTCTGGTTTGTTGCTTTTCTCTTACGATTACGAATAAAGTATAGAGTCCTGAAGATCCGTCTTTGTGTCATAGCTGTTCCTTAGGATTTCTTTGCAGTAAAATGTATTTATTAGGGTTTAGGGCTTTCAACCAAATGAAAGGGTTACATTTATTGTTAAATTTTCATTCATAGCACACCTCTTCTTATCCCCAGACTCATTTCTTACAGGTTCAGGTTTAATCCTAAAGGAAGACACACTCTCTCTCTCTCTTTCTCTCTGTCTCTCTGTGTGTGCACCAGTTGGCATCTTGACAGCCCTGAGAAATGGGTTGTTTCTAAGTGAGTGCGTATGGTACCTAGTTTTTTATCACCAATTTCTGCTTGATGTCGTCCATTTCCTCGTGCAGGTCTCTTCACGTGCTTGTGTGTAATGCGGGGACTTTTGCTCTACCCTGGAGCCTCACGAAAGATGGCCTGGAGACGACCTTCCAGGTGAACCACCTGGGACACTTCTACCTTGTCCGACTCCTGCAGGACGTTTTGTGCCGCTCATCCCCTGCCCGTGTCATTGTGGTCTCTTCTGAGTCCCACAGGTAGGATTGAATTTGACTTCGTATTTTCCACTTGTCCCTTCCTTTGCACCATCTGAAATCCCCTTCAAAGCGCTGACTGAAATTAATTTTGACTTGAGGCTGTCAAAAGGGCTCAATATTTAAAAACTCTTACAAGTTCAGTCCCTAGGCCCCAGGCCAGGTGACTCACAACCACCTGTGACTCCAGCCTTAGAGGATGCAACACCCTCTTCTGGTCTCTCCAGACACCAGCAAACACACACACACACACACACACACACACACACACACACACACACACACACACAATCTCTTAAAATAATAATTTTGACTAGTCTCACTATGAGAAACATGAGTGTACATGAGTGTACACAGCCTGGCCTCATTAATTTTTCTAGAACCTTCCAGATGTGTGATCATGGGGAATTGTTTCAGGGGAACTGTCTAGAGCAATATAGAGTGATTTTACAATTATACCTTAGGCTCCCCATTGATTTCACTCAGGGATGGAATAATAATTGATTAAATCTGAATGGCATGACCTTTATTGATTTGTAATTCAACAACTTCAAAGTCTTACCGAGAGGAGAGCTCGGTTATTCTAGCAGGGGAAACAAGCAGTTAAGGGCCTCGAGATGAAATCCAATTGTTTTATAATGAGAAATTAGGGAATTCAATGCAGACATTAGCAGCATAATTGCAGAAAGGGAAGGACTGTAGTTAGTGCATATTGGAAATCTGGCCATGCCTCTTTCGGTTAGAATTTCAATTTACACATCAGATGGCGTTGCTTTCTGATTGCCACTAGACTATTCAATCGACAAAAAAAGACATCTGAAAACATCACCGTGTTTTCAACATATTTGTGCGGGAGTTGGATAAACAACTCTCTGAAGTGCTGAGGAAAGACAAAGGATTTTTGGGACTGTGGAGGCAAGATTTACAGCTTGTGCGGGAGACTTCCCTTCCCTGTGTTCTTGGTGTTGGGGGTAGGGGGAGCTTTGCCTCCTTAGTAAAGTAGCTATAAATAAATAAATAAATAAAGCGCCAGGGACTATTTTCTTCCTCTTCTTCTCCATCTTAAGTCCTGAAATGTTTTGGTGACCCAGAATGCAGCTCTTTTTTTCTTCTTCTTTTTAATCATACTTCCATAAAATGTAACCCCTGGGACTTTGAAGAGAGAGACCAGCCAAGGGTTAGCTTGAACCCTTTATCACTCCCAAACACAGGGGCTTATGGTGTAAGTGACACGCCGCAGACAGATTTACTCTTGCCAGTTTAAATTTATGACGGCTTCAATGAAAGAGAAACTCACGTAATCATCCTCCCCCGCCCGAGAAGACACGAAACATCTAGTAATTAGGCAGTAACAAAATCTGGCCAGGTTTATCTTTGCAAATCACACCAGGTTTGTGAAAGAAAGGGAGTGCCCCCCACCCCAAAGCAGGGAAGGAGGCTACCATGGGGGCAGGCAGGAGAGGGAGCTTTAGAAATAAATCTGTCAGCCACAATCGCTTACCAGATGTGGAGGGCACCACGGGATATGTTTAAATGAGCTGGTATTTAATGGGAGACAGTGTGGAGGTGTCAGCTGCTCACTTCCCTCTGTACAGCTCTGTCTCAGATGCCGTTTCCTGGGACGCCTTTGTTCTCACTGTAACCAGAGTGTAATTCCTGCCTGCTTGGAGATCCACATGCTAATTTCATTTTAAAAATGTGTTTGGAAGGAAAGGCCTTGGTCTCCTGAATGAGATCCATTGCCATTTCCAGCAAGGCCAAACTAATGTGTGTGAGAAAGGCCTGCATGGGTGTGCTCACCGGCTCTGCTTGTCTGCTTTCTTACTAACATTATACAAAATAGTAATTCCTACAAGCCGAACTGTGTATCACTCTTTTGTGGTATCCTTGCACTCCAGATAGCAAGCATGGGTGCCAGGCACACAGACAGTGCTGGATCACTGCAGAAGGACCTGGAGCCTAAACCAAACTGTAAAACACAAGTGTTGCTCTCTAATTACCTCCATAAACCTTGGCGGACTCTCTTCGCTGGAGTCAAGACCCCCTGTTAGGGGAAAAATAAAGTCCAATGTTTGCAGAAAATATCATATTGGATGCCCTCGGGCGAAATATTTATTAGCCTCTCTCTTTCTCTTCACTGTGTTTTACGTACTTTTCTGGAGTCTGTGCAAGTGAATTGAGTTTCTGCCTGTCTAAAATATATCATAATGAAATGGGAAGTTGGCTCCCTCGCTGTGGAAATTTTTCAGATAACAATTAAAATAGAATGAGAAGAACAGAGTGCAGGTTGCACCGTTCCAAAGAGCCCCAGCAGTGTGAGGAGACAGACGGTATGCACAGTCAGAGAAGACACGGTCACACACATACAGTTACATACATGCAATCGCACATGGGACGTCACACAACCAGCCACCCTGAGTTCTACACTCAATCCTTCCCCACAGTCTTACATGTGTACAGTATCACACACATAACCACACACATGAAGCCACACCCCATCATACATAGTCCCGCATACTATTGTACCCCACCACAACCTCACATATGTAAAGCCCAGTGTGTCATCTGCAGCACCAAAGAAGCAATAGATAGTATAGATAAAGCCCAGTGATCCGCCATCATGAAGCCGGGACCCCCTCCTAGCACCAGGAGACACTGCCTGCAATGTGTTACTCAGACCTTTGAGAGAGTGATCGCATGGGCAGCATTACCTTTAAAGTGAGACTCAGACCCAGATTTTTTGTAATAAGGAACACGTGCCATTTGTCACTGCCATTCCCTTGGTGACATAAGCTTTGCAGATTTCAGAATCTAAGCATTCAGCATCTGAAGTGGGTGTCACTGAGTCCTGGGAGAGGGATAATTAACTTGGACTAATATGACTGTCACTGCACTAGTGGTTTGAGTAAGAAATGTCCTCCATTGTCTGGACATGAGAATACCTAGGTGGAGCCTAGACAAACTGTGTGTGCTGCAGAGGATGGAGTTAGAGGCATAGCCCAAGCCTCTTGGCGGAGCCCAGAAGATAGAGAATGAATGCCATGTAGTGGACACTGAGTTATTTATACTGTTGGAATTTGGTTTTGCTTTATTCAGATTGGGACTGTGCACTGGTTCTTGGCTCTTGAAGTAAGGAAGTATTTAACTTAGTTTTGGTTTTGCAGGAGCCCATAGATGAATGGCTAAATTTTAAAGGGGATTTTGGATTTTAAGTGAGACATTAAATTTATGAAGAGACTGAATTTATCAAGACAGTGAGACTTAAAGTTGTATGTGTGTGTGTGTGTGTGTGTGTGTGTGTGTGTGTGTGTGTGTGTGTGTGTGTGTGTGATCGTGGGGATGAATGAGAAAGGAGAGCTTGTGGCTTAATAGTGTTTGCTGACAAGTGGTTAATTATGCTGGGTAGTTTTATGTCAACTTGACTCAAGCTAAAGGCATTGAGATGAAGGAGAGAAAATACCCCCAGAAGCTGGAGCTGTAGGCACGACTGTAGAGCATTTTCTTATCAGTGACTGATGGGAGAGGACCCAACCCATTTTGGTGGTAGTCCAGTATTGTATAAAAAAGCAGGCTGAGCAAGCCAGTAAGTAGCTCTACTCCATGGCCTCTGCATCAGCTCCTGCCGCCAGGTTCCTGCCCTGTGTGAGTTCCTGTCTTGACTCCCATTGATGATGAACAGTGATAAGATAAACAGATAATAAGCATAATCCTCTGCCCAGTGGGGGCTGGATGACCCAGGGTACAGGAATGCTGGGGCGCTGAGGCAGGAGTGGGTGGGCGGGTCGGGGAGCACCCTCATAGAGGCAGGGGGAGGGGAGGGGGGTTTGTGGAGGGGAACTGGGAAGGGGGATAACATTTGAAATGAAAATAAATAAAATAACCAATAAAAAAGATCTTTTTTAAAAAAAGCATAATCCAAATAAAACCTTTCCTTCTGGTCATGGTATTTCTTTACGGCAATATTAAGCCTAACCAGGGTCCTATACAATGTCCAAAATTAACACAATGAAGCCAAGAATGGGGCATCCTTGAACGACTATGCCGCTATCTAGAACATTCTTTCTTGGTTGTTTCTTATGATCTGTGTTGTGTAAGACAGTCATTTCTTCCTTTTTATTTATTTGTTTCTGTTTCTGACAAAGAGGAAGGCAGGCATAACGGAAGCACATAGCTGGTGTTTAATGGCTCCGGCAGACTTTATTATAAAACACCACTTAGTTACTGTGATTTGTGAGTGTCCATGCCATGCCTGTGCTCAAAAACAGTAGACTTGGCCAGAACCCATTTTTGGCTTTGTTTACATTTATTTTTTCACACGTGAAAGGCTTTTGATGGCGCCTCGCCAAGGTTGCAATCCTTTTATGATCATTAATTTTTAATCTGGAAAAGGCAAGATGGCTCATCTGTATTAACTTGGATGCTCAAGTGAAAACACACAGAACTCTTCCATTTGGTTAAAATAATCAGGAAAGCCCTGCCAAAGGTTAGGAATGTGATATTGCTTCTCCAGTGCAGCCACCTTTTATCCAAAGCTTGTTTCCATTTAATTATCCTTGAACTTGTGGTTGACGATCTTGAGCTTGCCAGCACACAGGCACACACAGACACACAGACACACAGACACACAGACACACACACACACACACACACACACATGGGGTGGGGGGGGCAAGAGGGAGGGAGAGTGAGAGCAAGAGAGAGATTTTGATTTTTGATTTCAGATCTTACATTGAAACTCAGTCTAGTCTGGAACTCATGATAGCACAGGCTAGCCCCAAGTTCAGGGTGCTTCTCCTGCCCGAGCTTTCTGAGCATTGTAACTATAGGCTTGAAATACGTAGTTGGAGTTTCAGCGACTCTTGGGTGTATTTGGCCCACTACACTTGTGGGTGCAGGCTTATCCTTTGGATCAAATTAATTGGCAGTGTGTTAAGTCACCATCTTCTGCTTTTAAGAGACATGATTGTGAGGTCCTCTAGATCAAATCTCTGTGGGTTGCTCAGCTTTCAAACAAAATCCAAAGCCCCATGAGAAGCCACGCCTTCTGTGTTCCATTCCATGCCCTCTGTTTTTCAGATTTACAGATATTAATGACTCCTCCGGGAAACTTGACCTCAGCCGCCTGTCTCCGGCGAGGAGTGACTACTGGGCCATGCTGGCTTACAACAGATCCAAACTCTGCAATATCCTCTTCTCCAGTGAGCTGCACCGACGCCTCTCCCCACGCGGGGTCACGTCCAATGCGGTGCACCCTGGAAACATGATGTTCTCCGCCATCCATCGCAACTCGTGGGTGTACAAGCTGCTGTTCACCTTGGCCAGGCCATTCACCAAGTCCATGGTAAGTGTGTGGCTTCTGGAACCTCTCAGTAGCCTTTAGTCAGCATCACAGAAGGTCCCGGAAACCCAGACCTGCATGTCTAGCTGTGATCTCATTGTCACCGGCTATGGTAGGCCTGGTATTGAGTGTAACAGCAGTGGCCTGTTCATTTATTATTAGCAAAAGCACTTGGACATACCGTCATGTTTACATTGTGTCTGTTGCTCTACTTGGCTTGGATAATGGGTGTTTGTTGTCAGGTTAGGTGGAAAACACATGAAAATCTTGGAGGTTTGGGGTGAGGGGCACAGTAATGGTTTGTTTTCTCTCAATGTGATTTCTGCTTTGACTCACAAGCTTCGGAAGTCTACTCCTTGGGACAATAGAACTTGCTATGTGTGCTTTGTGTTAGTTGAAAATGTGGATTAGGGAGTGTTAGTAGGTACGGCTCTGCTTGGTTCGGTGAGGTTTTTGTATTGGATAATCTAGATACTTCTTGTAATGGAGGTCTAGGTATAGCTCTTTCCTGGAGAAGGCTTTGTGACTAGAGTGGGGTTTATCCTTCATATCCCTGAAGACAAATCTCTTGGATGAATCACTCCACTGTGGTTAGAACTGAAGTATTCACAGAACTGAATATGAAGATTTCACATGTTTGTCGGTTGCTCTATCAATGGTGTGTGTAAAACCTCTTCCATGGATTCTTTAGCCCAGTGTTACTCGAATAAAGGAAGTGCGTGTTACACGACCTCCTTGGTCAGTTGCCCTTCTGGCCTTGGGGCCAGGGAGATGTCTTAGTGGGATAAGCATGTTCTGAAGAAGAATTAAGAACTGGATTCAGATCCCCAGCAGACAGGGGAAAGCTGGGGTGGTTTTACAGATTTGCAGCCCAGTGTTAGTGTCCCATGAGTGGATCTCTTGGGGCCTGAAGTTCCAGGTGCACTGAGAAGCCTGCCGATAGATAGATGATTGATAGATAGATAGATAATAAATGCAGTAGAAAGTGTTAAAAGAAGAACCCAACATCTACCTTTGACTCATGTAAAAGTAACTTTTATTTGCCTGAAGTCATTGTCATCTCCGAGGCTTACTGCCTCAGTCTGCTAACCTAGTCCTAGTCCTGGAAGCTTCTAGCCTCTGTACAATCTTATCTAGGCCTAGAATGTTTTCAGCCTCTGAGACCTGCTGCTGAATAAGCTCACCCCCTTCCTTGTTCTTTCTGAGCTCTGGCTCAGATTCATTTCCATGTGAACTGATTCAATCTGGCTTCTCTTGGTTTCTTGCTGAATTGCTCTGCTTGACCTCATATGGACTATGTCAATCTGTTCTGATCTTCTGGCTCCTTCTCATTCTCTGGCTCATTCTGTCTTCACCTGTGTCTCGCTTGTTCTCTCTCTGCAACCAGTCTCTGTACAACTGTCTGGTTAAAATGGACTCCTGCCTTTTTCTTTCTTTACACCGCCCCTAAAGTAGCCTCTTTCCTTTCTTTTCTTGTGAGAGTTGACCATATCCTATTCTGTCAAATTTGGCTCTGATTCATCACTTTTGTCTGCCACTCAATTAGACATCATTTTCAAACATGGTACTTTCACTACAAACTAACTTTACTTTCATTGTTTGGGATTAAATGTGTGTACTAAGGGCATATCTGTATTCATCCAGTGGGATTAAAGGTGTACTCAGGCTGAGCCACACCACAACTTAAAATAGGTTTTTCCAGTAAACAGCACAATCTTGGGTTTCAGAGTGTGATCAAATGTTCTGCAGCAGACTCATGTACATGCACCCATGGGTTTGCACACCAGCACACATATGCATACATGTGAATGCTCCACACATACACACATGGGATAAACAATGAAAGTATTTTCTTTTGAATTTATATATCCTTGGTAATTACTGATACTGTTTTTTTAAATGATCAAAATTAGGTCTTTAGATATAAGACCAACTGTCCTTCTGGTGGTGGCAAGGGATGCAAACAGCTTCCTGGCACAGTAGAACAAGTAACTGGCTCTCCTTAACATTTCTCTAGATCAAGACCCAGTGTGTCCCCTGGGCATCAGGGCAAGTTAGGGAAGTTTCCTCAAACATCTGACCCTGCCACATTATACCTCAAATCTCGGACATGGGATTTGTCTAGTGGTCACCATCTGGCCATTGTTCACTTATAGTAATTGAAACCTTGATGTAGGTTATGCAACTGAGGAAATTCTGAATTCTGTTCAGTTTCAGTAGTCACATGTGTCTTGTGCCATGTCATGTACAGCGTGCTGTGTACAGCACCTGCTGTATAATCCTTATCTCCTTGTCCTCAGTTGATTCTGTGAGCAGTACCTGTGTCTAGAAAGTTCTTTCTCATACCTCAGTGTGGATGACAGATGTAACAAGGGTCATGGGCTAAAAATGATAATAAATCAAATAATTGTATTTGCTGTGACTATAGTGATTTTAGTTATGATAAATAGGGAGTCTGGTGGTGGGTATAGGGAAGGTTTGATGGCTCTGATCCTGCCTTGATCAGTCCAGGAGTAAGAGTCCTAGCATGACAGGAAGATGGTATAGGAGAACCTGAGATAGTGGCCTCAGACCTACCTTTCTGGTCTCATGGAAGTCCCAGTGGCTGGGAGTTTCCATTCTCATCCCTAATTGATTAGGAAGCAGCACTTGCTATCTTGTCAGTGTGTCACTGTTGACTTTCTTTCTTTGTGTGTATATGGTTGTTTTTTGAGGCAGGATCTTATTATGTAGCCCTGGCTAGCCTTCTGAGTGCCGGGATTCCAAATCTAGGTGTAGAGATGAACAGGATTGTGGAACACATAGTCTTGTTTATGTTCTCTTTGATAACAGTGACCTGTCTAGATGGCTGGTGGTACTTTGGCATTGAGTTCTCTATTGCTGGCTGCTTCAGAGGGGAGGCTGGAGCTCAAGAAGAGGGAGGAGGCAGCTTAGGAAGAGGGAGGAGGGGGTTCAGGTGGAGGAAATATGGAGTTCCAGGAGGAGGGAAGAGGGAGGAGAGAAGAGGGAGCTCAGGAGGAGGGAGGAGGGAGCTTGGGAGGAGGAAGAATGAACCCAGCCCTTGTTTGTCAATCCCACCACTCTCTGCTCCACTGCAATTATTTGGGACTCCACAACAAGAAAAGGAGAAAGCGGCAGGAGTGCTAGAGCTGGGATGGGTCACATCCCCAGCAGAACAGATCTGACTGACCACAAAGGTCTCTCTCTCATGCCATCTCCCTCACACTCCTCTCGTTGTCCCCATCGTGATTGTTCCTTGGACAACGGATGCACTCCTGCCGTCTCCACGGAGCTGTGTTCTGAGACCCCAATCATGTGTATCAGAGTTCCTACCCCATGTATATAGGGTGGATTCCTAATGCCAGGCAAGCAGCATGATGACAAGGTAACTCTCTAGGCCGGGGAATTTGTGCTTCAGCGTCCCTTCCTCATCTCACATACTAAAGCATTCTTCCCTGTGGCATGGGCTTAGCTTGGGTATACTCCCCATTGCACAAGGCCCAGGGAAGAAGAAATACCACCCTGCCCGGCGCTCAGAAAGCCCAGCCTCCCCTCCTCCCTGCAGCCAGCCCCTGTAAGCATTAAACAGCAGTGTTTTAATATCAGCGTCCCTTCTTTATTTGCTGTGACTCGCTGTGACTATGGTGATTTTAGTTACCGTAATTAGGTCACCCTTCATGGAGTCGGGCTACTTTAAGTGGCTCTTTAAGGACTATTGTTGCAGATCAGTAATTTTACAATTGGATGCTCTTGTGCAACTTTATTAAATGTAATATGTCTTTTAAATGTTGCCCTTTTACAGTCATACGTTTCTAATTGTTGCTGTAAATGCATTATCACTTTGAAATTAATTAATTTTTGCATTTGGGCCTCCTGCAGTATAATAATCACTAATGAGAAACTCACGGGGACTAACTCTCAGCACAGCGCCCCCTACCGGCAAGGTCATGTCTCTGCCGCCCTCTTCCTCCAGAGGGCCACAGGACAAGTGTCCTAGGGGTTCTGGGAAAGAGGTGATTATTCCTCCTGCCTCGAATTTATGATAAAATAAAAAGAATGAGCAAAGTGAAAATATGCTGTTGTAAGTGTTGTTTAAGCCAAGATTTTTCTCCAGTAGCCGTCCCTAAAATGTCTTAAAGGAAACCAAAGTTTGCTGAGAGTGCTCACATGATGAAGTCAAGTCTCGAGGGAACTCGGTGTTGACGCCTCTGCCTCTAAGCTGTGTTTTATGTGTGTGTATTAATGTGTGTGCTATATGTTAGCATACATGGCATAGCTATGTGTGCAAATGACTTCATCATACTAACCTGACCCGTGTTGTTATCTAACAGTGTAAGAGATCTACCACGGCGGGTTTGGCTATTGGCGTGTGCTGCCTTGTTTGAGAGCGTTGAAGCTCCCAGCTAAGGGGCACCTCGGCACTCCCACCTGACACTGAGAAGCCTCTGGTGTCAGGACCTGCATGTTTATCTTCCCTCACAACACTTTTGCAGGGTCAGAAAGACTTGCATCTGGGCCAGGAAAAGCCCTGTTCAAGAAAATGCCATTCCTGCCCCCAGAGCCTTCACCAACTCCTCCCTTCTCCATTTCCTTGGTCAAACACACTGGAGCGCCCCGGCCATGTGTGTCTGATTGTCGTTACCTTTCCTCTTCACAACATTTGACGGCACCTTCTTGACCCACTCCCCTCTTTTGTTCCACGTTAGTTTTGAACTCTGGTAAACAGCCTCCTTGCCAGAGGTCTCAGGGCCAAGCCAGCCCTCTGTGGCTCGGCATGTCAATTCCAAGTTGAGCACAGTCACGTGCCTCGAAGGGTGTTTGGAGCAACCAAATATTTGTGTTGGCAGGTAACTGTCGGAAAGAATATCATGTGTTAGGGTAACAAGAGCTTAGCAGATGTTTTGGGGAGCTGTGTTTTCATATCAGTTCACTTTAAAAAAAAAATGGCATGAGTTTGTAGATCTTCTGAAAGGATTGGGTTTCTCTTCCTGTGACCATGAAAAGACTGCCATTGTAGGGAGCCGTAACAGATGTGTGGCTACCCGGCTAATGGATGGGCCCGCAACGCAGGGTCCCGTTGCAGAGTTATAAATTACAAGCAGAGAAAGCACAACATAGCATTCTCCTAACCTTCCGCAGAGCCTAGCTGGGTAACTCTGCCCTTGACTAACCTGCGGCCCAGTGATTTATAGTTGTACAATTTTAAAGCATAATGTAGGGCCTAATAAATGTTGATTTGTTCTTTAAATTACTATTTTAACAAAATACATCTTTCAAAGGCCTGTAGCTGGCTACTCTGGAGGTGCAGTCAAGGACCCACCTCCTGTCTGAATCTTTCTTGGTTTATTGGCATGTCCCATACAAGGAGAGAAGGAACTAAGAGGGGATTTCCAGATTTCCTTTCCTTTCCTTTCCTTTCCTTTCCTTTCCTTTCCTTTCCTTTCCTTTCCTTTCCTTTCCTTTCCTTTCCTTTCCTTTCCTTTCCTTTCCTTTCCTTTCCTTTCTTTCTTTCTTTCTTTCCTTCCTCCCTCCCTCCCTCCCTCCCTCCCTCCCTCCCTCCCTCCCTCCCTTCCTTCCTTCCTTTCTTCCTTTCTTCCTTTCTTCCTTTCTTTCTTTTTCAGTTGAGAGAAGAAAATACACACTCTGCAACGTGGAAATCCATGTTCCTTGTTGATCTCAGTATTTTGCCCCTTCCAAGCATGGGTGGAACTCTCTGATTTCTGTGCTCCCCCAAGCCAAGGGAGGGCAGGGAAGCAGACTTTTGGGACCTCTGTGGCCGGGCCACATGTGAGTGGCTCAGCTCTCATCTGACCGAGGGCCACCTCTCTGCAGCCTCAAACAGCCTCCTTCCCTTTCAGGTGATCATCGGCCTAGGACTCATTAGTCAGCTCCCCATTCTGTCCAGAACTTTAAAGTTTGTGGTATTCGCTTAGTGCCAAGGCCAGTGCATATGGCAGATTTCAAAAGAGCCAAGAACTGGGAATCTTTAGTCGACTTGTTTTAAAACTTAGTTCCCCCGTTTCTCTTTGGTCGTTTTGTAATAATTCAACCTGCCTTAGGTCAAATTTCTGTATCAGTTCAGTGACTATGAGCTGCGAGCTCTTAATTCACATGGAAAGATGGTTGGAATAAGATCTGGGGGTCTCATTTAATTTTATCATAGATTCCGAAACCCTGAGGCATCCAGAGCTATGTTTGGCCCCGGAAGTGGGAAGTGCTTTCTGGGGTGTCCTGGCTTTCACTTCGTGCTTCTGAAGTGGCTGCAGCAGTGATGACCATTATGTCCTGTGCATGTTCTGAAGGCAAGGTGGAGTGGTGGGATTCTCCCGCTCTCTCTTCTTCCTTAAGAAGAGGATTCTGACTCAGAGCTGGTCTGTGAGTTCTCTTTCCCTGCTCCCACTATCCAAAATTAAGTTGGTTATCCCTGTTCCTGGTGGATGGATGGCTAGCAAAGCACAGAAGTGACGTTTTGTAAAATAGAAGGATCAGCCATTCAGTGGCTTAAACTGTCTACTCACAGCGGGGCCACAAGAATATATGAGAATTAGACAGAACCTGGGCTTTCTCTTCCACATGACCAGCCCCAGCTCCAGTCAGCCCAGCCGTGTGTTCTCTTCTAATAAATTTCTCATTCTGGAATATTCCATCGCTTCCACTCTTAACCACTCTGCTCACCCGAGTCATGCCCCAGAAGCATTGGATTGCGTCATGTGATGTCATAAAAAGAAAAAAAAGGCAGGAAGTACTTGGAGTCCCTCAAAAGCCCAGGCTCTATGCTGACTAAAGAGTCAGGGGCCAGACAGTTCTACTTCCCAACCTTTCCACAGCTGTAACTCGAAAGATAGTACCTATATGCTTTCATTTGATATTCAAACATGGCGGTTTTGCCTTACATCATTGTAAAGGAATGCTGTGCGCTTCTACAGGAGGTTAAGGAGCGTGCTCTTTGCCTCCAGTTTCTCTGAGGTGGGGAAGGATTGCAGTTCAGAGGGTGTAAGAAATGGTGAGGCCAGGCCTCACAGCCTCAGCAGATCCAGGGTAGCTGGGGCCTAGGGCAAAAGCATCTGGCTACGAGCCACAACAATGAATTCCCTCAGAGAAGCATGTTTGGAAGGAAGATTATTTATGATGAGATCTGGAGAACTGTGGAACAGTTAGAGAATGTTCTAGAGTTAGGCAGCTCTAGAAATACCAGCTCCCCTCTGTCGTAACTCACGAGCAAGTTTCATACCTTCATTTAGATTCCCACAAAATACCAGGTCTTATGCCCCATTATGGACTGCACTGAGAATAGAAGGACCCCATGCATATGCAGCATCCAGAATACACTAGATATTTGATACACATCGCATGGTCTTAATACTACCCTGTGGTGAGAATCTGGCATCGTGAAGGTTTCGTGTCAGCTGCATATGGAAACTCACCGTGTTATCTTCAGTCTGCATCATTGTGACTAACCTAGATGGCATGGTGGCAAACTCTGTCCATGGCAGAGGAAGCATGGGGCAGCTGTTTGTGCCACAGTGGCAAACAGGAAACAGAAATAGAGCTGGAAGTGGGGTGGGCTGTAATGCCTTCCCCAGGGCTCTAAAGCCCACCAGCAAGCACCACTAGCCGGGCATGGACTGTCGAGATACCTCACAGCCAAGCCACAACACTGGATGGGCACTTGCTGTGACATCCTCTACACATCACAGCTTCAACTCAGTTCTGTGGGTGTGTGACTGGCAAATACAACCCTGTCTCTTTTTAGTATAAACACATACTATGAAGGGATTGCCCTGATGAATATATTTGCTACCTCTCTTGGTTATTGTACATGTACACATATGGATATATGTGTGTATATGTATATGTGTGTTATGGATATGTATATATGTTTGTTTTGTGTATTTATATGTATATATGTGTACATATATATATTCATCTTTGTGTGTGTGTGTATGTGTGTGCATGTCTGTCTACATGTGTTTGTGTGTGTTGTATATATATGTAGGTATACATACATATATGTATCTGTGTGTACATGTATGTATGTATATGTGTGAGCATGTATATGTACACATGGGTGTGTGTATGTGTATATTCATATTAAAAACTTAAGATCTATTCTCACCCATTTCAAGTTCCATGTATGTGATAGATGATCATGCTACTGGAATTTGGAGGGGTTCCCTTGATGCTTACTAGATGATCCAGGGGAAACTGGGGTCAGAATAGACTCAAATGGAAGCTTGAAGACAATTTTACTAGCATTTAAAAAGAAAAACTCCCAGGCCAAGGAAGCTGCTGAAGAGGAGAAAAGAACGGCCATGATGGTTGAGCTAAGCTGGTGAGGAGGGGGGAGGGTGTCACGTGACAGCAGGCAGACACATAGTGGAGAAGCAGGGTGCTTTAGAGAATGACTGAGGCCCAGAGTGATGGGGAAAGTGTGCCTGGAACCGAGATTTTAAATGAGCCGGGCAGTGGTGGCGCATGCCTTTAATCCCAGCACCTGGGAGGCAGAGGCAGGTGGATTTCTGAGTTTGAGGCCAGCCTGGTCTACAGAGTGAGTTCCAGGACAGCCAGGGCTACACAGAGAAACCCTGTCTCGAAAAAAACAAAACGAAACAGAAACAAAACAAAAAAACCCAAAAAAGACGAAAATGAAAAGTTGCACTCTGTTGAGCAATTCAGAGAAACAGGCTGACTTCCAACCAAAATAGCTGAGCACTGTAAGAGACTGTGCTAGGGGTGGAAAACCTTCCAAGGGAAGGGATAGTATCTCATTAAGTGGCTAATTATTCCGCCCATCTGTTTGGCAAGTTTTCAGGGTTCCTTGGATAGGTGACTGGTGCTCACCCGGAATGTCATGTCTCCATGCAAGCCACGGACTCCACTCTCCTGACCAGAAGCTTTCTGCTTTAGTGTGTCTTCATTTCTGTTACCATGTTCAACAGCTCCCTCGCTATGCTGTACAACACATCTCCAGTGTTTATCCTGACTGAGCATGTGGCCACTTTGGCCATCATTCACCCGTCTGCTTCCTGCTTCCATAGGCTCACTTCCTGTCCACTTGCAGATGGAACTGAGGTCCTGAAGTAGTTGTCCTTCATGCTTGGCTTCCTCACAAATTCTCTTCCAGTTGTATCTTGATACGTCTCAACCAGGTGTTCCTGCGTCTGATGTGGGCCCCGTGCCTGTCACAGGTGCCATTCTCCCAAGAAACACTGAGCTGACAAGCCCCTTATATAAAAGTCTGAAAAACTAGACACACATCACCAAAGGTGGAGGGTGTGTGTGTGTGTGTGTGTGTGTGTGTGTGTGTGTGTGTGTGTGTATCTGTGCACACACATGTGTGGCATTTTCTTTGTTTGTTTGAGACTATCTTATGTAGTCCAGGCTGGCCTTGAACTTGCTATATATCATTGAGGATGACCTTGAACTTCCAATCCTCCTGCATCCAGCTCCTAACTGCTATGATTGCGAGCAAGCATCACCAGGCCAGATTCATGCAGTGCTGAGGATGAACCCCAGGGCTGGAGACACGCTAGGCCATTGCTCTGCACCCTACTCTTTACAGTTGAATGAGCTTTCTTTTCTTTCCTTTATCTCTCTTTTAAAATTTTTTTATTATAAACTGTGTTATCAAAACAAAACAAACCACACACACACTGCAATGAACTAGACGCAGAGTTAAAGCAGCCATTCGGAGTGGAGGAGGCAGAGCCTCACATTGGATTTTTATGTTTCACTGTCAAATGTTTTTGTTATGCACTTATCCACCACCAAAAATGTTTTATGCTTATTTATTTTGTTTTTTTTTAAGTTTCAAAACAAACAAACAAAAACCTGGAGTCTGGATCTCCCCTTATAGACCAGGCTGGCCTTGAACTTCACCAAAATCTGCCTGACTCTGCACCCTGGTGTACACCTCACATATTTAGGTTTCGAGACAAGGTCTTAGGTAGTCCTGGCAGACTTTAAGTAGCCTGTGCTGCTAAGGTTGACAGTGCAGCCGCCTGAACTTCCAGCATGCTGGAGTTAAGAGCCTTAGGTCAGGTTCAGCCTTTTTGGGGGATGCCTGCTTAGCCCCTACTGACAACACACCTTGGCATTGAGGAGAAATATTTTCTTTCTCTCTCTCTCTCTCTCCCTCCCTCCCTCCCTCCCTCCCTCTCTCTCTCTCTCTCTCTCTCTCTCTTTCCATTATAGCGTTTCAAGTCTAACTCAGTCTTTGTTCCTGAATGAGCACCCGAGAGGAGAAAAGCAACCGTCTGCCCTTAATGTGTGTGACAAATCACTTAATGAACATTTAACCAAGATTTGAAAGCCACCAGCTTTATCTCTCTCTTCTTTTCTCCTGCAGACCCAGTGGCAGTTGGGTAGCCCCGCCCCTCCACACTTCGTCCTCGCCCTCTCCTCGCTTCTCTATTCAAGCACAGGCTGCCTTTGATCCTCCCCCTTTAACTTCCTTTTCTCCAATTTCATACTTCTTTCCAGTAATTTTTGGCCTCAATGCAGTTTAGGCGCTGGAGGCCAGCATGATTAAACAAATGCCCAGAGTCTGCGTTGTCCCACAATTTTCCGGAATGTTCTTCCACGGCACCAATCTTTGTATAACTTGCTGGATGCATCATTTTTTTTTTACCCCTGTGAGGTATAAGGTGATGCTTTTCTAACACAAATAGAGAAGACTCAAACCTGAGTTCCAATTTGTTTTCAGAACAACTCTGTTTTCCCGAAGTAAGAAAGAAATGTTCTATATGAGCCAGCTAAGGGTTTACCACTTTGTATCTGGTCTCACCTAATGGAAGTTTAGAGTCTTTGCTATTTACATCTCCTCCAACCCTACAGCCAAGCTGATAGCATCTCAGTGAGTTAGGTGTGGAACGCAGAACTATTTAGACACACCATGCATCAGGGAGAGAGAGTGGTATAAAGCGTGGGTACTACACAGGGCCCCAGTGCCTCCTAGCCAGGCAGAAACACACCCTCTGCAAGCCAACCACAGCCCGACACCTTACTCCGTTTCTGTGTGAGTCTCCTTGTCCAGGGACGCTGGTGCTGGGGTGCACGTGGGGGCGGGGTGCACGTGGGGGCGGGGTGCACGTGGGGGCGGGGTGCACGTGGGGTATCTTGTAGCTTGCCCTCCACTGTGTGAGTTGTGTTAAGTGGTATGGTTTCTTTTTTTTTTTCTCTCTTCCTTTGGTTGTCCTTGTTACTGTGCCCCTGTGGCTGCTGCCTTCACAGGCCTGACACAGCTCCTTGTCTGAAGCCATGGCACTTGTTGCCAGTGGCTCCATCTTGCCTCCCACTCCCGCTGCTCACATCCTTCCTGCCCTCTGCTCGCTTGCACCTGGACAGACAGAGGTGTCCAATGCACCCGCTTCCTTCCTATGTATGTTTATGCATTTCTGCTTTGTGAGGGAGATAAGATGGAGTCCCTTAATACGAAGCCTTGGGAAGAAGATGAAAGAATGCGGGCATCGTGTGTCCATCCCAAAGTCCATGTCTTGCATTGCTTTAGTAGAAGGGTTAACTGAAGGCCGGTTTTGTCTTTCCAAAGAAAATCATGTTGCTGACATCAGATAGGAATTTTAAAAATTGCAGAGATTTAATTTCTTTTAGTAAAACTAGATACATCTTGGCAATCACTCTCAAGCCTGTAAGGAATATCATTCTGCTTCCCCAGGCTCTGTACTGTCTCTAGGATCAGTTGTTACTCTTCTGGGCTGCTGTACTATTTGAACAAAGATCTAAATAAAGTAAAACTTTTTTTTGGTGTTACTTTTTATTTTTTTCAGAAGAGGTAAGTTGATTTTGAATGTTAAAGGTTTTTTTTTTTTTCGTCTCCATTGCCTACAGCTACCTATTTCCTTGCCTGACAAAATATCTTACTCAGTCATCTTCGGAATTCTCTAGAAATATCAAGCCATTTCTGTCAAGTGGAGACTTTCTCCTTCTTAGTGCATCAGCCAGAGGATTAATCCTATGATCAACATTTGCTTCTTGAGTTTCCTGTGATGTGGTCTCTTTAAGTCTCTTGAATCATTTACATTTCGAGAAAGAGAGAGAGAGAGAAAGTGAAATGTTCTTTAAGAAGTCAAAGTTATCCCCGAGAATATATGGTGTTTGTTCAGCTGGGGAATCTTATTTATTTGAAGAACAGAGAGAAAACTCTTCTGACTGATCAGGAAAAGGGGGAAGAATAAACAGTGTCAGTGTCCAAGTAACTTGAGCTACAAAGTTCCTCGTTTTGGAGAAAAGTTATAAAAAGCATATTTGCTAGATCCAAAAAAAATACCGTCCATCAACTGCTGAGACCAGTATAATGTTTTCTTAGTATTCTCACTCTTTAAAAGGAAAAAAAAAAAGCCATAAAAATCGAGAGACTCGAAAACGTTTTTGATATTTTAATATTCTTAGGCAGGTGAACATGGTAAGTCTGTTTTTCCTCTCCTGAGTTGAGCATTCGCCACTTGGCTCCTGTGTGGGCTGCATGTCACTGATCCCCCTGTCGATTCTCCACAGCTATAAAAGACAGAGCTAATGAAATTAGCATGTTTGAGATCTCACTGTTAACCCGAGCAGATTTTCTATACGGAAGGGTTTGCGAAGATGTTCAAAAGAAAACAACTACAGCACCCTTCCGGAGGAGTATGTTCTCCAGTGCGCACCCACGGGAGCAGTGGAGCTTTCTTCCTTTCTGTCCTTTTGTTCCACGGCCCAGGAAGAAGCTGGCAGGATTCTTCTGCTTGAAAAGGATTCACCCTTTCTCCTGGGTGCTTGTTACCTGGGCGTGTCTCATCTTTCCTCCCTTCACCAGGACAGGAAGAGGTTCCCTTGGGTTCATCTTTGGCCCCAGGGTGATGGGAGACCATTTAGATCCAAAGCCAAAACAAACAAACAAAACTCTCAGAAACTGAATTCACTTCTTCCAACTCCACCTGACCACTGACCACGTGTAATTGAATTGATATTCATTGTAGCAGAGGGTCCCCCTGAGAGTTCCAGCTGATTAAGTAGTTCTGGGAGACAATACAATCACCTTGCCTTTACTGGGACTGACTGGACCAAGCATCTTTCAAGCATCAGACTACTTCCCAGGACTCCAAGGCAGGTGGAAGTGGGTGGAGTGTGCTTCTCTCGGTTTGGTTGAAATGGGAGTTAGATGGAGCAGAAAGGCTATGCGTGCCTGGACCCTGAACCTGAAGGAGGGTCCAGGTTCTGAATAGATCCCAGCAGCCTCTTCCATTCTGCGTGCTGTGAAATAGAGAAGACATTCGGCACCTGGAGGTTGTGGTGAAGGCAAGGCTCAAACCTGGGCCACCTGGTGCAACTTGAACTGTTGTTCATTTGCTCCAAATCGTGCCCGCCACAGTGGCCTTTCCTGATTGTCCAGATCACAGAGAACAGCTGTTATCAAGGATGCTGTCTACTGCAGGAAGGAGTTGAAGCTCTGCGAGTGCCAGCTCCCTTTCCTCCCAAATTGCAAGGGATGTCTGGGAGGACTGGCCACACCCCTTCCATTTGATTATGACCTTTTAACAGGATTTGCCTTGGGAGCCCTTATCCCTCTGCCCCTTTGCAAGTCCTTCTTTAATGTGATTAACTTTGTGATTTTAGGGCTGTGTAAGGCAGGCTGGCTTCAAACTGACAGAGACTCACCGGTCTCTGCCTCCTGAGTGCTGGGATTAAAGGTGTGTACCACCAGCCCTTGCCAAGGATCTCTGCATACAGACCAGAAGTCACTTTATCATGATGTGTTCTTTTGGAATCTTGTTTGTGTTGGCCACATTCAACAAAAGAGACCGAGACCATATAATTATAGAGAGACTCTAAGAAAACCATTTCTGTCTTCAGAAATTTAGAAAGCCTTTTAAAAGTGTGGTTTTTAGTGACTCAGAATACCAGCATTTGATTGGTGCTTGGCGTTTGTTTGAGACAGGGTCTCAATGACACCTGGACTGGCTTTTCTATATAGCTCAAGCTGGCCTCAACCAGTGGCTGATTTATTTTATTTTTACTGTGTGAGTGTATGTGTGTGTGTGTGTGTGTGTAGGCCAGAGGACAACCTTGAAGCTTATGTTTAGATAGGTTGTCAGCCTTCTGAGACACCTATCATTGGCCTGGAGCTCATCAATTGGGCAATGAGTCTGGGATGACGATCAGGTACCATCGTGTAAAGGATGGCCACTTTGATTCTTTGGAATTGCACCCAGAGGTTGGTCTTCTAGTGATTCTAAATTGAGAGCACCAACCATCACAGAGGTATAGGTAATAAGTACCACCAAAAGTGTTGTGAAGGATTTGGGGTCTTCCGCTCTTTTATTGGTGTTGAGGACAGTGGGGGTGATGGCAGTGAGGACACGGAGTGAGGATGATGACTGTGAGGACAGAGGTTTTATAGCAGTGGGGACAGTGTAGGTGACTGGATGTTTACGTTATTTTATTGAGCACCTGCTATGTGCCAGGAGTTAAGGCATTTCTGACTTTTGATTCTTTGAAGATAATATCCTCTTTACTTTCTCGATCTTAGAGATATGGCTTCACTTTGTAGCTGGCCTCCAACTTGAGATTCCCCTGCTTCAGTCACCAGAGTGCTGGGATGACTGGTATATACCACCATTCAACAGATATTCTCCAATGCCATCAGGGGAGCTGAAAGGAGATAAAATAGCTTTGCCCAAGCCCACTGCACAGCCTGGGAAAATGTACAGAGACATTGTACACTGAAGGCACAGAAGCAGGAGAACTAATACCCATGACACTCAGGAGTGACTGGATAGAGTGAGATTTTGTAGCATGGTGTGACCATGAGCACTCGGTGGGCAGGCACACATATGGGATATGCTCATTTCTGAATGTGTTTGTTGATCTGTACATGTGTGTGACTGGCCGTAAATTAACCAGGGAAGGAAAATATCTGACCTTTAAGTGCAATTTATTGCTTAACTCAGTGTTTTTTCTGTCTTCTGTTTTTTTTATGCAGTAGAGTTAAATTTCTCTTACCTGCAGAATGTCTGATAGAGCTAGCACATGGCAATATTCTAATGTAATTTAACGTATATTCTTCCCTCGGATGGGTATATTGTTAATTTCTACAAACAATGACTTCCCACGAGACTCTGTTTCCTCTCTAAAACATCTTGATAGATCTCTGTGTTGATGACTCTTAGCTAACGATGTAAGACCCCAGGAAGAGGGTTTGTAGAAGATAACATGTGTTACTTTTATAATATGTATACCATCTTTGTGGCCATTCGTTATTTAAATAGCTGTGGCCTTTTAGTGAATTCCAGCATTAGCAAACCATGTTAACGTGGTTTTAAATATGTAATGAAATTCACGATGCCAACTGATGACGAAGCTATCAAATTAGCACCCCTGGCGTTGACAGATCGCCCCTGGGAAGATTAGCTTGCATTGTTTGGAGAAAAAAAGATGCGTGTTCCCCATGGTCTGGCAACATCTCTGCAGGCACTGTGGTAGGTGATACTACCGGAGGGATGGTTTATTTGATGTTGAAATTTCACGCAGTGTGTACTCATCCTCTGATATTAATCTCCAATGTATTCAAGGGATTCAAAGTATGTTCCAGCTGACTTGTACCATTCTCTCTGAGTGCATGTGTGTACTTAGATGTACTTTGCATGTACTTGCCTGGACCCTTTGTCTTCTTGTCTTCTTGTTATTGTCATCAATAATGAACATTTCCACAGCTTTTCTTAGATCTCCTGCTATGGCTTTCAGGATAGGCTCTTCCACTGGGAGCAAAAGCTCCTCTGCAGATACAGCGTAGAAAAGGTTTCCAGTTGGCTCAGTTACTTGTATTATTCATTCAGAGGAATATTTTCTTAGGAGTCTTTGGGTAAAGAGCATTAGCAAGTGTCACTTCAGGATGTGTCCTATTCAAGTAAAGGTGAATTCTAGCAAAGCTAGTAGTCGGAGATAAGGAATCTTTTTTTTCTATTTTTATTATTTATTTATTTTATGTGTTCGTATGTGTTTGCACGTATGTATGTGCATGTGAACGCGGCTGCCCACAGAGACCAGAAGAGAGCTTTGAGCCTCCTGGGAGCTGAAGTTAGAGGGGGTTGTAAGCCTCCTGAGGTGGGGTAGGATCTCAGCTCTAGTGCTCTGGGAGAGCAGTAAGCACCCTTAACTGTTGAGCTGTCCTCTGGCTCCATCTTGTTCTTGACATAGTAACATTGTTGTTTTTAATTTCCATGCATGGTGTTTTATTCCCAAGTGCAAAGCCATGAGACTCTCAATAGCCACTTTAATAACGTGTCTGCTTTGATAGCATTTATGGGGACCCCGCAACACATTCGGTTCTCCATGTTGGGGTTCTCCTCTCCTTGTTTTTGGGAGAGAAAAAAAATAGAGGAAAATCCCAAGAGATAAAGGTATATGACCTGTCCTCACCAGCTGTGACCTGAGGGCTGTGCTCAGGTTTATATTCTTCCCTCTCCTACTTCTCCATGTTCATTTCATGTCCAAACAGAACACTCATCCATTTACTCTCTTCTCCCACATTAAAGCCCAGCGGTCATTCAAACTTACTGTGTAATGTGTAAATCTTAGCATTCATGCTGTGAAGACAATCTGACATTAAAATATATATGTGCGTCTTTGCAGATGCGCACATGCATGAGAATACATACATAGAAACTCACACCCGTACCAGTGGATTCCCATAGGCGGTACCAGGTTTCATCTGTGTGCGATTTGGGGGTGGAATTAGCTTGGAGAAGTTGAATTCAGGGAGGGTTAGGTGATGAAGGGATTATTGCTTCTGGGGAATAGAAACACACACACACACACACACACACACACACACACACACACACACACACATTCCAAGCCTTTATTCTTAATAATTTCCATTCCCTGTGTCACCTCTGTATTTAGTTTACGTCAGTTTTACGATTGTTTGATGCTCTCCCGGGTTAGCTGGCCCCATTCCTTATAACCCAGAGGGAATATATTGGTAAACTAATGGGTTACCGCCAAAGACTTTGGAGACAGAGATCCCTATGCACCAAGCATGGCTATGGAGGGCTGGGCCTTCCTTTTGCCTCCTCATGTACCCTACCATTTGTTATGACCTTAGAGGTTCTTTAGGCTACATCCATAGTTCAGAGGAAGAAACCGAGAGACTCTTTCCAGCTCACACCTATGCAGAATGATCAAATATCCTCATGTCGTCCTTCTGAGATGTGTCCCTAGTTCATGGCTTAATGGCATCTCCTGTTGAGTGTACCTTGAATGGATGCATTCTCTCGTCTAACTAGATAGTTTAGAATGGTACATGACATAACCATTGTGTAATATTCAGCCGGGGATAATGCGTTTTTCCCAAGTGGCATGGGCTCCAGTGGTCCATGCGTCTACCTTTTACCGGTTTATCCTTTCTATCCATCCTCATCCTCCTTGCCATACTCTGGCTACAGATGGTTTCTGCCACTCCACCTGTTCCCGCTTCTGTTCATGTGCTTTCTTTACCTCCACACATAGAGTTCTCATAGAGTCTTAAACGTGTATGGTTTAGTTGTAGTCTATTTGGCCTCTCCCTCTCCTTCTCCCTGTCCCCTCTCCCCCTCTCCCCTTCTTCCCCCCTCCCCCTCTCCCCTCCCCCTCCTCTCCCCCTCTCCCTCCCCTTCCCTCCCCCCCTCCCCCTCTCTCTGTATTCCATTGGTGAGGACTGTTACATTTACCAATGAACGCTCTAGGAACTCACCTTGTAGTTTAGACATTTAAGAATAACACCATCTACCTATTTACAATTCAATTCATCCTAAAGGCCCACTAGACAATGCAGTTAGCAAACAAAGAACTTCATGGCTTGATTTTGAAATCCCAACAAGTTGTACTTAGTAGATTCATGAAACTATCTGAAAACCCACCAGCTCAAGGCTCTTTCCAGCCGACTCGGGAGCTTCTCAGCACCACTTTTGTTCCCTGTCCTAAGTTTTACCTGTTTGGTTGGTGCATTAACCAAATTCAGCTGTGTATTTATGAGCATTTCTTTAGATGCCTTACCTGTCCGAGTTTAGAAGTACTTTCGTCCTCTTAGTTCCAGTAAGGATTTTTAAAAATATGTTATATATATATAGTGTCTTTTCTGAATGCACATATGTGCACTGTGTGCATGCCCGGTGTCCACAGAGGTCAAAGAGGTCATTGCATCTCCTGTAACTGAAGATTATGAACCATTGTAACCCACCATGTGGCATGCTGGGATGAGAACATAGGTCCTCTGGAAGAGCAGCAAATGTTCTTAACTGCTGAACTGTCTCTCCAGACCCCAGTAAAGGATTTTTATTATTTTGTTTATTTTTTACATTTATATAATATTTATTTATTTTACTTGTTGTATATGTATCTCCAACACTGTCAGGGCCCAATACTAAATATTATTATTATTATTATTATTATTATTATTATTATTATTATTTCAGCTCAGCCTTTTACTTGCAATATTAAAGAAAAGCATTTTCAACAAGAATTAAAAACCCAGTCCATCATTGTCCTCAGAAACTCCTTACCTGTGTGACTTTGTTCTCTGGTGTCTCTTGGCACAGTCATTATTATTTTTTAATGAGTTCTTTTTTTAAAAAATTTTTCATACAGCAGGTGGGGATGAGGATCGAGCTATTTGCAACACAGCAGAATTGGGAATATACACCACCGTCAGTAACCTAGGGAAGCAAATAATGCCCTGTGGATTCTGGTGTTAGCACTCAGGATCTCCTGTTGTTTTGGAAGAGTTAGCTAAGGGTGAAAGCAAAGACTTACAAGGCATCGTTATACTTTGCTGGTCTGGGTCACCACCAGCCCGTGACTGTGGATATTAATGTACATGATTATGTATTTCCAGCCCATCCATTCCCATGCCAAGATGGGCCTCCAGTGTTGGGCAACTTGGGCATCCCTGGAATATACCGTTTCATCGTGTCCAAGTGGTTTCCCTTAAAACTGAGTTGAAATCTGCCAGGATGCTTTAGAATTGCTCAGTCTGGACTGTTCTCAGTGAGTATTCTTTGCATCATTTTCAGAGGTACATAGGTAATAAAAGGTGGAGAAGAAGCCTTTGTTGAGATGGCAGACCACGGACCAAGAATTGTTTACTTTCCACAGACGTAAGGTTCTGAATTATTATACCCAGTTTACAAGTCAGGATACCAAGGCTCGCAATGACCTGCCTTCATCCCACAGTCGCTAGAGGATGGAGCAGATAATCAGACTAAAGTGTGGGTGCCCTGATGCTGCCCCTCGCTGCCTGCCTTTGCACAGCCTCCTTGCGTAGGTCAGGGCCCCCTTCAATCCATCTCTGACTGTAGGCTCTGTGCGCACCATGCAGCTAGGCTTGCAGCAATGTGGTGTTCCAGCTGAAGAGGGGCCTGTGCCTCTGGCATTTGGGATCCTCTGTGGCCAGGAGTAAGGAAGGACCTGTGTGGCAGGAATGAACCCCACCTTGCCTTCAGGGATGCAGTCATCAGGCCGTTTCTGACCATTCCAACAGTCCCTTAGTTCAGGGGCACTCATTGCCATCTCTGTCCTTCCCCCAACCCAAATGCTCTTGTTTGAGGTGGCCTATGGCAGATATGTCCTTTCTTTTACAAATTCAAATGAACATTAGATATGACCATGTGTTAAACGTGTGGTACAATAAAAGATTCTGGACCACTCAGATGTTGTGGCAAGGTGGAGTGGACCTTGAGCCATTCTGGAGACCGTAAGCAAAAGCTTTAAATTGTTGTGTTAGGAGAGTAAATACCGAGGTGGGTGGTTCTCACAAGGAATTGGAAGTGATTTCCTTGGAGGGCAAAGCAGAGCCTGCAGACAGCAAGGGAGGCATGAGTGTTGGTCACCCCGCTTCCCGGCTGACTTCAGTCACAGCTGTCATCTACTCTATTCTCCATGTTTACTTCCTATTAGCAGCTATCCACCTGTGTTGGTGGCGATTAGCCTGTCTAGTCACTGCTGGAAGCTTGGTGCTATCCTGATGCTAAAGATTTCCAAGTTTGATTTGTTTTATAAAGCCCAAGTAAAATGACGCCCTTCCCCCTCCATGAATGCTAAAATGCTAACTTTCCATACTTGGACAGTAGAATTCTAACTCTCCATGTGCGTGCTGAATTCTGTCTTTTCCTGTGCTCTGTGCCTGCCTGGGGTCCTCTAAGCATTCTCTAACAACAGCCTCTGCCCTTCCATTTACCCAAATGAAAAGGTGATTAATAATGCCAGAAAGAGAAGGGGGGGGGGGTTAGAGACAACTACATACAAGAAACAAATTCAGAGAAGCCAGCAGTATGTTAGGTGGGCAGTCCAGGGCTCACTGAATGCAAGAAGAAATAGGGAAACCAAGCCGGTCTCATCGAAAGGCTTCCCACACAGGCCCATATAACCTAGAGAGAGGGGCAAGGCAGCCAGGAGCCACTATTATTTCAACACAGTACTGTTTTCAGAAATCTCAGCCATCCCCAGACCAAAAAAAACCCTTTACAGGTCATTCCTGAATTCCTTCCATGTGCCCCATGTAAAAACCCCCTAGGAGGGGGGGGCATGCCCTGTGAATTATACCTTATTTATTATCACAGCGGCCCTCCCTTTTCTTTTTTTCCCCACCAAGCTTTGGAATTATGGGCCGGGGCAGTTTTTAATACTCTATTTATTTTAGGGGTGGAAAATGTTTTTCTTGCACCGTAACATTCATGCAGTACCAACTGCTGGCAGCTTCCCCGGCATTTAAGGAAATACCGTCGTAGGCTTTATGCTCCATACTTCAATCAGCCGGAGCCAGCCGCATCCCCACAGAAGGACCCTCTGCAGGCCATTTGCAGCATTTTGCTGCAATTAAACTCCTCTGGTTTTAGCCCTCAGGCAATTTAGTACCTTTTTACATATGCACATTATGAACTTTTGACCAGAGTCTAGCAGTCATATATTAGAGTTCTGCTCTTGGAAGCAGGCTTAACAAGTTCCTCTGAGTATTGGGCTTGGAGTCAGTTGTGGAAAAGGTAATTGAAGCAGCTTGCAGCGAGGCCCTTCAGAATCTCAGCGATGATCCTAAATATCGCCCTCTGTCTCCGCTCGCTCTCCCCTCTCCCCCTCTCACCCTTCCTTGTTTCCTCTGGAAGCTGGTAGCAAGAGCTTTCAAAGGCCGTGATTGATCTTTTATTCAGTAGCTAACGAGGGCTGTGATTCTATTAGCGTGCTACAAGGCAGGAGAACAGTGATTTAATGAAGTGTCTAGTGAGCCGGCCATAGATTTATCCTGTTGTCGCTAATTTGCGGCACAGTGGCAAGCAGAAAGGAAACGGTGCTCACAACCACTATTAGGCAGGTATTTCCTTAGTAAATTGTTGTAAGGTCAGGTACAGTTATCTGAGCCAAAGCAATGCCTCCCCTCTTCAGCGTCTGCAGATGACAGCCGCCGTGCTGAGCGCTCACTGAAGTGGAACTGGGAGATCAGAGGTCCGTCTCTAAGTCGCCCTTAGCGGAGGCAGGAGCAGATGAACTGCCAAGAAGGAGTAATAGAGTCATAATTGGTGATTAGAACGGGGAAAGGTGTGATAACATCTTAATACAAACTGGCGTGTGTTATAGTTACTGTCAGTTGTTGTAAACTCACCCCGCCGCCCGGACTAGTTCCATTCCCCTTGATTAGCTCTGAGAAATGAGGCAGAGGGCACTGGGAGAACCACACTGATGGCATCTTGGCCAGCTGTGGCTGCTTCCCAGGGTCTTGTCCCAACCCCAGTGTTTCTCTTGGGCACCTATGCTTGTCCCCACCTAGGATGTTACCACGGTAACCTTTCCCTACCACCTTGGAGGGACTGTGACCCTGTCTCTTTCCAGGCACTGTGAGATGGTTGCACACTGACTGGAGGCTGACTGTCTTGCCTACCTTTGCTAAGTCAGGTACTTGCCCCATGTCAATACTGTTCCCTGCCACAGCTCAGTCTCACAGTAATACATTTGCTCTTGCTGTGCCAGACAGCAAACACAGAATGCACAGGCCAGAGGGATGAGAACCTCAGCATCAATGTTGCCCAGGATATGTGTCAGGGGTGTCCTCACAGTGTGTGTGTAGATGGTGTCCATCCATGGTAAAGACAATTGAAGCAGTTCTTAAGGTGCTTCGTGAAATGCCAGGCAGTTGACAAGGACCATTGGGAAGCAAGGGGACAATCCCATGAGATGTGGCAGAAGTGGGTTTTGTTGTTGTTGTTTGGGTTTTTGTTTGTTTGTTTGTTCTTTTCTTTTTACTTCATATAAGGTTCCAGCGTCATCCAGACTGGCCGGCTGAGCAGCTCTCATTATTGATAAATCCATGGCCTCTCATTTGTATTGGCTCCTCGTTGCCTCCCTCATCACTGGATTAGCCAAGCACATCTGTACACTTTGGTAAAGGGAAAGGCGCAGCTGTCACTTATATTGGTTTAAGTAGGATAAGCCATATCTGGATGCCTGGGACAGGAAATGAGATAACAGGCCCAGATGTACCTTACCTACTAGTGTCCAGTAAGGGAATCTCTTTCCCGTTTTGTACACAAAGCACCTTCCCACAAAGACTGACTGACTTGGAGCAGCGGTGACAAATGTCTGTAATGTGTCCAGTGCTCCCATGTGCCCACATCTCATTTAGTCTTCATCTAGTCCTTCAGGGCACCACATTTACTAACTAGTAAAGCTGAGGTCTGGCAGCTATGTTAGAGGAGAATCAGGGTTTGGACTGGAATCCATTTGTGTTTTCTTTTTATCCATCTCTAGGAAAGTGTGCCCCTTACTTGGAGACCTCACTTCCCAGGGGTTCCCCATGCATTCTGAGAAACAGACATTGCCACCCCCCCCCCCTTTGGCTATAGGATCATGCTGTTGATTCCTCGAGAAATGCCCAAGAGAGGAGAAGCAGTAAGTGGTCCATGTCTTACGTGTTTTTGAAAGTGGTTGCAAATCCTACTGACCTACAGACCGTGCGCAGCAGTGTCCCACAGTGGTTCTGAGAGAGTGCTTATTAGGGAACCATTAGTTTGGGCCAGGGGGTAGGGAGATGGCCTGGTAGAAAAAAGAATGCCTGCTTTGCAAGCAAGAGGAGGTGACTTCAAATGCCCAGCTCCTATATAAAAAGCCAGGTGGCAGGACATATATGTGCCTGTAACTGCAGCAGCTACGAGAGACAGAGGCAGGAGGATCTCTGGGGCTTGCTGCCTGCCAACTTAGCTCCAAGTTCAGTGAGAGACCCTGTCTCAAAGGAATAAGGCAGGAGTGCTACAGCAGGACACCCAACAAGCTTCTCTGATCTCTGGAAGCATGTAAGGATGCATACCCCTTCCCTACATGAACACATATTGCACACATACACACAAACACATATAGAACTATTTGTTTTGTGACCCCCTAAGTCTAATTAATATCCCTTTAAAAAATGACATCTGTGCACCCAGGATCTCTCAATCTGATGTTTCCCAGATTATAGCCTTATTTCCACCTATACAGCCTGTTCACTATCAGACTCCATTTGCACACTCCTTGGTAGGTGAATTTCCATACTTCCTTTTTTTAACCTCATAAATAATGTCCCTCACAAGAAGGCATCCACAGTATAAGCAACGCACATAATTTTGCTTTTTTTTTTTTGAAAGAATATTCTGTTGCATAGATTTTTTTTTTTTTTCTGTTAGAAGAGGTAATTTATAGAATGAGAGTTGTGTCCATATGGGCTTTGTTGTTTCTAAATTAGAAGAGGCCTTCACACCAGACCCAAGAGGTCACCCCCTATATGATCCCACTTATGCAAAATACCCAGAGCAGGCAAATCCACGGAGACCAGAATGCAGATCAGAGTGGTTTCCAGAGGCCTTGGGGTAAGGGGGTACAGGAAGGCTGCTAATGGGTTTGAGATCTCCTCAGAGGGTGATAGGCACATTTAGGATCAGATAGAAATGCTGATATACCTCTGTGAGTGTACTAACATGCCACAAAAATCAGATGCTTCAAAATGGTTAATTTTAACTTTTATGAATTTTGCCTCATAGAGGGTAGGGGGAACACAGAAAGAAATGTTCTGAGGCAGAGGGCATGTGAAGCTGTGTATTTCCCCCCTTTCCATCCGTAATGAGCAGTCCAACTGTTACAGCATGGCTGAGAAATGGTTGGACTTCAGATGATACCTGGCGAGCAGAGATGGAACAGGGCACCCATCCCACATGGCACCTCACGCAGCTGCAGACACGAGTGCCTGTCTTACCATCTCTTGACCACTCTATTGATTAGTTATGTGTTTGCCTGTGGTATTAATAATGTATACCTTGAAAAATCTATGTGCATTATAGTCTTTGATCTTACTGTGAATTTCAAAGCCAAAGATTCCATTTTCTTTCTTTCTTTCTTTCTTTTTTTTTTTTTTTAATTTTCAAAGACATAGACTAGAAATAATTTTGATACTTCCTTTCCCTTTCCTGACAAAAAGATTTCTGAATGTTTTATACCTATGTTAATAAGATATAGACTGTGCACATCTATGGGATGCACATGGAATATAGATACATATGGATATACAGCCATCACATATATATACTGACCTGGAAGCATTGGGTTTATGTGCACATGCAAGCGTATCGTAAGAGACTTAGAAAGTGCTTGCAGCTCAAGCTTAGTGTATTCCTAGAGGTGAGGGATATCTGAACACAGTTCTTACTCATCGTAGATGAAGACAGAAATTTAAGCCTTTGGACTAACACAGGATCAAAGAGTCTCTTGTCATTGTTCTTTTATTGTTTATTAACTTCAAAAAGACTTCTTCATTTAAACCGACTTTAATGTCTCTTGAATGCTCTTTTGTAAAATGACTTTGAAAACTCGAGGATAATGTCTTCATTAAGTGGAAGAAAAATCTTAGGAAAAATATAATCGTAACTTGGCTTTCATTAGGGTAGAGGGAGATAAAGCTCTGCTTAATGAATGTCTGTTCCCCTCGGTTCAGAATTGTAAGGAAGAAAGGGATGAAATTAGTAGGTATAAAAGCTTAAAGGAGCACTGGTGCTTCCTGCCCGTGGTCCAGGAATTTAGAAGAACACACTTCACTGTAACTATGGTAGGACTAGAATATGCTAGATACAGCACACATTTGGGATAGCACGGGAATGTAAACTCTGTGGCTTGAGTCCCTCCGGCTTCTTTGGTGCTTTGTTCCTCTCCTCTCCTCTCCTCTCCTCTCCTCTCCTCTCCTCTCCTCTCCTCTCCTCTCCTCTCCTCTCCTCTCCTCTCCTCTCCTCTCCTCTCCTCCTCTACCCTACCCTACCCTCTTCTCTTCTTCCTCCCCCCCTCCTCCCCCTTCTCTTCCCCTTTTCCTTTCTCCACCTCCCCCCAACTATCTCTCTCCTTTGGTTTTTCGAGACAGGGTTTCTCTGTATAGCCTTAGTTGTCCTGGAAGGTGCTCTGCAGACCAGGTTGATCTCAAACTCACAGAGATCCACCTGCCTCTGCCTCCCAAGTGGCATGAGCCACCATGCCTGGGTGGCTTTGTTTTCATTTTTTTTGTGTGTGTGTCTCTAATACCTGTTTAGAGTGTTGAGTTCTAACAATGAGGGAACTCCTGTCTGTTTAAATAAAGAAAAAACTTCTCACCTCTTTCCTAAGGCACCAATCCACAGTCTCCTTTCTCAGAATCTGTGCTCACTGCCTGGGGAAATGTCTCTGGCCTCTAGGTGCCTAGGAACTCCCAGGACCACAGATGTTCATTTGTCCCGGGCTTTATTTTTTTATTACCTCTGTTATTTATTTATCTAATAGGTAGGTGCCATGTCGCATGTCTGGAGGATGACCAGGAGTTCAGTTCTCTCCTTCCACCATGTGGAAGCACCAAACTCAAAGGCCTTTACCCTCTGAGCCATTTTGCCAGCCCTTCTAGCTCTTTGTGTAGCTTCTGTTTTCTAGACTGCGTTCTACTCCTTTGGTGTAGGAATACAGTCTCACACTGCCTTTCCTCTTCTTTAAACTCCATAGAGACACAAACACGAGACCCCAAAGCTAAGCCTGCTGTCTGTCGTAGTGCCTACTAGCTGACTACACTGGAGCTCCTCCTACCCCTCCCTTTACATGACTGAGGAGGTAACACTGCAGGGGAGGCGCCACCCAGCAGAGTTCAGACCAAGTTTGTAGACCTATCCTTTTGTTCTCCACAGCCAGTGTAAGGCAGTTCCTGGAAGGGCCAGTCATGGCACTCCTGCAGCCCTCTTGGAAGACACCTCAAAGCTGAATTCGCTGCTGTGCTCAGCAGTCCCAGCTGCTCAGGACTGGGTTTAAGAGTCCGGTGTTGTATGAAGTTGTTGGAGACTATCTCTTGTGGCAGAGTGAGACCCCTAGCTCTATGGGGGCAGGGGACGGAAGATGGAGAGGACGAAGAGATGATAACCAGAGAGAGAAGAGAAGGGAGGGACTGAGGCTTCAAGCCATCCTAGTTTCTAAGTAAGGAAGAACACTATGGTAAGTAGAAAAAAGAAATAGGAACATAAGAGTCAAGTGGAGTTTACTGCATGCTGCATTTCTCACCTGCCTAGGATACATTGCTGAGCCGGTTTGAGCCTCAGTTTTCCGCATCTATAAAGTAATGGTGGTACTATTTACTCCAAGCATGGAGGTTTCTCCAACGAGAATAGGTACAGCAGCAATACATGTTCTGATTTTGCCCTGTGACAGATCTGCTCTAGATTTTTCTCCTGAGATCACTAAGGCCACTCTTGTCACCTGTCACCCCTTAAGGACGTTCAAGAGAGAAACTCCCTGGTTCTATGTCTTTCCCTCTAGCGGTTCTCTGTGCTGATTGTGTCTGCCGATGGAGGGATGGGGTTTGCTTTGCTTTCCCAACTGTGCAGTCTTGCTGGCCTTACTCTGTTGTGAATGCTCAAATGCCACTCAGTCCTAGATTTCAGAGGCAGATGTGAACACCCTGGGTTGTAAGTGGCAAGGAGTCACTGTCACTGTGTTATGTAAACCCTCCCTGTGTTACGTATACACCCTCTCCTGAGAAGGGTAATTTAGCATCCAAACCACCCACTAAAATTTCTACTTGTAAAATATTTAAGGACTGCTTCTATAAAGACATGTCCCTTCCACAGTTTGTTCCACATGGAGGAGGGGGCAAACAAGGGAAATACAGGCCTGGGTACCTTATAAAAATAACCAAACTCTTAAGTTATAAAATATGTTGGCGGACAACAGCTCTTGGAGAGGGGCTAAAGGCAAAGAGAAAAGGAGCAGAAAAGAGACCGGGTTTTCAGTTGAGATGGCAGGTTCCATAATGCAGTGTGATGGCAGCACTATAAATCACCCATTCAACGTGAAGCTAACTTCCCCTAGAAGCAATCATGGGTGTGTAGCGGTTCTTTTGATATAAGAGGTCTAGTAAAGAGATCTGGAAAACTGAATCTTAAAAATGTAACAGGCTGCCAAGACATGCCTTCCTCCCAGTAAGGAAGAATGCATGGACTTGCCTTATGCTGTGGGCATCCAGGCTTGGCCATGTTTTCCCTAAGAAGACTGTTCTTGCAAATGGATGTACCACAAATCAGGTGAGCCGATGCTGGATAACACCTAGAGATGGATGCTCCTCTGGGTGTTTGCTTGACACAGTTAAAGCAAACCAATGTGTGTAACCCAGAATAATAGACAATGATATGTGGATGATATTCTCAGGAACTGTGCAACATCCACATTTTAGGTTGATGTCTTAGTAAAGGCAACATCAAACAAGCCCACCAGTGCATAACTGTAAACATACAGTCAGAGTCTATTTATTGCTTCTGGAAGGGTCAGAGTTACTGTTTTGGATTTCTGAGGAGCTCCCTTCACAGTGGTGACCTGCGGACCCAGGCTCTTTCCATCTTGTTGCTCTGCCTTCCACCACTCATTGCTTCCACAGCTGTCCTGCTTGTCTGTATGAGTTTAGTGCAGAAAGCAAGAACACGTACAGTCATGGGGAGAGGAGACCATTTGGAGGAACAAATAAATGTAGGAGAGGTGAATTTCTTTGCATTATAGGAAGCCAGAAAATAAGGTTTAGCTATACACCCAAAAAGAAGTAGGCACTGAAAGTCTTTGCTCTGGCAGATGGACTAGTGTTTGTTGGCAATCACTTTAGACTCTCAATTATCTTTTTTTTTTTTTCTCACTTAAGTTGTTCGTACATTTAACTCTTAAACAGCCATAGATAATAAACCTATTTCCATGACTTCAGCCTTGTCAGTTCTTCTCTTACTGCCCAGCATACTAAGTGCTCTTGCCTAGTTTCTCCTGGCATGGCTGGGAAATACGATACTTCATAGAGCTCCTGGAAAAACTGGATGGCCATGTGGAAAGATCTGGGCAAAACAAGCATACGAGGATCTATAAGTACTTATGTGTTAGGTTTTCTGCTTTCCAGGAGAATTATAAAGACGTGGCTGGTGATTTTGTTCACACTTTCTTCCAACCAGGGACACAGATTCAGTCACCAGCTGCTACTATGTTCTTGGGTTCATGACCCAACCCAAGAGTGGCAAAGGAGTAACAGAACAGCCTGCACATTGGAGAGTTACTGGCCATTCTCAGCACCCACATCACAGTCAGCCAGGTTTCTTTATCCAAGATCTGCTTTTCCCCCTCCTGACAATTCTTGAATCACAAATTATCATATCAATGGCACTTGCAGTCTAGGTGTCCTGAGTCTGAGTGTGCTGTGGGAATGTGACCATCACCCCTCACCTCACTTGTCTAATTCAGCATCTGCAAAGAATAATGAAATTTTGTTTCAGCAAGGGAATGATCCAATGCAGTGTTTCTGCAACATTACCAGTTACAACCTACAAAGTGCTTCCTCCCCGTTTGGGTCTTGCTCTCCAACACATTTTCCCTCAGGTGGACTTCGGTCTTGTTGATCTCAGAACTGTTGATCCTGCATGAAACCTGAAGTGCTGTGTGAAGCTCTCACCTTTCCTGTTCCATTTCTCTCTGTGACTTTGTACCAAGACACACTGATATTATAGTAATTGCCTAGTGGTATTTAAAAATCTTTATTTGGGCCACATTGGTCAGATAATAAAAAGAGAAATAGTCCTTTACCACCACTTGGTCTGAACAAAGCTGGAATCTTATCACTCTCCATCCCCAGCTTCCTCCTCCTCCTCCTCCTCCTCCTCCTCCTCCTCCTCCTCCTCCTCCTCCTCCTCCTCTGCATTTATTGACACTGATGATCACAATAATAATTTCCAAGAAGAAACATTGTAAATACCTTCAAGATGCAGATGTACAAATATATGAAAGAAAGTTTGAAATCTTTTAAAGGAATCAATTTGTAAACATTAAAACTATTCTGGATAATCTGTGTCATCTTTTGAGTCTACACATACATATATCAAATATTATAAAGATACTTTAGTTTTTAAAAAATATGTATATGTATATGGGTGTGTGTGTGTGTGCACATGCATATCCACCTTCCCTGGTGTCCATGTGGTTCACACATGGAGATCGGCGAACAGTTTTCAAGACTTAGTTCTATCCTTCCACCTTGCAGCACCAACTCACTTGTCTTGCTGTGTATTCTACACTGGCCTGCAAGATTCTAGGTGATTCTCCTGTCTTTGCCTCCCATTTCCCAATAGGAATGCTGAGAGCTGTAGATGTGCTTCACCACAACTGGCTTTTAAACTTGACTTCTGGGGATCAAAATCAGGTCCTCAGACTTCCATGGCAAGGGCTTTACCCACCTGATCACTGACCTGTTACTTGTTTAATGCAGAAATGCAATATAATCGAGATATTGCAATTTGTTCAGTAAATCCATTCCAGTTAGATAGAGATCGTGGGCCAATTGTGCCCATGGCTATTCCTAACAGCTTTGCTTACAAAGGTCAGAAGATTGATGGAGAGAAGGGAAAGCTGACCCTGTAAATACTCACTTCTGTATGTATTTCTGTTGCTAGCCCCAGCTACTCAGAGGTGCAAGCACACAGATCTTACTGTATGTTGCATTCACATTATTCACAACTGCACTGGCGATGGGATTGTGACCACTACTAGAGGGAGCGTGATCTGTTTTGTATCTCAGAAGCCAAAGACGTGTGTCTCTAGTATCGCATGAGCCAGGGTTGCCAATTCTGGAAACCTCTGCTTATTTGTCAATAAAAGACCTTGATAACTGTTTCCAGAGAACACATTCAGAAAGTTTAGAGCAACTTTCTTCCCAGATAAACACTCTGAACTTACTGTTCTGTTGAGAGCATACAACTTAGAATGCATATCACTAAGTTTATATATTTAGAGAAAATGAGGCCATTTCGTTCTCAGAGAAGGCACCATCACCATAAACAGAGGACGCAGAGGGATTACTGGTCTACCTAGCTCCTGGGCCAATTCTGGCCCATTGCCCCTTTCTGTGGAGCTTGAAAATCAAGAGCTCTTTTTACATTTAAAAATGGCTCAAAATATTTTAAAAAGAAACCAGTAATTTTTCATATATGAAAAGTATATGAGATTCACATTGGAATATCTCTAATCAAGTTTTATTGTAGTACAGGATTGTAGCACTGTGGTAGGGTGATTGCTTGCCTAGCATGCGCTAGGCCCAGGGTTTGATTACCAGCACCACAGGAAAATAGAGTAAAGTTCTATTGGAACACAGCCTTGTCTGTCCTGGGCTACTGTAGAATTGTAGCAGCAGAAATAAATAGTTGTAACTGGTGTGGTTTGGCCCACAAAGCTGGAAATGTTTACTTAAGACCCTTTTCAGGCAAAGATTACTTACTCACTGTAGCAGAGGAGATTGAGGTATCTTTGGGGTCCCTTCTCCTCTAGCGAACTGTGGGAAGGTGAGGATGTTTACCAGAGTATTGATCAGATTCTCTTGGCCATTAAAAAACAAAACAAAACAGAACCCTGCCTTTCCCCTCTTTTCCCTTCCTCCCCCCCCCCCCGCCCCCAGGATCTTTCTATAGCTGACCTGGAACTTACTATGTAGGCTGGCCTTGAACCCACAGATATCCATCTGATTCTGCCTTCTGAGTGCTAGAATTAAAAGTGTGTACTATCAATCTCAAATCAAAATGAATTGTTTTACATTTATTTATTTATTTTGAGTGTGCTGTGTCTGTGTGTGTGTGTGTGTGTGTGCGCGCGCGCGTGCGCGCATGTGCATGCCACATCATGTGTTTAGCGGTCAGTAAACTGCCACCCATTTTAAATCTTATTTTTATTTATTTTTTATTTTATTCTTTTAAATGTTCTTCATCAAATTCCCACCTTGATTTTTTTTCCCATTTGCCCTCCTCTTTATTCCCAGGCCTTTGCAAAGCAAGCATTACAGTGTTAGCCAAGGGTACTGCACGCAAGGAGTGGCCTTCAGCAGGCTGGGAAGAGTGACCTTTAAGATTACTGAGACAGAAGGCCACCATCCCTGACTCTGCAGTCACAGTATTAATTTAGGGGTGACAGGGGAGGGTGCTCTCTTTTTATCTGTTAATTCCTCGGGGAAGTTCTCTGCAGAATGAATAATCTTGAAATGTGTAATAAAGTTCCCTATCAAGACCACTTTTACAGAGAGATTTAAATGTGATAATAAGATAACAGAAAAGGAAGTGACATTGTGAGCATCTTCTTTTATAACAGCCCTTGGTCCTGACTGTTAAGCACACTGTAAAATGACTCTTATACATTTATGGATTGAAATGGTTCTGCTGAAATTTTAAGTGTTAACATTGTTCAAACTTCCATTACCAACTCCTCTCTCACGGTTACAAAACAATTTCCTATTTGACATTTTGATCACACTACCCCAGAATGGGAAAACCCTGCTTTCATGCCATCTAAAGCCTCTGCTGATTTCAATTTGAGCACCTTCCTTCAGAAGGCCACCACTGTCTGTTTGCACATTTAACCCCCAAAACATCCTTGACCATGTTCCGAAGAGAAGGTATTTTGTAGAGAAGGAGAGAAACGTACCTTTTTTTTTCCATAGGATGATTTAGATGGAAAAGAAAGCCCTTTTTTCTGTTCGCATGGTGGTACCCTCTTTATCCACATTTGAGTTGAGTTATTTTGTCGTATTCTTTAAAACTATCACAGAGTCCACCTACGGTTCATAAACTGTACCTCACTTTTCATAAGATTTGATTAGATATGAGTCACATACCATTCAACCTGACCCTCTAAAATGTACATGTCAATGGCTTTTAGTGTATTCACAGAGCCGAGCAGTAACCACCACAATCAATTGTAGGATATCCTTATTACCCTGGTAGTGGTCACCTGGCAGTATTCGGCCTGTTTCCTCTCTAGCTCCTGCGGCCACTCTTCCTGTTCCTGTGACTCGACTCTAATTAGAGTCACCCACTCCCTGTCCCTCTGTTTGTCTCTGGCTTCTTTTAGGATCATGATGCTGTCAGTAAGTATTGCATTATAATGCCCAGCCTCTCGCTTATTATCTTTTCCTTATACTTGCGAAATTCTTAAACTACATAGGCAGAGATACCTGTGGGCTTGTATAAGCATCCTGCTTCTTTTGAGTTTATCCCTATAGATGCCAGGGTAGCTACAGAAGCTTGCGTTGTGTATGTAAATGCTGGATAAAGCTAATGCTAGTTAATTGGGCCTGAAAACCTCCCTCAATACATCTGTGAGCACACGTAGAGAGGAAAAGCCAGCTCACTAATGAGATCTTTCCAGAAACCGCAGTAGGCTCTGTTCATTCCTTCCATGTTTGAAGCTGCTGCTGTTTTGTCTCCATCTTTCCTATGAACTGAGAGCCTTTTCCCTGTGTCTTCTTGCCTTCCATATTAACCAGGGAGGAGATACCAGTCCCTTTCTCAAATGCTGCTGTTGCTGAGACAGGAGCTGGTGGAAGGTGGATACATACAGGGTGTGGTATGTGTGTATGTATGTGTGTACATACACACACACACACACACACACACACACACACACACACACACAGACCCCACACCTGCAGGAAGGATTAAGGTGTGGCTTGGTTCTAAGGTAGTCCTTAGTAGATTGTGGCCTGTTTGAAGGAGACTACATTAGCTGAAGATAACTGGAGCCATGAGAACAAATAGGCCTCGTGTATTTTGGGAAGTAATGAGGGAAGTTGGGAGGTGTACATGCCTGAGTCTTCCTCCTCTTCCCCAGGACTGTCCTCTGTTCAGATGCCTGTGTCCTGGTTTGCCAAGAATACACACCGGAAAACACAGTGAATGTTCCCGGGGTTACCAAATCCAGGGAAAGTCCGCCTGTAAGACAGGTGGTGTGGATTTGCCAGCTGTAACCGGAGACTCACTTTTATTTATTTATTTATTTTTTGTCTTTTATTTCAAGACCTGTCTCCCATTATCACAGAGGATGGAAAGTCTGCTTAAATTATAAGCTAGCTAATTGCTTCCTCAGTTGAAGACCTAAATGAGTTTTAAAGCGAAATGCATATCTCCAAGGGCTAAGTAGCCAGCGCACAATAGGCAATTGAGATAGCAAAGACTAATTTAGAAAGTCCCTGCTCCCTCCCTGCCGACCCCCTCCAGGACCACGCCTCTGGTCTCCCTCCTCTTTCCTCCACTGTTCCTCCATCCCTTTTTCTTCATCTCCCTGCCCTTTTCCTCCTCTGTCTCTCCATCTCCGTCTCTTCTCCCTCCCCCTTCCCTCTTCCCTTTTTTCCTTCTCAGCCCCATCTCCCTGCTTTGACTCCTGCTTCCTCTGTTCCCCTGGCCCTCCCCTGCCTCCTTCCCTTCTTCACTCGCTTCCTTCCTCTTTCTCTTCCCCTCCCCCCACACCCTCTTCCATTCAAACCCTCAGGAATGCAGCAGAGTTGAATCTGTGGGCTTCTGCTCCTAACTAAATAAATCATTTATGCATTTAACACAATCTTGAGTTACTAGGTGATCATCTTAGGCACTCAGAAGTCTAAGAGCCCTTGAAAGCCATATCCAAGCATAGATATTCCATAGCACGTCTTACAGTCTAAATATTGCTTTTAGTGTAATCGAAGCAACTAGAGCAGTCCCAGCAGTTGATGGACTATTTTTCAAATTGATTTCAAAAATGTATTTAAGGGGATGATCTTCTAGTCTAGATTACCTATTGATTTTTAATATGAAAAGCTCATTATGTAAGCAGTAACTGCATATAAAAACCTCGCAAACCTTTGCATAAATCCTTTAATTGAATTTGCAGAGCCTGTGGTTCTACTTTTTTTTTTTAATTAAATCTATTTCTTTTTTTAAGTGTTACTGTGTAATTTGCATGCTGTGAAGAGGCCCTGTCCCAGATAAAGTGCCATTGATCCTTATTAAACCTCACCTCTGGGCTTGCTTAAAACTAACTGGAAAAATTAAAGTGTTCATGCTGCACTGCGCTTACAGCCCCTGTGATGGGATTATGGGAAAAAATAATAAAACTAATTTCCAGCAGAGAATTTGTAATGTGAGATTTTATTTTTTTTCAATTTGATAATTAATAGTAAAATCTTATCATAGATATAAATCATATTTTAGCCTATAAAGTGAAATGGCCATTAGGAAAGATAATACATACTTGATGTAAGCCCATCATGTTCCGGGCACTAATCTTTCTGATCTTTCAGTACTTTAATTTTTTAATTGTGGAAGGAAAGGATTATGAATGCAGTTCAGACCTGCTCAATGGAAGGTTTCCTTGGGAAAATCTGATTCTTCTGCAGTACTCAGAGGGATTTTTAATGTCAGTGTGAGGGAGCATTAAAGATAGGGTAAAGATACCCGGCTATGCTTGTGCTAAAATGTGTGTATTAGAATTACCAGGGGAAAGAAGAATAGGAAGCCCGCAATAGGTTTTTCTATTTTTTAATACCTAACATTTGTTATTTTAAAAGCAATAAAATCCCCTAAAGAAATATTCATAATCAATAAGAACACAAAATATGGAATATATATTAACCGAGTTATAAAAATGTTTGTGGTATATAGCATGAAATGAAAAACACAGCAAGTTATGTACGGTTTAAAGTGTAATCAATTTTGAGGTTGTATACAAGGATATAAATGATAAACACAAGTAGTAGCGTTTTTAGTAAAGGCTATTACAAAATATGGTATTTATGGCCTATTCCATTCTTTTTATAGCTCATTAATGTAGAAAACAAACACAGTGTATCAATCTTCACCGACAGCGTAAAATTCCCTTAAATGATCTTTTTAAATGGAAATACCAGGCTTATTTGATCCGTTTCTACTTTCAGCAGGTTAGGTTGATAGGGGGTACGTACCACGTTGGGGGTTCTTTCTCAGACCCTGGAAAGGAAAAGGGATAACAGTGACATACTGCCCTCACTCCTCACAAGAAGGGGGCGCATCTGACATTCGTAGTTTGGGCAGCTGCTCCCTCCTCTTCCAAGGCTCCATACCCACCCTTGGGGTCCTAGCCCCACCCCAAAGAGAGCCCCCCACCTATGGAAGTTGCATTAATTCTTCCAGGCCACAAGGGGGCTGTTGAGTTATTGGTTCACTGCGTTGGCTGGTGGGGGAGTTTGAGAGCTGGTTCCAAAGGTGTTTAATTTCCTGCAGCGCCCATGAATATGCATAGGGCATGTGCTCTGCAATCTAGCAGTTCAAAAGAGACAGCTGGCTTTGGTAATAAGGGTTTTTGGTTAGTTTCTCTTTTTTCTTTTCTCTTTTTTAAACTTCTCTTTCTTTCCCCTTTTCATGGACAAGCCCTCCCTGGGCTAGCTGAATTTGTAATGCAGTTTCATTAACTTTATCTCCAATGTTTGAAAGTTGGCCAGGGTGTTTCCATCGTGAGCTCCTTTCTCCTTTCATTTCCACATTCCACAGAAACCCTAGGCTGTCATCATCAATGGGGCAGATGCCCGTGACCATGGAGTCACGGGCTTGGCTATCCAGCCTTCCTAAAATATAAGTAGGGCTTTTTGATCCAACCATATCCAGAAAGGGGGGAAAAACTCTTAGTAAGGAGGAAAAGTGTTTAAATGTCTCTTTTCTCTCTATTTGGACTGAAGATTGCTCTAGCACTATGCAGCTCCATCCATCCCATCTGTCCATCTACCCATCTGTCCATCTACCCAACTGTCCATCTACCCATCTGTCCATCTACCCATCTGTCCATCTACCCATCTGTCCATCTACCCATCTGTCCATCTACCCATCTGTCCATCTACCCATCTGTCCATCTACCCATCTGTCCATCTACCCATCTGTTCATCTACCCACCCACCATTATGGTTTCTCACTTATACCTCTGTCCACCTATCCTTCCATCTACCATGACTCCAACACCCTTCCTTTTTCATCATTCATCCATCCATCCATCCATCCATGTATTCATTCATGCACCAATCCACTGTCTTCCCATCCCACTCTCAGGATCCTGACATTCTTCCATCTCTTTTCCCTCCCAGTGACCTCTCCATCCATCCTCCATCCATCCATCCATCCATCCATCCATCCATCCATCCATCTATCCATCCATCCATCCAATCATCCAATACACATCAAATACCTACTGTGAATCAGGTACCACTTCCGTAATAAATCTAAATAGATATGAATTTGGGTCAGTCAGTGCCTTCAGGGATCTCATTATGTGTGGAGAAGACAGTCTTTTGTCAGTAATTCTAATAGTCAGAAGAAATAAAGGCCTATCTCAGCCTGAGAGAAGATGCATTTTAATCTTGCAGCCTATTTGTTAACCTCTAACTATAGTTTCTTTGGACTTTCTACTTTATAACTTAATATTGCATGGGGCATCACAATACCGAGTGCTATGAAGATGGAGGTTTTAGAGTGACATCTCTTCGTGGCATAAAAATGTCAAGACAGGAACTGCTTTACGATACAACTGAGATAAGACATACCAGATCCTTGCTAGAGGAAGGCTTTGGTTTTCTTTCCTTCGGAGAATCATGTGACCCCTGTCAGCATAGCCATCTATAGCATTGTGCAGCCATATGCATATTGGAGATGAGGCACCATCTCTGGGCACCAAATACAAAGGCAGAATCTGGCCTGGGGTGCAAGGCAATGGTTAGAGACTGGATTCATCTGGGATTCTAGACCCAAATTGGGAAAGAAAGCCCAAGTAGAGCTCGCCTTTAATTAGAAGCTTCTTGTAATGCTGACCCATTAGCACCGTACTGTTTCCTGCCCCCTCCTGGCACAGAGAAGCCAATGGCAACAATAATGAATCTTCCTACTGAGAGGGAAGAAGACCATGAGGCTGAAGGCCAAGCCTACCCTTATAGGAGCTGCCACACATACCTCTAATAGGCTGATGGATGCTCAGCTATCCAGTATTAGAGCAGTACACCCTCAAGAGCTTCGTCTTCCAGTATTAAAGTCATTGTCACATGTGGCTATCTAAATACATATTAATTAAAATTAGAAATTCAGTTGCTTAGTCACATGTCCCATGGCCATGTGGTTAGGAGCACATGTGCTGGGCACTGTAGACCATTTCAACCGAAGCTTCTATGTCTTCTAGGGCATACATCACATTTATCCATCCACCTCTTCCATTGAGTATTGAATATATGGACACATTCAGGGGGTGGCACATACTCTCTCAAGTGCTTTACCTGTGTTTACACACATCTTTTTTGAGTATTCTATAAGGCTGGACTGTTATGATGTGTATTTTATAGGTGAAGAAGCAGATATACCCAGCAAGGAGTTAGCAGTGTTTGAATTCCAACTCAGACAGTCCAGGCCATCTACTCTCAGTGACGGCGTGTTGATTCCCAATTAAAATAAAAAGTATTCTCCATAAATACAGTACACATATGTTGATGTGTGAGGCCTCTGATAGTCAGGAACTGCATTTGTAAGCTGTGCAAGGTACTCCAAAGTTGGCTTGTCACATGGAAATGGCCCAGGCAAAGGATCCGTGGCAGGAACTCCCTTCCTTCCCTACTCTCCAAGGACTTTAGTGTGGGTGGTTTTTAAAAGATGTCTATAGTCCTCTTGGTGGTGGGGGATGTGTATGTGTGTGAAATGGGTTGAGATATAGATTATTTTGTTTCAAATAAAACCTCCTCACAGACTAAAGAGAGGCTTAGAAAGATTTCTGCACAGAGACCATCCCATGAGGAGGTACCCAGCACAGAAACCCAGGCAAGCTGTAAGGAAAGAGGAGGATTACTTAGCCAGTTCCTCCTCGCATGGGAGGTGCTTTCAGTTGGTACAAGGTAAAGACAATGCAATTTGATTCGATCTTAGAAGAAGGCAGTCTCTCTTCTCTCTCTCTCTCTCTCTCTCTCTCTCTCTCTCTCTCTCTCTCTCTCTACCTCCCTCCTCTCTCTTGCTCTCTCTGTCTCTCTTTCTGTCTCTGTGTGTCTGTCTCTGTCTCTCTCACACACACAAACACACACACTCTGCTAAGTCTAGTACAAAAAGAAATACAAAAATTGCATCCCTGTTTTTAAAAGGTGAGCATCACTGTGACTCTAGGCCACTCCTAGAGACAGAAGCCAATAGAATGATCCATGCTCTTAATTTGTAAATAAATAAGTAGGTTTCCAGAGCCCTGTATGCCCTTGAGATTTTTCCAACTGATGAAAGCTAGCAATTGAGATCAGTCTGGAGCCTCGGGGATTGTAGATAGACTGGGTAGCCTTTGCAGGTCTGCTTGTGATCCTGCCCTACCTACCCCAAACTACTTGAAACACTTCCCTCCTGAAGACCTGGACACCATCAAAGGCAAGCTTCTGCAAAGGAACACAGTCATGGCATAAAACAGTCATGGCCAGAGAGAATTGGTTTTGGGGAGATTTTGCTGGTTGTGCCTTTGTTTGTCATTAAGGCAGGACAGTTGTCCCCAGCCTCCACCCCTCACTTTAAAGGTCTTAAAAGCTTTATTTTTTCCCCCTCAAATGCATTCCAACATTAACACAAGAGTACACTGAAGCTAGCTGATAGAGTTCTGAAAAAGATGAAGATAAGAGTTTCACCCAACATTCTAGCCATTTTTGTTGTAACTTTTTCAAGAATTTCATATCTTCTGCTTAGAGCAGAAGGTATGTGTAGGTTGTGTGTGTGTGTGTGCGCGCGTGTGCGTGTGCGTGTGCATGTGCGCACATGTGTGCATGCACCATGGAGGTGCTAACAAAGTTGCATTTGTATGTAGACATAACACCTAGCCATGAGCCTTTCCTGTGCATCCTTTTAGGGCTTGAGTAAAGTAAAATCCTGCTGTCTCCATACAGAAAGGAGCCATTCCTCACCTAAAGAGTTCTCCATCTCTCCTGGCCGTGGTTCATGCTGAGCCAGCCAACATCTGCATTTCTGATATAGTTTGCTTCCTTGTGCTTTTCGAGGGCATTTAAAAAAAAGTTCCACAGAGTAATTTGGAAACATGCCCTCCACCATGTTGCTTCTCAGAAGTGGTGACCTGGAGGATAGGCTACCTCTGCCTGTGTGGCACGGGACAATGGTTATTCTACCTCTTTGTACCCCACAATGTCACCATCCCACCTTCAAAGCAGAGGCTGGAAAAGCTTCACTCATGTTCTTGCTTGGTATCAAATAGATTTTCATTAATCAACACTCCCTGCATATTTATCCCTGCACTGCATGCTCTTAAGTTGCTAATAATAGTATTGCTGTCCACTTGTAAGTGAGGAAAGTTAGGCTCAGAGAGGTTTGATGGCCAGCTGGATGCCACACCGTTGGTAAATGACAGACTGCCTGCCAACACCAGCACCCTTCCCAGGACTGTGTTGTATGTGTCAACGGTACAATGCAGGATGTGGATCTCATTTTTTATTGGGAAGGACCCATTTTGTTCATCCATATTCTGAAACCAGCAAGAGTATCAGGTCCACAGAAGATCCATGGTACTGTCTTAATAAAGAAGGAAAGTCATAACTATAAATGTGGTCATAGTTATTTCCAGAGGCAGGGGCGGGTGTCTAAGTTTGCAGGGAGTGAAGCTTATGCGTGTTGGGGCCACTTTATAAAAATAGCACCTGGGAATGCCTCTCCCCGCATTGGAAGAGCTTCTCCGCTCGGCTCCATATTTAGTAGCTCAAAGGTTGTGCTGTATTGTGCGAACCCAACTTTCCCATGCCCTTTCAATCCCAATGAAAGGTTTCTGTTCCTTCCCTTTCTTTCCATACCTTCAAATGGGAAAGGCATTTTAAGATTCCTTTGAGTTTGGTGTTGAAGCTTGTGGGAACAATAGTCTGCCTTGACTCTTTGAAATGGATTTACCCTGAAGAACATGACATGGTAGTTTCTGCCTTCCAGGAGAGAACCCTGGGGGGGGGGGGGGGGGGACAGGCCTCTGTGTTCAGCAATGTTCACCCCAAAAGTTTTGTCCAACATAGGGGACTCCCTCAAGGTTTACCTTTTTGTTTGAAGTGGGTAGAATCCCCCCCCCCCAATTTGGGCAGTTTTTTAATGGTCTTTAGCAACTGAAGTAAGTGACAGTGGTCAGTGGAGGCGGACAGTAAGATTTATAATGTATTTGTGCTAGCTGATTGCCAACTGAACCGGCCTTTCCCAGCGGTGCTGTACGCAGACTTGGAAAATCAATAGGGATTAACCTCTGACCCTCTGCACATACTTATACTGTGGCTGCATCGCTTACCAATATTTCATCTGTTTCACTTAGCCGCTGTTACTTACTCAATAACGTGTGGCCAATCTCACAAGATACTAATTAATTTTTTAAAATGCACCATTGCTTGAAGCTCTGATGAAATAGCCCACCTTTGGAAATCAAGGCCCATTTATTTATTAATAAATAAATGGTTTATTTATTAAACTCACATTAATTAGCCCTAATTTTAAAACAACAACAACAACAAAAAGTAAGGGGACAGCGTTATGATATAGAGGTTTGCTTTGGTTACAAAAATTCCTGTGGTTGGTTGGCATCAGAGGAGATGTCTGGCTGTAGAAGAGCAGTTGTCCCTTGACTGTGCTGGAAGATGGGTCCCGTTCAGCAAAATTGCTGGTCTGACTTTTTGAGCATACTTTTTTTCCCTTTCCAATTAAAGGGACAGCTATAGATAAATAGACAGTGAGATGAACCCAAAGCTTCATTACTTTAAAGAATCAACATCACTGTCAACGCATGGTGCGTGTATGCTTGCCAGTCCACACAAGTGTGTGTTACTGGTATGAACTGCTTTTAATTTGTCACAGCAGAGGTTGGACAGCAACAAAATTTGCAATGATATAATTTTGTAATCTTTCCCTTTAAACTTTGGTTTAAAGTACTGGTTTATATGTTAAAAGTATTGTACAAATTGAAAGTATACGTTTTCTTCATCTAAGACTCTTTTGTTTGCTTTTTTTTTTTTTTTTTTTTTTTGCCAGTGTGCTTATTCCCCAGAGTTTACTTACAGTTTGCTATTGATCTGGCAGCTGGAGTTTGAATTGGTCGATGTGCTCTGTAACTTGTTTAAGATACCCTACCTGAGCTATTAGCTTAAATAATGTATTCATAAATTGATTAATCATTACAGTAAAACTTATTAGCCGCATTTATATCTGCGTGTTACCCACAATTGACTTGTAGTCTAATCATCGCGGGTGCTTAAGCAGAGGCTGGGTTTACATTACAATTTAATAATAATCAGGCTGGGAAACAATGGTATTTGCATGGAGAGGGTGAGCGGATGCAGGCTGAGCTCCTGGGGCAGCTTTGCACCCTTCCAACAATCTCCTGCTGAAGATGAGCTCTAGGGAATAGACCAAGATCCTCAGGAGGAAGTGACTATGTTTGCAAGGGTGGTCTATTCTAAACTCTGTGTTCTTGGGAAACTGAAGGAAGAATGGCCTCCACTCCGTATCTCCAGCAGCTCCATCATGGCGGCTCTCTGTGTATGGCTCTCTCCACCCCTCCAATCAGTGGCGTTTTTCTACTACACAGCTTGTAAATGGAGGAAGATACTCACACTCTACTCTGTGATGCAGTGATGCCCACAAATACAGAACAGTCGAGAGGAACAGCATGTTGTTCAGGGGACTTGCTTGTCACCAAGTGTGTCACTGAATACCCTGGACCAGTGTGCAGACTTTCCTCATGGCTTCCTAAACAGCAGGCAACCAGTCACCTCTGTACAAGGGGTTGAAGGCAATATGTTCTATTCTCTCTTAATTAATATACTATTTTAAATATATTAGTGTGTGTGTGTGTGTGTGTGTGTGTGTGTGTGTGTGTGTGTGTGTGTAGTCATGCACATACCATAACACTCATGTGAAGATCAGAGCACAACTTTCATAAGTAGGTTTTCTCCTTGTACCTTGGATTCCGGAAAATGAACTCAGGTGGTCAAGTTTGAGTGACAGGTGCTTTGCACTCTTCTATAAACTATTTTTAAAGCAATTTAAAGTTTCCAAAATTAAGTAAAAAATACAGGTTGCCTCTGACCCCTGGCTCCACAAACATGGCTTCTTCAAGCCACACGCTCCTCTCATCCACCTGCATGCTAGTTAAAAGCAACTGTTTGGGTAATGGATGTGAAAGTTTAGCTCACTGAGCTGAGGCACACCCGGATCCTTGATTAGCTGTGTTTCCGGTTTATTCTTGGGCTACAGAACCTTCCAGATAGCCCCCGCACCCCAACATACACACACAGCTTCTATAACAACTGAGTCCCCTTCTCTCTCCCAAGAGTCATTTGGCCTTCTCCACGGGGTTCCTCAGCTTCATTAATCCATCCTTCAGAATGTTATTCAGCAGCTTGCTAGATGAATGTACACTGTGATCTTTCAGTAGCAGCGAGGGGATCCTGTCTCGCAGCGTGGGTCTGTTTAGTCTCGTGTCTCAAGAGTGCTGCTCTCTGCATGAAGGATATCTGTTCACAAGCCAGCCATTGTGCCTCGGGTTTGGGGCAGCACCTCCGCCCTGAGGTCGGCTCCAGATGAAAGACAGATTGCCACAGAGCCTCTTTTCTGAGGGTCCCTCTTCCCAGTATGGGACTTCATACATTATTGAGCAAACCCGCTCCCCCCCACCCCACCACTCCTGCATGCTCTTCTTTTGCCAGCCTTACTCAGAATGTCAGCATGGATCACTTTTCTACAAAGGCATAAAGGACCAGTCAGGGAGCTTCAGCCGATAAATTATTTACAGTGTTTAATTATTATTGCACAGATTTATTAAACTTCTTGGTTCCCTAGGAGCCCATGTTGCTGCTGACAAGACTTTACTAAGCTTGGAATCATGGGCATTTCGTTGGGAAACAAGGTCCCTTGGTGAATGCTGTTACCACACACCTGATTTCTCTGTGGGTGTTGGTAGGACGGTGTGCCAGCACAGGTGTAGGGAGTATGCTTCTCACTGTTGTGCAAACGCCCATGCCCTGGCTGATTTCAGGCTGCCAACATGAGGTCATTGAACGTACAGTTGCAAAAAACTGTGTAGTCCCACACCAGTACGTGTACAGTAGGAGTTCCATCATACAGATACAATGCATGTCAGTAAGACCTAGAGTATATATGCACTCGAGCATGCTAGAATTACCTATGGGTGTTAAGCTTTGACAAACTCTCACCCTTGTATTCTCCGATTCTTACATAATCATACATTTGCAAAACTTAATAATGACTTATTTTTTTACATTTTCGTGTGTGTGCACAGGCGCGCGCGCACACACACACACACACACACACACACACACATGCTTGCTCATGTGCATGCGTGTGCCTCAGTGCACAGGTGGAGATCAGAGAAGAACTTGAAGGAGCCAGTTCGCTCTTTCTATGATCTGGATCCAGGGGTTCAAACTCAATGGTTTTCAGTTTAACTGCAAGCAACCTTTACTCACCAAGCCATCTCACTGACCCACATAAGTTAATATTTAATAGTCTAGTTCATAAAAGTTTTGAAAACGGAGCAGTGGGCTTTGCTGGCTGCTTGGATCTATCTGCAGTACACCCAAGTGTGGACTTAGATTACATCTTTGGCTCTGGGGTAACTTTGCACAGTTTTTCACTTGAGTATGACGAGCCAGTTGGCAAGCCACTGAGTACCCTCAACTGCAAGCAGACACATGTACCCTGTGCAGTACAAACCCAACAATTCTGTTGCCCTGATATTCAGAACAACAACATTTTGCCAGAAGCCATAACAAGATGATTCTGTAACAACAGCTGGGTGACACCAGACTGTGTTTTGCAATTTTCTTTAATATTTATGCTGATAAATAATTTATCCCTTTTTGGGTTTTTCTTTTCTTTCTTCATTGTGAACATGTTGATATAGACAGGTGCTAGGTTTTCCTGAATGTCTAATGCCAGGGTCTGCTGGTTTACCTCCCTGATAAAGCAGGTTCATGAACAGAGTTCAGCCTCTGGGAATTGTCTGCCCCATGCTGCATTTCTTCTATTAGCATGAACTAATGGGCTCCATTAAGGTCCAGCCCACATATTTGAAGGAATCTACTCATTAAAGCTCTGTGTGTGCATGGCATTTGGACATCAGAACCATCATCTGGGAAGTTCAAAGGCATCCCTCATCCATTCAGGACCGACTGGGTATGCTCAGCCTTGGCCCTTATTGACATTGGAAACTGCATCATTTTGTGGGGTGGCTGTCTGACCTGTACATTGGAAAAAGTTTAGTAACACCCCTACCCTGCATCACTTAGATGTCAATAGCAACTCCCTCCCCCAAGGAGCAATAATTAAATGTGTCTCTCGATAAATTCCTTGGGAGTGGGCAGAGTCAACATTGTCTTGGCCATGAAGCAGGTCTAGAAGGTTGGGACTTAGTGCTTCAAGCATGGGGGATGGAGCTATGGGATTGCCTATCCAGTTGCAGTTCCCCCTCCCTGCAACTAGCTTACAGGATTCCCAAACCCCAAAACACTGGAGCTGGGACTAAGTCAATCTTATAGGGCAACTTCTTAATCTGGGCCTGGACCAGAGGGAAAAGGACATTTCTACACAGTCACTGTTACATGTGCCTCAAGGTCATCTGGATCAGTCTCCAGGGTAGGTGGAGGTGAGACTTTTATTCTTTTTAGGCTAGAGGTTCTCAACCATCCTAATGCTGTGACCTTTGGATACAGTTGTTCATGTTGTGACGCCCCGTCATAAAATTATGTTCATTGCGACCTCACAACTGTAATTTTTGCTGCTGTTATGAATCATGATGTAAATATCCGATATGCAAGCGCTGTGGGGTTGAGAACCAGTGCTCTAGGCTGTTGCTTGCTGTGGTCACGTGCCAGTTCCTAAGCTAAGTAGTAAGGGAGTGGTGTGTCTCACTGAGACCTGGGCAGTGTGATCTTGGAAGGGTGTGAGTGTTCTGTTACGTTTGGATGGGGATGGAGGGACCACGGGAGACAGACCTTCTCTGGGAGGAAGCTCCTTAGCCCCGCTGGCGTTGGCACTCACTCAGCAGTGAGTCCAGAGGTGAGATGCCACGTTGCTCTGTGACTGCTCAAGTCCTTGCTGAGCTGTGATACTGATTCTGCGCAGCTCAGTTTTAGGCGGTATGATCATATTTATGTTCTTAGAGTCATGTCATACCTCACTCATAAGCCCACATTTCAAACCATGAAGGGCTGGCCTTAAGTTTTCACTGAGTTCTCTCTTCTTCCTCACTTATCAGTTGAGTGTCTCCCCGGGATACCTCAGATGATTGCAAGGACCCTCTGCTGGCTCCAGCTGGCACTTTGGTCCTCAGGTAGGTGATCCTGGATCCTTTGGAGATGCTGTGGAGGGCACTGTTGGGACTCTGTGCTTACCAGACATCACTGGAAATACTGTATATGATGCACTAGGCTGGCTGTGAGTCACCAGTCCTGGGATACGCCTATAGGCCACCCAGGTCCTATGTGACTCTGGGGTATATGACTTGGGCTCTAAGAATCTTAGTTTCCATTCATGTCAAGTGAGCATCCTGGTGGATCCATACAGGAATAGTGGGGACAATAAACCTAAACACCATCTAGGGAGGGACTCAGCTATTGAGGACCTAAGTTCCATCCTCAGATCACACTTAAAAGCCAGCGGCAGTGGCCCATGCTTGCAGTTTCAGTGGTGAGATAGGAGGCAGAGACAAATGGGTCCCTGGAGCTTGCTAGCCTGCTAGACCAGCCAACTTGTTCCAGACCAATAGGAGAACCTATCTGAAACAAAAAGTGGAAGAAGGTGCCTGAAGAATGACACCCAGGGTTATCTTCTGACCTCCACAACCAAAAATATGCATGCACATGCATTCACACACGATATCATAAAAGATCAAATATGAGGTAAGCCGTTAGAACATTGTCCATAGCTCTGCTACATGGCTGCTTTCCAGTTGCAAAGTGAAGTGTTAATTCACTTTGGGTTCTGTTTCTATTTAAGACATTCCATCAGTTCAGGGCACTGGGCTTGTGCTTCCCTGCCTGTGGGGACATTGGGTGGCCTGGTCTCCCCAGATTGTCCGGAGTCCCAGGACAAACAGGCCTCTTCAGAAATAGTTGGCATCAGCAGTTACACACCTCCCTCCATCTGCAGTGAGCTTTTGTGTTCGTTACCAGAAGATCAATAGTGAAAGCTGATTCTTTTAGACTTTTGGTGGGGGGGTCATTAATCTCCTTCAGCCTCAGTTTCCCTATCTGTGAAGTGAGTCTAACTGGGATGATAATGAAGAGTTAGGTCAAGTGAGGTTGGCAGCCAGACACCTACCACCAGCGGGGAACACAAGAACATATGTTTCCTCTACAATCCAGGTCAGCTGAGGTCCTCCTGTTTAGAATAATGAACTGCTATGGATGGGATCTTTTCTCTCTTTTCTCCATCAAATATTCAAGTAAAAACTGTGCTTTGTGCACCTATTGACCTGCACTTTAGTGTTGGTGACAACTGGGAGAAAGCAAGAGGGTGACAAGTGATTGCCTTTCATGTGCATGTGTGTGCAGATGCATGCATGTCATGTGCATGTGTGCAGATGCATGTACTGTTGTGTGCATGTGTATGAGGATGCATGTATGTGTGTATGTAGGCCCTCAGGTGTCACTCAGTTTTTGAGAGAGGATCATTACCCTAGAGCTCACCGAGTAGGTTAGGTTGGCTGACCATCAATCCACAGGGATCTGCCTGTCTCTGCCACCTCAGTACTAGGATTACCAGTCCACACCACCATACCTAGCTCTTATTTTATGTGGATTCTGAGGATCAACCACACTCAGGTCTGCCTACCTGCAAGGCAAGTGCTTTACTGACTGTGCCCAACCCTCTTCCTTTTTTTTTTTTAGAGTACTTTACCAGTGAGACTTACATTTTCATCAGTTCCTGAGAAGGATTCACATTTGTGTGCATGTATTCAAGTGACGTGTATTTTACATGTTCAAGCACTTAAACTGAATTCAGACAGGACTTGTATTTCTAGAAGGTTCTGATCACCTAGTTTCCCTCTTCCCAGTAGAGCAGAATAGAGGTTCCCATAAGCTAAGGTCTGGAGCCGAGGGTTGTCAATATGGGAAGGGGAACACAATGTGACACTGGAATGGTCTAAACTGGCCTTGGAAACCCCTCCAGCATGCTGGCCTCACAGTGCCAGCTGCAGTCCTTGCCTCAAAAGCTGATGATAACCACAGGGTATATCTTGGTGTGGGTAACAATTGGGGAGGGGGGTGCTGGGTCTGACAGATAGCGGGACAATTTTAGTGTTTATATTCCACTGGGGTAAGCACTAACAAAGACCCGCCATTTCCCAGATAACCAATTCTTTTAAAAGAACATCTGTTGAAACTGGCAATTTACAATCTTCTTAAAATACTGAGCGACATAATTAACCCTCCGGGGAGACTAATATTAGTTTATTAGAGACAATTTCTACTTCTGTTTATTTTTACACTAAATGATTTGTTCAGATTGGGGGAGAATGGTTTTGGATTTTTTTGTTGTTGCTGCTGCTGTTAGTTTTTTGTTGGTTCTTGTTTTCTTTTGAGTTGAGTTGGGTTAGCTTGTATTTGTAGTTGAATTTTCCTTCTTAATCAAGGCTATGGAAGGTAAATAGCTAGGTGATAGTATTTGTTTCCATGGTCATCAGACCGTAAGTAGGTAGAACTCAACTGTGAGGCTCAGTATGACTTTCTGTTTGAGTAACTGGGCACACACAAGCTTTTAGGCATCATAATTTATCTGCTCATTTGTGTGGCCACCATTGTCTGCTGCAGCCATTGGCCAGGCACCTTCTAACAGTGAAGCTCTCTGGTGATGGAATTCTCTTCTGGCCATTGTTGCACAGCCTCTAAAACTATTTATACCTTTCATAAGGAGGTCATGAACTCTGCTGTTTCAACACAGGGCTCATTCCAGAACTTCAGCTAGCTGAACAGAGTAGAAAGGAGACAGGACACCTTTTGACCTAGTGCAGGATGGGAAGACACATGTGGCCCTTACTTTTTACTTGGCTGTTTTTGGGTTACAAAGTATCTCGTTGGATACCTAGCCTTTGTGCTCCAAGTTCTCTGACTTGCAACAAGCCAGGCTTTAACTCTGCTCTCTGTGTGTGGTGATTGCAGAGTCCCCCATCCCCTTCGCATCTTAAACATTTTTTCTATTGTGAAAAACACCATGGCCAAGTCACCTTATAGAAGAAAGTGTTTAATTGGCCTTATGGTTTCACAGGGTTAGAGCCCATGTAGCAGAGAAAAGGCATGGTGGCAGGGACAGGTGAGTACTCGTATCTTGATACACAAGTAGGAGGCAGAGAGCGACACTGGGAATGGCATGAGTATTTTGAAAACGCAAAGCCCAACCCCAGTGATACACTTTCTCTATGAGGCCACCCCTCCTAATCCTTCCCAAAAAGTTCTACTGAATGGGGACCAAGTTTCCAAACATAGGATCCTACATGAGTCATCTTCATCCAAGCTACTAGATTCCCTCTTCTCCAAGCTAAGCTGCTAGCCATTCAGCCTAAGAATCAACTCAGAGAGTATCCTGATAACTGCCACTCCACTGACGGGATGCCCTCATGAGCAGAAGCTTCATAAAATAAAACATGAAATGCATTCATAGTATTTCACCACAGGTACCCATGCTTCTGGACTAGCCCTGGCTGTGCACCCTACCTTTCTTTCCTCTCATGTCTTCCCTCATGGCTGACCTGATGCTTTAGCAACAATGAACTGGGCTCACCACTGCTATCTATCCCTGAGGCTCCTATCTCTCTACCTCCTAGTATGTTGTTACACTTGCCTATTCATAAACATCTTTGCTATACCAAAATATAGTTTTCAGTGTCAGCTTGTCTACAAAATCTTGATGAGACCTTCCCTCACTTAACCTGTTAGTCCTTCCTTATTCTTCTGACATCCTATTCTCATCTGTACCCTGTCTAGTCAGTAAAACAGAGGCCTATTGGACAGCATGGTGTGGCCATTTGCAGTCCTAGCCTATGACCTTTTGGGTGTTCAGTGAACAGTTGTTGCATTTAGTTATCTGTTCTTTCACACTGCTGTCAAAAATATGAGGCCTGCTCTTTCTGGGTGTCTTCTTTTCAGTGGAGTATAAGGATTCACTAAGTCACAGAATCTTATCTAATTAGGAAATGTTGGCTCACACCTCGAGAAAATCTGAGTATTGAAAAGCATCTTTGAATTACAGTCAACTTGTGACTAGCTCGTGGGGTGAAGGCTTAATGCTGGCACCAGAGACCAGTAGAACTTGGATGAGGCCTTAATCATGAGGGTGTGCTTATGTGTTATATGCCTTCCACTTGAATCATCTTTTATATTCACCAGCTAGTGGGCAAGTTGGTCTGTGGCATGGCTAATGGAGAAACCACCTCAGTAACTCTTCAGCAATTAAGCCCATCCCTGTAGCCTCCTAGCCTTGCCCTCATTTATATGCAACATGCACTTCACAGTGAATTAGAATATTCAACATTCAGTACATATGAGATGGATCACATGTAGCAGTCAGAATGTTGGCTCCTTTGCATGTAAGAACCTGGCACCCAGCAGAGACATCTTTGACCTTAAGGACAAAGACTGGGACCCAGGAGTTATTTACAAGATCTCTTTCTCTATCTACACTCTCAAGGGAGACAGAATGTACACTGAAATTCTGTCTCTGTATTGGGTCAGAGAAATTTATTGTACTGCTTACATGTCCTTAGTGACTCATATTGACTTAACCAAGCTATCCAAGAAGTACCTGGTTCTGAGAGACTAAGCACCATCCAATCAGAATGTATTAGCTTTGCCTTTTTTTCTATTGTCAGGTATCTTCTTATGAACTACCAGCAGCCTGATGCCTGGTATGTGGAATGCTTGGGGAATGAGCATGGGGATAATGGGTACCCAGGGTAAATGCTTCCATATCCCAAGTGCCCAACCAACACAGACATCACTAACCATTCAGATTACCAATCCAAGGAGTCACTGTCTATAGTCTTTAGTTAGTATAGGTGACGTTCCTCTTTATTATCCTAGCAAAGTGACATTCTGTATGAGTGTGTATGTGTGAAAGAGAATGTGTGTGTGTGCACACACACGCGTGCCTATGTATGTGTGCACTCCTCTGTGTTCAATCATGAGGGAGCCAGAGGTTGACATCACGCAGTTTTCTCTATCACTTCTCTACCTTGTTTTTTGAGACAGGGTCTCACTGAACTGGGGCTTGTCATTTCAGCCAAGTTGGCTGGCGAGCAAGCCCCTGGGAACCAGGATCTGCTTGTTTCTGTTCTTCAGTGCCATGGTTACAGATGTGGGCCCTCAAGTTTTCCTCCTTGTTCAGCAAGCAATTTATCTCTTTCCCCAATGTCTGAAGTGACACTCTGATGAAAGCTGCCTGTTTTTTTGTGCAGAGAACAAACTGGGCATCTATCCAAGGGCCTTTGGTATTTTATTCTCGGTGGTCTTCTGCTGGTGGAGGTCAGCCTTCCTCCGGGAGAAGTCTAGGAAAACTTCAACCCGTTATAGATGCTTTCTACTGGGCACTGCCTCCGCGGGTTAGACACTCTCTGAAGCACATTCTATCGTAAGGATCTCTGTGGGATGACTGGAGGCCAGCATTGCTCTGATCTAGAAGCTTCCTTAGAAAACTTTTTTTTTTCATTGCAATGCTCATTTCAGTAGCAAACTTACCTGTTCGTTTAGTTGGACTTTGATTTCTGCACCCACAGGTTGATGAATTTGCATCCCACTGAACAAGATTGTATAGCTAATTGATGGCTCCGTCTGTGTTACAGCTCACAGGAGCACTTGCTTTGGGCCATTCCAGGTGCCCACAGTGCCAGTCATTTTATAAAGAATCTTTGAGAAATGTAAGGAAAATCATTCCTTTTACTACAGGTTGTGATTAAACATATAAGACCAAACCCCACAATAACTCATACATACTACGTTTATGGGACTCTTGCCCAACTCTGATGAATATATAACACGTCAGGTCTCTCTGAACACCACATTACCCAGTTTTAGAGTTAGGAATCCTATGATCAAAACTAATTAGCAAGACCAGAAACAGACAGGGGCAATGTTTTTTAAACCATCTGGGACCATGTTCTGACCTAATGAATGATACGGGTTTACATCAGTTTTGTTCAAGTACAGATGTGTGTGCACCTGTGTGTGTAGGCCAGAGGGCATCCTCACGTGTCTTCTTTAATGCTCCCCTTAGTCTTTGAGATGGAGTGTCTCAGTGCACATGTAGTTTGCTGATTTAGCTCTACTGCTGGTCTCCACTGTGCCTAAGTCCTGGCATTACAGAAGCATGTGTTATCTCTGCACTCAGCTTTTTAATCTGGGTGCTGGGATCGCACTACTGTCCTTATGCCTGCATAGCAAGCCCTTGACTGACTAAGCTGTCTCGCCAGCCCCTAATCTTTTCCCTTGTTTGAGAAAGTTAACAGTGGGTACCTCTTCCTAAATACCCATTCTTCCCTTTTATAGTAGTGTAGCCGCCAGAAGCTCAGCTGAAGTTCCGATTTCAAAGCCTGCGAATGTTGTCTTCCCCTCTGCATTTTGGATGGCTTGATAAATAAACACAACACCAACACAAAGCTGTGAGCAAGCAAAAGAAACCAACAGCAACGACAGCAAAATTGTGCCTCTTGAACGTAATTTGTATGGCGGCACTCTGTCGATCTGGGTCGTTGAGCCGGAGGCCGCCCCTTTGAGCCTCACAAGTGCCCAGAGTGCAGAAGCCCCATCTCCTCGGTTTGCATGGTCCTAGCTTAATGGATTATGCTTCAGTTGCCCGATTGAGAAGAAGCAACTATGTGAAGCCGGACCATCGGTCCTGGAGACTGCACGTGGAGCTCTTTGTCAATTACCCCTCCCCCCATCCTTATGGTATGGCCTTTCCTGTAATTACAGTGGAGATCCTATAGCCAGAGGAAGGGCTGTCAATTGAGTGGGAGGAAGATGGGAGGCTGCTGTCCATTGCACAGTGACAGGCCATTCTGAGGACTTCAGGCTCATCCTGAGAGAGGCTGCCTGCTGATTTCCTCCTCAGGCACTCGGCCGCCACCCGGTTTCCCACCATTAGATGAACGGATGCACTAGTTCTGTGGCTGAGCCTGGAGGTCAGGCCCCTTGGACAGGAAGTGCTGCTGAGTGGAGATGAGCCATCGATCTACATTTTTAAAACTGAGAACCATTATTTCGCAGGCCACCCCTTGTGCTTAAAGGAGATCTAAAAAGACAGGGAGCAGAATGTTGGTTGAGTCTCAGCCCTGGGGAGTCAGTCTGGGTAGAGAGCCATAGAAAAATAAAGAGTTTCCTTTTCTTATTTGTATTAGTTCATTGAGAGTCTCATACAATGCATTTTGATCTTCTTTACCTCCCCCCCCCCGTCCCTCATAGATCCATCTACTTCCCTACCCACCTCGATTTATGCCCACCTCTTTCTTAAAGCCTACCAAGTACAATTTATACTGCACATCTACTCTTGGATATTTGGCCTCCACCCAATGGTGGTCCACCCACCAGGGGCCACACCCCCTAAAGAAAATGGACACTCCTCCCAGTGGCTATCAACAGGTCATAGCTCCTCAGCGACAGGTAGGACTCTGTGCACACCCTCTCTCCACACTAGGGTTTTGTCCAGCATAAGCCCGTGCAGGTCTGTGTGTGTTGTCTCAACTGCTGTGAGTACTTAATGTGCAACTGATCTGCTGTGCCCAAGGCACACTGTTTCTTTGTAGCCATTCATCACCTGTGGCTCTCACATTGTGTCCCCCGACTTTCTGTCATAATTGATGAGCTGCCGGCAGTTGCCCCTTATCTTTACCTTGATCGGCTGTGGGTCTCCGTATTCACTGCCATCTACGACAGAGAGAAACTTCTCTGATGAGGCTTGACCACTGCACTAATTTGTGGGTGTAATGAGCAGGTTTTACTTTAAGCTAAGCATGCTTTTTTTTTTTTTCTTTTTAAGCTAACATAGATTATTTTCATAAGATTGAAAATCAAGATCGTTGAACTTGGTTCTCATGACCAGAGATATCATGGGTGTTTGGGGGGAGGCTCTCAGGTCAGCATACAAAATAATGGGCTGACTCACTGCTCCTCTTGCTTTGAGAACTTCCTGTGTCTACAACATTTCTACTCCCCTCTGTCCCAACCCCTTCTCTGCCCACCCTCTCAAACTCGAGGACAGTCACCATGTCTTCTAAGCACCCAGAGTGATGTGCTCCCAACAGAAGAGTTAGCTCACTGCAGACGGGAAGCTAGTTAGACAGAGGTAGACTAGACTGGTCTGTTCCTTCAGGGCCACAGCAACACAGCCACAGGCCACCAGGACAATGAGGGAGAAGGACTCTGAGTTAAGTCACAGGCTCTCTGCTCGTGAGGCCTCAGGATTTTAAGATATATATTGGGGGGGGGGTGGGGGTGTGATAACAGTGACTGGCCTGAGAACATAAATAGCACATCTACCCCTTGGCCTCTCACAGTTTAGTAAATATGTGTTCCTTGGGGTTCAGGCAACAGGCCTACAGTGTGGGAGCTCAGCCTTGCCTTGGTGGGACTGTGGCTGGGTGAGAACCTGGGTGATGGCTTAGAGAGAGATACCAGACTTCCAGATAATTAATTTAGAAGACCAATATTCTGAGGAGAATTTGAAAAAAATGTTTAATTAAAGTTAAAATTTAAATTAGAATATAAAGTCTTAGTATCATAATGGCATTTAATTTTTAAAATTGTATTTTAAAAGTATATGTGTATATGTAGTGTATGTATATGTTGTAGGGGGGCACACATACCAAAGTGTGCACATAGCGGTCACAGGACAAGTTGTGGCATTCGGGTTTCTCCACCATGTGGGTTCCAGAGATTGAATTCTGCTCTGTCAGATTTGGCAGCAGGCACCTCTACCTGCTGAGCATCTCACTGGCCCCGTGATGGCATCTGAGAACAAAGTTTCCTTGTGATTTCTTCTCGCTCAGTTCTCCTGTCCCCTTCTCCTCTCCTCCCCTCCAGGCTCCTCTTCTTTTTTATCTTTCTGGTATTTTTAAGAGAGCATTGATAATGTCACCATGGGATGGGTTGGAAATGAGACTTTGAGAGACTCTGCAAGCGTTTGGTGGGTCATTCTTACCTCTTCATATATCTTGAATTAGGGAGATTTCCACTGGCCATTCAGAGAGTGAAGGAAACCAGGTCTCAACAAAAGTGTGATTCCAAACTGCACAGTCCTGCTCACAAAGGTGGCCAGAAGCAAGGGGGCATCAGGTTAGCAAGAGAGTGGGAGGGGCGTTGTGGGGAGCCCCTGTCTTTGCACTTGCCTATAAACGGAACCTCCTGGGTCACCTCTCCTTCCTGGATGTTGAGAGACACACGAAATAATGTTTGAGACCAGAATGTTATAAAGGCTAAAGAAATAATTCTGAAGACTTTCAGTCTATTAACTATCTGAGGCTTCTTAATAGTTTGGTTTAAGGCAAAAACGATCTTATTCAAGTTTCATTCTTGTCGAGTCAATAATTAACTTAACCGACTTTGATTAAAACTGAATTTTCATAAGTATCAAAACCATCCAGGCCTTTTTTTTTCTGTACGAAAATGGTGGCAATGAACTCCGCCAGTCTCTCTAGGTGGGGCTGAGCCACGGGGAGCCTGGCTCTCCACCAGTCTCTTTGTAAATGGCCCCTGTCCACTTCTCTCCTTTCCCGTTAGGTAGCCCCTCTGGGTATCCCATCATCCTGGACACCTGGGGACTCACTTCCCTGTCAGGGACCACAGTGCCTTTGTCAGTCTTCCGTGTTGGTTCCCCGGCACTAGCTATGGAGTCTCCAGTGCCCTTTGCTAGCCAATTTTAAGAGGATCCTCCCACCAAATGGTGATCACCAAGTATCTGATCGTCTTAACTTTCTGGACTTGATCTCCTCCAAGGTCAAGACCATTTTTCACTGTCATTCAGCAGTTTTATACATGAATACAGTGTATTTAGAGCATATCTACCCCTCCCCCCAAAGACTGCCAGACCTTTCATGTATGCCTCCCAACTTCTTGGGATTTTTTTGTTTTGTTTTGTTTTGTTTTAAATAACCCCCTGAGTCTAATCAGTTTTTCTCGAAGATGCATGGATGTATTACGGGCTACCTACTAGGGGCCCATGCTCAAGAAAATTCTCCTTTCGTCAGTAGCCATTACCTAAGCGTCTCCGCTAGGAGTAAGGCCTCCTGAGCCCCTTCCCACCACATGCTGGAAGGCTGATTGGTTGGACCTTGCGCAGGTCTTATACACGCCACCACAGGTGCTATGAGCTCATGGTGCAGTGGTTCTACAAGTTTGTGTCTTCTTTCTAGTGTATCCTCTGTAGCAAACCTGGGACTTGACACCAACAGGCCTAACATAGCACATCCTGGAAGCCCTTTGTGTCTCAGAAGCTGAGAATGTGAAACTCCTCCTGTGGCCCCCTCTCAAGGGTCATCTCCCGGTGTTACACCTAGACTCTTGTGGGTTGGTCTAACCAGGATTGAGAGGTACCCAACTACTCCTCACTATCTTGAGGCTTCATTTGTTGGGGGACTTTTAAGAAAGAAGTGGGGGATGGGGTAATATAAACACATAAAATGACATGCACGCATAATGTCATAAGTAAACACACCGTGCATTTGGTTTACAAAAAAATCAATTACAAAAAGAAAAAATAAAAGGGAGCAGAGAGGGAAGCCAGTTGAAATTTGGTTGCTGTGCACAAGAAAAGATAAACAAAGCAGCTTGATCATAAACAGAAAAGACAAGAGCAGTTCCAGGTGATGCTGATGGCTCTGGGATGTCAGGCTAGGGTGGGAGCCCACATCGCAGCAAGGAGACCTGCGCGCTGTAGAACTCTGCCAGCCCCTGGACGCTAATGCTTACATCCATTGCCGCACTCCCAGGGCCCAGGCTGTGCATTGCAGGGGGAGGTGGGGCTCTAGAATAAAACAAAAGCATTTGACACAGATATTAAGTCTCCATCTTGACTGCTAAGATTTAATTGAATTGTCCTGCTGCAGTTCAGTTTTACTGTGTACAGAACGTAGCCAGCATTTCCCCATGTCTTCCTCCCATTTCTCCCTTAAAAAAAAATATTCATTCTACCTGTTTTTTTGTTTTTTGTTTTTTGGGTTTTTTTTGTTTGTCTTTTTTGTTAGTGTGCTAAGGCCACATATGGCCACATAGAGTCAACCACAGTGACACTTCCCTCATGGCCAAAGCAGTGGCAAGGTGTGCCAGGCACATGCTGTTGAAACACCTGGCTGAGGTCCTGGCATATCTTCCTATGACTGGGAGTGGGTACATGGCTCATAATGTTTTACAAAACAGGGCGCTCCATCCCAATGACTTGGGCGCCATCCCAATGACTTGGAGCTGTCTCCCGGCTGGCCTAGCTGCTTGGGAGCACATGTATGTTTGTGCTGGAAGCCCCAACAATATCATTTCATTCAAAAGCTTTTTTTTCCCCTGTGATGAATTATTCAGGCAATGTTTTCCAAAATTGTCATTGATCGGTACAGACCCAGAGAGAGTGTTACAACAGCATTTGTGCCGGGCCCTGTGAGGGGTCGATATTTTCTGGCTCATAGACGTTCCAAAAGGAAGGAGGGGAAGAGGAAAGAGAGTAAAAGACACTGTGGGTTTTTTTCTCTCTTTCTCTGCACAGTAAAGCAATGCAGGTACCACTCCTGGGGTGGCACATGTTTAGCTTGGATTGAAACCCAGCCCGGGAGCTAAGCTTGGCCTTGCTGGGGTGAAGGTGGGGGCACAATATCCTCCAATATCCAGCAGCAGTGATGTGGAGGAGGAGGAGGAGACTCCTACATGGCACTGGTTGAAGACACCGATTAATTTACATAAAGTTCTGGGTCTGAACACGAATGGCTACCCTGAGCATATACAAGGATGTGTACAGTCTTTGAATCATACAGAGATACACTTAAAACCAGAAAAACAAAGCTGTTTTTCGAATGATACCTGTGCGTTGGAAGAAGGCCGGCCTTGGTTCTGATTCTCTGTGGAAACACTATGAGGATTTTGGTAAATATCACTGCAGGGAGGGCTTGTTGACTACATCCTGCCTTCCACAGTGGCCCACAGACAACCAGTGAAAACTCAGACATACCTTTGCAAACATAAAGGAATGAGAAGTAGATATTCTCTGAGATCTAGGAAGCCAGCTGCGATCTCAGCCAGCTTTGCCTTCCGACTCTGTTCTAGGTGTTATGCCGGCTCACTCCCAAACAGTGGTCCTCCGCATCAGCTGGAAGTTAGAGTCACCTGGGGGCTTCTTATAGAAGAGTGATGTTCCAGGGTCATAGAATCTGGATCTCCAGGGAGCTGGGGAGCACAGGAGAGCAAAGCAGTAAGGGTAGAAACCCCCCTTTCCCAGAATTTCCATCACTAGCTTCCAGATCTGAAAGAAGGAAAGCTGAGTCAGAATCCTTTGCAAAAATAAAGTTGGGGGCCTGCTTAACCCAGGTTTCCAGACACTGCACTGCACCCCGCTTCCACCCCGTTTTTGTTTGTTTGTTTGTTTGTTTGTTTGTTTTTGCTGTGATTTGGTTAGTTCATTTTTTGTTTTCCTCCCTTAAACAGGGAAATTTGACAATCCTAGAAGTTTGCAGAGTCACCCGCCCCTAGCGTCCCAGAGCTTCCTTTGTCTTTCCCAGCTGAATGGAGATGTAACACATTTGCCATAGAAGCCGTCCATGTACTGTGTATGTTCCAGTTGTTTTTAGTATATCTACAACTTCAGAACATTTAATTAGTTCTAAAATGTGTCCTACATCCTTAGACACCACCTCAGTCACACCACACACACACACACACACACACACACACACACACACACACACACACACACACACAGCCCTAGGCAGTGGCCCATCTCCTTCCTGTCTCTAAGGACTTGCCTGCTGGGTCACCTCAGAGAAATGGAATCATAGCATACATGGTGTTCTGTGTATTTTAATTCACATGGCATCCTGATTTCAAATTTTACTTGTTAACAGCTTCTACTAATATTTATTTATTTTTTTATTGTTGAATGCTATTCTGTGGTAGGGATGCATCCCTGTCCTGTTTATCTGTTCATCAGCTGGTGAGCATGTTTTTCTTTTTCCACCATGGACTTTCACCTTGTCAGTATCACCTACGTCTGACAAATATCTTGAAATACTTTTTACATTGGAAGCAACGTGTGATCGGCAAAGCCGGAAACTGTGGATCTTTTCACTTCACAACTGCAGTGTGACCTTGAGCTGTTACTGACCCTGCTTCTCCGTCAATGAAGGAGCCAAGGCCGCTCATCCATTCCTGACTTCTCTCCTTCCCGAGGTAGCCAGAGGTGAAGGGAGGGTGCTTTCTGAGAAAAGGAGGGGGCCTTTAAGATCAGCAGGAGGCGTCAGTATTGTTTGCGTGATTAATGAGTCGGTGGTGCAGAAGCTCTCATTTAATGTATCTGTGCCTTCTAAGAACATTTCGTTTTGTGTGCTTCGACTGGGTTTGAGATTTATGAGACCTAACTTGCAAGCGATGTGCGCCTGGATTAAGGGAACCTGAGACTGTCTATTTATGTCTGACCCGAGGAAATTCCCTGTAAGCTGCTTATCAGAGGCGCTTTGCTGAGAGCATGATGGGAAGATGGAGTCCTTTGGTCCCCTGGTAAAAATCTGGAATCTGCTCTCTTGCATTTTCACATCCAGAAAGTAAGTCCACCTGTATGTATCTGCCAGATGATCCACTGGCGTAAATTTAGTTTTAAAATACATATACTCTGCGATTCTCAATTTGACTCCAACCACCAACTCTTCAGGGTATAATTCAGTATATTTAATTCTTCGTTGTCAAACATCATGTCTGATCAAGGTGATTTTGAGGGACTTAATGCAACTCTTTACTCTCCATCTATTACAACACCCAGGAGCTGAACTTTTCCTATCTGTATTTTTTTTTTTCTTTATTTGAAACTTTTTTTCACACTGTAACAATTTAGGTGTCTCCAAAATCTTGAGAGAAGTGCACACATTTACTGTTTCTCCACCAGGGGGCGCTGTGGTTTGACTGCCCATTTAAACAGCCTGTCTTCTATCCATTTACCAGAAAATACACAGAAGGAACCCTATCTGGAAGCAAACAGATGTCAATTCTTTCTCCGCACTAGCAAACGGTAGCGTTGTCAAGTTTGTTAAACTTAGCTTGCTGGAGATTAACATGCAATGCATAATACACATGTGCCTAACTGTATAGTAAATAGTAAATCACATTTTTATGCATTCTCTGAACTTGGAGGCTTGCAAGTTATTATTTTTTTATTCCCTGGGTGTGATGAAATAAATAACCTTAAAATACATTTTAAAGATGTCAGTCAGGGAGGGGGGGAAAGTGCTCGGAACTGTAGTTGATAGATTTCTTTTGTGATTAATTCTCTTGTTGAGTTCTAACGACTTTAAAGATGTAAAACTAGAAACGACAAAACTAGGGGAGGCTAATAAATAACCAGAATAGCAGGTGTGTAGAGACGCATCTGCGGAAAACTGAAATAAAATATGTCTCTAGGTTGTATTTGGAAATAGCTCTTTGGGGTGAGTGGGTAAAAGTTTTAAAACAGTGAGCAGAGAGGACACTTTTATTTTTCCAGAAAATTCTTTCAGAGAGTGTTCTCTAAAATCCACATATGCACAATAAATTATTTTATGAACTAATGTTTATTGGCAAGATCAGTGTCTTGAAACGCACATGTCTACCTGGAATTTTTTGGAAAGTGTTCACAGACATCTTCTGGTATTTTCTCATGTCTCCATACCCAGCTCCGATTCCTGGCTCCCATGCAAAGTGCTTTGCTGATGAACTGCCTTTAACAGGCTCAGAGAGCTGGGTCATTCCAGAAGACAGAACTGTGTGGACTGTGTTTCAGTAATGCTATCATTTCCCCCCCTTCCTTGAACACTCAGAATTTATGAAATACGACCCAGTTTATCCTGAAAACCTCTCTGTGAATCTAGGAGGGTGGAAGAATGAATGCTGGTCTCCAAACAGCAAGTGTAAGGCCATCATGGGGCTCCTTGTCTTGTCCCAGATGTGTGACGCTCCTGCTACCCCATTGGAAGGCTGGATACAGCCCATTAGCTCCACCCCCAACCCCTTACCCCTACCCTGTCACAGGCATATCTCCACTTGGGTTCTTAAGCCCAGCAGTTTAGAAACCAAACACACATTAATTAATATGAATAATGACTCAGAAGAGTTGCAGGCCCCCAGAAGAAGAATGTATAAATGGACATATTTGCACATATGCTTTTGTGTCCAAAAGGAGATAAATGGTGTGTTGAGCACAATCCTGTCTCCTCCGTGAAGGGTTATTATTGTCCCTGATTTTTTTTTTCTGACTCCCCCAAATACAATAGGCCAGGCACATCTCACACAAGGCAGCTCTCCACCCCAATCTCCAGAACTTCAAAGTTAAAAGATCGTAAAAAAGAAACCCAACACAGGTCTTATTTCTGAAAGCTCTGGGATTGTAAATGAAGCCTAATTATCTACCTTCCCTGTGGCTGAAGTGAGGAGGCAGACAGAATACTGTGCCCTTCTGTTTACGTTGTTTCTTTCTAAATGAACACACTTGCCCAGGGTTCAAGGCGACTTCTGGCTGTACCGCACAGTATCTAAGTAGCCTGCTTTCTAGAAGGAAGGCAGCAGCCTGCCAGGCAGGCCCTGTCCAGTGGCTCTCCTGTCAGACCTGTTCTGGATGAGAGCAGCACAAACAAGCTCACTCAACTTCCCACCCCCTTTCCCTGGAAAATCATCTTCTCTTTTTGAGGACTTGGGATGGGGGGTTTAAGCTCAGAAGCCAGTGGATATGCGGGTAAACCCCCAAGTCCAGAGGCTTGCTGGCTTACAGAGTTCAGTGGCTTGCCTAAAAAGGCCAGGCTTCTTTCTCGCTCCAGCCTAGGGAAGTCATGGGCCCTGTGGTCAGCAACACCCTCCTTCCCAGTCCTGGACATGCCTTCCAGATCTTGCTAGCACGCACAGCATGCAGACTGAAGGCTGGAAGGAGCCCCAAGCATTTGGCCAGGAAGAGGCAACTAATTCCAGCTGGCCCATGTGCTGCGCTTTAAAAATTACCCAGATGAACTGATTTTGTAGAGAGTGGGTGGAGAGGACTCCAGGGCCCTGGGGGTGGGAGCCGGGTGCAGATTCGGCCTTTTCTCATTCACAAGCAACGTGACTCAGAAACAGGCAAGGGTTGGCTCTGCAGAGAACACTGCCTTGTCTGAATGCAAGAGACAAGAGATGGTCTGGTAGGAAGGTTTACCACCTTGGCCTGGCCCCTTCCAGACCTCTCACACCACGGGGTCTGCTTGAGTGCCACCTTAGTTTGCCTACGGGGTATGTCTTCACCAACAGCAGCATTGCAGAGCCAGAAACAAGAGGCTTCAAGTTTGGGAGCAGGGGCTTCTGTGGACGCAAAAAGGCTGCCTCAGAACTGTAAGGCATCTCTCCAAATGTACTTGGACTCCCTGCTCTCTAGTTCCCAGTGGACGACTGACAGGCCTTGTTCCCTTGGCCCTGTGCCCAAGTGAGTTCTTGGCACCCGTCAACATTGTATATCACTTTTGCTTCAGAGGAAAGTCTGCTCAGTGACTTAGCCACTCTGTCAAGCCGGAAGTCTCGCTCCTAAAATTTCATTTCAACCTGAGAAAGAGAAGAAGACAGAAATGAAAGGGAATCTGGGCGTTCTCTCTCCTTTTTTGTTTCATTTTCTCCAGTTTGTGGAGGGGGTGCTCAGAATCTCCACAGTCCTACCCATCTACCTGAAGGCCCTGTGACCAGCCAGGGACCATGTGTCTCACTGCCACACCTGTCCAGCTCCCAGAATGTCACGTTCACCAGCTGGCTCCTGTTAGAAGCTAAGAGCTGATTAATTATAACTTACCAGAGTCCTGTTTTATGGTAAGACTCAGGCCCTGTCTGTTCTATACCACTGTTGAACACACAGTTCGAAGCAAGATTCTTCTAACAAGGACAACGTGATCTCAGATGAAGAAGTCAGCCCTGATAGTATTGCTTGCTACCCATCCACCCAACAGCGAGCAAATGTATAGACTGAACCACTCCATGTGCTGATGGAAGAGAATATTCGCGATTTCTCTATGTGTTGCTCTGTTTTTAAAGGAACAATTAACAGTAAAATAACTGAATACAAATTAATTTTCTAAGCATTAGGGAGGTGCCTCAGCAGGTAAATTGCTTGCTGAATAAGTATGAGGACCTAAGTTCAGATCTCCAGAACCCATTAAGGAAGCTGAGCACTCTAGCTCAGCAGCCCTAGCATTGGGGAGGCAGAGACAGTTCCTAGGGTCCCTGGCAGCCAACTGAGCTGAAATGGCACATTCTGATTCAACGAGGGGGTGGGGGGACACATATAGAGAGTAGTAGGGGAAGATACCTAATGTTGACTTCTAGTCTTCACACTTGAATATGGGTGAGCATTACGTGCACACATGTACACACACAATACAACATACACACAAATATAAAACTATACTGAAGAGAAAGCAAAGACTGGAGACAGTATTAAGAGTACTTGCTGCTCTTCTTTCAAATGACCCGAGTTTGGTTCTCAGCACCCACATTGGGCAGCACATAACCATCTGTAACTCCAGTTCCAGGTGGGCATTCCCTTCTTGCCTCTGCAGGCATCTACATACCCACGACACTAAGGGGTAGAAAAAGCTATCATATTTTATATATGATAAAATAAATAAAAAAATTTTGGCCAAGCAGAACCATGGGTATTTATTTTAAGCAACTGACCATCAGGGACCTGGATAAAACTGGAAAAGGCTACAAACAAACCCTGTCTCGGACAAGTGCCAGGGTATTCTGGTTCATGTCTTGTAGATGTGTCACAGCTGTGCCCTCTCCTGGGAGTGCTTTGGAAGATGGCTAGTGTGCTCAGCCCATTAAATGCTGCCTATGATGTGAGGCTTTGCAGATCCATGCAAACAAGCCCCCATCGTGTTACATTGGGTCTCTTATCTGTGAGGAAACAGGCACATGGCATCCATGTTGCAGACATCCTATTTGGGGCTGCATCCAACATCCTGTTGTGGTCCTGTCCCTAGTTAAGTCTGCAAAAAGGATGCCTCTTGATACATGCAGAAACTGCATGTGGTGTCATGGAATTGAGACATGATGTGCTGCTGCTGCTCCTGCTGCTCCTCTTGTGTGCAGCTGAGGGGGGAGGGAGAGGGAGAGGGAGAGAGAGAAGGAGAGAGAGAGAGAGAGGGGTCCTATACACCAGCTTGATGAACCAATTTTTTGCCTTAATAATGGTAGCAAATAATTCATAACAAAATTGCAATTTTTCTTTTAAAAATATTTATTTAATTTTTAAATATGTGCACACATATGTGTCTATGTGTGGGTATCCGCACATGAGTATGGGTACCAGTGGAGGCGGCACATTCCCTGAAGCTTGAGATACAGGCCATTATGAGCTGCCCGATGTGGTGTTGGGAAGTGAACCTCTGCAGGAGCAGCAAGCGTTCTTAACCGCTGAGCCATCTCTCCAGCTCCATGCTTGTTTCCTATTAAAATAAAACAAAACAAAAACCTCTAAGGAGTAGAAAAAGCTAAGAGGGAGGCCGTCTACTGATAGCCCTGTCAACCAGGACTGCAATTGATTACTCTGTATAGGTGGGGCCTGATGCTGCTCCTACCACCTTCTTTGTGGACCTACCAACTCTTCCAGACACAACTCTCTGATAATCCTTCTGCTGCTGCTTTTCAGGCATAGATCACCAGCCTGTGTTCCAAAGAGTCCCTGTGTGTGTGTGTGTGTGTGTGTGTGTGTGTGTGTGTGTGTGTGTGTGTCCACATTTGACCATTACAGATGCTTGGGTAGCCACGTCCAGCTTGTGGCCTGGGGGTCAAGTTGGGCCAAGGATAGATGTCAGTGCTTCCCAACACAAACTCTTAAGTCTACTTTAAATATTTGAAGATCCTGTTTTTAAATTGTTTGTTTTGTGACTCGAGTGCATGGTTCTCTACCATGACCTCTGTAGAAGGCAGCATCATGTCCTAAGGTCAAAAGGTTAGTAAAGCGACTTCCTAGGTCAATGGTGTTCCAATAGTGAAAAGATCTAAACATGTTCAGACCGTGCGTTTAAGGATATTGCCTTGATGTCTTGAGAGCAGCCATGACAGGGGTATTTACCCCATAGGAATGAGCAAAACTTACAATCGGAAGCTTGATTGCTTTATCTACATTGTCTTGATGGGGAAAGTGGTTACAGTGTTCCCATTGCAGACTAGGTTGCAGGCTAACCTACATGTGAATGCACAAAACACCGAATTAAAAACTGAAGTATCCAATCCAGCAAAAGAATTCACTCACACAATCAAAGAATGTGTGGACACGGAACACGTCTGTCTTAGTGTTCGCACTAAGCGATCCACTCGGAATCATCAAGCCACACTCAGAGGGGATGGCACTTGCTCCCCTGGCTGGGTCATAGCTCAGCTCTAGATGCGAGTGTTTGTCACAAATCAATAAAAGCTTCTCTTGAGCATCAGTTAGCTGTGTGGCATTTGTAACAAATAATTTTGCACGTCTCTTACTGGCGAAGGCCACGCCAGTTGTCCTTTGCACTAGAGAATGTGTTACAGCCACGTGTGTCTGATTATATGCCCTCTATCGTTTTCAGAAAGCCAGTTGTTATATTTATCAGAATATTGGATCCCTATCAGGCAGGTGCACAGTGGAGAGAGTGCCTCAGTGTCTGTGACATTGGGAAACATACAACAACGCTGTGACTGTCATCTTTGCTCCATGATCCCCTAAGTCTGCAGTCCTAAAGGCATTACTTTTCAGAGAGCAAGGATCCTTTATGACTGGTTAATCACAAGGCCTCCTTACTTCCTTTTGATATTTACAGCCCATCTAACAGCCTGGGCGGGAGTCAGGAAATGTCAGAGGCTGGTTCCTCTTGGTACTGAGGCAGATTGGTGTCTGCCAGCCCAACACACAGGTTGTCCCAACTACCAGCAGTGTCTCCATCCCCTTAACTCAAGCGAAGGGCTGGGGAATGATGTATTTCAGAAAGACTCATCCCATACAGCAGAAAGCAAGATGACACTGTGTTGTCCCATAGCCTGGAACCCCAGGACTCCTAAGACATGACAGGACATCTGATCTAAAGATTATGTTTATATCATCTGTGTATGTGTGCATGTGTGTGCATGCTTACCTGTTTATGTGTGCAAAGAGGTATGTGTCGCGGAGTGCACATGTGGAGATCCTAAGTCAACCTCAGATATTGGCCCTCCTTAACTTCCACCAGCTTTCTGGTGGCCTGTGAGCTTTCTAGAGAGTCTCCTGTCTCTACCTCCCATCTCAGCACCAAGCACCAGGCGTACAGACACAGACACGTGTTCTCAGGTCTCACTCTTCATGGGTTTTGAGAAGCTAAACTTAGCTCCTCACCCTTATGGCACATGCTTTGCCCACTGACCCATCTCTCCACACCCAGACATTTAGACAACTCAGATCATTGTCCTATCTCCCAAGCTAAGCTCCCCCTTTTTTGAGGGGGGTGATTTTGAGCAATTCCAGGCCACTCCTGCTTACACATTCTCATCCATTTCTTGTTATTCTGGGCGAGTCCTACATGCAGACAGAGGTTGCCAATAAAGTTTATTGTAGGAGCCAAGTGTCAATATCTGCAGCACCCCCTGCCTAGGGTGCTTGTAATTAAAATGCCACAGATAGTCTGGGAGAGGCATGAAAATTTGATGGCAAATTGATTTCAGGTTCATCTTGAAGTTTGTCCTCAGCTGGACTCGATACTCCTGGCAGCTGTGGGGTGGCTTTTGTCAAAAGGGGCTTCGAGAATGAGACAGAGATGTCTTGTTCTGAATATTAAGTACAGAGGGCTGTTTATGACAGGTCATGTTTAGTGCTGGATTGTGCGGCTCCTGCTCTCACCCATTCTTGTCCTGAGAACGGGGAAGATAGGCTCTCAGGACTCCACTCGCCACACGGAAAGGAAGAGTAAGTATCCTGACAAGATCAGCAACTGTCCGAGACACGGGCTTCACAGGGAGGGTGTTCTGTCCAAGACTCTGCAGCTCACAGATGCAACTTGCATTTACACAGCCCTGGGCATCATGGTAGTCAGCATATCATGACAAGGAAGGTGGTCCTGCAGTATTCTCTCAGAATAGTGTGCATTCGCAAAAGGAAAGGGCCATAGAAATAGATGAGAAAATCAGTCTTTAGTAGTTTAAGTGGCAAATTCCTATAAACTTGCATCTATATATCACATTATAAAGGCCACTCCTGGTGAACTGCTCGTACAGAAAGATGCTCTAATGATAACGTTATTAAAAACACAGTCTTATTTCCACAATTTAAACTTGGAAGAGGCTGGTAAAAAAAAAAAATCTCCAGTGTTCCTAAAATAAAATAAAATAAAATAAAAATAAAAATAAAAAATAAAGAAAAGAAATAAAGAAACAAAAGAGAAGAAGGGAAGCATTCTTAAGTAAAATTAAATGTGTTCAAAAAAGCCCATATCTAACTCAAAATTATTTACTTATTTACTTAGGAGCCAGTGCATGATTAGAAATAGAATTTAAAAGAACACTCTTTGAGGCTGGAGAGATGACTCAGTGGTTACGAGCACTTCTTGCTCCTACAGAGGGCCTAGGTCTGGTTTTCAGTACCTGCATGGTGGTTCATGACCCACCAAAACCTTTCGGTTCCCGGGGATCTGATGCCCTCTTCTGACAAAGGCCCCCGGCATGCAGGTGGTTCACATACATATGTGCAGGCAAAACAGTCAAACACAGAAAAAAATAAAGCTAACATTTTATTTAAAAAAGACAATATTCTAATAGAGCCTATTCATTCATTCATTCATTCATTCATTCATTCATTCATTCATTCATACATTTAGCAAATATAAATGGAGTCCTTACTCTCTGAAGAGTGAAACTACAGGAAAAGAGATGTGTGAATCAGAATATACTGAGTCTCCTGTCCTGGGCTGCTGCTGTGCTCTCATATATATTCATGTATTAAGTAATACAGTACGATATAGTTCATATAATGCAATCTATATGGAATATATAATATCCCATATACATACATATACATATATGGTATAATTGTTCATCCTGGGCAGTTCGGATTTTCTTTACACCCAGCCTGCCCCCTCAGGCAGCCCAGTACTTATCCCAACAGGAGAGAGAGAAGGGGGGCTTAGCATATGCTCCCGGGCCATCAAAGCCTCTCATCTGCACATTCCAGAGATATTTACGGATCTTTTATTAGGACAGTTTTTATGGCCCAAGATTAAAAGGTAAAGTTAAATAGTAAAAGAAATGAGCATGCGCCTTCAGAGGCTCCAACTGGCTCGTGTTCCCCTTCCTTCTGCTTGTCATGGTCCATTGCATCCCGATGGTAGCATTAAAGGGGGTGGGGTGCCTTGAGTCATGTTTTGGAAAAAGGCAGGACTCTGAGTCGTCAAACCAACAAATTACACCTCAAAGATGTGAACGTGTGGCTTCTATGTCTGCAGGAGGCTGTTATTTCAGATAAGGAGTGGATCAGAACTGGCCACAAGATTAAATTATTTGGGCAGGGCATGGTGAGGGATGCCCGTGATCCCAGCAGTCAAGATACTAAGGCAGAAGACTGTTAAATTTGAATCTGGCCTGGGCTGTATAGTGAGTTCAAGGCCAGCCCGCTCTATAGAGACCCCCCCACCTCAATAGATAGATAGATAGATAGATAGATAGATAGATAGATAGATAGATAGATAGATAGATAGATGTGTGTGTATATAGGTATATATCTCTGTCTCTTTATATGTATACATATATGTACATATATATACACATATGTATATATACATATGCATATATATAGAGAGGGGGGAGACAGAGACAGAGAGACAGATACAGAGAGACAGAGAGAGTCATTTGCTCCCAGAAAGCAGGGATTGGGCAGTGCATCTACAGCCTGTGTAGAGAGCTTGATCCTTCTTGTGTTCCATCAAGACTGAGGCTCCCTAGTGTCTCAGTCACCTTATTGTAAAGTGTTTCCTTTGGGCTCAGTGAAAAGCTTCATGTTAGGATGAGTGAACGGTCTACAGGGGACAGTAGTCATCTGAACAGTCTATAGGGGACGGCCGTTGTCTGAACGCTCTGTAGGGGCGGCAGTCATCTGAACGCTCTATAGGGGATGGCAGTCAGGGGACAGCAGTTGTATGGTCTGGATTGCTTTGTCTCCCATTGACCTTTACAGACGGGCAGGTGGGGGAAAGGATTCAGTAGAGAAAGCTTTTCAGAACTGCAGTGCTCACTAGAGCCTCCCACATCATTGTCACCTACCTCAGTTATAGGCAAGGACTGACAGCATGTCCCTGACATTGTCCTGTGGCCATTCACTTGCCAGTGCACACCCTGTGACCATTCACTTGCCACTGCACACCCGTGATGGTGATGATGGTGATGATTTACTGTGTGCTTATCAGGGCTAGCCTTGAACAAACTGCCTGGGGTCCAGAAGAATGCTGCCATCCAAACTGATATAACCACTTACATTCTTGAGAACAGCCATTTGGAAGCTTCTTCATGCCCATGGACCACTGCAAGGAATAAAATGTTACTCCAGGTAACGTTTGTAAAGAAATCTCTCCTGAAAATGGATGACGATGCATCGTCGTCACCCAGTTCCCAGTGCCCCCTGGGCATCTCTCTGCGCAGAGCCCTCAGAGAGTAGGGTGCACACATAGAGTGACCTTCCAGTTCAGCGAGACAACCCATGCCGTAGAACATTCTAGAAGGAGCAGATTTTGATATCTTTACTACCGCACTTGCTTTGACTCCCTCTTTTAGTAATTAGATAATTATGTATAATTAGCACATTAATTATGTGCAACAGCTGCAGAGGAGTATGTGAACTTGAGAATGTGCGTGTACACATACCCTTGCCCGAAACCAGCATGTGAGTTCACTAAAAGATCCATCATGTTTTCCTCCTTGACATATTTGCACGATTAATTCATCTGGAAGAATTCATATGCATGTATAAGTATGCATAGATGCATGCAGATATATAGTCAGGAGATATGGAGGTACAAGTCATTTAGTAAATTAAAAAAAAGTCACAGTGATCCTGGCCCCCCCATAGCGTCCCTGGCACAGTTAGAGAGAGTGTGACCACCCTCCCTAGCTGGCTTTTGGCACAGGTAGCCACTGTCTGACCAACTAAGTACACTGCATCACTGCTTGTCCCAGGATCAAAGAGAGAGGCCCCAGTGCCCTGGATGTCACTGGAAGTCTTGTTATATATTATCAAGTGGAACCAGTAATTTAAAAGGAACAGAATGTATGTAGTTTCCAGGCTCTATAAAAATGCAGGAATAGAGCAGAGATATACATAGATAACGTCACCCTGGGTTATCTGTCTGCTTCCTTTCTCTCCAAAGCCACTGATGAGACAACTATGATGTGCCCCTGCTGTGTAGGAGCCAGGGATATGACTCGAGTAAGTCAACTGTAATCTGTGTTGTGGGAACCAACAGACATTTTGCCATTAATTTTTTTTCCTTGTGACTGGAGATGGATCAGGGTTAAAACAAGGACAGGAGTTTGGATCCCCAGGATCCATGTAACTTCTGGATGGGTATGATGACCCATCTGTAATTTCACTCTCAGAAGGCAGGGATCCCCAGGGCAAGATAGGTAGCAAGACCATCTGGGCAAGCTCTGGGTTTGATTGAGAGACCTTGCCTTAATGATGAAGGTGGAAGAGGGATTCCTGACATCAGCTTCAGGCCTCCAGACATACCATACAAGTGCATACTTACACACACACACACACACACACACGAAAATGGGGAGAAATGCATTTTTTTCTGTTATTGATCGTTTTCTGTAATGAATGTCACTTTTATAGAAAAACAAGATCACTCATTGGGAGGGGTATTAAGATATAATTTTTTGTAAGGCCAGAAGAACCTAGTAGGCACTTCCGGCACACCCAGCAAGTTAAGCAGCATTATGTTTGAAAACGACTAGTAGATGGGCAGCAAGCTCTTCTTGCTTGTTTCTTCACCTCTAGTAACTTGCTCTGTGGTCACCTCCCTTAGGAGGACCCAGGGGCAGTGGGTGACCTGCACAGGATCTGATCTCTCTGGGAGCCTCAGTGGACCTGCAGGCTCCCTGTTCGTCTGCTGCTGGTGCTCAGAGAACTGGAAAATTCCTGTCAGCTTTTTGGCATCCTGGTCTCTGTCTGAGTAGCTTCCACACCTGCCTTAGCACCTGCCGGCTCCGCCGGGCTCCTCTGCAGTCTCAGCACTTGCAGCTCCTGTTCTTTTGGGAAGATGGCTTTGTAGAAAGTGTTCTCCCCAACAAGTCAGCACATTCCTGTGACACAATGTCAGAGTGCCCCAGTTTGGGCAAGTTGGCAAAGCTGAAAGACTCCTGATGGTGTGTGGCCTTTGACCAGCAAGATCTTTGAATTATTGGGTTTCTTTTTTTATTTCTGTCCTCTCCTCCTTCTCCTCCTCCTCTTCCTTCTCTTCCTCTTCTTCCTCCTTCTTCTCCTCTTTCTCCTCTTCCTCCTCTTCTTCCTCCTCCTCTTCCTCCTCCTCTTTCTCCTCCTCTTCCTGCTCCTCTTCTTTCTCCTCTTCCTCCTCCTCCTCTTCCTTCTCTTCCTCTTCCTCCTCCTCTTCCTTCTCCTCGCCTTCCTACTCCTCCTCTTTCTCCTCTTCTTCCTCCTCCTCTTCCTTCTCTTCCTCTTCCTCCTCCTCTTCCTCCTCCTCTTTCTCCTCCTCTTCCTATTCCTCCTGTTTCTCCTCTTCCTCCTGTTTCTCCTCCTCCTCTTCCTCCTCTTCTTTGTCCTCCTCTTCCTTCTCTTCCTTCTCCTCCTCTTCCTACTCCTCCTCTTTCTCCTCTTCCTCCTCTTCTTCCTCCTTCTCCTTCTCTTCCTCTTCCTCCTCCTCTTCCTCCTCCTCTTCTTTTCCTTCCCCTCCCTCTCCTATTAACTTCTTCTCACAGTTAAGGGAGTAGATGTACTTCTCAGAGCCAAGGACTCCATGCCAATATTCAAGGACAAAACCTCTCCCATCCTACAGTCACCAAGCTAGCCATCCTGTCTGGCCAGGGCCTACAGTTGAAAGCCACTGGAGGCCCCGCCTACCATTCCCGCTCTTTACCCTCCCCTGTGTTCATCTGTGCTGAATCTATTCGCTATCCTGTTTGGGCGCCATAAACTGGTACTGCGTGTCTCTCCCATTCCCTCCAGACCAAGGGACACAGCCATCACCTGCCTTCTTGTAACCACATCGCACTACGGCTATTTCACAATGCATTGCAATTGCATGGATAGCTATTTTCAACTCTCGTGTTCAGAGGTTTGGAGACATTCGGAAGCATTTTGTGAGCTTGGAGTTCTTGTATAGACTGGAAATGTTGACAGTGTCATTCGGCTTAACCTGTCTATTCTTTTGTTCCTTAAGCACAGTTCTTCTCTCTTCGACAAGTGCCATCTCCACAGATTCCCCCAAGCTCCTAGCCTAATATATAGATATGTATGTATCTATATGTATCTCTCTCTCTCTCTCTTTCTCTCTGAGATACACACACACACACACACACACACACACACACACACACACACATATATATATATGAATAGGCAAATGTCTAGTTGAAAGAACACTCACCTAACATAATTTAAACATAATCACTTTCCTGATGCTACTTCATTTCAATTTTTTTTTTTTAAAAAAATTAGTCTATTAAAACATCCACATCAAGGCATTGAATGCCTGCACAAGAGAGGTAGCCATGGCTCCATCATAGAGCTTGAAGACCAGCTGCACGGCGCCATCTGCAGCTGAGAAGTGCAGGCCACAGACAAGGGCCGGTGCTGTCAGTGCTCTGCCACCTTCACTAGCTCTCACCGTCTTTCTGAACACGTGGGTCTGATCTCTAAGAAGCCATCTTTCCTCCTCCCCAATCATGGCAGGCTTAATTTGATTTTCACTACGTTATCTGTTGGCTTTCTATATGTGTATTTTAAAGTTTCACACCCATACACAAATCCTACATGCATTTCTTATTTAGGAAACCAGGGTGGTCGTCCTTCAAATATGAACCAGATATCTTCTAATATTAAACTCTTAGATAGATTTATAGTAGTGTGAATGATACTACCAAAACCAACACAGCATGGAACGCCTCATCTATTATTGAATTACTTTTTCTTCGACAAAATATTTATCAGATGTAACTGGATACCCTGTCTTCTCCCTGCTAAACTGGTATCACACACATGCGCCAATGAGCTTCCTCCCCACATGCACACACCGTTCTTAGTCTCCTGGTGTATTGTGACGGGTTAAATATCCACAAACGATGAGCCATTGAAAATCACCAGAACTAGAATTGTTTCGAGCTGTGCTTTAAGTGCACAGGTCTTGCCCCGCTCAGTATATGTATTGGGGGGGGGGCATGATAACACAGTGGTGTCTTAATGAATGTCTGCTGAATATTATGGGATCCAGCAGAGAGGGGGATACAGTTGGGTCTGGATTCTGTAACTGTCATGCTGCGGTCCAGAGAGCACCAACCCTGAAATATCTCCTGGCGTTGATACACCTATCAAAATCCTCAGCCCTCCCCAGGATGCTGGGTGGCTGGACTAGAAGCCCATGTGGGATTGGCCAGGATGCTCTACTGTTTAATCTTCATCAGTGAGTGAGCACATAGGTACTCACAGAGATGGAGTGGATAGATGGGGGACCGCCCTGCCTTTATATCCAGCGTGTTCACGGCTAGCAAGACATCCTTCAACTAGGATATTAAATTCTTGGGCTCTTACCCATTTCCTCGGCTCTTACCCAAGAGCTCTAGTGTCTTTCTGATATCCTGCAAGAGTAACGTGAAATAAGTCCTTAAAGGGCCTGGCATGGTGCCTTTTAATTGGACTTTAGTATGTGGCATTTGTTGCTGGTTTGTATTTGCCGTTATTAAAGTTATCTTTACGTAAAGCACACACAATTCCCACAGGAGGAATTTCGTTGGTGTTGTTTCATTTCTACACAAATAGTAACTCGAAGTTTTAATATCAACAAGGCATATTCACAAGGTGCCCAGATTCCATTTATTTAAGAAAACCGTAGAAATGTCAGCTGTGTTTCTATTTCTATTTTTAGCTCCTGGATAGTTTTTTGCATTTCCGAGCAGTTGTGATAAAAACTGCATGGTATTGGTACAGTGACAGGCAGGTAGATCAATGGAATAGAATTGAGGACCCAGAAATGAACCCACACACATATGGTCACTTGATTTTCGACAAAGAAGCTAAAACCACTCAGT